>OZ022518.1:14440950-15640950 GCA_963989415.1 Cerceris ruficornis | reverse complement strand
AAACAATTTAAATGGGATTCGTTGATCGCGCCCGTTTATTCCTTTTTGCAACGGGTGCAATTCCTTTCTCCGTAGACTAATTTTACGGCTGCCGGGTATTTATCGAGGATTGCGATAGTATCGCGGTATCGCTTATCCCAGTACGCCTACTATGCTACAAATTGCTTATAAATTACGACGCGTTGCGTAATAATGTGCCGTAATACAAACAACGTGTATCTAAGTAATTATCTTTTATTATTCCGTCTGAAATATCCGAGCGAGGTTTGCGCTCGCGCGCTATCCGTTCTCCGAGCGAGCGTTCTCCGGTGTACGGTGCTATTGTAGTATTTCCTTATCGCCGTTCTTATTATTTGTATCATTGTTCTCGTTTCGCTACACAGCCGACCGATGTAAAAGTCCTGCAAACGGACGCGATAATCTCTCGCGTAGACAATAAGGCGACGGGGAGCCCTGGATGCGGCTTTATACGTCTTAATGCGCCTCCATTGTTGGCCCGTTGCACATCGTCGTTGCGGCGGGCAACGAGGGAGGAAGGAGAGGACTCTAGAATGTGATCGACGGAAATACGATGGTGCTTCATGCTCGACTAGCTATCGCGTGGAAGTCATGGATCATTGATTTAACTGGAAACCCCCGAGGATCCCGAGTCCCTTGCGCCGTAGTGCCGTGTTTCGCGGTACTTTTTTCAATTTCATGCCGATCGCTGTGACCAGAGGAAACGAGAAAGAAAAGTGTGAAGGAGAGAAAGAGATGAAAGGAAGAAGGCGAGAAAGAGATGAAAGGAAGAAGGAGAGAAAAAGAGAAGACAGAGGCAGGATAGACGGAAGAAGAGAAAGATCCGACTGACCCGAAATGGAAAGATACTCGGTTTGGCGTGCGGAGCGAAATTTACACCTGACAATTGGTCGATAATTTAGCCGTATCGGTCTTCCTATCGGCGTCACGCAACGTAATATACCACATACGATCTTTACAATAGCAGCGCAACGTGAAAACGCTCCATACTTCGTAAGCGGCGTTACACGAGCGTATTAATATTCTCGTGTAAACTCGAGCAAAGAGTAGCCGGAACACCGATAACGTTCGTTACAGTGTTCATACTTACGTGCACCAATATCGCGGTCGTGCACCTATGCGATTCTATGCACGCTTGTGTGAAAGCGCGGGCGCGTACAGAGGCACCCATACGGGACCACACACCGGTAGCGTTCAATTTATATTTTGGGCGGAGTTACGTTATTTATCGCCGCCGGCCTTCGTGCCTTCGACTGCCATTCCGCGTGCCGCCTTCGATGTAAATGGGACGAACCGCCCTCTCCTCGTGAGCGCAAGCTTCGATGCCTTAAAACGCATCGATGCGACTCAACCTCCTTGTCCGCCCTCTCTTCTTTCCTCTTTTCGTCCTTCTTTATTTCACCCGGACCTCTCTCTTTATCTATTTGCCTCCCGTTTCAATCTCGTCCTGCATCGTGACCTCTAACGAGTGCACTCATAGCTCGAAGAAGATGTAAATTTTCTGTTTTGCGAGCCTCGGGCTTCCGGGAGCTCTCGTTAATCGACCCGGGGAATCATTCGCGCTCGATCTCCGTGGATACTCTCCGACGTTTTTGCGGCCCGGGTGGATAGGCACGGTACAGAAATTCGCTGACTTAATTAGAAAGGAATTCCTTATGGCTTTTCGAGAACGTTAACCCGGCTTGTGGAGCGAACCGAGTTTTCTCGTTTGCGGAAATTGTGTGAATTAACGCACCGGTATAAGCTCCGATTTTTATTTCGTACTTGACCCCGCGCGATTTTTCAATGCCTGGAATTAGAACCGATAATTGGAGAAGAAAATTGTGTATTGCAGGGTTAAGGGATCAATCTCCTGGTATTTTTCGATATCGGTCTGCTTAAAATACTCATCGCAGTTTCACAGTACGGAATAGAATTCCAAACGTGCGACACGACGTTCGAATTAACCGTCAAAGTAAATTCGTTATAAGGATTTAACCCTTTGCACTCGAAGTACTCTCTCCAGGCACTGACAAAATTTGGAATTGCAAATGCAGTAAGAAAAAGTTCGAAGGTAAAGAGTTAATATTTGCCGATCCAAAAGTAAACAATTGTTCATCCAGTTTTATTTCCATTCTCAGTTCCCACGATGATTTGTCACGACAGATCGTAGGTCTCTTTGTTCGTGTTTTCCCATCCTCCGCAAATAGACGTCCGAACAACTCGAGAAACCAAAGTGTCGCGGGTTTTAAATCCACACGCGTGACTCCTCGTCCACCGTCGTTCCCGCACTCGTTCCCGGTATGATTTGTGATAATGATCGCGTATTTTATTTAACGGTCATTTGTCCCCTGCCAGGTTCGGTCGGCTGCACCGATGATGATGTACAAAGTGGGCATTAAGCTGCTTGCGGCGCGTTAATCACGCGCGGCCACGATTCCTCGCGCTTTGGTTCAAGTGTCGCCGAGGCGAGGCACTCTCGGCTTTTTCTTTCGTCCCGATTGCGAAACGAAAGAAGGAAGAAAAAGGCCTTTTGCAACGGCGCCGCGTGGGTGACTTGCATTAAGCCGACGCACGTTCGGTGAAAGTGGGTCCTTTATGATCGTTATAATGTCCGATTTATTCTCAGTGTCGAGCGTTCGCTCGGAAGTGAAGGGCACTCACCGGGATGAAAAGTTCGGTAAAAGGCGAGAGATTCCGTGGCTCGCACGGTGTTTATATACAAAGTGACTTTTACAAATGTCGCGAATTACATTGTAGCTAGTACTGCTTAATTGTTCTCGATGAAACGTTGCGATAGAATTCACGCGGCCGTCGCGAGACGTCGAGTAGACGCAGGTGGAAATCGTTATCGTTCTTGTGTTTTAACGCGCGATTAATAAATGTGCAAGATAGTCGCGGAGATACGAGTGAAAACTCGACGATCACATTGCCGAGGAACGACTGCGTTTCGATTGTGAAAGTAGCTGGTGCTATTGAGTTAATTGAACGTCAGGGATTGCCCATAGTCCTAGCGTCGATAGCGTCGGTTATTAAAAAACGAGCAGGAAAGATTCGTTATCGGAAGACACATCGCGCGGGCAAAGAAAGCACGACGATTTCGCTAGCATCGACGGTACATGAAAATTTCTCGGCGTTTAACATAGTGGTACACGCATAGCGCATGTACGATCATAGATAGTTGCAATCTACATATTAGTCGGGAGGAAAGGTCGTTAAATTGATGCGTGCACATAATGTACACCACCGGCGAATCGTAATCTTCGCGTTGGGACCGCTTAACGACTCGTAATGAAATGTTCGTTCATTATCCACCCCCTTCCATGGAGATTCTATCGAACGTTGTTTCTACAACTCGCTGGCATGTAATTAAAGATAACTACCGAAACGTATGTAGATTGCCGTACAAATCATGGGACGAAATAATTCCGTCGGTCGGATTTTTATCTTAGAAGTCTGTAACACGTCGCCCGCACATTCTCGCCGATGCGCGCCGCGCCTTTCTCGAGATCGGCACGGAATTTTACTCCCGGCTCGTATTGCTGGAAATACGGGTGCATAATCTCGGCAGTAAAGCCCGGCCAGTTGCCACTTTAAGTGGAAACAAAGATACGAGAAGGAACGGCAGGAATTAACGAGGAAGAAGAAACGCTAGGTCCGCGGGGCAACTGGCGGTAAATCGTAGGCGCGAAATACCGATAACTTTTCCGATTACTGGCACCGCGAGGAGTCGAACTTGTCCGCTCGTGCCTAGAGTCGCATTACGAGAATTCTTCGGCCTCGGTGCACGCGTGCTCTGCACAGGTGTGTACCTGCAAACTGCATATACGACAAGGACTACGACGATGTCAAAGAGAAGGCTGGGTGAAAAAGGACGATTCGACGCGAAGGGTTGGAGCTGGACGAACGAAGAGAGACGGAGGACGAGGAAGATGGGGAAGAGGTGGAAGAGGAGGAGAAGGAATAAGAAGAAGACGAGGAACAGCGGGCACTGCCACTCAGCGGTCCATAAACCGTATGAAATATTAATAATGGCGCCGCTCGCCGGTGGACCTCGGTGCTCTCTGGGACTTTGCGAAAGAGAGACACGTCCCACGGGATCATCGGTTCGTTAACCTACCTCGATGCCTACCGATCGACGGTCTTAGGACGAATTTTCTACGATTTCTTTTCGCTCTTTTGCATAGTTTCTTATCTTTTCTTCGATCTCAGTACTAAATGATCGTGGAGGGTAATTTTAACGAGGGGCTTCGATGAGTATGTTTTTTTTTCTCGATAATATCGCGGAACTTCATTTTTCACGTATTAAAAACGTTAACGCAAGGAGACGAAGGTCTCGTCCGTTGTTTCTTCGATGTCGACTTAACGAGAAACGAGTGCTCTTTTTGTACCGATCGACAGATGCTTGCCGTCGAAGATCGAGGGCAAGTATCGACAATTGGCCGATCCCGGGCGAGACAATAGAATGTAATACCTTCTGGTAAAGGAACCACTTTGGAATTTCATAGTTTGATCACAGTCAGTCTGACGTATAAATTCAGTGCGCACCTGCTGTACGGGGCTTTTGTTCGTCGGTCATTGTTTCTTATCCGCGACTGTTCGACCCAGGAAACTAACCGTCTTTCCTTCATGAAAGTATAAAATCTAGAAATACCGGCTCGCTTCGAATCTTTGTAATTTGACGTACGATCAGTTTCGTTACGACACCGCGATAAGTTAATTGCGACTGTTAATAAGACGTACGAGGAAAAAAAGAGAGAAAGAGAGCCCAGCGCGTTAAGTCCTTGGATTTTCTTTCTTCTCGTCCTTCGCCAAAGGAGATCCTTAAAGTCAGCAAATGCGAAACCGATACTCCAATGACTCCGATCGTTAAAGTAGCCTACCCAAGTGGCTGATTGGAGCCGATGGGCGAAAAGGAAAAGTGAGGGCGATTACTCTGATAATTAACGTCGCGAAACGAGTGGGTATTTCAGGTGCGTAAGCAACCTCCCTCTCCGCGCACAGGTGTAGGTACCTTAAAGGGGTATTTACGCTCGCATTGTCGTAATTATTTCGTAAGGATGACCATAAAGACGGCTACGTTATTGCACTGCCGGCTCTGTCTTCGTTTGCTCTCCTCTCCTCTCGCGGATCTCCTTTCGTCGTTGCCCTCGTCATCCTCCTCTTTCTCTCCTTCCTCTCGTTCCTCTTCCTCCTCCGTTTCTCCACTTCCTTCTCCGTCTCTCCCGCGCTTTCTCTTTTTCCTCTTAGGAACTCGTCGCCCGTGCGCGCTCTACCGATCCCTTCGAGCAGGTGAATATTATGCATAATGGATCGTCCACCGTGACTTTCTTACCTGGAAACTCGAGGCGTGGTTACGCCCGAAAAAAAAAAGGAAGCGCGCCTGACGAACCGATCGCGATCGAAACTCGTGTGATCCTCGATCGCGATTAGAGATACTCATTATCGGCGCGTTGTTTGCGCCAAATAATTCGCGCATTCGGCTTGAAATATTGGCCATTGCCGTCGTAACTTGGACTGAAATAGTCCGGGGTTTTTAATTTACATCGCACGTGCACTTTCGTACACGCGATACGGTTATTTCACGTCTCGACAGTGAGAAATGACACGGTGGCAGCGGGAATAAAGCCAGGTTGAAATACCGTGCAATCGAATTCGGATCTTCGCGCGGTCATCTTTCGAGTAATTCTTCATCCGTGATTTGTATATCGGACTTGTGGTTGTTTAAGGCGAAATGATTATATGAATCATACTACAGTTCTAAAAACAATTACGATGCTCGAATAGACTTTAAGTGCAATCGCAAGCATTCCGACGAAGACGGAACGACGATCTCTGAATTGACGAAGACGAGATCGATTCTCGTCTCACTTTTAGGAAATTTCTGTTACACGCTGTACACGTCGCAGCATCGATTATCCGTTCAATACGTGAAATGATATCGATACTCAATAAAATGCGGGAACAGCAATACCCCGCCACGCGATCCATGTCGGTATCTCCGGTGTCAATCGACTTTACAATTATTACTCGTTCTATATTAATTACCAGAGAATTTGCAACATCTAAGAAGTGGTCCGTTTATTTAGTAGGTTCGATAACTGGGCGCTCCGGAATTAACGTTAGTACCAGAGTTCGGTGTGATTTTACGCCGTAATTTCGCTGAACGAACGACGTCGTTTAGCGCGACTTAACACCGTCGTCGGTGCTCGAAAGAGCCGCGCATTTCAGTAAATCCTTGCTGGAAGAAACATCGACTATCCCGTACGAAGCAGTCCATATTTAGTTGGCCTCCCGATACTGGGATATCGGGAGTAGGCACGTCATCGGTCCGCGGAAAGAACATCCGGTTATCGTTGCCGGGGATCGGTTATCAGGAGGTGAGATTCTGATGCTCCAGAGTGCAGCGTCTGATAAGAGATAAATTTTATGCGATCGAGCTCACCGATAAGCGAAGGCGCATCGGTACGCGGAAATACGATCGTTAGTTGGTTTACGAAACGATCGATCAGCGCGAGTTGGCGCGAAGGTTTTAAAAGCGGCTTAACGAGGAAATTAAGAGGAAGCAACTGGCCACGAAATTACCAATGGGTATAAATGTCGCGAAAGGGATAGGGGACCGGTGCAAACTCGCCTCTTATTGGCAGCTCTTAACGTGCAATTAGACGCACAGACGGTGGACACGGTACTAATTAATTGTAAATAGTTCCTTCTTTTATCCCGATATTTAGCATTCTGCAGATGTCGTTCGCCCGGTGCCATTTTCCCGCGGCAGCGATACGAGCTCGCGTACCAGAGAAATTTCACCGGGACGTTCTGCTCTCCTCGACTTCCTCGCAAATAACGGCCATTATTATATTCTAACGACACGCGTCATGCGGCGCCATGAATATTCAGGGAAAGACCTCGCGGGAGTTTTTCTCGGAGAGTTTTTCCTAGGAGCGGTTAAGGAGACGGAGGACAGGATGGAAATGTAAGAATGATTATTCGCTCACAGTGTCCTTATTACCAAGTATAAACCAGAAGTATGATTAAAGGAAGGCGTTACCATTTTCTCCCTATTTCTTTCTCTCTCTCTCTCTCTCTTCTCTCGCTACACGATTTTTCTTGTCCCCACTCTTCTTTCTCTCACCATTTCCATAAATAACCGTTTACGATTGCGCGTCGGAAGCTCAGAGTTTCTGTTTAAGGTCCGTACTCCGATTTTATCGAGAACGAAGTTCCGCGTGGTTATATCTTATAAGCGAGCATTCTTCGGTCCGCCACTATCTTTACTAGCGTGAATTCCAGACGAACGTATAGGACTTATGAAAAGTCACTATACCTCCTGCGATATCTCTGTTTTATTATCGCTCCTCCTCCCAGTATCTATTTAGGTACGTACGTCTGCATTCTTCTTTTCTCTCTTCGTCCTATAACGCTTCTCTGCAGACTTCCATCGACTAGTTAAAAGAGTATATTTCGTGCGCTATTAACGAAACGAGGGAAAAAGATGAAAAAAGAGGCATTCTCAAACGAAATGATATTCGCAGGGAGTACCTGAAACTTTTCTCGCGTTCGCGTGATGTTCCGCGGATTTCTGCGGGCCCACGATTTACGTTCGCCTGTCGGACGTAAATAATAATCAACTTCCACCTCCTCTCACTGTCCGCCAGAGTACTAAACTCCATTGCTGATATTTCTCTCCTACCTCCGTCCGACCTTTACTCGGCGTTATCCTCAATTACAAGCGGTCGCTTCGTTTCGGTAACGAGCGCTCCCTGCTACCGGCCGGCAGTTCCTTTCCGCGCAATTCCTTTTCCTCTTTTTCTTTTCCTTCTTAGCCCCTCCCGCCGCGGCTTTCGTTTTTATGTAAGCCCTCCTCTCGTATTGTTATGTTTCCTTATGCGGCGCCGGCAAAAACGAAGACGTTGCCTTTGCAGCTTATAAAATTGATACCGACTCGGTTAACGGGCGTTTATGTAATGGCACTGAGTACTCGCAAATTCCTGTGGAGAGACGTCGCATTGCGCACCGGTGCTCTTTTTTCGCGGTTATTTCAATCGATGCGTTTTCTGCTGGAAAATTGAGAGTAGACTGAGTGATTAGTGCTTTTTTAATATTTATTTTGTCTGTTTAAATTCACAGGTATCACCTTGGGTTAATAACTATAACACATTGCAGGTACAATTTGTTTGCACTGCATTAGATTAGTCATGTATTTAGCTGTAATAGAATGTTTAGATTGATTTAACACAAACCGTACCGGTACCAGATGTATACTTATTCTTGTCGTAGCCGATCATTGGACCGGTTATAAATGCTGGTAATTTTTTTCAGAAAGAATGCAGAGAACTGTTTTTAATGATAATAGAAAGAAATGTATATTTTCGTTATGTCGAACCGGTCAGTTGACCATGCGTGGTACAGTTAGTATTAATATCTACATTTATTATTAGACATTACAGAAGATATTATAAGGAAATAATAGTTCAAAAAACAGTGAAACTGTAAGTTATAATCGACGAAATTATCACTAGAACTACCGACGTCAAATCTATCATATTTCAAAATATTAAATAAGTACTTTGAAAAAAGAGGAATCGAGAGGCGGAAGAGATGATCGATTCGGTGATTTATGTTCTTTGACATGGACGTAGAATATTTATTCTATCAGTTTTCTATAAACTTGGAGAATTTTCGGAAACAAATTGTGTACCGGTCATTTTGACCGGTTGGTAGTTCTAGTGTTATATAACCTCAGAGTGTCTTTTTAATGTTTTGATATTTCAGCAGAAAATTCATTGCAAACTTGATCTAAATCCGTTTAAAATCCCATGCGCAAACATGGCTGGGGTTTAAAATAAATTTCCAATTTGTGTAAAGATCGCTCAGAGATTGACTTCGCAAACCAGGCTGTTAGTTCGAACATTATTTCACCAACGATTTACCACCGTCAGAATTACGTAACGTAAAATCGTTTCCTGCGCTAATTTAGTTGATAGGTACGTCTTTCGTATGAAATATAATACAAAGTATATAGGAATTAGTTTCAAATCCAACTCGCGGTCGTGTCTTCGAAACAGGTTTGCCACCCGGATAAAGATTTTCTAGAAATTGGCTTCGTAAGCCTCGCTTGTTCGTCGAAACATTATGTAGCTATGAATTACAAGCGGCGTGTAGCGATTAGAGGGGCTAATTTCGCTAGCTGATCTACAGTTAAAATTTCATCTCGCTCGAACTAATTACCAATGTTAATATCGCCCTCTTCCTACATTAGTAGCCGCGTAATCGTGAGGCTGCTGCGGCAGGCGTAATGAGCTCAGGTCTTGCTATTAGAAATTTGATATCTGTTAAAAAATATTAATACGGTAACGCATTACTACTCGTAATGGAGATCGCGGGTGTTTCGCGATTATTTCGATTCAACTTCACCGCAACTACGCGAAAATAGTGAAACATCGAAGTATAGCTTTGTCTGGATACTTTTCAAGTAAATTCTGCAGTTGCAGGTATACCGACGAGAATATTCTTCTCAGAAATGTTTGTCTTCTTCCTTCTGCCGGCTCGAAGTGAAAATTGGTTCACCTAAAATTAGGGTCTACATTTTAAAACATGCCCCTTAGTGATTAAAATTTATGCGACATCTTAAAGTACAAGCATGAATTCGAGGTTAAAAAGTATATTTTGATTCAACCGGTTAAAATATTAACTTGCAGCGAATTTAGACAATGATCTTTTGAACTAAATCTTTTAACCAAAACGTTTTATCGTGCACTATCCTTTATAGAATCGATATTACTGGTACATTCGTAGATTGATCTACTTTTTTTTTATATATTGGACCATTTCGATTTTTATTTAATTCGTCACATTACTGTAAAGCCGGTCTTTTCATCGTTCAGACGGAGACAAGGATTCCAACGATTGATTCAGCGATCGCATAGTCGACGAAGTTAATATTCGCACTTGCAGTTAGCTTATCGTGTTAAGGTCAGCCCACGGGTGACCTTGGTCGTCTATCATTCTCTATAGCGTGTAGGAGTCTGCGAGCTTTCGTGGCGTACTGATTTACCGCGAGTCAAAGTAGTCGGTATCTGCTTCTCGCTGCTACCAAGCAAACTTCTCCTTCGATCTCTCTCCCCTATCGTGGACTTCCTCTTCGATTTACATTTACTAATCTAATCGCAGCTGCCTCCTCGTACCACGAAGGAAGTTTTTGCTCCGCGTTGTTAATTAACGCAAGAACCGTGAAAGCGACGAAGAAGTTGTACATACGTGGGATGCTAATTATACGAAAATCCTGTTGCATCGTGTATCTCATACGGATAAATTAGGCGCATTGTAGGAACATTACGTGGAACAAATTCCATTATCCGTCGATTGTATCTGTTGACGTAATATTGATTCATCTCTCCTAGCGCAAACGGACGCAATTATCGCGAAATATTGCTAATTACAGGTATACATTAAGATATCGTGAATACTCCGATAATTAACGAATGGGATCGATCGTAATTAAACAACGTTTATCAAACCACTTAACATATACGTCGGCGTAAGTTTATCGAACATAAAGTTTGCCCCGCTTTTTTCTCCCCTCTTCCACTCCGATGTCTAGCCGCGGCTTTTCTCGCTATTTTCAAATTGAAAGATGAAAGGAAAAAAAAAACGATGACGATCGCTCGTGAATTTCTTACTTTCCTAACAGAATACCCCTTTTTGGTTGAAAAATCCACGTCTCGGCCGAGAACGCGTTCGACTGGACGAGCGAGTTTGGTCCCGCGCGGGGTTCGGCTTCTAAAATAAGCCTACCGACGAATAACTCTTCCGGCGCGCGTGTGTCGCCGTCCTAACGTACGCACAATCCGGTATCAGGTGCGTACGCAGTGCGTCATCTCGATAGGATCTCGAGCTCTCCCGTATATATACGCATCTCGATTCGATACGGCCGGTGAACATTCCGCCCACTTGCTGCCACGGTTCGTACCAGAACTCGTGGGATCCCGATCGAATTTCGTCTCGTCTCGTTCCTTCTTCCCGTCTCGCGCGAGATGCATCCTAGCGATTACCAGGCCTGAAATGTTTCCATCGCTCGCGACTCCGATATCCCCTGTAATGAGGGTTATTACAAGGACACAGATCGACATAACGATAGCCGATTTTGTGTAATTAAGTCGCAACTGGCTCATGGAGTTCGCTTTAATAGCGGAAAATATTCCATCGCGCCGGCATTAAGCTGAAATAGGACCGGTCAGTTTGCATTAATGTCCGCACCTACGTTCGACCGACGGAAGAGTCGCGACGATCGTAACGAGTCGCGCGACTGGAAACGCATGCGCTTGCAACTCCAAACCGATCCAATGATCGGTGCTACGGCATCTATTCGATATGCTCTTTGTAATACCGATGAGTTTGCGATGGACATTGCGCCACCGCGGTCCACGGAACTGTGTACTTTTCGATTTGATAACCATCGGCCGAGGGATTAATATAGGTTAATATACGTGGAAAAATAATATACAAGAATTGGCAAGAATTAATAGAAATGGTGAATAAGTAACTCGATAGTTGACTCGTTAAACGGGCTGGAGTTGAGTATGTGTCGATGAGTACGATGGGACATTGATTAAGCCGATATCGAACTCTTGAGCGTCCGATCGGTTTTATGGCGATATAAAACCAGATGCGCCATTAGCATCGTTGAAAAATTAGTCCACGGTATTCAGAGAATTATGCGAGCCGTCTTTTTGCGGGTCCTCTGTATCACTCGCCCGGTCGTTCGTTTTATTTATTGACTCGATCGGTACTTAACCATCGTAATCAGGCACGAAAACGAGTAATCAAGTCGCTTCTGACGGTTCACTCGGTGTTTTCCGCCTTATCGCGTATTCCATTACACGGATAAGCTCGAGGACGACGGGTGGAAAGCGGCTTTAATGGTAGTTATCAGATCCAAAACCAATAACCTTCGCAAGGATAAGCCTGCCCCGGATGGATGGTGTGGGAAGATAATCACGCGAACCGGAGGCACCCTGACGCCACACGTCTTCCTATCGCCAGGTACATCCTTTCTCTTCTTGCGTGAAACTCTATCTTTTTCTTTCTTTCTACCTTTCTTTATCTCTCTCTCTCTCCCTCTTTCTCTCTCTCTCTCTCCGTACATCCGCGTCGGATACCTACACCGCGGATACACGCGTTGAGATTCGCGTTCGATCCCACATCGGCTCCCCTCGGTGCCGATCTTCCCAGCTGCCGAGCCGATCGAAACTTTCGATATCGATTGGATATAATGACGCGCTCGTAACTATTGGATACTGCGGCCAACCGCAGTCTCGAGATGCGTGGCTGACCAGACCTAAAAGGTAAGAAGAAACTCCTTCCACGCATCGCACGCACTTGCGGGGAAATCGCTACCGCGACGAGTGGGAGCAATCGGCGAGTACAACCGGCAGGTTGTCCGATACTTTCCACGTGTTTCAACAAAATCCTCGGATTTCAGGGATCTTCGCGATCGATATTGTCATTAGTTGCTTCTATGATGAATACTCGTGACGCTGATCGAAGTGTATTCGAACGAAGCGAAGAAACAGGATGTTCTATTAATTTATTAACCCTTTGCACTCGGAGCCGTTCCTGACGTTATGTATCACTAACTGGGCGGTACTTTACGATTTCCTGCATTTTGCATTTCAGTAGAAAACTTCAGGGAAACATGAACTTCTTAAAATGTTGCAATAACTAATAAACTCAAATGTCCCCTCAGAGAGGACAACCGAGTGCAAAGGGTTAAAGATGAAAAGAAAATTGGAATAATTACATCGTTTGCCATACGTCTTCGAACAGACTCTGTACAAATTGGCTTTCGTACAAAGTATTTGTTGATTCTGTGTCATCGTGTCTACCGCACTGCACGTCTCAATGTCCGTAATCGGTGATTTATTGAAATGGAAAGATTTACCTTTATAATCGCATAGAAAACGGATCAAGACGAAATCCAAGCTTCACGGTAAAAGTTGGCCTCCTTGCGAGGAAAGCGTGCCTCGCTCGTATATCACCGAGGATTACTACTGAACTCGTTGCCGTATCCTTCGAGCACGATTCAACGTTGGACGAGAAAATCTACCAGCTACTTTTTCGTGCATTCGTCATCGGGAAAAGTACTCCTTAATCTTCTCTATGATAACGTCATATTTTAATACCTGCATGGTAGTTGATATCGGCAAATAGCAGCGAATATCCACTAGTACGTATCTTCTCCCTGTACCACCATAGCCACCGTGCTTCCACCGTTCGACAAATTAATGTCAAAGGCCAGTAAATAATTGGAGAGACCCGTCAGCGAAAGAATGCATCTTACTATCGTGGCGTAAGCACGTCCTAGGATCCTTAATAATTCGACGGAAGATTTAATCTCCGCGTAATCTCGTGGTATCGTGAACGTATATACATATTTCCACCATCGCCACTGTCTCGCTCCCCTCTATCTACCTTAGACGTTTTCCGAGAACGTTGATTCGTCGTGTCTTAATCAGTCGGTTTATCCGTGAGATCTCCGTCTCTATCTATCAATCTCTCCTTCTCCCTTCTTCTTCTCTGCCCACGGGTTATGTGACTTTCACGTATTAATTAGCAGCTTGCACGCGTGGCCAGACCACGTTGGACTGGGACGTTTATAGCGTGGGTAGTAAGTTCATTTGCACCGGCATGGTCTTATCGCTTCCACGATTCCTTCGCGAAGACGATAGAGAATTTTGATAATCCGTATCTGCATTGGAAATGCACTTAAACGATCGCGAAGGTAAAGACGTGCAGGTTCGGTCTGAACAAAGTTACTCAAACGGACGATACATGGAAGATGAAGCGATGCGTTTAGGATAACGTTAGAATCGAAATCAATCTAGCATCGATTACCCCTCTTCAATAAATTATCTCTTCGACAAGTAGCATTTATTGCGGTATCATGAATAATTGGTCCCGCTGTTATTACTGCGCGTGGCAATTTATTTTCCTACGGGACGATATAATTAATTGCCGCGGGTCCGTTCGTCAATGTAATGCCTTATCGTGTGCACCGGCAAATATTGTTCCTCGCGTACGATCCATCGATCCGCAGATCGATCGATCAAACGGTGCACTCGACGTGTCCGGTGTATGTACACGAGTGCTCTCGTTTCGCAGAGGTAGCAGCTGCCTCGTCATTCGGACGCGCGTGAGGAAAAAAAGAATCGGGTTTATCGTCTTTGTATAATTACCCTTCCCTTCTACCCCATCTCCTGCATATTACGCGTATCGATAATTCCGACCGTTTAATTTCCAGCGAATGCGACACGCGTTCAAGGAAACCGTCGACTATGCGTACTTCGGGAGATAAAGGAAATAAACGTGCAAATGCAGTTGTCGATATGTAATGATCCTAGCTTTCCCTTTGGCACGTTGGATTATGTGTTGCGAGTGTGTTCGAATTAACGACGGTAAACGAGCAAGAAGGAGAAAATAATTGAAAAAGAAAACGAAGCAGAAGGAATACAAAATACCTGTACACGTGGGTTCGAAATTGGGCTGACCGTGAAATAAAGCCGATGTCATTGCAGCTGGTCGCAACGATTGCAATGACGAAAGTAGGCTCGGTAGCATTGGCGAGATCATTACGATAATCGAATCGAACGGTGTTCGGATGAACGAATTCGATAAATGCGTGTACGCGCGGTATCAGAGGTGCCAGAATTCCGCTACTGATAACGCAACGGCATTTTGTCTCTCGTATCGTCGTAATCGCGCGATAAGAATCGTTCACGGCGAGACGTGTCGCAATTCCGGGACGCTGCGAACAAATAATTTGTTTACGGGTAACTAATGGCGGAAAGGTTCGACGTATTTATAATGAGGTGTGCATGGATCAGCCATATGTTAGTAGGCTCATTTGCGCCGGTGTTCTCGCACATGTTAGACCGTGCATTGTTTCTTCTAAACGCTGCAGTCACGCGAGACTTTCAAGATTGCATCTTCGAGATTGAACGACCCAAACGAGATGCACGGCGCTCCGAGTTATGGTTCAAGAACAGAAGTCTGGCCTCTCAGATGTCTGCAGCTCCAGACGTTAAATATTAAATGCATACCGATACGGTAATATCGTAGTTCGCATGTGAACTAATTTCCCATTAACACAGCAATACTTAAGAGCATAAGTGCAGCTTTAAGCAGCCAGAATTTCGTTAAAACTCATATTCAATCTTCATCGATAAATTTTTCAAATGCACGTATCTCTTCCTGTTTCTTGAGCCGAGAATTATTTCCGATACGGTATTACGATGCAATTAAGTACCGTTGACAAAATGCAATATCGTATAACGTATCATGCCCTATAATGTATTCACACCTGCGATAACAATTCGCGAAACCAATTAACCAATTTTCTACGATGCATTATTTTTTCACGCGGAACCAATGAACGCGCCCGAAAGTAATTTCAATAATGTACATGGTATTTTGTGAAGAAATACCTGCAACATATCGGAATGGAAAGTTTGATTAGCAGGATGAATCGTAGGAATTGTCAGGGTACAGCAGGCTTAAAATAGAATGTTTGCTCGACTTGTGTCAAACGTTGGTAAGAAAAACTTGTAAGTCCGACGGCGAAGTTGAGCTTGGTGGTTCGCGTGCGCATGATTACACCCTCGAGCTCCCGAGTCAGGTGGCTGTCTACTCGGACCTTGAAGAGTCAGAATTCAAAAGCCGAAGATGGAACGTTGCTTCGGGTCTCCGACGTAGTAGACTGCCTCCGAGCAACGTCCCTCTTTCTGTCTCGCGAAGATTCGCGTTTCGTTCTCCAAAGGCGCCCGTACACGACTCCACGGGCGATTGTCTTCTTTCAAGACACGGAACGATTGTTCGCCAGCCGTTATTTCTTCCGAAATTCGCGCAATTTTCTTATTAAAGAATATTGGGGCTTTTACAGCCTCGAAATTTCGACGATTAACTGTAGATCTCTATTATCTTTCTGACAAGCTCCTCTTCTGCCTCTGGGATTCGTGATTTCGTTGCGATAGAGAAACTATACGTTCGTAGTTGTTTTACAGTGATTTGCATTGGGGTAAAGTATATCAAGAATATTGTATTCTCAGAATTGACCGATAGCTTTATATCATTATTCTATCGTTAGGTGAGAGAGACCATTTATGAAAATGAACGATGTAATTGAAATACATTTTCATCGACATATCACTATCTTCATGTATTTTAAACTTGCAGCGATCGCGTATCATAATACATATCGCCGAACCTTCTTTCGACGAAACAATCGTACATTAACCAGCTATACCTCGCAAAAATAGAGAAGGCTCGCCTATCCCCACCATGTCAGTTCTGGAAACCTGAGATCGACGATTGACAGAAAACAAAACACTCCTTTCGTCGTTCACACGACGACGCAACGAATGTGCGGCTCTTTTGGCCAATAACGCGTTAGAATCGAAAGTGACGTTAGAAAGAGGGATGTCACTATCCGTCAGGCGGATCAGAACAAACCACAGGCCAGAGGACTTCTCTATTTTTGCGAAGTATAGCTGCGTTGGACGTGTATACACGTCGATCCGGAGCTCTACTGTGTTAACCTTTTTAACAGTAAATTTTAAATTTCTTATCGAACAAAAATATAATCTTTCCGCGATTTGTTTTCCTTTTACCATACAATTTGTAACCGGAGCATGTGCCATGCGCTCGACGTGTATACACGCCGCTGCTTGATTTCAATTCCGCACCCTGTGAGGAATTTTAAAATAAATTCCGCGGTTAACTGGTTAAACAAACAAATGTAAATTAACCTCTTCAGGGACGACTTTTTTCATAGAAGCTACTTTCATATCCCTAATTGTACACCGGAAATAACAGTCAGTGCAGTCAAACCATAAGATTTTTGTTTTTCTTGTTGAGAGATTCTGTAGTGAATAATTTATTATCAAATTTTTATTCTTTTCATTAATGACAGCAATTATAATTATAAAAACCTAAATGTCCACATATGTGGCCAAGGGCGTCAAGAGGTTAAGTGAAATTACAGTCAACGGTTGAAAAGACAGTCGATTTCATTTATCGCCGACAACCAAAAAGATACTTTCGTCGAGGCTGTCTATAATTGAACCGTCGGAAACAATATCCACCCATAGAACGAAGCGTATATATTCGAGTCGTGTACGAGGGACGTTACATCGTCCAATTGCAGCTGGTGGTTGGTCTCTCGATTCGTCCTAGAGGAAGTTACGGACAATCCGCTCGTCGGAGGGTCTCACGATGATGGATGCGCGTTAGCGCGGGAGTGCGCGAAGACAAAGATCCTACGGATTCCCTCCCGGCGTGCGCGACGTGCATTAGTTCGCCTCGCTCCTGCTGCGCGCAAATTAGACCTTGCGAGTGTAGCGGTGTACTGCTGTACCTCGTGAAAAGGAACTCGGCAGAAGAAGAAGAAGAAGAGGAGAAGAAGGAAGAAGCAGAAGTTAAGAAACGAAGAAGTAAGGGGAGAAGGATAAAGAAGGAGGACGGAAGGAGAGAAAGAGGAGGAACGGAGGCGAACCCGCGATGAACGACCGCAATCAACGCAACACCGCCCCGCGAAAATTGCCTGGAATACACCCGGAATATATTATCCACACGGGTGTTCCAGCAAGCGGCGTCCTCCTCTGGGTCAAGAGGTCGCGGGCTCCGGAACGGACACGGCCCGAAGGAAGAGAAGCGTGCCCGTGAAGAGCCGCACGATCGGCCGTGCCGTGCCGGATCACGAAGAGGAGCGGCGAGAGTGTGCTTGCATTTGCCAAGACCACCCCGAATTATTCTCTTCTCCGTGCTCTTACGTACGATTTGTCCTTAAGCGCTTTGGAATTGTCTATTAGATGGGGTATTATCCGCCGTTCGGAAAGAACGGGTCTTCGAAGATGGATCTCTCAATACGGATCGTACGTTGGCATGGTGTATGCAATGAAACAACATAGTAGCCAGTATGATTGTCAGGTAGGATTGTGCTTAAAAGAGTTAAATGGGAGAAAAAGGTGGTTTGGATAATCGTTAAAGTAACTTCTGCGTCAAGGAGATTACTTGGGGTAAAATAATCTTCGGTATTAGTTTCAACGGTGTACTCCTCGAAGAGGGATGTTTGAATTACCTCGAAGCTACGTCTTCCACCGCGTATATCCACAGAGGGTGAAAAGTAGAAGAGTAGACTCCTCGATCTAGATACGGTGGCTCATTATCGTGACGTATGGCTGCCGCTGGTAACACAGAACGTTCTATGGAGTCGCTGTTGAAGTTTCAGCCGCTCAGTCCATTCCCCAGAGGCTATTCCTACAGTTCTGGCGGAATCGTTTATGGGCTTCGTAATTTCAGTCGTTCGATATGTTGAACCGATCTGCATGGACTAATAGTCCCTCCCGTTTAACCGCCTTGTAAGTCGGACTCCGATTTCCCCGTTTTAAAGGTACTACTACTTGCGCTTCGGATAACTTTATTTCAAGTACTCTCGGCCCTATGTGTAGCCCGCCAACGTTGCTGCCTGATTGCGATTAAGTGGCTATTACTCGTAACGTATGGGGCCTTTTTTCAGAGATCGATCGTTCTGGCCTATGAGAGGTAGAACGTAGTACGTGCGAGATAGTGGATGCAATGGCGCCGTGGAAATTATGGTGTCCGCTTCCGATGCCGATAAGACGATAAGATATTCGCGAGTGAAGCCTTTACGATCTTTACCGCCGAACGTTGGATGTTCGAGCGAGTGTTATTCGTTCCTTGAGATTGGAACAATAGGAGTACGGGTGCTATGGTGGTTATGGAGTTAGAGGATGGAATTTGCAATTACTGGGACCATTTAAATCGCTGTCAGCTGTAGGAGATTCATCTTAAATTATCATTTTATATATCACAGCCTCTACGATTCGAAATCTACTTGAAACTGTAAATCCAACGTTGCATGCTGTCCTCTCATTCTTAGGTGGCGGAAGTCTTTGAGAGATCTCCACGAAAAAAAAGTCCCAAGCGAAATGACCGTAGCAATTAAAGGTACAATACAAAACAACGACATCAACTCGTTCCGTGAGATCGGAACAATAGAAGTACGGTAAAAGTATACGTGAATCTTAATGTATGCCGGTTCACCGCGTCCTCGTTAAATACGAGCACCAAAACTCGAATTTGAACCGGCGCGAATATTAAATGTAGCGTGTAAGATGGTAAGATAAAGGCCCATATAATAATTTCCCGGAATTCCGGGCCGAGGACCGGTATTTTCGAGCGACGAGAGCAAATTACGACGACGAGGTCGTCGTCAGGTCTGACGCGAAAAAAAGGCTGGCGGAACTAATGGTGATTTTTGCGATGAAACTCACGAATTCACGGTCCGCGGGGGGGCGTCTGGCCTTCACACCTGCGCCTTTAACCTTACCGATTTATTAGGGCCGGTTCATAGGAAGAACTCGTTCTCCCGATCGCATTTAATCCACCCGCGTGTGCTTTATGCGCCGAAACTTGGGTTCGCGGAAAACCGTCCGACCGCCTTAAATGCCGAATGGCGCACCGTGAAACAGCGGGCGCGCTGTAATTTCGACGGTGTAATGAAGCAATTGAACGTGCACGTAAGACGGTTATAACAGAGTCGAGTAACGGAAGAACTCTTGTGAGATCCTTTAAGCTTGCTAACTGAAGAAACGAAGGAAGATATAAAAATGTTGGATTCATTTCTTCGACTGAATTCGTTCGAGATGCGGCAATAGCTTAATCTGGAATGTTTAACTCAAAACCTACCAAGCCGGTCAAAACGTCCGGTTCGCAATTTTTTCTAAAAATTCCCTAAACTGATAGAGGAGCCATGAAGTAAATATTCCACTTCTATCTTATAAAACCGAAATAAGTTAATTAACCCCTTGCCCTACGCTTTCTTCTTTGACTGCTTCCGCAATAATTGAAAATTAAATCGTTAAAATGAAAATGTATTAGTGATTCCTGATATATTTTTAAATTTAAGACAATATTAATAACATAGAAATAATATTATCGTGTCGTGTTCCTCTTATAAAACGTAAGGTACTTAGTCAATCATCTTTTTCACCTCTTGATTTCTGTTTTTCTATAGTACTTATTTAGTATATCTAAATTTTAGTAGATACAACGTCGGTAGTTTTAGTGTTAACCCTTTGCCCTACAACAACGAGTGAAATTTGTGTTACGATTGATGGAGCAGGAAATTTTGAAGCTCATTAAAAATTATCAAATTGAAAATATCAGTGGAGGAAGGCACGATAATATTATTCGTATGTTATTTATATTGCTGTAAATTCGAAAATATATGAGAAATCACTGGCATATTTTTATTTTAGCAATTTAATTTTCAATTATTGCGGAGGCTGTTATAAAAGAAATCGTAGGGCAAGGGGTTAACAGGCTGAATGTCATGGGAGTTACCGGTGACTGAAGATATTATATTTAATGAAGTGTCTTCTGAATTTTAAAGGATAATTTTTGGGAATTTTCCAATGTACTCGGTATTCGGATATTAGTGTTAAATAAGCAAAATGCTGGGTACTCCATTATATTAATACTTACTATATGCAGTAGGTATGTAACTATTTTTATCTTCAATGTTTCTATTCTATAAACGTGTGACTTTGATAAAAGTTTTGGGTCGACAGAAATTACAGAACGGGTAAAATAAAATCGGTATTCAGCGTATCAATTGAAGCTCCAATTTGCCGCACTAATATGCTGATAAATACAACATTCCTTGGACAAAGGGACCATAAACTGAAACGATAAATAAAAAGATCTTCGATTAGTTCAGAGTAATACTAATTAGCAGATATTTCATAACAATTTCTGCTGTTTCGTAACCGATGTTTATTTCTGTTACTTAATCACCCGGAGAACGGCATTCTTCTCATTTAAATATGAAGGACATAATCCATGTTTTTCAGATTGGTACTAATTAAAAAGTATTTCAAAACAAATTTCCCTCCTTCGATCATCCGACAAAAAGAACGACGCCGTTACATTCACTTTTGAACACGAAGAGAGAGGAAAGTGTACATTTCGGATTAATCCCAATTAATACTTATTTCAAAAGATATCTCCCTTCGTCCGCGTTCGCCGGCTATCTCCGCTAGTTAATCGCCCGAAGAAACGAGACGTTGTCCCTCGCTTAAAAATGATCTTACGCGTCGGTCTTTATTTTACCGTGAGAAACTCCCAACAAAGTGTAATATCGTAGGTACCCTAATCGTCCTACGATCCCAACTATGTAGGGCCGGCCCATCCCCGGATGCGTGGGTGTTCGCCCGAGGCATTTTTCGGCTCGCTTTGAAAATAGGCGCCTCTTTAATAAGACTTACCTGACTGACGTTCCTTCACAGGTGTGGATCCATTTGGAGAATCCCGTAGAGTTTATGGTATCTCCTTGAAGAATTCGAAAAGAGAACGGAAGTTAGGGGGAAGGTAGCCCGCGCGAGTATATATACCTATGTAACAATTTTCTTTCAATGGCTCGCAGGAAGTATCTTTCTATTGTAACGTCAAAGTATGTCGTATATTCATAATGTTCAACGTCTTACATCTCCATAACGTCTATAGTACAATCACGCTTTATTGTATTCTAATGACAAATTGATATTGCCTTTTCTCTCTGTCTATCTCCGTTTCCCTTTCTCCATCTACGCCTCGTCCCATCCCCAACCGACCGTGGCGACTTACGTATTACCGGCGCTAATTGTATTTATAATTGAGAACTAACGAAATTAGTAATTCAACTTGCCGGTCCCACTGCGTGCTTTTTAATTGACAGTCGGAGCTGTCCGGGTTGCCCGGCATGAGCAGGTTTATGCCGAACGATCGACGTGTATCGAGGGAATTCATAAAGCTCCAGCGTGGAATGTGATTAATTGATCGTGGGGTCACAGGTTCGATATGCTCCTGAGAATCTCGCGATCGGTTTTCTTTCCTTGCGCGTATGCATATGAGCTCGTTTCGTCGTTACGACGTGGAGAGAAGAAAAAAATCAATTTCCTCGCCCCGTCAGTTTCGTATGCGAGCGCATAGCTGTCGATCGCGTATATAAATGGTCGGATTAATTGTGAAGGAAAGAGACAGGGAGATACGAATGTTCCATGCATTTCGATAAAGGTGGACGCACGGTCTGCCAAGTACGGGTTTTACGCAATAAGCGAGCTTCTTTTTTGCTTCGGGATCGACGATAAACGATTTGTTTTTTGTCGACGTTCGTAGTGTCATTATACAGCTGCATAACGACATCGGAGCCCCGTAGCGACAGGTTTCATCGACGATAGCCACGAGGATAACATTTCCGCATTTCTTTTTTTCTTCGTGTATTCTTTATATCCTATATACATATTCACGGCGTTTGATAACCGAAATTTTCCGCGGATCTGATTTATAAGGGTGGGAAAATGTACTTGTCAATTACACTTATACTTTCTATTCCTTACGATCTACTGTCGACCATTAAACATAACTGGAAAGCTTAATACTCGACGTAGAAAATGAACGTACTATTTTGGAAAAAATTCAGCAGTCTCGTCCGTCCAAAGAAATATGAAAATTGTGAAAAAATCTCTGACGATAGAATTTCTATGTTCGTGGCAGCCCTTCCACGTGAAAGCCCAGATATGCAACGGCAAGATATTTACTAGTCTTTCCTAATATCTGTCTACGTTTCCTGCTTCGCATGATGTATTTACGAGTATCAGAAAGCAGCTACCAAATGATCTATTATTCCACGCACACGACTGCCGTCCGGCATAAAGTTCTCTCGATTAAAATGAAAGAGTTCTCCATACACCGAACGAATATATATTCGCGGTAACATTTACATGTGAGACGGAAGCGGGGATACGACGTTGGTGGAAACGTTCGTGGAATTTCTCGGGACGATATTAAGTAGGTTCGTGCAACTGCTGCACGATAGGAAGTCTCTTTCGATGCTTCTAATGTGGAAGCCATATTATATAAGAGGCTCAGAAAGAGACTGGCTTTGCTAGAATCTTGGATAACTTCACCGATAACAGTAATCCTCTGGCAAACGAATGTTCACTATCCTGGAAGTACATATATCGAACTTCCTGTTTTTTTTTTAATTATTTTTCAAATATCGTTCTCACTAGAATTATTGGATTGTAGGTTACGTTAATTTTTTAACCCCTTGCCGTACAATAACGAGTGACACTCGTGATACTATAAATGGAATAGGAAATTTTGAAGTTTTTCAAAAACTATTAAGCTATTAGTATCAGCGGGTCACGATACGATAAAATTATTTTTTTGCTATTAATATTGCGTTAAATTATACGCTCTATCAGATATCATGGATAGATTGTTATTTTAGTAATTAATTCTGAATTATTGCGCATTCAGTCACAAAAGAAATGGTACGGCAAGGGGTTAATTATTGCAAGTATCATATTTCATTCTACAATATCAAGGCATACGCTACGAACATGTAAAGCCAGAAAAAAACAGCTAATGCAGAACGGTATTGCAGAGGATCTCAAAGATTGCAGCAGAAATTTTCAGTACAGCGATCTAGCTTGTTTAACACTAAAACTACCAACGCTCTCAAAACGACTGATATCTAATTTGTTATCAAAAATTCTCGAAATTTATGGAGAAGCCGTACGATAGTTACTTCATGTCTACTTTGTAAATCATAAATTACTAAATTTATCATCTTTCTCACATCATGATTCCTCATTTTCCAAAGTAGTTATTTAATATATTTAAATATAATGGATTCAAAGCTGGCAGTTTTACCGTTCATCGTCGTAATCCAATGCTGTTACTAACGCAAGGTAACATCTTAAAGTCCGCGAAATGCCATATCGGTTACTCTAAAAACATAAAAAGTAATCGTGCGTATATAAATTTTGAAAGACTTCAACGATAACGCTATACTTTGCAATGTTTCCAGGTAACTATGTAACAACGCTTGCGGCAATTGCAACGACGAAGTGCATCCTAAGGCATGACGCTCACGGCCAGGGAAACTCGAGAAGGAGGAGGTTTAACGAGTCGACGACGAAGGAAGAGGAGAAAGAAACAGGTACGCTCGGGAGTTCCTCCTTAATTTTATGTACACCACCTAACGACCAGCCGTTTATCACCCTCGCTACATGCGAAATATAAATGCGTTTTCTATTAATTCCTTCCGCTCGCCATACACACGAACGCACGCTCGAAACTTCTATGCACCGGAGCTGCATAACGACGCAAACGGTCACGCGAATGCGCGTGATGACGAGCAAAACGGATGTTACTCCCGGCGTTTCCGACTCAGGAGCATTTAGCGAACGCTCTTGTTGCGTATCGTGCACGATGTATCTCGCGGGAGAAACTTATATCGGATGTACGAATATAATACCGGTAGTTTATTATTTCTTTAATCATTTCACCGAAAGAATCTTTCATTAATCGCTCGTATGAACGTGGAAGGAAGCGATCGCGATATTACACGTGGATCGATCCCATGTTTGTAATACTTAATGTATCCGATACCGTGTCGAAAGCGGTAATACGATCGCCGTGAAATAATTAATCGAAGTTGCCGAATTACGTTGCAGCTATCGTTAAACCGTGCACTTTCTTCTTGCCGGCGATGCAATTTCGTTTAATAGTTACGTTACGACGGCTTATAACTACATCGGCCGCGCGCCAAGTGAAAGAGCTCAATTAATTCGCGGTCATAGAGTGCACCGGTAGCCATGGATTTTCTACGTCATCGGTACGAAGAGATGGGGTCGATAGTTAATTAGTACTTTAAGCCGACGTACTTTGGAAGTGCGCGCACGGAATGGTAGCAGCTGTTTTGTCCGGGAGCAGGTGAATCCTGCTACCGTTCTTTGCCGAAGTAGCCTCGAAGGAGAGCGTGTGCGACGGTGACCTAATCACCATCGCGCCCCTAATGACGTCCAACCCCTTTGCGGTGCTGCCACGGCGACCGCGGCGGCGTTACCTGCGAAATTCGTTTAATTGGCGACAAGATGGTTATTTATCGCGGCCAGTATACCCTGCCGGCGGTGCTCTCTGTTGCATGACGGTCAATAATGGCCCATTGATATTCTCAGGCACCGATGCAACTTGGTTGCAGGGCGCATCGAAGGAAGTCGTTATCGGGGAACTTCTTCAATGACGCTAAAACTCACGCCCGACGCTTTGTTACGCTATCCTTACCGATTAAACACCCTCTTATCGCGGCCTTTTAAACGCGCTCTCGTAGTTCCACCTTCTACCAGGCATTGCGTGTTGGCAAAAAAGTCGAGAGATCGAAGGCGGAGATAGGCGTTTACGTATCGTCGATAGGAGCGTAATAAATGCAAATGTGATCGAAGAAATTATAAATCCCGGCGCGGGGAATTCTCGGGCTCGTATTTTCTTCTACCACGTTCCGAAGGTGGTGGCAAAGTGGCCTCGTAAAGTCACAAGTACCGCGAAGGGCCACGCTGCGGAGACGCGCAACTTCCTCGGCATTTCGTTATCGGCGCATTGCCGATCGCGAGAGCGTTTCGCGGTGATACCAGTTTCTCGTGTGCGCCAGAGAGAGGGAAAGAGAAGGATTCAGGGACGCGAAGGGGGAAGGAGGAAAGGGGAGGCGGAGAGAGAGGCCGAGAGAGAACATTCGTAAGAGACGGCGGGTAGTTGGGCTTAGGTAGATCAAAGGGCGCCGGCAATAATTATAGAAATATGCGCGTTGATGCGTACCGCTTTGTCGGGTAATCCCCCGACAAGGGGGTTGCGATCCTCCTTCTGGCTTTGCTGCCGTTTCGACCGCGGCCGCCGTTTCTCTTGCAGCGTCTCTTGGATGTTATCGCCTCTCCACGCTCCTCTGCTGGTAATACAGTTATTTATTCGCCACCCGGTATCGTCCTGTAATCTATAAACACGCTGTTCCTCTTTTATTCCTGCCGTGCTACCTTTGGCTACCTTCTATCTCTCCTGTCGCCCAGTTCTCTCTGGCTTGTCGCGAAACAACGATTCCGCCGGGCCTCTGTATCTTCCTTCCACGTTGCCCGCTAATTCCCTCGCACGGGAGGTTCTCGAATATCTTTCATTCGTAATTGGTAACGTTTTCTTTCCACCTCGACTCAGATTCGCGAATAGATTTCAATTGTATGGGTTGTTAGGACTTAATTGTTTTTAGCACTTACACGCAGTTACAGCGAAGCTTTGAATTTTTATTCTATCGCGTCTCGTTAGGAAAAGTTGAAATGTTTTAAATGTTACTTTTAATTTCCCCCGTGAAACCTCTTGAACACCTTATTTTTGTAATTGAAAACCTTTTTTTCGGCTCAATTGGGTTTCGCGTGATACGATTTATCGTGGATACCTGTATTCGGAATGGATTTCAATTATTGCTTTGTAGCAGTTAATTATTTTTACTTCTTGTACTTAGCGACTGGAAAAATTCATTTTGATTACATCGCGCCTCGTTAGGTGAAGTTGAGATATTTGAAATCTAATTATGAATCCATTTTTTATTGCGACGTAAAAGTTTTACTCGTATGCGATCTTAATTAAACGGCGATAGTATTCGAGAGGGTGGTTTATTCTATGTCGAGAATTACATTCTTGCAATTTCTGATCGTAAAAGACATTTTTCTGAAGTCCTGTGCTTTCACGTCGTGCTACCTTCGCGAATCTTCTTCTTCCCTCGCCATTTCGATGTCGTTCACAGACAACATGTCAAGTTCGAGGTGTATGCGTGTGCTTCTGCATCATGGGAATTCTACCCTCATTTATAGGAGCTGAATAGAGCTCAAATTTTACCTCCTTGCAAGTCGAGAAGCTAAATTGTAAAATGAAATCACACGGAGAATAATAGAAAATGGAATTCCGACTAAGTAATACGCAAAATCGCTTTAACAATGGTAGATAATGGAATTTCAAATGAAAATTACGCTGCAAAAATAGATGACAATTTCGTGAGTCTGAATAACGTACTTGGTTCCGTAAGTGCTCATAACGTTTCCTTTCGAGTGGCATACATTAATAAGAAATCGAGAACCGGCTAAAATCTTATCTCTCCGTAATCGAATTGCAAAGGAGCCGAAAAGCCATAGTCCTATATTCAATTAATCGAATCATTAATTTCTTTCTCGGCTTTACACGATAGTAGATAACGCTGGTCAGTGATAGAAACTGCGTTCGCGTCACCAATGATCCGCTACATTCGTATCAGTTGAATGCAAACGTTATTAATCGAATAACAGGTATGGAATTCGTCGCAATAATACCGACTTAAGTGGAGGTGTTATTATCATGGTTCCATTCAAACATTGCTACAACACGAATGTTTTATCCGTAATGTTTCGTCTATCGACTCGAATTACACATTAAGATTCCACCGACGATCGTTTTTATGCTCATCGAATACCACGAGAATCACGTATCGCAAATGCATTCTCATCGGCGGAAATCGCAGTAGAAATTAACATTATCCATGACGAGATACCAGCAGTCTCGTTTCCAACATCAGCCGGATAAAACGATTAAAAATCCCTCGTTCGATCCCATCTCGTATCTCGCATTCCCCTTTAACATCGAACTCAATGAATCGAAGGAGAATCGAGGGAATCGCGGAATAATAATTCTACTACAAATTACGTTTTATCGGTACACGGAGTAACGCGAGAACGCCGACGATTTTGCGCAACGCTCGCAACTTTGATTAAGAGTCAGCCATTATCATTTTCGCGGAAGGTTATAAAATTAATTTGAAGCCCGTGACGGGGCAGTTTATGGCGTCGATTATCGTAAAACTTTCCTCCCGTGTGAATTCGCGCGCAACCGATGACCCAGTTTTGCACGGTGCACTCGACGGCGCGCGGTAGTACCGCCTCGGACAACAATTATATTTGGCGCCTACGGGGTGCAACGTGAGAAAGAGAAGCCAAAGAGCCGGGAGAAACGGAGAGAGAACGTAGGAATATTAATCTCAGGCATGCCAGCCTGGACGATCCTCGTGACAAATGCGGGACACGGCGCGATCGCTTGAATTTCGACGAGATACCCAGGAACGTCGAAAGTGGGTACCTCGTTACGCTTTCCCATTTATTTATCGAGACTACCGAACGAATTCGTTGTTTTCTTCTTCATTCTCCCTGTCCTCCATTAATTTCCACTGTCATTTTTCATCGTCTCGTAGCATACACTTAATTACGCACTCTACACGAACAATTTTCTCTGATACTCTCCGTTAATGGGGATTCAACGACCATCGAGTTGGTCGTAGACCCGCGTAGCGCGCGAATCACCTTGCTGTCTACGCCATTATCGAAATTACAATAGCACCTGCGCTTGAACGATATATACGATGAGATTAAACTATAAACGACGCAATTTCCCTGGCGACCCAGAGATCACGCAGAGTATCGGGACTCACTTTTGCTTCGTTGCTCGCTTGTCCGCTGAGTTGATTCACCATATTCCGATAACGCGCATCGTTGATTCGAATTTTACTTGGAGTCGTAGTCCAAGCAATCGGGCCTACGGCGATGTCCTGACGAGCCAGCTATCATCCGATTCCTCGGTGCGTTAATCCCCTCGCGCACCTCGTAATTACCGGTTAGATCATTCGTTAAAGCTGTCGCGGCTTCGAAACGAGCCTTAATGCGAGTCGTAGTTCGCGTCTGGATTGTTGGAGTAACGCCGTGGTCTTCGCAGGACACGCTTCTTCAGCGGCGTATCGCTTAGCCGGAGAACTAGCGCGGAGTCGTAGACGCGAACGAATGCTTCAGCTTCGAGCCTCGCTTCGAGGAACCGCGGTGTACACATTGCGTATCGTTGCTTTATTACAGGATACATCTATTTCTCCTCGCTGGTAGCGTGTAATCATAGGTGCGATTTGAAAACACGAAAGGGAAACTACCGATTAAACGTACGCCTTTCTTAGTCGCTGCTGACATTACGCTTAGGGTGGAATCGATCCCTGCGTCCATCGGGAATGGATGAAGTAGGCGTGTTACATGTTTCTTTAACACTAACCGCATCGGCACTTTGTGTATGCCTATTCTGACCGTTGTCTGTCATTTGACTGGTTGTGAAGTAATAATAATATTTTCCAGAAATAAATGCAGGAGATTGTCTATTTAATATGGAAAATAATGCTGAAAAACGGCATTTAATTAATAATACAAAAAATTACATATTTCCAGTCCATTGAATCGGTCATTTACCGCTCATGATACGGCTAGTGTTAATACTGCGGTTAAATGGCTGGTTCAATGACATGAAGATATATAATTTCTTGTACTATCAAGTAAAGACTGTTTTGTACGTTGTTTCCTATATTGAGCTGGCAGCCTCCTGCATTTCTTACAGAATGATATTATTGTTCTTTTATAACAGGCCAGAAGATGTGCAATTATAAGAATAAGTAGCCGTAAAGTGTCGGTACGGTTACCGTCACGGAATAGCAATTATTATTCACAATTCCTCGTGTTGTTTGTTATTTACTGAATTACAGCGGTCGAGCTATTTTTCGGTGATTTTTAAAAGCAGAGATCAATGGTTGTTGATAATGATAACTGAAAAATGATACTAAATATTTAATAAATTTACTTACTATTTACATAATTCAAACTATATCGTGTTTGGTATCATTTTAATCAGAAGAATCTCAAAAATACATTCGGAAAAGTTACATTTAAAAAAATTAATAAATAAACAAGTTTATTATTGCATTACCGATGCTTCGCCGATACTTTCGAGCAGGTCGCTTTGTTTCCTTGCTCTCTCTATCTCTTCTACTGTCTGTCTTTTTTTAAGTTCGCGCCCGGCTCGAGCCCTAATGAAAACACAGATTCGACACCGGTACTCGATAAGAGCACTGCTTTGCCCCCGAAATCTGTGCATTTATCGAGGTTTTACTGTACATCGACCTTGACTCCTCCATTTGCCAAAGTCCCCGGCAACGTATATTTCTCAGTTACGCGGCAAGTATGATTAACTTCCTCATACAGCATTTAACGAAACGGGTCCTCGGAATCATGAATTTCCAGCAACGGCACGCATTACTCCTGCGAGTTAAGCCGTTGTTTGACGCGCGCCGCGGATCTTCATGAGACGCGGAACCGCGGGAGCTTTCAAACAGCTCGCCGTTTGAAGACAGTTTCACCCGCGCACGCGGGTGTTCGCCTCTCCAAAACGAAAAACCGGCTGCTCTCGACTCATACGAGCTCGCACACATTTGCCGGGGGCCTCGGCAAGATGTATAACGGGTGACGTCCTAAATAATGCAGTCTGCCGGATTCGCGAGTGAAAATCGTGCGTCTTCATCGCGTAGTCCTCGTTTGCCTCGTCGCGGGAGCTTCCACGCACCGGAGTCACGCGTGTTGCGATGATACGTGCGGGGATTACGTTTTGTAAACCGCACTAAATCAACCGCGTCTTCGTTGCACCGACGTATGCATGCACGGCCATCCTGCGGTATGTACTCCTGGATCCTGCGGAGTTTCGCGTGAGAATTGGTTCGGTCGTTTAATGAATTTCACAGCATCGGTGAAATTTTCGACGTTGGACGCGTATAAAAGCGTTTTGGAGGAAAGATGTTGGATTGTTCGCCGGCGTGAAATTTCAAGGAGAGTCGAATATGGATTAATTTTTTGATGGATTTCTGACGCAATATCGTGCATGTGCGGTTAAAGTTTCTGCGAGAAAGATACCAGTTGCACGTATAGATCGAACATTTGTAAAAAGCGGGACGTTTAAAAATTATAAATATCTTACCGCTAAACAAGCAGAATTTTCACGGTTTATTTGTTTTCCGTTTAATTACTTCTTGCAAGATAGTTGTAAATTACTAATTTCCTGTTTAATGAGCATATCTCGGCCGCTAAGACCATATTACGATCTTACACAGAAAAGGATATTTAGCAGATATATTATCTGCTTTACCGGAAGCCGATCGTTTAATTTCAGCAATTAGAATGATTATTGGCCTCTTAAAAAATCATGACAATGATCCGTTTTGATCTTAATCGATCAACTGCTTGAGAGACCGACTTTCTGAAAATTCAAAACCGAGTGGTTCTATCCTCTCGGTGACCGTAACCTCCATCTGCGAAGGCTACCGTTCCCGCGCCGACCAAAGTCTCATGCATCGAAACTGCATCCAGACGATTCGCGCCACCCTGCGTCATTGCATCACGATGTGCCGCGTTGCATAGCCGCGATAAATTATCTCGTCCGGATCCAATCGGGGTACGTCGTGCATCGAAGAAAATCACGGCGACCTACCAACGGAGTCTCCCTGACGAGTGTACAAATCGATTGCAACAGGAGAGACTGCAAGACACGTTCCCCTCTGCGTTGGAGGTCGTCAAACCTTGCGGAGGTTACGTAAAACCTTCGACGCTCGCATCCTGGTACCTACGCAGAGAGATATATGGTCGGTACGTCGATAGGATACACTGCCATGGCGATCTATCACCGTACTTTAAAATATGGAACGTTGGATAGTCGATTTCCTCCATCTACTTCAAGGACTCGCAGTTCGCATGTTCCCCGGTCCGTCGATGACTCCGAGAATGTGATCCGTTGAAAATCGAATTCCTCGAGGTCTACGATCGTTCGATGCCTAAATCAATTTCCCTTCGCGTTTGTTGATTAAGAGCAAAGTGTTTGGAAATACGGAACATCGAGGAGGGTTATTTCCCCTAAGTGGATAATTCTACCTGTTGCACGACAAAGGTTCAATAGGGCGGCTCGAGCGCATAATTCATGCTACCTCGTGTATTATATCGACCGTGGTATATGTATCATGAGTTGTTATTACCACTGCTTAGCCGAGAGAAAGTCGAGGAAAGACGGAAAAAATGTTGAACTCCGAGGAAGATAAGAGTTTAATTATCCACGCAAAGCGGGGTTCCTTGGTACCTCCTGGACCTTGGAGAGGGTCGATTAGGTACATATACTTGGGTCCATCCGCGTTTGTACACCTCGTACGTATCTTGTACCTACGTATAGTGAGCGCGATAAATCTCGTGGAGTCAGGTGGACGATGGTCATCAGCTAGTCTCCACGTGTAAGAGCCAAGTTGGAGGTACGGTGCCGGGTTTAAGCCTGTTCTCATGATGCTGGACGGCCTAGCGACGACCCACGACCCTGCTGGCCACAACTTACCGCATCGTACACCCGCAATGCTTTCTACGATCCCCCATGGCATTCCTGACCCGGCGGACCAGGTCGGAATACGCAATTCCGCCGGGGCAAGTGCACCGAGGCGACGAAGACGACTGGTGAATCATTCTAACTTACGTGGAACTGCGGTGGCTTTTTGCCTGTTCGTTTCTTAATCCGCGATTAATTCGCTTGAGGGAAGTATACATTGTTTCGCGTTTGACAATTACAGCGAGGTACAACGAGACCGGGGGAGATTCATCGCAGAGAATAATTTCTTGTGGAATAGTAATTTTTCTTACCCGCGATTAAATAAGGGATGAAATTTATCGCTGTGATTATTGATAGCACGAGAAGCTGAAATTGCTCAACGACGAATTAAGGAATAATCGTTCGGTCACCTTTCGTGCAAACTGGTGCAATTGCATTTTTAATTCTGTCGGAGATACGATTACGAAGGAGGAGCCGAGGTCGACGATCGCAAATTCTATAAGTCAAAAGAGAGGAGGCTACAAAACGTACGGGACAAAGGGCTTCCTTCGGTGCGATATCTTGCTGCGATCTTGTCACATTCGGCGATCGTAATGATCGCAAGGATCTTAAGGCGGTGATCGCGAGACACGGAGAGGCGAACTGAAACCTGCGGCGAGAGATAAGATCTCGACGAGCGGCCACACAATGCCAAACATATTAATTAATATGCACCGCCGCGAGGATCGCATAATATAAGGGAGGAGGGACTCGAAATGGTACCTCATTTTTGTGACCAACGGTATCGGCGCACATTTGAGGTGTAACGGGTGAGAACTTACGGTGAGAACGAGTCTCGAAAAGTTTGAAAATTCCTCCTCCCGTCGAGTTATCCCTTCGTTCAATCGTCCTCGCAAATTTTTCAATTACCAGCATTTACGTTATATCGAATGTAGATATTATATCCTCAAAGGACACCTACTCGTCTTATTTTACATGCACGTTCAAACACGGCCCTTAATGCTTCTCGTTTGCGCAGTTATCGCTCATCTTGACATCTGCATACGTTAATATGCCGTAGCATTGAGATCGGAAAAAATCGAAGTATCGTCCTTCGCCATACGTCGTGCTCCGTCCGGATAAAAACGTAACTACCAGCAGTGACGAATACATTTAAACGTAGAGAGCAAGCGACAACGACGACGACAACCCGCGCATAATTAGGGATTAAGAGATCGGAGTTCCGCGGCGATTGGCAAACCGGAGGAAACCCGTGCGCAATAGGGGCGCACGGTGGATATAATTGCGCGCATGAATATTATCTGGCCGTTTCGTCGAGTAACTCGCAGCTCCGTTCGAATGGACCGGCTAACTTCAGGGTGCGAACGCTTACGCGCATCCTCATTACAGTTTTTACTGCGGTAGTTTCTCCGAACCATTAGGTCGTTATACGAGCGGCGATTCACCGTCGAGTTGGCCGCACGGCCGCGTTTCGCCGCTTGTAAAACGGCCTTTCAAGGGAGCGCACTAAATGCGAGACAAAAATATTGATAAACCAAGGAGGCAATCTCCGCTTGTTACACTTTGTAGCTATCCACTTTGAACGTAACGTTTACGACGATCCGATAATTCATAACTGTCATCGCCCTCGCGATACCGGCTCGCTCGTTCATAATTCCTCGTTTAATCAGCTAACGAGACGCGATTAAGCTGAGCGCGTGCTTTCTCTCTCTCTTTCTTTTTCTCGATCTTCCTCTCTCTTATCCCTTCTCGCACAGCTAGATAGAGGCCTCCACTATTTGCGCTTATATTTAATAATACATTTAACGTGCACGGACTAACGCATCGAAAGAAGGAAACGAGCCGAGGGCAGAAGAAATTTTACGATCACGTTCGACGGAACATCGGTGCGGTCTCGGATATTTTCTACGCTTTATACGCGTACCGAGCGATTTTCTCTCTTTATCCCCGTACACCAGAATCCTTTAGGTAAAATGACGGCTTCGCTTTTGTCGCAAAAGGAGAATTTCTTCGGTCTGGCGAATGTTAAATGCCCTCCTCTCACCTTTCTCTTTCTCATGCGCGAGGTACTGGGGCAAGGATCGTTTTCTTGCGTATAATATCGCATCATTAGTCGTCGAGCGAAGAAACGTAGCATCGCGCTTCGTCTTATCGTACTCCCGTTATCCCTCTATCCTTTTTTCCCTGCAGCCCTCCTCCTTTTCCTAGTCGCGTGATAGCGCAACTAAGCGCCTCTTTTACGACGCTTTAACGCTGATGCCACTTCACCGAGAGTCGCCAGTGTGGCGAGAAAATCTCGAAAAATTTGCCCGCTGCTGGAATTTACCGTGACGCCTGTTTTGTCGGATTCTTTTCAGAATGGATTCCTGCACGGTCGCTTCCGCGTGGTGGGTACTGCGCGAGGGATAATCTCTTCTTGGGATGTCTTAACGATCATTCGAATATCAGCGATAAAGTACAAAAGTGGTCGATGTTGAATTTCCATGTATCTTTAAAATTCGACCAACTTGTCTTTTTAACGGTTGCGCAGTATCTATCAACGTCCGTCGTCGGGTCTGTGGTAAAATGCAATCGGGATTGGCAATGGAATAGATCGTTAAGAGAGGCCACGATTCATGGAGAACTTTCGTTGATTTTATCGAGACTAGCACGACCTTCGCGACGTAATCCCGACGAGTTGTCGCCTTTTCTTTTTCCCTTTTCGTAACGACGGATTTTTTTCTAATCGTTGTCACAAACTCGTTTGAGTTTCTCACGTGATACGGCTTGTCGTATAATTAACCGAGTTTACAACGATAATGCGCATTAATGACAGGCTGCGCCGCGAAACCTCGTCGCGGAATATTAATTCTTCGTTTACAATTTGCTCACTCACCGGCAATTACCGTACGAGCGTTAACATTCACCATCGAAGACGAGGTGTTTCGTCGCGGATCTTGTCTTCTAGCAACGCCTTCTTCCTTGGACGGGACAACCGTGTTTTTTGGGTTCAGCTAACGTACAAATATTATGTTAATATTTGTTCAATATTTGTACGGCCCACGTGGGCGCGCGGTATCGCCTACGCATGTGCACGCCTTAAACTGTGCCCATCGAAAAGACCGACGCACCTATTGTGCGTCACATTCGAATCCGATGCCTGGAGATGTCCACCTCCATGTCTTTCTTTCATTCGCGGGAAAAGCAAAATATTATTACGGTGTCGTACATTGTCATCCGTATCGCGCACGGCCATCCTGTACGGTGTCTTTGAAAGTTTGAGCTGTCCTCATGCTTTTCTTTAATGGTTTCTTCAACATGAATGAATTATTTTTTGACTTTAAAATGTAATATCGCGGACCAGAGAGTGAGTTATATCTAGAAATCTTAATTTCGGAGACTTCAAACGGCTAGTTTATAGCCCCTCCCTGCACCATTTCTTTTGTGGCTGATTCCGCAATAACTCAGAATTAATTGCTAAAACAACAATCGATCCCTAATTTCTAATATAACGTATAACTTAACGCAATGTTAATAGAATTAATTTGATCGTATCGTAACCAACAATTATTTTTAATTTAATAGTTTTTGCAAAACTTCAAAATATCCTATTCCATTTATCGCGCCACGAGTGTCACTCGTTATCGTACGGCAAGGGGTTAATGCCCAGTGATTTGAAACGCATCTAGAACCGTACAATCTTAGAGGTGATACGTCGAACCCACGTAGATTTACGAAACTGTGAAGATACGATAGCGTTGATTAAAACATAAAGAGTAAGAAAAAGTAAAAGTTCTCGATACATAAAAAATATCATTGAATTCCCAGCGCGTACACGGCGAACGCAACAATTAATATGTGATTCGAGCGAAGCCAGTAGAGAAAGCGATCATTAAGCCGACGCAACGCAGCGCTGATAACCCGATAATACCCATTGTCGTCGGTTTCATTGTTCCCGAGATCGAGAATGGCGGCGGGGCAACATCGACCTCACCTCTCGCTCATTCAAATCGTCCAACGAGCGCGTTTCGTCGCGTTTCCACTCGCACGTGCTAACGTGTGGGTGGCACGTGATTTAAATGTCTCGACCGGGTCGTGCCATGGGCGATTTTCTTGATCTGGCGCGAATCGCCCCCGCCATTGTGAAACGACGTTGTTTTTCGCATTATGCGAGCCGAACCTATCGGTACCTCGATTATCCATCTAATAAGCTACATTGTTGCCACCGTCTTTGCGTGTTTGCTCGTTGATTTAGCGATTTCCCTGCAATCGGTCTCGCTTATTCCATTGTTAGTTTCTATGATCGTCGTTGAAATTTCGACACCCGATAGTAGGATGTTGCAACGATATTATCTATTAGACCGAGAAAATTCAATGGGAGGTATTAATAGTTTGTCTCCGTTCCATCGATGAATCTGATAAAAATTGTAATACGTATCGAAAGCAGATACTTTCTGTATACACTTTGCTGCAATAATTGTAAGTAGATGTTTCCATGCGTCTCTTTGCAACGGATCGAAACGCTCCACCGTGTTGGCCTAGATCGAATTTGCGATTTCTCTCCATCGATACAAACGTTTTTAACAACGGACTACCAACGACTGATTCCAATCTACGATACTCATCGAATCTCGCATAATTTTCCGCGCTCATTCAACAAAGTGAAAGCAACCCGAGGAGCGGGTTTCATCCATCGCTTATTTCGCGTACTTTCGAGACAATCGGCCTATCGTAGAAAGTCCGTACAGCTTCCAGGATATACATCCATTATAATTTCCAGGATAACAGACCTCAAGATACACCACTTATTCATGCTATCACCCGTTCAACGACACCAATTACGCGAACACCAATAACCGTTGTCACCGAGACAATTAGCATCCTCGTTATCGTCGCAGCAACAACTACCTGTACCTACGGATTTCCTCCGTTTGATCGGGGCGATCGGCGATCGTTTTCTTCCACCCGACTCTCGAAGAAGGCGCGCCGCCGGTGAAACCGCTCGATGGAGAAAAACGAACGTTAAAATGTAGAAGCACGGTACGAACAATGGCGAGCCCACACGCTCTGAAATCTTCTCCGGGTTCTCCCTACCTCGCTCTTCTCCACGGCAGAATGTCTCTCTGACGAGAGTGGCACCAACCCATGGTGCGTGGTTCGCATACCTGACACCACCCGCTGCTCGGACCTCCAATAAATACTATCGTGCCCAGGCCATTGTTGCATTCTCGGGGCGGTGATTTGTGGCAATTAACGTATGATTTGTTCGACCGATAGTTCCACACGGTACGGAAGCGCGCCGACCGATTCGTTCGGTTTTCAATCGCGCCGACGACGTACGCTGCAGCGGATCGTCGGAGCTAATTTATGCGCCGATCGGCTAATTGTTTTTTCCAGGGCTCTCCTTTGCTCCGCGTCAGGCGTAAGGATCGTACGTCTTGTTGCGTGCTAGCTCGTCCAGCCGGCAAGAATCGACCATAGATCTTGGCGGCTCGCTCCCGATCAACCGATTCGTCGATTTGCCCCGTCCATTCGCCGCCGCGACGTCCCTCTCTCTTTCTCTCTCTCTCTCTCTCTCTATCTATGTCTTGTCTCTCTATGGTACTTCAGCTGCCGTCGATCGGAAAAAGTCGCGCGTCAAGACGATTCGCGCGCGTGGATCGAGAAAGGCGAGGATGGAGATCCTGAGATTGCACCGGTGCATTCCGGTTTTTCGTGTAAATTAGATGAAGCAAGAGAGGCGTTCCGGATTTTGCATCGGTGATTGGTTAATGAGAACGGGGAACGATCAAAGTATGTCTGTCGTTTACCTCGCTTGGCATATACGAGCGAGTTAAAGAGAAGAGTATCAACACCGGGCTGATACGCTGCAATTATAAATAATTTCGTGTTTATCTACATCTCGCTCCTCTTCGTGGAGAACCTTTTTGTTCGTCGATCGATCTTCCGATACCTCGTGCCACCCGTAGGTACTGTAGCGTCGAAGAAGGCGGCGAAGTCATTCTATTTGCGATCGACCTCGGAAATCCTTCGGGAATCCCGGTTTTCCGTGGACGAGCGACGACGGTGTCGTCGGTGAAAACGCGTGGGTGAGAAATTCCAGAGGACGCGGAATGACAGACCCACCTTACTCTTGCTCGACGAGATGGGAAATGATTTGTATTGGGTCGTCCGTGAAGTTCGTGCCGATTTTCGGTGGGTGGCATAAGGAAACGTCTAAATATATCGGGATGATTGAAAACAAATGACATGCATACATATTCTAAAAGACAGTGCTTCAGGCATATTTAGAAAAATTTTGGTTAGGATAAGTAGATATAGATAAATAAATAGTGCTTCGTTTCATTTGTATCGTGAGTGCTCGAACGTTCGATCGATCTATCGAGAAAATATAACGTCGTTGAGGAAAGTGCTATCGTTTATAGGGGAAGGTTTGTCAACTGGTACCGCCTACGAAAAAACGTCTATAGATTGTGGGTTTTATTATATAAAGAGCAAAATTTTGCATTATTTGCAACTTCTATGAATATTGCAACTGCTTATTTAAAAAAAATCAAAATACATGTACACAATTAAAGATAATTAACGAAAACTAACATCGGCACAACCGGGGAAACGGTGTCTTAAGTGCACTTATGTCATAAGTCGTACGTTGTAGATATTTTAATTAATTACAATTACTTTCACGTTACCATTATTATCCTCATCGACTAAAATCTGCGACGAACATAGCGCAAGCGCGAAGAACGCGGAAGCGCGGAAATGGAAATCCAACGATCCAAACGATTCAACCATATGAGCGTCAAATAATTTTCATTAATTAAAGTCAGCGCTCGCTATTGTGAACGTAACAGAGTATATCAAAGCAGGACGGAATGTTCCGTTTGCTTTCTATCGATAATACAGATAAGCCTAGATGGAAGTGAATTGCTTATTAAGAAATTATTTTTATAGATCGCATGACGATCAATGATTACTCAAATCCTTCCCCTATCCGTTCTTCTTGCTCCGTTCTCAGCCACTATTCCCCCTGGAAGGCCCGCGGCGAATTTCATACACGATAAAATATGCCGAGCGAGCATCCAATCCAATTAATCACCGTTAATTACGGACGCGGGGGCAGTCCGAGTGAACGAGGACGATTAATGAGTAATTGATTTCGATCACGCCACTCGCCGACCGGGAAAAGAACGCACCGCGGAGGTGCTCGATCGTAAATTTTTATTTTCAACTTTAGTTGACGTTTCTTCGGTAACTTTGCACCTAGCAGAGAATACGCGGAAGTACATGCTCTTTGCGATTGCGCGGCACGATTTAAAATTAGCAGTAATTAACGAATATTCGATATCACGGAATTTCGAATGAATACAATTACGTGTATTCCCTTGAATTCTGGGGATTTTCTTAAGAATCGGGAAGAATACGTAAGGATACAAAGTATCATTTTGCAACGTAATTAGATGTACAGGTTGATATCTTTATGAGTAACGTTCCAAAGGGCAGCAGGCGCTTCCATGATTTCCTCTGATTGGAAAATTCTTGAGAATGTATTTTCAAAGAATATTCGTGAATCAGGGATATGCAAAAGATGACATTTTGAACTCTGATTCATTCTCCAATTCTTGGAATAATGCGAAGTAGATCACATTTAAAGTAATAAATTCTTCAGCAATAAAATCTGCACATGGACGTAGTGTATGTACATTTAAACATCACTTATCTTGACGTCCTCTTAAATATGACTTTTAAAAAGATTCAGCAATCATGGCATTCCCTTCAACGTGCCACTTAATACGAAAGAAATCACAGGTGGTATTTTCGATAATTTCGGAGTACTTAATTTGTAACACTTTAAGTGGCCCATAACACAGACCATCTAAATGAAGAGTTTGCAACAACTCGATCGTTTTATTAACGTAGTCTCGGCCAACCGGCGAAGAGCGATTAAAAAACACGCGATATTACCGCGAAAGTCCATCACCCGTTATTCAACGAGGAAGTATCGGGTCGATCGGCCTCCTTTATTTTGCTCCTCGAAACCATCCTATGAGATAGCCGAGTGTCATTTCGTATCTCTAAATTGATCATGCTCAAAAATTGCCGTACAAAGTCGTTTAGCGTTAATAGCTATAATCATGTGCTCGGATATCAGTGAGCAGGATGAATTACGTCCGAGACATCGAATACATTACTATAAAACGTTTCTCCTCACTTTTTGTAGCTCGTAGAACCACATGAATTATCGCTATTTTACTACACGCTGTTGTATTTATATCTCGCGCTAAATCAACGGAGAATTCGTTCGTTTTTTGCTACTTTCAAAGTTCAAGCGCCATAATCAGGGTCGATGCTATTCACGAATGGATGATTACTGTTATGCTTAATTCTTGCTCCAAATAACGAAACAGGAATTCCCTCGATATATAATGATCTTTCCTATTGTATTCGCTAAAATTGGTGAAAAAAATGCTGCAAAAACTGCATCCATTCATCTTAATCAGAAACGAGGTTTCGTTCATTTTTTTTTTGTTTCGATGAAAGTTCACGTTCTGCGATCAGATTCTATTTTATTCGGGGATAGACGATCCCTATTACAATTTAATTCGTTTGTGAAATCAACGAGAATTCTGTCTCTTCCTGCAATCTCGATTAACGACCTTCCTGCTTATGGGGCTCGCATTAATTGAAATTCGAAGATCGACGGTCCACGCGTACAAGAGTTTCACGTTGCGTGTCCGAAAGTATAAATTCTTCGTTTTTTTACTTTCATTCCTCTCTCTTGGCATTCGCATCGCTGCAATGTCGAATCGAAGCGTAAAAACGAGCTGGCACATTGCAGAAACGCTATCTAATTCCATTTGGGGATAACAGTTCCTCTTTGAGAACTCCTGTTTCCTTTTCAACTGCAATTTTACGATTGGTCACAACATTTTCGCTGTCGATTTACCGATCAAATCGTTCCTCGAGCTTTTTATAGAAGCTCGCGAATAGCACAGCTGCCAGGTAGGATCGTCCTGGCGATTTTAAGTTTCATGGAAAATGAGCTACTCTGAGGACGTATTAGCGATGCAAGTATGCACGATTAAATCGTAGTTATTTACCAATTTAATTAACTATTTCTGCCGCGATATCGCTGCTTGTCGACCTGCTCAGCTGTGACGCGAAATCCAAGCACGTGCTTACACAGTTATTAATTAATTCCGTTATTTTTAGGAAAAAAGAATTCAATTACGAATATACATACAAATCACCGATTGAATCGCATGAAAATTACTTATGAACACACTTTATATCGCAATTCTCGCGCCTTTCGACCGCACGGCAGTCGCGATCTGACAAGAATTTCGTACGGTCGCGAAAGAAACATTCACGTAACGAGCAGTCGATTGCATTCATTTTACCAAATACTGCCTATAATTCCAACATACCGAATTTCGCAAATGCATTAAATAACCGACAAACGGAGGAGGTACCTACTGAACGTTTAAACCTCCAACCCTTCGATTAGAATCAATTAACGCGGTCCCTTCGAGGGCACTCTCATGGTTCTCACGATTCCAGTATTCCGATTTCGAGAAGAGAAGAGGGCCAAAGTCATCGGTGCCGGGAATCGAACGGTGGACAAGCGGTTAATTAATTAACGCTGAGATTCACGGACGGTGAGACGTTAAATCCAAATCGGGATCCGTCGATCAACGATCGATTCATCGATCGATAAGCGAACGTCGCAGACGGCGCGGAAAGCGCTGAGTTGTGATTACATTGTTTGGAGCTGAATAGAGCCGTCTGTATGGTGCATGGACCCATTGTGGCCACTCGGAGAACCTGCTGGTTTCTTACTCCCCCCTCTGCCCTCTCCGCCTACCCTCACCGATCGTCCGGCTTTCTTGCTGTTGGTTTATACTTTATATAAATACAAGACCGGTAACCCGGTGGTTCCGTGCCGATGGTTACCGGTTCCACGTACCGGAAGGCGCTTCTTCGACGTGGCTCTTTTCTCGGGTGCTTTCGATTAAAAATTATGTCATTGAATTACGACAAGCGCGACTTTAGTGCCTATATAACGCGCGGCAACTTTTATTTCGACGAATGATATATACGGGCATACACAGTTAACCCGAGCGGGATAAAGAAGCGGTGGAACTTGTACTTCTAGATGCAGTACGTCTTTATACCCGATAAACCGAGCGTTCACGATGCTTTTATTCGCAATAACAGACCAACGAGACTACTAATTTAACGTCTAATTAAGTGCCCGACAATATCGCCCCGTTAGCCAGGAGATCGTAACGATTCGAGGATATTATTTCGGACGTAACGGAACGCGGAACGTCCTTGGTCATTTTCAATTTCACCGCTTGAGAAACCGAACGAACCGTGGACGGAAGACGTGGAAGAGCGAGCGCACGTTAAGCCGGTTAATTGCGGGACACCTTTTTTAATTTCATTATCGTATATTATTGAAAATGGAGAACGGTTGCGGCTGTTACCGAAGGTAGGTAGCACGTCGTGCAATTAAAATTCGTGGGGCGAAACCGGTGAAAAACAGAGCGGTCAGCGCTATCGACGTCGACATCGGCCGTAGGGCGAGTTCGTTTATTAACGATGCAAATGCGATTCGCGCATGGAAGAGGGCCGCCGAGGGACGGAGAGGAGGACCGGTGCATGCGACACGTACTGCGAGACCGCCTACACCTAGAAGCGCAAAAACGGCAGCCGTATATATCCTTTAATCGCGAGTCGCAGGTGTATCGTGCCTCTCCGCCAATCGTCGCACGTTCCGCCTCTCTCCTCGTTCTGCCGTGCCAACCTAAGTAATTTTATCTCGGGGAGCGCTAAAACGGAGTTAATTAGGGGTCGAGATAAATAATTATCGATAGGACTTCCGGCGATCGAACGTGCGCACGACACATCCGGGGGTGGTACCAGCTGCGATCGCAAAAGGACAAATATCTCGCGGCACGTTCACCGATGCATTCGCCGTTCCGACTGTCTCTCTCGACTTATCGAATGTCTCTCTCAACGACTGTTTGAATGCATTTTCTGATTTTAGTTCGGTTATCGATTAGGAAGAGGTGTAAAGACTCTTTGTAATTATGAATTGCTTTAAGTCCGAGTGTCTCTCTCCACTTACCGAATGTCTCTCTCAACGACTGTTTGAATGCATTTTCTGATTTTAGTTCGGTTATCGATTAGGAAGAGGTGTAAAGACTCTTTGTAATTATGAATTGCTTTAAGTCCGAGTGTCTCTCTCCACTTGCCGAATGTCTCTCTCAACGACTGTTTGAATGCATTTTCTGATTTTAGTTCGGTTATCGATTAGGAAGTGGTATAAAGACTCTTTGTAATTATGAATTGCTTTAAGTCCCTGCTACTCGAATCTCTTTGTTTCGGATAGAAATAAAGCGTTGGGTATAGTTTCGTTACGGCGATGGTTTGAAGTTAGAATACTCGGATAGGTTACCGGGATGATTAACATCGTTACAGGTGCTCGTTAAAATCCACGTTTGATATTAATTTTAATTCAAAACTATAATGAGCCTTCCCCTCGCCGAGGAAAGGTGTCGGTTCTGTATACCTTCGATGGTATCTCGACGATTTACTAATTCCCTGTAAAACCATCATCGCCCGCCTTCCCGCGGCATCCGCAGACTGCTAATAGAAAACGGTGAGGATGAAATATGGAAACCGGCGAGTAACACGATACCACGATCGATAATCGAGGCTCGAGACAGTAATGGTACCGTTGATCGCGCGTTAACGACGCGACGCGTATCAAACTGGAACGAAAAAGTTCTCTCCCTTCGTGAGATTTTTATCCGGCGCGCAAAATTACCGGCTCGCTCCTACGACTTCCGGCCGGATTTGAGGTACGACGGTCGGTGAAACGCGCTCGTAAATAATGTTGAACTTACACGCCCGATATTTTCTCGCGAGCCTCTGGGACCATTATCGGTAAACACACTATTAGCGTTGCTGTTGGTAGCACCGGCGCGGCTAAGAGAGCCGTGTACCAATCTAGACTCATAAAACTGGCCGAGTGTCCGGTAATAACGTGCGAACGCGCTATCCATCAGTCAGGACAAAACAGTTAAGCGGCTCTCTCGAGTAACGCAGTAATGAACGCCGGCCTGCCGAGGCGAAATGTCGGTGAAAAAAGTTATGGAACACGCGCTAAATCTTCTCTCACGCGCGCCACCGGAAAGATGGGACTCCGGGTGAGCTGGGCATTGTCGTCGAGTCACGTGATCGCGTAGTACTCAAAGGTGGAATGAAAAAAAAAAGAGAGCCGGATACCGGTCGGGTCTGACGAATTTGAGATATCGTTGTCCTTGGGTATTTCTCGACGATGGGTAGCTCTTATTAGTTTCGTGGAGTAGATTATGTTTTGGACGGAAGTAAGATTATTCTTGGGCAGGGGTTACGGTGGAAATTAAGTAATTGATTCTCGATGCAGCAAATGCGAGTTTGAATTTTCTAATATATTAGGTTGTAACATATGAAATGTCCGATTTTTAAGATTAATTTTAAACGAACACAACTTTTTTCCTAATCTTCTGCGAGGTGCAATTTCTAGACTTTCCTTTCCGGTTTCGAATTTTTGGTACCATCGACGAATTGTACGATCAATAACTGCATCATTGCAAAACAAGTGAAGATCAAATTTCACAAAGGAAACTCTACTCTTAAAGCCAGATGTAAAATATCCCTAAAAAGTTTAGTATTTTTTGTCAGAACAGAATTTAAAATACTGACAAACCAAAATTGGACATTTCATATATTACAACCTAATAGAACGTGAGGAAAACGAGTATAGTGTCAAACTACCCCACGAATTGCGTGAACGCTCGCTCAATTACTTGCCATTAGCATCGATCTTAAACTAATCGACCGGTTCCATAATCAGGCTTTTTTAAAAGTGTTAAACTGGTCGGTTATATTTTTCCACGTAACTCGGGTGAAAAAATAGATCTAATATCGTGTCGGCATTCGCGAGTTCATAATTAAGTGCGGTGGTCTTTGAAGGTGGCACGACTACGAGGTCCCGTGCCTGCTAGTTGCTTTTGCTGCAAGAAACTTCACGGACAACCGCCGGCTGGAATAATCGGATGCTGAGATCGCCACCTGCTGATTTCGTATCATCGGCGTAGCCTAATTCGAGCACCCGGTAGTTTGCAGACGGTTATCAAACGCGCGGATCGCTCGAATTAAAGTTTCTCGCATGTGGTCCGAGTCTATTAGCCGAGAAGGCGGTGACTAATTAAATTCCTGAAGCTCCGCTGGATTAGGTATGTTCACACGAAACCCGAGGAGAGACGACGATGTTCTCTTTTGGAGAATATTTATCTCCTCTCTCCCATAGGTGTATCTCCCACAGAAATACCAAGGTATTCGTTGGTATGTTTTTCAAGCCTTAGAATTTTCTGTTCTTCGAAGCTTCAGCGTTCGATATCGAAACGTATTTCTACAAAATTAAGCAACAAAGGATAATTAAACATTTATGCAAAAATGAAGTATCCACTGGCGATCGGAAATCGTATTAGTTCGACGAAGCGAATAACGGAGCGAGTGTCTAACATAGAGAAGGAGTCTTACGAAATACCGGTAACTAAGTCGTTGACGCATTTTTATTTGTACGTGTGCTCATACGTACACGCTGCCCGAGCGAACTGCTAACCTAACCCCGAGTTGCCTCCGGTGCGTACGGCATAAATCTACCTTAATGATATCGCACGTAATGCCAGGGTGACGCTATCTCCCAGATTGGTACACGTGAGAACACGCCTGACACCTCGATCCGCCATTTCGTAGCGCGCTCGTAAGAGCAATCGTGCGCGAAAGATGGTATCACCAGGTTTTTCTGCTCGGTTCTTCCTGCACTCTCGGCTGCTCGTCGTTTAGGAGAATTCACGTTGCGATGACCCGGCAGGCGAGACCTCGTTTCCCTGAAACTCCTTGCAACCGACGAAATTTCCAGAGCGCTTCTTACAGTTTCGTGTTTCTCCTCGTTTAAGGAGCTCCCGAGGGATATCAATCGCGATTTCCACTCCGATAGCTTCGGCTCTTCTGTATTCCGCGTCGAGATCGTTTAACTTGTTCTTCTCCGTAATTTCGTGTAGCTTTTTCTATCCTTTTGACTTTCGTCGATTAAAATCGACCATACAAACTCCAGATGATAGCAGAGAGATGATAAAAAGTCGTAAGAGCGATGCAGAAGCTATCGGAGAAGCCCATGGACTCGTTTTTTTTTTTCAAGATTCGTCCATTGGCGAACTAATTGCAGAATGGAGAACGTGGAGAGGGACGAAGACGAGCACCGGCGTACAAGATAACGGAACTCGTAAATTTATCAGTGGCGTCTTGTACGACGAATTTTGGGCCGTCTCCCTCCTGCAAATGATCCCCCTTTCAATTTGTACGTTTCGGCTTATCAGTCGTCGCGAAACCGCTCGCGTTCGCCGGTGGATCTTGGCCGCTCGTTAAGTAGTAAATAAGGTGTAACGCTCCGAACGGCAAGAAAAGGCCCTCCCTCTCCTCTTCCATTATCTTATCGTGCCGCGCCGACTCGACCCTTGCGTTTGCGCGGCAAAGAACCGCGACGCAAGTTCCACCGTGCTAAACGAGAGATTCGTTCCGCAACGGGGTGGCATAGACCACGAATGCAACGACCTTCGGTTCTTCCGAAGAATCGCGAGAAAATCCAAGGAACACGTTTTGCTCGTCCACGACACCGGTCTCGAGTGAGAAGCCGGCGTCAAGAAACTCGTGTCCGACGGTTTAAAAATTCCCGCGGAACGTAGCAACCGATTCATCATCGAACGAGAAATTTATCGAGGAGAACGATGGTCTTTGGTCGTCCCGGGTACACCTGTTGCTGGCGATGTCGAACGTGGGTGGAAATGGTAATTTTCAAGGACGTAATCATGGGATACCGAATTATCGGGCTTCCATAGGCCCGCAGAGGTCATTAACGCGGCAGAATGCCCCTCGGCCCCCCGTTGGCAGGTTGGCTCGGCTCGTACGAAATAATAAGCCGTGTTACGAAGAGCACACGTGAAGGAACGGGCATAATGCGCGGGCGCGTACTCGTTACCGGGCACAATGGGTCGCATGCTGTGCCCCCAAACTACCGACCGGCGGACCTGAATTAAGGCCGGCATCGGCCGATGCGTGTTTCTTCCTTCGTGTTACCTACGGGCACGAAATAGGACGAGAGAGAAAGGGAACGAGCGAGGAAACGGGGAGCTACCAAGATTTGTAACAAGGTCTTCTAAGAATCGCGATGAGTATCTCCGTGCTACCGGCACGGGAAACTGAGGGAGACGTTTGTCGATGTCGAAGGTGAAAAGAAGCAAGAGGGAAGGTTGTGATAGCTGCGTCGATGAGGATCTTTTTGATTCGATGAGATTACGAGAATCGAATGATCGTGCTTCAAGCTGGTAGTCGTACATTCGAACGACGTTTCTCGTGGCGTTCCGACGTAAACGAAGAAACTTGGGCGTTTATATTCCTCCGAGTGAAATCGATCGATTGACCGCTGTCAACGTCGAATGGAGAACGCGCTCGATGATGTCTTCCAGTTACGGTAATCAAATCGTAAAGGCAGCTCGGAACGAATTATCGAGTGTCATCGTTCAAACGATTCAAACGCTCGCCGCTTGGACCGCACCGAAACCGGCGATCGAAGTTGTAATCGTTTTCCTCGATGGAATGGTATCTGACGTTTCCGTTCGAGGACATCCAGTGGCAGGTACCTCGACATTGTCACTTCTTGTAACTCATTACTTATCGGGCAGAAAGACCGGCTGGATCTCGGTGTCGATGTCATCCACGAAACAAATCGACTCTTGGATCGAGTCGGCAGCAGCAACAGCACCGAGGCTTTCAGAGATCTTACGATACGCTCCTTTTCATCGAGGCTAGACGGACCCCCGAAGAAGTTTGGGGACGGACGGAGAGCGAACGGTTCTCCGTCGCGGAAAGAAGTCTTTTAATGCCGATAGTCACCGTTAGAATCGCATTAATATTGCCCGATGAATTGCCGGTAGTGTCGCTTCGACCTCCGAGGAGAGTCCTACCGGAGAATAGGGAGCAGTTAGATCTTAGTATTGTGACGCGCATGCAGGACCCGGCGGGACGTCCGAGCGGTACCGGGAATCGGCAGGCTCTTTCTCAGTGGGGACCGGTAAATACCACTAATCACTTCTCGATCCTTTCTAACCTACCTTGACCCTTCCGCTGGAAGAGTTATGGCCGTTGGTTTTATTCAGGCTACCTCAGCCAGGACCTCGACCCGCGTTCGCGCCTTAAACTCGCGCCGATGCATCGTCCTTGCGGACAAGCGCGAAGAGTCGTGACTTGGAGAAACGCAAGAAAATAGCTACTCCCCGCTAAGTAAAATGTTTTAATATACATGGGATTTTACAACGGGAAAATGGGAATTAAATGTTAGGAAAAATGTTACAATTATACATCAATGAACGTAGAAAAACTGATACAATATCGACGGATGACAATATTCGTAAGACGTAACTCGGAGATTTTTTTGTTCGTGTACAAAGGGTTAAGAGATTCCGGAGGTTAATCCGAGGACAAAATACGTTTAGGTTTAATCGACAAGATCGGGCTGTCTGTCATCAGCCATTTCTTGATCGCTGTTACTCGACGTTTGACTGCCAGTTAAGCTGGGCTCTGCACTTTTACTATGAACGCTCTGACGGTCTGCATTCGTATCGGGATCGGTAACGTTCACCTCTTTTTTGTAAGAGGTCGCATCGTCTTCTTGCACCTCCTCCGCTGCCTGGTTGTTTCGCTGAATTACATCCTCCGCTTTCTTGGTGATGTGCCTGCACTTGCCACAACTCAATTGCTTAGCATCGTCATGCTTGAAGCCTGTTTTCGCGCTCCTCCTGCGACCGCGACTTCGTCGACGTGATCGACGCCTTCTTCCTCTACCTCGACGACGTCGCGCGCTCCTTCGACGTCTTCTTCTGCTTTTCTCGAGCGGCGGCAGCGACGATACTAATTGCTGCATATCGACTTCAGCATTTAAGAAGTAGTGGCCATTGGCCTTCTTCAGGATACCGTATTCCAAGCCGCGCTTCAAGGCTGCGTTCATCTAGAAAAAGAGAAATTCTGGTTAATTTATGAATCATTTTTTACAGACTTTGATGCGACGTATTTTAATGCCACACTGTTCAAGGAATATAATTATTTGTTGCATTCTCACAAAAAATTCTTTACTGTAATCATTCGAAGAAGAAGTACTTTGAACTACCTTTCTTGTTAGGACCACAATATTCTTCGGGTCATTCAAAGATTATTTGGCTCTATGTCAGTTATCGACACAATTGGTTGAAATAAGTAAAATCTTATTCGTAAGATAATTAGGAATATACACGCGTTACACGCTGGAAAGTCTTGCAAATATGAAAATATAATTTAAATGATTTCGTGAAATTCATGCAAGAAAACATTGATTAAATCAATGCCTCTGTCTGAATGCAGAAAAGAATCGACTGCAAAGGATTAATAAACGGGGTCTAAATAATATAATTCATTTTACGATCAGTCTATGGCGCTTTACCGTAATTTAACACAATTTTTAGCAGTCTATGCAGGTTATCTTGAAAAGTTTGAGAAACACGGAAACAGTTGTATAACTATTGTACTTGTTTCTGAATAGACAATTCCGATCCATTGTACTGGGACTTGATGTAATTCATGATCTCCTTGGACGTGGAACCACGGGCCTCTCGGAGGTTTCGAATCGCCGTGACCACACGGGCAGACATCTTTGGAATTTGCTTCCCCATTTTCTTGTCTTCCCTCATAAAAAAAATGTTTCTATCGCGAGACAGAGAATTCCATGAGACGAGTCTTCGCAGCGTGTGATTTTCTTATATCAAAACTCATATATCTCCTCGTATTAAAAGTTGCTCGATTTTTAGATTGAAGTGTGATTTGTCTTTTTCTGCCGCGAATAATTTAGGATTTTAGCAATACTGTGTTCCAACGGAAGTATAAAAATATGAGAGAAATATCACGAAAAGATTTCAAGAACTTTCATGCCGAACAGACCGCTCCGCGAGATGGGTGAACAGTGACTGTTTATAAAAATTGATGGTGGTGACTATGGATTTTGCGCTCCTTTGTCCATCATCGCCGCGATTGCCTTCGCTCGAAATAATATCTTACTGCTCCATGTCACAAACAATTGCAATTACTTCGATAAATCTATGTATCGAAGAATTTCTGCGATAAAACATTCAAACGTACACGGTGTCCGAAAAGTTTACAGCGATTTATCAGCAAAGTAATGGGGCCTCAAAGAGATTCGGTTAACTTCTCGTAAGATTTTTTTTTGAAAGTCTGCCGTTAAAGCTATTTCATGGTTGAAGTAATAAGGAAGAAGAAATTAAGTCGTAAAGATAACAGGCAAAGCAAAGAATAAGAAAGTAAGTTATGCCAGCGTCGACATTGATCGTCGAAATATCCCCGTTTCTTGTTCTTCCCCGGCTCTTAATATTCCCCGTCGTCCGATATCGTTTTCCGCGCTGTCTCAATTTACGTAATTTATTCCTCTCTCGCGACTACTTTTGATGTTACACTCGCCCCTCTCGAGATAATACGGTCAATTAATTAAAATCTTCCGATTTCAACAATTCGCGCGACATTTACGCACGCGAAATGCATAATTTATTTCATTGTTACGATATAACTCTCTCTCGGTACAGGGGGACAAGGAGATCGTTAAAAATGGCATAAGATCGCAATCTACGATATCGGTTACACGAGCATACGATCGTCGCCATTCCTGCGACAATGCCACGTCAAATTCACCGACTAATTTTTTTGTCCCCCGGGCTCATTAACAACCCTTTAACGGCGTCGGCGGCATTAAAAAAAGCCGCGATTCTGAGTCGAGTTGCTGGAACGCGTGTATCCCGAACGAGACATCTTACCACCTTGTCCGGTAATTGGATAGTCGGAGATGCCGCGGTTTACAAGAATAACGTGGCAATTTAGCCGACCACTTAGTCCTTCGTCTGAGAGAAGCCGATTCGCCGATTCGTTAATCAGCGCCAGGTGTCGCCAGGTACTGCTCCCGATGTACACCTGCATGTAGATGCTCGCGTCTATATGCCAATGATTATTTATCAACGTCCCGTTTAGAGCAGGAACGGCTTGCCTTCGAGTTGCTCGATATTCGTGTCTCTCGTTGTCGTCGTAGGCATCGGCAACTGCGCTCTTTTCGCCTAGCTTAACGTTAATTGCCACGATTAACGTCATGGGTATGAAACAAAATGTGACCATTTTTTGAACGGATAATTTTACAATGAAATCGGGTTGCGAGTTGCCTACCAGGCCAGGAATACTTAACGTTTTTAGTGAATTGTAAGAAATGATATGGTTTACGGTAATTCTACCACGGATTCATGAAAAGGTACCGTTAAGATCGCAGTTTGACGAGTGAGTCATACATTTCGCACTTCTTTGCATTATGAATATTCTCTGTTTTTAGCGAACGCAACAATGAAGAAGCTGCGTCATTGTCACTCGTGTCGGTAGTACCTCCATGGTACCGTTACGATCTCGTCTCATCGAGCGCTCGGTATCTCTATCGATATAAAGTTGCGATTTTACTCGTTTCTACAATCAGGAATGTCCTCCATTTTTCTATAACGTAACGACGAAAAATCTCCATCCGCTGGTCGTATCATCGATAAGAACGGTACCGTTGCGATCTCATTTCAAGAGGCATGAATATCGTAACCCTTATCAGCTTTAACATTCTATTAAAATAGCCCGAGTTCGAGCAGCTAAGCGCACTTGGCTGTTGCATTCCGCGGGCGTATTATTCGAAGTAATGTCGCGCGGTATTGCTTCATCGAGCGTCCATGTAGCGGATTCCGGCAAAAACTCGATCCCGTCGGTAGGTAAGTTTGTAAGATCACGGTGCAGCATCAGGGCGGATCAAAGTGCCGGGTCGAGGCTTTGTTTCAGGGCCGTAACGTCGTCGCGGCGGTGAGAGAAGCAGAGGAGTGGTTTCGCCAGTGACAGGGCCCTTAACAAATGTTGCGTGTCAAGATAATTACCGACTGGAATTCGCCTCTCCCACGGGAGCCGTGTTCTTCGTCGGTCGCGACGTGAACGAGCGCGAAAGAGAGCGCACCTCGGTGCAACTCGCGGCCCTGATGCATCCGAAGAACCGCAGAGAATTCGCTCTCCGTGTCGAAGGTGCGCCTGTGTGCGGGGGAGCCATCACCCTTCGCCGCAGGATGTCCGACTGGACGGACAGTGGTCAACCGAGCGTGACAATTGCCCACTAAGACATTTTTACACCTACGCTCGCTTTCCGAGAATCCATCGAGACCCTAATCTTCCACACTTTGAGCCATCTAATGCCCGTGTCCGTGCCGATTTTTATCCATTTCGAAACAAAGACCCGGTTGATCGCCGCCACGGTGATTCCTGCCACGCCGAGCAACGGGGATTCGCGCGATGGCGGGACTGTTCTTCCGGTAGTAGCACGAAATTGCAATTGCGTGGCGCGCAATTGGTGATACGTTCGAGATCGGGTCGAAGGAGGACGATGGTTAAAATAGACTACAGGGAATTTAGATGGAATTTTTGCTAGAACGAAACGTAACGGTTTCGTAGCACCGCAGATATGAAAATATCGTAGCAGTTATGATCAAAGTTTCAGCGGGACATCGTCGATCACGGGCACGAATAGAAGGAAGAAAACGATGGAAAAGGAACGACGTTGGTTGCGGAGTATTTCGATTAAAATTAATCGCTCGTGCCGATGGCGATAATCGGCACAATTATTCGCATCCTATTCGCATCGACACGTAGCTTCGGTCTTATTCGAGGGATCGGCTCGCCGAGTTCGCGACAAACGATTTCACGTGGCGCCGATGCATATCGAGGATTTTGCCGGGGGCTTAGGTTCTATTAAAGCAGATATTGCTCGCGTATGTGCATAGGCGCGACACACAGGACGGTGCTAGCCAATCAACCAATCAACGGCATTGTACCTGGTGGCGCACAATGATTGCGATTGGCTGATTAACGACCTTCCTACCTTTCGTACCTCCGCCACCGGGAGTCACATAACTCGGCTGAACTCACCGTTTTGCATACTCGATTGCCGGCGAACGTGTCGCTCGTTGCTCTCCATTATCGAGAGCGCGTTTTTGCTCGCGATCGCCATTTTGGATATATTATCGTTAAAATCACACGCTTCTCGTATCGCGATAGTGCGCAATCCCTCGGATCGTTCGTCGAACGACTAATGTCTGCCGGAGAAATCCCGGTAGCTCGAACTTCGCGTCGAACGGCAATAGAAAGAAGTGATTTTTTTTTTTAAATTTCAAATACCGCGAACGACAGGGAACAGCAACTTTGCCGATGGAAAAAAAAATGCGATTGGAAAATGTACGTGGATAGACATTTATGACTCGCGGACATTAGACGACGGCATACTAGCATTTCGTTGCGTACAGATCGTAAATCATAGCTTACGCCGGTCGCAATGAAAGTTCACTTGCTCCATTTCAACGAGGCGACATTAGCATCGAGTTTCTAAAGATACTTTATCGACATTTAAAATCTATTCATCCGATCGCAGGTTAAATACACAGAGTAGGTGTTTGCCGGGCGATTTAGAATACTCCGCGCAGTCGAAACAGCAGAATTCGCAAATCGTGTGGCTCGCCTCGATCGCGGGAGGGACGTTGGTAGTTTCCTGCGATTTTCCGAGAAAACAGTTTCGCCGAGTTAAACCTGTTTTGCGGTTCCTCGAATCTTTCGTGTCCTTTGATCAGGGAGCCTTTGAGTGGCGAATGGTACACGCGGGACCGTTGCATCCACCGCTGCACCGGTTGCATCGACGCCGGTACACGCGAAGAAAGGATAGGTCTCTTGGGATCCGTTGCGGTCCTTTTGGTTTCTCTCTTCTCTCTTCTTTTTTCCTCTCCCTCTCTCTCTCTCTCCTTGCATCGGCGGATTTTCGGTGTACAGGATTCGCGGCAAAGGGTGAATTAATGCCGATGAGAGCGGGCGCAGTTAATAAACCGGACTTATTAAACGATTACATTAACGCAACCGTCGCCGGAGATTAATGCACTCGGCTCTTGAACGTCTCACTCGTTCGCGAGCGGCGAGAGTGTATGTACGAAGAAAGGCAGAAGCCGACAAGAAATATGATCTACACGGTGTGGGCACCGTATCGCGGTAGCTTTAAGATAATTACGGCCACGACCGGCGATAATTTTTGCGTATCGAAGGGCTAAGGACCGTGCTCCTTCGAGTGACGTGAAAGGAGGGCAATAAAGAATCGCTTTAATGCCTTCTTAATTGGAGCGAAATCCATTAGAAAGGCATCGGAGCAGGTGCAATTAGCACGAAGGACAATCTCTTCTAATAAACGTTCGACGTATCGGCGCGAGTAACCTATCGAAGAATTACGTGGGTCGAGTTCGGATAATTACACTCGGGTTTCTTGCAACCGATACGATCGAGATATCATTAACTAATTCGTTTCGATCTTGCACGCGATTAAAGCCTCGTCCCGGCAAGACGCTATGTGCGACGAGATCGTTAGCAGATCGAATTCAGGAAAGCTTGTTCCTACCCGAATCTTCCAAGATGCTCTTGCCGCTCGATCGAAGAAGCTGAATATCCTCGACGTTCTATCGTTCGCTTCATTACGTACAATTATCCCGTCACCGATACATCCTTCGCGGAAAGGGACAAAATTGCCCTCTTCCTAGCAGAAAGGAAACTTACGGTGTTTCTCGAATGGAATTTAATAAGACGGGCTCGAGGAAGAGGAAAATGGAGAATCGCGAATCGGGAAACGGAGAGACGGTGCAGGGTGCGAGAGAGGAGCGCACGGCTCGGTACACGCGAGCAGGTGGACGAGAAGAGGCGAGAACACGAAACTACTGGGAGAAGCAGCGACGATTTTCTTGGCCCACCCGCACCTACCACTCGTCTCGATGTCACGTGTTTATAAATAGTGCATCAACGTAATGCCCGGCGGCTGTAACCATAGCGAAAGATTTACGAACACCCCGGCGAACCGGCAAACTATCCCCGAGATGAGACGCCTGAACGCGGAAAGGAATTCCACGATATAATAACGAGGGTGTCTCATCTCGTACCTAGTTAGGCATTACCGATTGCCCGTCGCGTTTTCGCGCTACTCTCCGTTTCCCCGTCTCTTCTTCGCGATCCTTGACGAATTCCACGACTGGATTCACCGTCGTCGAATTATAATACATTTCTCTATTCTCCTTTTCCCTTCTCTTCTTCTTCACTCTCTCTCTCTCTCTTCCTTCTGCTTCTTCGTGCGCACGCGAATATTTTATTTTCGTTGGACGAGAAGACGAGACACCTCGTAAGACTCCCAGACGAGCGTAGCGTGTTTTTAGTTACGGGACACTCGATGCGAGATAATTCTAGCGGCATCGTGAGGGTGGACAAGTAAAATGCGTTTCGGAAATTGCGGCCTGTCGTTGAGGCCGGCGGATTTATATACGTGACAATGAGTAATTTTGTCATGTGTCACGAGTACGCCGCGGGCAAAGGACGAAAACAATCCATTTTTCATCCTAATCCTCCTCCCAACCGTGCCTCTAAGACGCGGAATTATCGTTTGATCCAACGTGTATCGCGTTTCCTCGCAATTTTCCCTCTTGTCGTTAAGTTATCGTGACGAACTCGAAGGACGTTCGGCGATAAAAGGAAACTGGTTTGGATCTTTTTTCTTTTTACGGGATCGAAGAACGATCTTTGAACGGTATCGGAATTTTCCGGCCTCCTCGCGGCATAGCAGCTTTGTCAACGTAGCGACATATATTTTACGGACCCTGACTTTCCCGGATGCGTACTAGCTATTTCTGCTATCCACGACAGCCGTGTCAGATGTGCTCCCGCGCTAGTAACATCGTGCCACTCTGTAACGCGAGCAAAGCGTTCGTGATTTTCGACGGAATTCTTAGTGCTCGGGGATTCGTCGGGCGCCGTTGACGGAGCTCCTCTCATTCTGACGCTAATTGTTATCAGACTTCCCGCCGGACTCCCTTTTTACCGAGACCGTCTTTCTTATTCATGCCTTAATAAAGACATCTATATTCGATGATTCAAAGTATAAATAAATTAATGGTGAATTTTCACCGAGAAAGAAATTCGTAACAAAAATCATATTAACCCCTTGCCCCACCATTGCATTTGTGACTGCCTACGCAATAATTCAGAATTAAATTATCAAAGTACAAATTGATCAGTGATTCTTGATATATCGTATAATTTAGCGTAGTATTAATATTATAGAAATTATTTAATCGTGTCGCGTCTCATTGGGATTTCACATTGAAAGCAATCTTTTCTCATTTAGCAAAGCTTGGAAATTTCCTATTCCTTTCAGCGAATCACGAGTGTAATTCGCTATTGTAAGGCAAGGGGTTGACGATTAGAAAATTCACAATAATAATGGTGTCCGAGAAGAATCGTCTAACGTTAATTCACCTTCCTCTTCCAGATGCAACAGTCGACAACCAAGAATACCCGATTTTCTTTTAACTCGACGGTTAAAGCGCAGTACCAATGATATCGACGTCATCGATAAAAGATCGTACGACGTCTTAAATCGAAGTTCGGACAAACGAAACGATCGAATGTTTCGAAAGCCACGTAGACGAAACAATCGTCGAGTGTGCGGCACAATGAGACAGGAGGACGTCCCCGTTGGCCTGAGAAATGCGATCGCGAAATGGATACCGACGCTCGGGATTCCTCCACGGTGGATTATATATGTACGCATTTGTTAGCTTAATGGAATCCACCGTATGTATTACAATGCGCGTGGAAATAATGGAACTCGCTTGTTGAAACGCGACCGGTACAAAGCGGTCCAATTCCCGGCCATCAAATTGCACGCGACTCGGGCAATTGTCAGGAGGATCGCGAGAGAGGATCCATTCTCGAACTTGTCGTACACTCCTCCCTTCTTGCACAACTTAGCGACTCCTCGCCGCTTCCGGGTGCCTCCTACGAAAGAACCCGTCGACGAGTTTAGAAACCGAGACGAAGGACCGTGCTTGCTTGCTTGCTTCCCGAGGTGTTATAAATAAGGTAAGCGTATAATGTAAACCCTAAGGTTGAATATGCGTTACCCGAGGATTTGGGAAATGTGCTCGTTTACTTTGAGATTAACATAAATCTTTTGCAACACTTTTCCTCACTCGTGGAGGGTATCTTTGATTTTCATTGCCATGGTTAAATGATAGAATGTTCCTCTATGCGTCGAACCTATCGGAAACGTATGGTGACAGGACTCTTTTAACTCTTTGAGGCACGGCGGGATTAAAAGTGTTCCACCTCTTTGATGACACGAATATGCATGGTGGGATATTTTTTGTACCACCTCGAAAATTGATATTATTTTATAACTTTGATAATAAAACTAAAGCAACAACTTTGTTCAATTACAAGAAAAAATATCTGTGCAACATGGGTCATTTTATTTTCTCAATTCCCGTGCCTCAAAGAGTTAAAGGTGACAGAGTCGATTTTAATTTCTCACTCGTTCTCTTTGGCATCTGTGGTTATTATTTAACTGCGGGCTTTGCAATGGTTTCCTTTGTACTTTAGTTTAAAATTTCACAAATGTAATATTTTAAATATGTCTTTGCGATCGGATTCTAATGGCGATGCGTTTTATCTGCGGAATATATAAAAAGGGCATCAGGGGGCATACGTTTAAAGCAGACGAGATGCGATCTCCTTCCGTGGACTAGTAAATCAGCCGATTCTAAGCTCAGTTGAGGAGAGTTTATAAATGTATCTCCCACGCCCTCCACTGTCTGGCTGGATTTCTCTCTTTATATTCCACTTGCTCCCCTTCCCGCCGCGTGGGCCGTCGCACCCCATGTTTTCTTCGTTGGCACTTGCCGTTGTATTACGCGCGAACGTTTCGGAAGGGTAAATTAATTTGCTTCTTTCCCCGTCGCGTCGTTGTCGTCGTCGTCGTCCTCGTACGTGGTCTTTTGCCGCGACGGGTCTTTGCCTTTTCTGTATTTCTTTCTCTCTCTTTTCCTTATTCTCTTATTTTCGCACTCTCTCCGTCTCTCGATCAATCCGCCTCTCTTTCTTCCTCTTACTTTTTCTCACTTTCTTTCACTTCTACTTTTCCTTCCACTCTCTCTTCTTCTCTCTCTCTCGCTCTCTCTCTTCTTTCTCTGTGACGCGGGATGCAACTCGACGACGATGGAGAGAGACTCGTCGTTGTCGTCTCGGCTGCCGTAAATGCACGAAAAAATGCCTTTCGGCCCGCAAGAATTACGGCGCGATAATGCACCGGGAATTTTAGTTGGGGAGGAAGGATGAAGATTTATTGTTTTAATGCGACTCGCCCACTCGGCCCGCGAAAATAGTTGACCAGGATGCCGACGCTAGGAAACGGATTTATCGTTCGTTATATCTCTGAAAATCGTTTAGCACTCAACGTCTTATTGTATGTTAACGCGTCGCCCGACGACTGAATTCTGGAGAATTTCGTCGTTAAAGAAAGTCGTCCGTTTGATACAGCTTTAGAACATATTTTAGAATACTTTAATTTTCCATAAAATATAATGCAATTCCAATATCCTACGCTAGTGAACGTCTTGCCAGTCAACGCGTTAACCCCTCACCGTCGACCTTGTCGCGTCGTGCTGATTCGGTCGCATTTATCACACCAGTAAATAACAAGATTCAATATTTTTCGCTCATCTATCGTACTATCGTCAACAAAATCTTGCCAATTCGACATAACAGTCACTGAGTATCTTCCGTTTTTTCGATCGATAATATTTAACAGATTTATTTCTAAACGATACGCAAATTCCACATGCAAGAAACAAACTTCAAAGTATTAACGAAGAACGAAGATAGAAGAAAGGAAGGAGAAAAGATAAATGCCGATAAAAATAATGTCACATATGGGAAAACAATTAAAGCCGCAAACGCAGGAAGATTTATAGTCTCCTTAATGCGACGCGACACGGTCGTTCATGGCGGGAATTAAAATGCACGAATGCCCGGTGCCGGTGCGCGTTAATAAAATGATAATTGAAGTATTAAGGAGGATATAATTACCGGCGGTGTAGTTATCTTCGCTGCACGCTGCCATCGCCAAGATCCTCGTGTCGAGGGATGACAACCAGCTCTCGAGTCTCTGGACGTTGGCGGTCAGTTAATGACACTTATGACAGCCGACTCTACTTGAGCGGCACAAGGAACGCCGCTGTTCTAAGACCCGCAAAGTGGCTCGCGACGATCATCTTGGGCTTATGCCGGATTAACGAAACGTACGAATGTTCTGAGATGCTTTCACGATTAACCGACGCTTTTATTGAATAATTATGAAATACTTATTCACCATACTCGACGTCCGACCAGCACGGTGCGTGTTAACTGAAGCGCAATAAATCCTGTGCAACTGCTTGGCATTAAATAGTTATCTCGATCCTTTTGCAACGCGTGTCCTTTGAATATTAATTTTCTATTGTACGTTCGAGTAACTTTGCGACGTTCTTCATATAAAGATGCCTCTTCCTTCCTCCGAAGGAGGACGGTACATGTGTTTCTAGATAATACTTTTACCGTCTTGACAAACCTACAATCGTATATCGGCCTCTACGTACTTTCATCCGTAACAGTTGTCATCCAATACCGCGTATATCCGACATCCGTAACCAAACAGCCGTCAGCAAAATCATCCTTACTCCACGAAAACCCATACATCCCAACACTCAGGCCGTCGCTAACGAATTGCAAACAAACGTGTGAAGATATCTCGACAAACTTGAAAAAACATCAGCGCAATCTCGAAAGACGTTCTCAAAGACGTCGCTCGACCAGATCCCGACGACGACATTCGTCGGTCCCGCGATCGTATTTCGCGGACGCATAACCATCTTGTCGTCTGCCTCCGTCCAGAAATTTCTTCCGCAACTTGGCTTTAATTGCTGTAGCTGCGTGAAGTGGTCCACGGCTGGATACTTATACGGATCATGCAACAAGGAGCGACGCTGTTGGCGACGCTCGCGTGAAAATAGACGCTCAATGCCTCATAGTCGCGAGACGGTGCGACACGACGGCTGCCTGGTTGGTCTGCCTGGTTTGCCTGGCTGGCAACACGACCGCCGACCACGATGCTTAACTGTTATGAGCAGCTATAATAACAGTGGCCGCTAGCCACAAGGAGGTACCCCTCATTAATGGAACACCCGCGGGACTATGAATCGCTATGGTGGACCTACTGAACGAACTAGAGTCTGCTGACGGTCTCTGAACGCGAATGAATGTAAGTAGGTACGCGTCCCGCTCCCGGAGGACTCGTCGCGCTCCTATTGCAACTCCGATGACAATAATAGACGGAACCGGTAGTCTACGACCTCGCGCGATCTAGACGAAATCGACCTCGCCGCCTTGGCTAGTCGATTTTTCGTCGTCTCTTGGATTCCTTCTTTTTTCATTCAGATTCTTGGATTTTTGTAGCTCGGAAAGTTTGAATGTCTACGATGTTTTGACGAGGTACGTGTCGTAGGGAGAATACGAGAGTCTGGTAGAGTTGGAATTCTTAAGGGAATTTCCCTTTTTGATTTTAGATGGTAAATTTCGTGGATACTTTTTAAACGAGAAGGAGAATGTGCGAACAGGCGACAGAAATGTTCGTATGATATTTATTACCATATTTTTAATTTGTCCGACGTTTATTAATGATTAAGTAATGGCGCCGATATACGCGCTGAAATTTTGAGATGGGAATTCGTTAGATAATTACACGCGTAATATATGAGTGCGCGTGGCCCGGATGATTTATGCGGATTATTTTCCGGTTAAGATGAGAAACGATCGCGCATCGCCGTTCGTTACCGTTCACTGTAAACATCGATGTATAAAATTTTGATGTATCATATACGGCGGAGGAGCAACCGCCCGTTTCTGTCGGCCACCGGCAGAAACGACACGTAGAACGAATGGTACCGTTTCGTTCGTTTTCAACGGTTTGATTTATGACCGTCTTACGTGCACTCGTAAACGTTATATTGGTTTCCACAGTAGCGACTCTCTACACTACTCGGGGAACCAATTAACTTCGCATCAACCGCGATAAAAACTGACACGCCACGCCGCGAATGAAGCGATACGAAAGCAGCGCGGGGAGGGCGGAGAGAAGAAAGAGAGATAGAGAGGGCGAAAAAAAAGAGAGCAATCTCGCTTATCGTGGCTCAAAGAGTACGAAAAGACGTCGAATAAATTACGCATGCCATTCGCTAAATATATTACATTTGTATGGTACATATCCCATTAAATGTAATTACCCGACGTTTTAATTGGACGGCATAAATCAGGCGGGAAAAATTGATTTTTCATTCGACCGCCCCCGGAACGGCCCTGAAACGCGCCGATCGTGAAAAGCCGGGGAGACCCAAGAAAACTTATTTCTTCGACTCTTTCTTGCCAACATTTAAACGTTGGTGGTTTCGAGTGAGGGCGTGCTGACGTGGGACGCCATGACGCTGAGTGCGTTCCAAAAATACGACCGCACTTTGGCACGGAACACTGCGCCCGGTGAGTTTAGCGGTTGTTTACATCGATAAAGAAGCTGTTGCGAGTACCATTCCGGGCCATTAGTGACCTCCTATGTTGGCCGTAAATTTGCCGAAATCTGCAAATTTCTTGACATTCTCCGACCTCGATTGTTCACCCCCGCCGTCTGCAAACTGGAGAACGTTTAAGTCGGAATTTCTATGAATCTTCGTGTTCACTGCGATACGCCGACGTTTGATGGTGCGATTTTCAACTTCGACGACGTCTTTGATGCTACTTTTACCTTCGAAATTTTGTGATAATTAATTTCGAAATATATAAACATACTCGTAAAATTTTACCGGTACGCTTCAACCGATGCTACCTCGATCTGACTAACGAAAAATTCATGTTTATATATTTTCAGTATCAACTCCTACGTCCGATATGGATTCTTAACAACCAATTCTATAATATGCATAAACTATGTGAAAAATTTAACGTCTGCAACGGTGTTCATGCATCGATTCCACTTTTGGCTATGCAACACTCGTATAATTATTTTTTCGACACCTTCTTCGATAAAAAATTCATCACCTACTTCTGAAGCATTCTGTGCAAAGAAAAATCTTCCGCATCCCATCATTCGAATTGTGTACAAATGCATTCGTACACTTACGTTTAAAAAAGGCTTAGATTTCCTCCGTCACAGTCCCCTTCCTCTTCGCGTCTCGCTCTCGCAATCCGATAATTGGCTCTGAGAATAAAATTTTCCACGCTGACGATCGTCAATGAATGCACGAACGCGCGTCTCGGAATTCTGCAATTAAATGTAGAGATACGAAACAGCGGAGGGTGTAATTTATGCGCCGTAGTTGCTAACGAGGAATTCGTCGCGGCGGTGTTTCGTGGAATAGTAGAAATCTACGAGGAGCCGTTTCCATTCATTAGCGGAATTCATGCGAGCGAAGGAAACGTAGATGACGCGGCAACATAATAACAATAACATATTTTAAAGCAGCCGGTGGCCGGTGTCTCGAAAAGATATTTGTTTGCGCATTTACGCATCGCGCCGAGTGACGTTTAGTGGGTGTTTTTGGTTTCCGTTTGTCTCGAAACGAGGTGTTAATTCGCTCGCGCGAAAACTACGAGCCGCCGACAGTGTTGAATTATTATTACCGGGCTTGTCCTCGCCGCTAATAATTCCAAAGAACGAGGCATTATTCGACGTCTTTTTTCCCCCATGCTATTAACGTTGCTCGATCTTGTGGTAAATTTTCAGGCGATCGAATTTATTTCTGCGTTCATTCCGCCTTGCAAATTTTTCTTTCGTTCTATCTTTCCCGTTTCGCATAGGACTTACTGTCTTAGATGGACTACAAAACACCGAGGAAATGATATATTAAATTATATGCAGGAAAAATTTACCAGAGGTGACCTGGATTTGAAATTGCGCCCACTAATTGGGGGTAGGAGCCTTTAACTTCATATCTACCATAGTCTTTTATCTATTCTGCTAATAGTAACATCCTCAGCGTTGTTTTATATTTTCAAGAATAGATTCTCGAAGAAAGAGTTTCGAGGGGGGTGAAATTTCCAAAGCCTTTCGAAACATCTCGCTGCTGAAATTCTTAGGATCAACGAGACCGAGAGATTGAGTTATTAGACGATTCGTTATTCACTATAGAGAAAAATGAAACGGTTGGATTGGCGTAATAGCACGTTTCGTTAAATGTGAAGTTAATGACACCGAAGAAACGTGAAGTCTATCCGACGTGACAAGTATTTCTTCTAAATTGCCTGACTAAACGTTCTCCGCGTTAATGTGTATCATTGAACATGAGAAAGGAGAACCTGTGTTTAAGGGATCGATGTCAGGTCAAAAATCCGCGCGTATCCATTATAAACCCATTACGCGCGTTGATTCGATTATTTCTCTTCTATCGCGTAATTACAGCACGATAACGTACACGCTGTATCTTTGATTCGTTTCCATCGACCAGAGCGCCGCAAAGTATCCGCAAGAGTCATCGTCTCCTATGAGGTTTTCTCCGCTCGTTCATCAGCAAGTACCATTTTATAATCGCCATTCTGATCATATTTTAATTTCAGTACCTCCCACTAATTTGTATTCCTACGTAGCAATCAAGCTGAAACCGACGTGCGCGGGCTGACATGTATTCCAAGTTTTTTGCTCGCGTTAGCAAATCTTCTTTTAAGCGGTACCCATAATTCAGCCTACCGGGTAACCTGAAACGAAAACGGTAGAACGAGTAATTCGTATACTTATGCAAAATTTCGCAATTGAATCGTCTTCCGATGATTCCCCGAGTTCTCCAATTTAAGTTTGGAAGATTTACACTTTCCTCTATCAGTACGACCACGCGAATTTTGTTGGACTCTTTCGACTCGAAGCACCTTTCTATACTGATTCACAATGTTTCAGTTGGCTCATTCTTCCAGTTCTCCAATTTCAAAACTAATAAATTCCCAAAAATTCCCTCCGATAGCTCGATCACTATTGCATTCTCGATTCTTTCACGGAACAAATTTGCCTCGAAGCGAAATCGTATACTTATTCGTATCTTCTCAGTCAAATCCCCCTTCATTCTTCGAGTTCAGAAACTTAAACCTAAAAAATTCACAGCAATTTCCACCGATAGCTCAACCACTAGGATTTCCGCGACTCTTCAACCGACAGAGTTCGGTTCGAAGCGCGTTTCGTATGAAATTATATAACACACCACCGGAATGTCTTGCGTTGCGGAACAGACTTAGAAACCGGGCACTCGAGAGCAATTAGCGGACAATCTGCGAGAGCAGAATTCCATTCTGTTAAAGATATCTGTCGCGTGGCTGTTGCCGATCAATCTCTCAGGATCCAACGTCAACGATTTCCCGTGACGCATTAATTGCCCGTTGGTTTGCTGCGATAACGCGCGAATTGACTTTCCTCAGTCATCGCTGCCGTCGTCGAGGGCCGAGACACACCGCCGCGTTTGATGTTTCCTGCGATCGTGGAACGCGAACGAGACGGTCGTTTCGCGCAGTTGAACGCATCTGCCATGTGGGTGTTACCGCTAAATCTTGTGTGCTATATGTCACATGCCTCTGTCACACGTTCGCCCGTTCACAATGGCACTGACGTATGCCGGCAGGCGTGGGTACGCTCGCGTGTTATAAGACCATGCTACGGGACGAGCTTGATGCATCCAACGAATGGCACACCCTAAAATCGAGAAATGCGATTATCGCGAGCTTGATATCGAGCCTTCCCCATGGATCGAGAGGCATCTCGAAATAATCAATGATAATGGAAATTTTGAATTGGTTGAGGCGCTTATGTTGGACATTTTGTCGGGGTTGGTATTTTGTGTAGCATAAACCAGATAGGCGACGAGAGAAATTATTAAATTCGAAAGTAAACGTTTTCATATTTATTCAATAAACTTTGTTAAATTTTCTTACTAGTAATAAAGAAATACTGAGTTGGAAAATTGGTAGGACAGTGAACACAGATATTCACAGGGGACATCATTAATCTTGTATGCTTATACCAAAACTTGTAATTCTTTAATATTACTTTTCGTTTCTACTAACATTTTTCGTGTCTGACGTCCCAGCGGACTTGATTCACTATTAACATTAGATTTACGGAAGCCCTCAAATTGACGGATTATAACTTTTTTTAAAAACGGTTTCCAAAATTGAGACGTGGTACAGTCAATATTTCACTTGTATCTTATAATGTACAAACTACTTAACCGATCTTCCTCTTTACCCGTTGATCCCTCTTTTTTCAAAGCACTTATTTAATATATTTAAGTGTGACCGATTTAACGGCCGTAAATCTAGTGTTAATATGAGTCCTAGTGGTTCTCAAGGATGAACCGCGTATCTCGAACGGAAAGGACAAAAAGTTGAGAATTAAAAACGGGGCAACCTTCTTTTTCCCTTCGGTTCATCCTCTGCCGTCTTCTTCTCCCCGGCTGGTTTCGTTATCTCCGTAAGACCTCGGGAATCCCTCCCGTGAAAGTCAGACTAAACACTATATCCCGGCTGGCGCAAAAAGGGAGACTCACCCGCATTTTCGCGATGCGTGCGAACAATATCTGACGGCGGAGTGAAAGGGTGAAACGGAAGAGAAGGAGGAAACGGGCCAACGAAAGAGAGACGCGTCTGGGTCCTTAAAGGCTTTCGGGGCAACAGATGTTCCCCTTTTTTCGACGGTCTGCGCATGCCATGCGAAAAAATTCTTCCTCTCACGACACTGTCAAAATCGAACGAGAAGGTCTTTATTTATTGGACTCTCGTTGCCGTTCATTATTTTGCTTTCATTTTCATTCTTCGAGTCTGGCGGTATTGCTCCGTTACTTGCACATTGCGAAACTTCCTTTGGCGAATGCCTCCTAATTCGATACATTTTTCGTGAAACTATCATTTTTGTAGAAATGTTTTAAAATGTAGATTACTTTTTCAAGTCCGTATTAACCCTTTCGTTGGGGTAGTTTTCGTAGAATATAGTTTTGGTGAAAATATTTCTCGAATATCTCTGAAACTATTAGAGATACGGAAATTTTGTAGAGGATGTAAAGATTTTTTTAAAAACTTCGGTTTTTTAGATAATATGTTAAAAAATACAATTTTTTTCATCATTTTTTCAGTTAAATGTTAATCAATTTTCTTGAATATTTGTTTGTACAAACTATATAGTCAAACACGAAATACGGATAAATTAGAAATTTGATATTTAGTCTACAAAGAGATTTATTGTATTTTCGATTGTTTTTTTAACATGTTATTTAAACAAACGGATTTTTGTAAGAAAACGTTTACACCATCGGATTCGCCATCAGAAGGCGTTAATTTTCACTCCCTACAAAATTTCCGTATCTGTAACAGTTTCCGAGATATTCGATAAATAGGTTTTGCAACCCCAGTTTGAGGGCGGTTTTCACCCCTTTAACGTCAACGATTGCCGATAAAAAAATACGGTTCGAATATTTTCACGAAAACTATATCATACTAAAATTTCATAAAAATCGGTGATTTACACTTCAGCGTGTTCCGTTGTAAGAGTCGCAATAAGAAACATAAAGTGGATTCAATATACTTCTCATCTCGGAACGCATTACTTGTCATTCGCATCGAATCTACGAGCAAGAAGATATCTGAACCACCCGATCGTTCGAATTTCATGAAAACCAGGCAGAAAGTGTCGATCATCACGATTCCTTCCCCCCGATTCTTTCCAAGAGAAGTTCGCGGACAGGACTTGCCGAGGTTGGCTCGAGACGCGCGGTCTAAGTTTGCCACAAAGCCGGACAACTCTGATATATTAGTTTCATGCGTGGTTACATAACCGCGAAGAGTTGTTCGCCATCGCATACCCGACGTCAGACTCGTCGTCGTGGATGAAAAGTCGTCGTCTTCGTCGTGCCTGCCGGCGTGATCCGCATGGAGAACTTGCGCGCGTTCCGGCGTCGACGAGTCTTGCGTGCTGTACACAACATTTATAGACGTTAAGTGTTTTGGGCTCGTTAAAAATTCAACGTTAACGCCGCCGGCTGACGTGTGCCAAATTACAGACAATCGCTCGAATCGCCGGTCGCCGATGCTCTTGGAAAAAATGTCCGTGTTATTCGTCATCATTACGATCGTTGTAAGCGTTTGGTATTAATCGTTGAAACGTTTAACCGTCCGCGGCATGTCGAAACTTCGGGACAATGTTGCGTTTCTTTGATTTCATTTGCATACCAGCTTGCATCGTTCCGTTGGCTGTCTCTGAAGTGGGCTAATTTGTGCTACAATATAACGCGACATTGGGGACAGTGATCGCGTCAGAGATCGCTGCATTTCGTCGGTAATTTTACGAGGAATTCTCGGACTTTGGCAGTGGCGCTTCTGTCATCGCTGAGTTCGGACGTGGTCTATAAATACTGTCAATTTTTCTACCGGCTTCTTCTTACTTTCTTGAGAATCATTCAACTATCGCCTGGCAATCCTCTGTCGCGATTGTAATGCCAAACTTACACCGCATCTTCCAACGGTTTCAAAGGAGACAGTCGATTCATGTATGATCTGTACCTTCGCACAGTGTCCCGTCGCATCATTTCTGTTTACGCTCGACAAAGTGATTTGTACCAGGGACAGTTAAAAGAAATTTCTTGGTAAATGCAGCACGAGTTCGAGCTGACGAGCCGTGCCTGAAAGAAACAAAATAAAAAGATGGAGGAGAGAAGAGAAAAATATACGTAGCTGGGTTTGAAGAAAGTGCATAGTAGGACGATCGGCGGGTTATAGTTTCCATGTAAATTAGCGGTCGAGGGAAGAAGAAGAAGAGCGAACGGCGTCTGGCCTGCAGGGGTCTTTTGCGCCGCGAAACGATCATCGGCGTACGGTCGGTCGTAAAATTGTCAATGACGATGATTACGGCCCAATTACCAGTTGGCGTATCAGGCCTGTAAAAAAGTAACGGGAGGAAAAAAATATTTTCTCCCCTTCACCCCCCGGGGGCGGCACTAAACGATAATCGCGGTGGTTTGGTAATCGGAAATTCCAAATAAATTCAGTTTCCCGTTAGCAATTAGCCGTTCGCGATGGTCATTACTCTCGTGAAATGGTCGCGCTTCGCTTGGAAGCAATTAATGCCGAGGGGGAAAAAAAAACAGAAGGCGAGTCGTACGGCAATAATGGAAATGGCAACGAATCGTTCGGACGGAAGATCCATCATCGTCCTGGTCAGATTAGATCAAACGGAGAAACAACGCCCGCCACGTACGACTGGTAGGAGGTAGCGAGAAACAAGTCGAGTTCCGTTGTTCCGCTTGAAACAACATGACAGTTTGGCATGATTAGTACACGTGTACTATTGTTCATTTATCCTGAGGCCACCCACCATAGACGCAGAACGCGCACAAAGGAACGCAGAAAGAGAAGGAGACGGGGACGACGACGAAGGAAGAGAGAGAGGCAAAGACTGACGAAGAAAGAAGGGGAAAGAGATGGCGTAGACAGATGTAGATTACACGGACAGATACGAGATAAAAGGAGACGGAGAACTCTCTACTCATCGCGCGGATATTCCTGCGTGAGGAGTTTCGATCTCGTCCCGACGAGCGCGTTGGCTTTACTTTATTTACGATCTAGCCGCTTATCGTCCTCGATCGATCGTACGTGTGTCCGGGTGTATGTATCTATTAAACAATTTCTACCCTACGTAAGTCACGATGGAGATCGCGAGCCGGCGGCACGACCGATAACAGTCCACGAAAAGTCGTCGAACAATCGCGGCAAAATGAAGAAGGAGAGGAAACAAGGGGGAGAAATTACACGCAGGTAAGAATAGACGAGATGCTAGCCAGGGTGAAGGAGGCAGCGCGTCGCACAGATTAAATCGAAAGGTAAAGAGAATACCGAGGCGAAGCGTCGACTCGCGTTCCGTTGTTTCGTCTGAAATAGCACGACAGTTTGGCATGACGGGTACACGTGTACTATTGTTCGTTCAATCCGCGGCCACCCACCTAAGACGCGCTACACGCACCGGAGGAAGTAGAAAGATGGAGTAGATCAGAGAGAAAGCCAGGCAGATATGATGTAGAGGAGGACAAGTCGAGTCCCTCTTTTCTCGGCCCCTCGTTCGCTTCTCGGCCGGCGATTCCTTCGTCGAGATTCGCAGCACCGAGTCATGTATTATCGTCGCTATTATTACGCCTTCGCCACCCCCGACACCGTCCTGACGGACAGCGCGACAGACGGCTCTTCGCTCGTTCGGTCTCTCGGTCTCTTCCGTTTCTCTCTTACCATCGGATGAAAAATCACCGTGCATGCTCGCGAAATTTTGCGATTATTAATAAGGCTCCTTTGGCTGGCCGATGGGCGAGCGCGAGCGCGCCCAGCATCATGCTTTGAGGATAACTTGACGCGGCCTCGCGTGCCTCCGGGGAGAAGCGTTTAATTAAATTCGAACCGCCGCGGTTTACATCGTCCTTCGCTTCTCCGCGTTTAACGAGACGCTTCGTATCGATGCTCGAAATAATCGTGAGGTGGCTTATTTTCTGTAATTACCGTGGAAAAATGTCCTCGGACAAATTGATACCTACACCAGGAGATTAACCCCGTCGCGGGTCAGACTTATTTCGAGCGACGTTAAGTGTATGCGGTGAAGTGCTTTGGTGCTCGGTGTAATTTTAAGTTAACGATAGAAAGCACGTTAAAGACGTATCTTTGGATCGACTTAAAGGTATGTTCTCGCTTAAAAAATTGTTAAAGGCCCACGATAGCGAGGTATACGAATAATGCTAGTCTAAATTCTAATTTCTCCAGGGGGCACAATTGAATTTTGAACCCAAGAAGGGCCGATTTCACGACTACCTTGCATCGTTGAAGCGAGTATCGTTAGATCGCTCCGAAAGAAACGAAGACCTGCGCTCTTCGCGTCGACCATGCGGCATCCCGACGCTTCTGTCAGTGAGCGGTCTCGGGTAGGAGGCGCGTTTTAGCCGAGAGTAAGCGAGGGAACGTCACGCAAGGCGAGCATCGTAAATTATATTCCATGCGCGGATAGAACAATGCGGCTGACGGAGATGAGGAGCACGGCGCGAGACTGCAACACTTTGTGCTTTCACGATCGGACCTCTCCTCTCGCTCCTTTCGTCCGTTGTTCTCGCGTCTTCCTCTTTCTCCTGGCCCATGGATTTCATCTCTTCTCTCTTTCACCGGTCCCTTCGACTCCCTCGGCTCCTTTCCGTCTGCAATTTTTATTTCTCGTCCCGCGCTGGCTCCTTTCTTCCTCGCTGCATGTGCAAGACCTCTTAGACAATCGCCTCCGCCGGTACAGCTTTAGTATAATGTACCGTCCGTTGCATTCCTCTGGCAAGGGACCTTAAGCGTAATTCCGCGATGCCGGCTTTAACGCCTGCTACAACCTAACCACCGATGACGGCGTTATTGCCACCCTGCACGCCGCCGCTTAACGTGATCGCTGACTGAAACCAGTCGCCGTTATCTGAGAATAGGCTTCGCGCGTCTACAACGACGTGAAAGTGTTCAGAAATTATACCTATTTAAACCACGAGGGACTCGAGGGTGAGACATTTTGGATAAATACGGACCACTCGCCGGGAAGTAAAGACGATAAAAAATTTCTCTGCTCGTGCAAGAGGCTAGCTTCGAGTTCGAATTTTCGGTCGCTTCGAACAAGGTACATCCGTTGGTCTGTGACAAATTACCTATGGCATTTTTTGCATCCACGGATAACCATGAATCGCTTTTGCATCACTTGTAAAAAGGAAACTTAGTATTTGTAAAACGATGTTCTCCCCAAATCTCCGATCACAACGGGTACACCCCAGTTATCATCTTCTGGCGTTCGACATTAATCGCACAGCAGTCTCGACGGCGAACGTCGCAATAATTTGCCAGAAAAGACGGGTCCGGAGGCAAAACAGGATCAACGATACCTGTCGCGTCGGCAAGAGTCTTCGCGGGATCTCAGCAGGGAGGAAGCGCGGCGAGCGTGGAATCACGTAAGGTCGCGAAACCATCTGGCGTTTATTTTACGATCCGGCGCTTACGTAAGCCGAGAGATCTCGAAAATGCTCCCGGACAATATTTCGGCGGGTAGAAACGACCGGTCTCTCTCTCTCGACGGAACGACGGAGGAACCGACAGGCGAGCAACCACCCACGCGAGTCAGCCGGCGTTCTCCATTTGTCTCTCCACCCTGTCGTCCGTCTTGCCAATCGCGGAACGACAGCGTGACCGACGTGCACCTCGCTTTTCTGTCGTGGCAGCCGCTACGGGCAACGTATACGTCGTTTCGCGGCGCGCCGCCACGGCGTCGACCGTACGAACCGTGCGAAACGTTACAATCATCGCTCATTCCGTAAGCTCTCTCCCTCCCTCTCTCTCTGCCTCTTTTGCTGTCTCCTCCGAGCCTTGGATGTCGACCACGGCCGCGTACACGGCTGACAATTCTTCGCTACTATTTCAGGCGGACATCCCACGAGTCGGACACCCCGTGCGCGAGTACCGTTCCTTCTTACCTTGCTTTGGCCCTCGTCCAGACCGTTCGTGCAATCGCTTCCGAAGGATTACCCGCGCTGTTTTGGAGAAATTCCGCTGGTTCCTGTCCACGCAGTGGATCAACGTAGAGATAGATGATACATGTGTGGGAGATGATAAGATTTTGAATGGGCCGATTTCGTGAAAATAGTCGCCGAGCCTTGACAGATAACTTCAAACGGGCCTGAGAACCTTTGGCCTTCGTAGCGATCGTGAAATAGCTTCCGAAGGATTATCCGCACTGTTTTGGAGAAATTCCGCTGGTTCCTGTCCACGAAGTGGATCAACGTAGGGATAGATGATACGTGTATGGAAGATGATAAGATTTTGAATGGGCCGATTTCGTGAAAATAGTCGTCGAGCCTTGACAGATAACTTCAAACGGGCCTGAGAACCTTTGGCCTTCGTAGCGATCGTGAAATAGCTTCCGAAGGATTATCCGCACTGTTTTGGAGAAATTCCGCTGGTTCCTGTCTACCAAGTGTATCAACGTAGGGATAGATGATACGTGTATGGAAGATGATAAGATTTTGAATGGGCCGATTTCGCAAAAATAGTGGTCGGCCTTGATAGATAAGTTCAAACGGGCCTGAGAGCCTTTGACCTTCGTAGCGATCGTGAAATAGCTTGCGAAGGATTACAGATGGATTTTTGGAGGATTTTTAAATACTTGCACCGTCATAGATAGATGAAATTGAACTGCCTATTTTAATTGTTGGGTCCTTTCCTTCGAATCGTGTAATCGTCCCTGAACGATTATCTTCTCGTGGAATCGCCACAGAGATTCTTCGAGGTACTTTGAGGTACGCTAAAATAATCACCGTATTCAGTAGTAAGTGGAGAAAATGACGTACAAGAAGCCAAGGTATCGTGAATCGATCGGACACTCGTTACTTTCGCGGATTATGAAATTTTTCCTGGCTTCTCCATTATCGCTTCAACCTCGAGGGTCAAATGATATTTTTTCTCCCTTGCCTGAGCATCCCCGACTGTCGCAGAGCCCATGAAACGCGCTGAATCCAAGAATTCGTTGTGTTGCTCGACCGTTCTTTGGCGTTCCTCGCACAAAGCGGAGGAGAGTCGTAGGAACGAAGAAGGAACGAGCCTTGGAAAGCCAGACGTCGCCGGCAATAACTTGTTGCACCCAACCACTTGTTGCACGCCTCTCAAAATTCTTCACGCCTCGCCGAGCAATTTTACCGTAAATTGCCTCTTCGGGAAAAAATCTCTCTTGGCGTATCTCATTGGTGCGAGGCCGAGACCAGACTCGAGCAGGAACTGGTCGAGAGCACCGCTTGTAAGATTGCGAACAGGAAGGACCAAAAGGAAGTTAATAGACGGACATAAAGTAACAAATTGAGAGATTTTACTACGATGCTAGTTTATGCGAACGTTGCGTTATTATTTGTTTATTGCCAGTGTCGTTGGTTTTCGTATGATTACGTAAACATTTGCTTTTTTTTTGCTCAAACACAGCTGGAGTTGAATTGGCAAATTGGGGGTTGAAAAGACATTCATTCGGTAGGGTGCAGTTTTTCGGACGGTATTTACATTTCGATATGGTAGCCTGGATATTATGGAGATGATTTATGCAACATTGTTGCTTATAGATATTTACTTTTTCGTTAAAAAGGTAGGCGATTGCTGATAAATTGTATGGATCGAAGAGCATTACGTATTTTCGCGGGGAAGTTTCCGCTGGGTTGAGCATTTTTGCGTGGAAAGATTCCAATTGCAGCAGGTTAATTTTGTTAGGCATCGCTGTCTCAACACTGAATTTTCATAGCGTCAACTATGTGCATGTGTGCTTACTCGAAGATTTAGTACGGATGTGCGCGTAATCGCGAATTAAAATACGAAACACGAAGTTGGATAATGAAAACCGGTGATCGTATATTCCAATCTTTTTGCGGATGACAGGCAGCGCTAAGCTCCGACATTTCGCTCCGTCAAAAAACGAAGGAAAAAGACTATCTTCATTAAAATCTACACCCGAGTTGATCTACGAGCATAGAATATTAATTTCTCTTCTTAGTTAGGTTGCTTTGATAAATTAACTCCGTAAATGACCATGAATTTACTAATGTTCGTATTCCACGTTTAGGAGAAAAAGAAGAAACGAAAACGTTCGGGTCGTCGTAATAAAACACGGATCTTTCTCCGTAACTTTTAGCAAATGTTGCTATTCCGGTCGACGCGATAAGCATTATTTTTACTCTTTCTTTTATTCTCGCTCTCTCTTTCTCTCTCTATCTGTCTATCTCTTCTTTTTCTTCAACTTTCAAGAACGAATACCGTTTTATCAGCCGAATCATCTGTCGCCGTCGCACGACTCGATGGCGAAATCGTGCTCACATACCGACGAAGTCTTCAAACCAATTAAGACGGTGCCGATCAAATTTTTCGAACGTGTTGCTCCTTTGACGCTGTACCGCCTCTGTCCTTACGTAACTCTCCTCTTTTCGCCGAGATATGCGTAGCTTCTACGATCTGCCTTTTACGCTCACGAAGAAACTCTTTTTAAAACAATAGATACGCTATTTTCATGTTTGCAAAAATGTTGCATCGAGATATCCTGGAACGTCAAAGTTCGTTGTAAAAAATGTAAAAACAACTTGAACTGAACATATTAAATATACTGCATTAAATAGGACGATGTTATTTATCACAGTATATGCCTTTAAAATAATACCAACGTCGACATTCTAATCACACCTACACAAGTTCCAGGATTCGTATTTCAAATATGTAAACCCGTAAATCACAAATTATACGCGTTAGTCAATTAATACAATAATATTTCATAATTTTCACTTAAAATTGTCCCATAGCATTAATATTACGATATTAAGCAGCTGTACGAACGAAGAAAATTAATATCTCTTCTTAATGTCATAATTTAATCATTCTATTTCACGAAAGCAAGTCTAATAGCCCCTCAGTAGATTAAGTTCGTTCACAACCAGACGTATCATCGGAACAATAGTGATTTCCTCCTTCGAGCGATCTCAAGACAGAGAACATCTTTGTCTCGAGATCTCCGGCGCAAGAATAGCCCCGTATAAACGTCAGCTGAATTGCGATGTATCCGGATCAGTTTCAAACCGATTCGGGCAGTACCGTCATGTCTTCGATCCTCGATGCGGAACGATCGCTTTGAAAGGTGAGCATTCGCACATGGAGTTATTGAACGTCGACCGATACGCAGCACATCAAAGCCAGTATAATTAGGCAGTGAGACGAACAACGAAAATAGCAACACCCCCGCGCACTTGTTTCGAATTTCGCCGCATTCGCGAATTCACGTTTCGACTGCGTGTTTGCCCATGAATCATCGCGGAATCTTCCTCGACGTTTCGATTTTGCGCGTTCGACGGAGGAAACCGCGAACGATTTCTTCCTCGATGTTCGATTTACAGGTGCAATTTAATCCTTGAAAAAAGAATCAAAAGGAATTTTCATCCCAAAGTTATTGAAAATGTAAGTATTTTTGCTCTCTCTGATAATTCATTTTCGGACTGTCATATCCGAAAGGACTGTTCTAAATTTAATATCATTGGTTCTTTATTTTGCGTTTATCCCGATATCCATGTAATAATTCATTGCTATAGTAATCTTTGTTCGAACTTTCATATGTCGCAAGCTTTCCCCAATCGAAGATCGACGGTACTTCATTTCGTATCTACTTCTATACTCGTGCCATAATTTGTCGCTGGTGTAATCTTTCTTCGAACTTTCATATTCCGTAGGCTTTCACCAATTGAAGGCTAAGGATACTTCATTTTGTTTACTTCCTTGCCCATCTAATGATTTATCTAGTAATCTGTTGCACACTATTCTCTGTCTTTTTCCGGGTGTTCTTTCTATATCCATGTTATAGGGTGCGAAAGAAAATTACAAGTAAAATGTATCTCTATTTTTATCTTTCAAAAAATCGATTATATCGCGGGACCAGCGAAGAACAAACTTAATCGACGCAATCCACGCGCTATTCGCGGCGATATCTCACGCGGTTTCTTCCATCGCCTCCTCCTCGCGAGCCTAGTCGATTAATAAATTCGTACGGCGCGGCAGGCTCTAAGTTCACGGCAAAAATCGTTTTAATGCATGCAAACGAGCGACTCGGCATTAATTAGCATCAACGTCCGCTGGGCCGGCACTCGGCGCTCGTTATGTAAGTGTGTAATGTCACGTAGTCAGTCGCTTCTGCGCCGATCGCTCTCGTGTGCTTGCGGGTCCTTAATGACAAACGTTCGCTGTTAATTGCATGCGCAATTTTTCCGAAAAACTTCGCAAAGAAAGGTCCGATTATTCACGAGTGGCTTGCATTATGCGGAACACACGTCTACGGTGATATCTTCATTTAAGTAACACCTCTGCGATTATTCCACCGGGTATTAACGATTCGAAGTTCGACGTGGAACTTTGATAGATTCGCGTCTCACAATGACCGTTTCTCATGGCGGGCTTTATATATGATAATGATTTGAAACGAAGGATATAATTTCCAGCAACTTCTCATTGCTCCGCGCGAAGCGAAGTAGTATCGTACCAACTCTGGCTCTACAAGAAATACTTAAGAATCGAAAGACAGTGAAATATTTCACGTATTCCTGTCATCTCCTTATTGATTCCCGATCACCACAAATAACATCTACCCGAAACTTCATACCTCTTCGGCGTCGTTCGACGAACGAATTCGACAATAATTAAAAAACAACAGCGCATTTCCTCCTTCGTAAAGATGTACGACGAGTAAATCTCATCCATCAACGCAGGGTGAAAGGACAGTCACCGTGGGATGGGAATTCGCAAAAATCCCACGTCGTGCTTTTCGCGCAGGATTGATATTCCCCCGTTCTTTCTCTCGACTCTTCCTCCTCGCGAGTGTCCTCTCCCTTTTCTCTCTTTCTCCATCGAGCACCACGTCCAATCGCAACTTATAACGCGTGAGTTAACGCGATACTTGTCTCTCTTTCTCTCCCCCTCCCCCTCACTCCCTCCCTCGCGAATCGTCCATCGAGCGAGTAGCAGAGGCAGATGGGCGAGCGAGCGTGGAAAAAAGTGCGCCGGTGGAGCGAGAGGAGGAAGAAGATTCGCGCTCGGCGCAGATATATCAATCCGAGTCAGTATGAATCTCGCTGACAGGCTTAAGGCTCGCGGCGCGGACGAGTCCTGGACAGGTGCGACTCCTATGAAAGGCATGCGACGCACACGTGTGCGCGCTCACGCGTGCGTCCATGTAAGCGCGTATTATCCGCCGAGCGGATACGCTCGTACGCTCGGCCGTGCGCGTTGAATTAGGTGGAAAGGCAAACAAGACGGGCCCTCCTTTAGGGACCGAACGACGGCTCACCGAGATCATTAATAAAACGAGCCGCGAATCGAGACTTATACTCCTTTCTTTTCCATTCTTCTTCGAGCTTTTTCCTTTCGTTTGCCGGTCTATCCTTCTCGCGGCGCTTCGTCGCGGAAGGCAGATACTGTGTCTGTTTTTCGCGGATGTCTTTTCCCGTTTCGGTTCCCTCGTTCTTCCGGGTTTCACCGCGTTATGGAGGAAGGTTGAGAAATTACGGGAATTTCGATATTCCGAGGATAGATTCTGCGGCGGGGAAATGGAAAGGCGTTGGTTACGCAGAGTAGAGGTGGTATTTTACAAATTTGCAGATTTGATGGAAGTTTTGGTAGGGTCGAAGGAACAATCCGTGGATTTGTCATCTCGAGTAGGTGAGAGTTTAATACAGTTTATCGTGAATAAGTTGATATTAACGACAGGTAATCGTGTTACTAATAGGGTATATTTAATTCGGCGTTATAATAGCTACGTGAACTGCGAACATGATAAAATAGAATTGCGAAAGTGCTCGGCAGTCAACGTGTTAAATAAGGCCATAAATAAATCTCAATCGAGTAACTTAAAACCGGTATCCTTAGGATCTCGGAATGGATTTCCACCTATATCGTAAAAATCGCAAGCTTTCATAATAATCTCTATTTATAAAATCAATGACAATCTTTCACTTTATTTTTTCATTCTTTTCACGCTAAAAACTCATTAAACTCGAACGTACATTCGCATACATTAATCATTCATTCACCACTCGCCACGTTCATGCTATATTCACTGATATATTACACGAATGCTGTCATCTGCTATACATATTATCTATGTTCACATAGTCAATGCCATTTCTCAAACTACTTTGTTTCGAAAAATCTTACAAAGGAAAACCTTCGCGTTCACCTCACTTTTCTCAATTTTTTCACGCAACTTGCACCGGCATGAAACAAAAGCAATAAATCAAAAAACACGATAATTAATTATTATCAGAAGAAAATCGCTGACATGTACTTCCTTTCCATGGACTTATCGTTGGTCAAGCACTATGGCTATGCTGTCATATGAAGTTGAAGGCTTATACATCCATTTTATGAACCCGTGTCCAAAGCCCCTGTCATCTCTGTGAAAATTTTCTGACTGATTGTATCATTTAATGCATCATAACCTCCGTGCTTCCGCAACCATTTAAAACTGTAGCTTCTAGGCAAAACGGCCATTAAAGTTAAAGCTTAAAAAGTACAAGTAGGTAAGACAAGAAAAATTTCACGGTTTTGCTGAATGTGGAGTTAAAGTCTCGGTCCCTAAGTCAAATACACAGGATGTTAAAAAAACATTCAATATTTATTTGGTATGTAGGATACACTGTACTGAGTAAAAAAGCTTTAGTAATCATAGGTCGAAAGGTCATACGTTTCTGAGATATAAACATTTTTGTTTGCTAGTATCATGATTGACTTGCTTGCTTCCATCGCATGCGATGTTTACTTTAGTGATTGTAATCCGCGTTCTGAATTTTCTTATTCAAGTGCCGACAGTAGATTTCATTGCGAATCAGTCAGCTGTGGATTGACGATTGTAGATATTACACAGTTACAAAGTATCGTGAGAATGGCAGCGTATTATTCGGACGAAGAGATGGCAAGAAATGGTATGGCCGTGCTAATGGAAGTGCTTTAGCTGCACCGACGTCTTTACGCGGAAATATTTCCCAATCGAAGGGTTCCCCCTCACGTGCCGTTTCAAAAACTTCACCGACTTCACAGTAGTAAGTCAAGTATGATAACAAACAAAAATGTTTTTATGTCAGAAAAGGTTGACCTTTCGACCTATGTTTACTACAGCTTTTTTACTCAGTACAGTGTATCCTATATGCAATATAAATATTGAATGTTTTTTTTTGTACACCCTGTACATTTTTCCAAAATTATGATTCGATACGTCATAACCTCGGCAATTCGGATCTAGCTCTAAAGTGTCCTAGACAAAATATCCTTAGTACTTAAGCGGAAAATTCAAGACACCAACGGTACCTCTTCTCCGTAGCCACGGAAAATCAGTGAATGGCCGTTGAGAGTCTATTCTAAAAGTGCCATCCCCACCAATCTCCGACTCTCGAGTCGAATAGAGTCTTTCCATGCCTCGTAATTTCCACGGCCAAAAAGCAGGTCGCGACAGAGCCACGAAGAACGGAATTCAATACAAACGAGCCGATTCAAGGAACGCGCAGAAGAGTTGGCGCGAAACGGGGTTGAAGATGTAACGCGAGCTCACGGCGGAATAGATTTGGGAAAAAGGGACTAGACGGAGAAAAAGAGGGATAGGGAGAAGGCGAAGAGAGAAAGGGAAAAACGTAGACAGAAAGAGAACACGGGGCAGCTTGTGCAACGCGATGACGCACGATAAAAAATCTCATTTTCGTTGCACCTTGCGTGCGGTGGGCCACGCCTGCTAAATTATGTTTTTCCCAAATTGCCCGCAGTCACGCCTACTCCTACGTTCTCGACATCGAGAAGGGTTGACGGTCATTAGAGCGTACGATACTTCGTACAACGATCGGTCGACTTTGAATGCCGAGCTCCCTCCCCCGCTGATGTTCCATTAACGAACAAGTCCTATTGTTCTCCGTGAATTCATTCCATTGACATTGCATTCCACGGGGATTGCCGATGGCCGACCGATAGAATTTCTACGGCAAGGGAGTTCAACTCCCACGATTAATTTGTAATTTTTTTGAGACCTGAAGTCCTAGCTTAAGTCGGTCTGGCTTTGCGTGGCTATTATTCGAGGTGATAGATTGTTGCACGGTGGAACTTAATGATGGTGCTAACGTTTTATTGTAGGTAAGAGGTTTCCGAACTGTTTGGAGGTCTTTGAACGCTTCCTCTTGATATTGCGTTCATACTAATTATGTTATTTTATTTGTTCTTTAATTTATACGTGATAGATAGCTTTTGTCAAAATTCGTATTTTCACATAACCTTTCCTTTGTTAGAATTTTAATAAGCTTTTGTTCAAGGGTATTTTACCTTTTGTTGAAAGTTTTGAAACCCACTTCTTCGAGTACTTTGTTTTTTGTCGATATCTTGGTAATAGGGCAATACGATGATACAGTTTAAGCGAAGTTTAAAAATTTGAAGAGGACAGAGATTTCTTGTTTAGGTATCTTGTGATATTTTGAAACCATGCGCTCTCAAATTTGCAACCAGCATCAAGAGTCGCTTCAGCTGATTAACCCCTTGCCCTACAATAACGACTGACACTCGTGATGAGGCAAATGGGGTAGGAAATTTTTAAATTTTGCAAAACCTATCAAATTGAAAATACTAATGAGACCCGACGTGATAATATTAGTCCTGTAATATTAATATTAAAGTAAATTATACGATATATCAAGAATCACTGATCAATATTTATTTTAGCAATTAAATTCTGAATTATTGCGAAGGCAATCACAAAACAAATCGTAGGATAAGGGGTTAATTCTCCAACTTGAAATTTTACTCTGAGCTTCGTGTTTCGATGATATTTATAAAAGATTGAATATCTCATAATCAACCTTATTATGCCCATGATGTTCTTCTCTCTATTTTCCTCAATTTCCGTCTTTCCTTCCACGATTCTTTTAACGATTTCGCCAATAGACAGACACCGTGAGGTCCAAGACATTCGTGGACGTCAATCGAGGATGACTTACAATTTGCTTATCTGACGTTCAAACGTTTCATCGCGACCCATCGAAAGAAAGGGTTTCGGGGCAGTCGTTGAAGATCGTTACGAATAATAGGTGAATTAGTAAGGCCAAGCGAACGTCTATTCTTAACGTCCATTACCCTCGCGTCTCGAAATCCGGCATAAATCCGTTATCGCCGCTAAAAGCCTCTTTATCGAGTCGTCGTCAAGTGAAATACAAACGAGAAACGTAGAAACCTGCGTGCATTATCGGTCAAATTCTTATTCATCCGCGCCGTCGATCTGCGTCGGGTCGCACGTACTTTTAAAGCCGTTCGTTTGATGCAAGAAAGAAATTAAGATCTTAAATTAATTGCTCTAAAAGGACTCTCGTTAACGACGCGATAAATTATTCTCATTAATTAAATGTTAAGAAAAAGTGTTTTGTAACGAGAAGAAATGTAACAGCTTCAACGTGAAGTCGGGGGACAATGACGAAAAGAAACGCAAACGTTATGGCGATTAATTAGGAGAGAATCTCCTTTCGCGTTGGAAGTTAAAGCTCAGGTGACAGCGGGCCGTCAAAATCGGGCGGAAAAGGTGAAAACACGAGCTCATTATCGTAGAGTTCGTTAAAAGAATTAGTACGGCTATTATTCTCAATTACCGCGTGCTGCGCCGTCGAGCGGTTGGAATCGCGCGGACGTGACAAGCAAATGCGTTCCCGTTTCTTCTGGTTTCTCCTTTCTATTACAATTACATTTTCACCGGACGACCTGTTCCCAACATAAATACATACTTATATATAGGGAGAGAGATAGATATAAGCCGTACGCGTCATACGGATGCTTAGGTATGAATTTATAGCCGTCCGTGACCAAAGACGTTGAAGATGTTTACGTATAAGTATCTATCCTCGGAAAAGTTCATCGCGGGTTAATCCTGAAATACGGCAAGCGTTTGCCCGTCCAGGAAGATAGGAAATGTCTGAGTCACGATGAACGATCGATCGTTCACGATTACTCTCATATATTACGGTTTCACGTTAAATTACGCTGCAAGAAAGTTTGATTGATTTATTGAACCTTAAACGGACGCGTGGGATGAGACACGGGTTCGCGTGTTACCGGTACTTGGGTTTACGTTTGATGATGTACCATTTTAAGTGCTTTTGCTTTATCACGTCTTTTCGGCACATTCTGTATTACAATGTAAATATTATTTTACGCTGGTGCATGATCGTTTTTTTTCTATGTGAGATTAATATTAGAATTTAGTTAGTCACCAAATCGTGCTGGAGATATTTAGAATTTTATTTCTGTGCAACGAGATAATTGCACGAAGAATATAATCGATTTATAAATTTCTACGATACTATAGAAAACTGGCAAAACACAAAGTAAACCGCAATTTCAATTTCTCTCATGGCTGCATCGATTTACTTTCATAGTCTCCGGCAAATATATAGTTGAGACGACTGACCTATAATTTTTCACTTGTTCCTATGAATTAATTTAATCGATTTATTAGGCGGACCAAATAGTAATGTGATTTCTCCAGATAATTTGCTCAAAAACCAATTGATTTTTATCGTTCCGACATTGAAAATTTGCACACTAGATGACAAAAGGTTCTGGATAACGAGGGTGACTACATCATTTATTAAAAATAAAAACCTACTACAAATTTATTTGTTTGAATTTAATGTAAAAAAACGACTACTTCTCGGTTCCCCTAATACTTCTACGCCATGAATACCATGCGATCAAATAATTCAAACAAACGGCAGCGCTATACGATGTGGAAGTGCATTAGAATTTGCCTCCACGCAGAAGCATATCTTTGCACCAGATTGCCAAACGAATCGCGGAGAATCGTGCGTTCGTGGAGAACCCGTCGAAATAACAAGTTGCGAGGGAGACGTAGGCAAAGATCGGGGCTTCGTCCTGAATGAATGGAAATCGCGTGAATGACCGAGGAACGCCCTGGGTGATCGAGGAGAAGTAGAATGAGCGGCGAGAGCCGACATGCGTGATCGAGGATGATCGACTAACTCCCCGAATCCCTCGATCTTCTCCCTACGCGAGTCTCGCTTCGAGAAATCGGCGCTGGAATAATCCTCCTCGAGGCACGCTGGAATACATGTACGAAGACAGTATACGAGAGAGAAAGAGCGAGGGAGAGACGGCGAAAGTAGAAGAGGCAAAAAAGAGCGAGAGACACGCGGAAAGAAAAAGAGAGCTCTCTGGAGGGGAATAGTCAGAGAGGGAAAGAGAAAAAGAGAGAGATGAAGGCCTAAAGAAGGAAAGAAAAAGAGAAAGAAATAGCGAAGTGGAAAGTGGCAGGCCACCGTTATTGGCCGGCCAAAAACGCGCCGCCTCGAGGCGCAATATGCAAACGACGCTTTAAAACGGGATATTTGCGCTTCGCGCGCTCCGCCAGATACGCGCACTCGCTTGACCAGGGACGCCGCTGATTCCTCTGCGTTTATTCGGCTTCTTCGCTTACCTCGGCGTAGTAAACTTTTCTCTTACTCTTTCCACGACGTCCCTGCTACCTGGTGAATCCGTGTATCTCGTCGGTGCATTAGGCCCACGCATCTGGATCTCTTTGCGAGCCGATGAAAAATTCCGAAGAACGGGCCTCCCGGGTATGCGCGACTCGCAAGAGGTAATTCCTCGGGACTCGGACTTTCGACGAGAACAAAGTGGATATTCCTATGTGCCGTTGAGAAACGTCAAGCTATTAAGATTTACATTTAATAGAGACGATGGGCTTTCGGAGCCGGAGGGATCAACGTGGCTCGAGTTGCCGGGAAATTGATAAAGGGTGGATGCAACGATCAACGGTTGCGGGAATAGAGGATGATGAGCATTATGCCGCGCGATGTTTCTACTTGGGATGATCTACGATTGATTTCTGCAGGCAGTAAAAGCCACAGGTGTGGTTGTTGGATTACGATGCTAGATATTCCTGGGGGTCTTCAATGGCGAGGTAGAACAGAGTGGGGTCCACTGGCGCTGTCTTGCTTGTCGACCAAGCATCTCAACCTACTGCTGGACGAGATTGGTGTAATTCGAGTCTCCTGATTCGTTTACTATCGGTCGATGGTAGGTTAGCAGGAAGAGAAAGGGATATCAGGACTATCTTTATCGCAGACCCCTATGAACATCTCGAAAGCGAGGTTTGATGAAGCCTATTTCGTTATCGACTCGCAAGGGTTCCGTTAGCGGGATCGCGCGACCGTTGACGAAAAGAAGGTATCGGAGCCTTGGGGGAGGAACGCGTTGAAGTAAGAAAAGAGTCTACCGAGGTCGACGGAGAAAAAAGGAGGAAAGGGTTGCTCCACATATAAGAACCGTAGCCCGAGGCGCGATTCAGCTACCGACGCTTCTCCGGTGCATATAAGACTCGAGGAGAAACAGCAGCAGCAGCAGCACCACCACCAGTGGAAGAAGAGGAGAAAGAAAAGGACCGAGCAGAAGAAGAAGACGACGACGACGACGCCGAAGGAGAAGAAGAGGAACGGAGACGAGGAGCAAGGGGAGAACGTCCATCTCATCCATCCTCCTACCGTCCCCTCATTCTTGCTTCTCCTAATGATAGCGTGCACGTTGCCCCCTTCGATGCACCGTAGACTGCACCAGCAACGGCAACAACAACGGCAGCACCATCGGACGAGGGAATATATACAACGGAGAACGACGGCGAAGGCGAACCTAACTACCAGAGAACGCCTCCGCCTCCGTGCACTAAAACATTACCACGCCGGCAGCGTCGGCTGCCGTTGCTGCTACCTTGTAGGGTATCATCCAAGGCACGTATAGAGCCCTAAGTGCTATTCCAGGACCCCGAACCAGAGCCACCCCTTCCTCGTTCCTCTCCTTCGCTCCTCTTTCTCTCCTCTCATTTCCTCTCCCTCGTGCCCGAGAGGGAGAGACGGGTAATCGAGCGAGACCTGTGATTACCCATTGAGGGTGGAATTCATTATAGCGAAATCCACTTTGATACTCTTCTTCTATGCTTTCGGTTCCTTCTTTCGACATTTCTTTCCATTTGTTCTCCGTCGTATAGTAGAAATAAGTTTGTCGAGGTACCAGACGCAGGTGAAGCTCTCGTTGAAGTGAAAAGTGAAGGTTTTTGCTTTGAAATTAGTCGTCAAGTGGTTGCGAGGCTTTGCGATCTATACGGTTGGGAGAAAGTGGGAATGATTGGACCATCGATATTTCGAAGGAGTCATCTTTGGTATCTGCCGTGGCGGAGGTCTTCGTTTTCGATTCTCTTTGTAATACGACACGCTTACAATTCTCTCGGTAATTATGCTTTCGACCTTTAGCGAGAGCACGCTTTACATACAATATTCGGTCGGTGGCAGCTATTTTTCATTTGACTCGAAGCCAAAGGAACGGTGGCCGTCGATCAAGATCGCTTTACATCTTCGTCACGATGCAGCCACGATCCATCTTCCGAGGTAAGAATTCTAGCGTCTGGCAATACGCGATAATAGAACGCTCTCTAGAACGACACATGTCAAGAGATAAAAAAGCAACGAACGATGTTTCACGTTGTCGTTGCATCCGTACGATTCAAGCGCGACAGTTGGAGCAGCATCGCGGAATTCGTCCTTAACGACATACTCGTTCGTTGTTCTCCGACCGATCCTCTCGGGATCTTCGCAATAGCATCTACCACAGAAAATACAATTCTCCATCCACTATACACACAATTTCGATCACCGAAAAAAAAAAAACTGATCTACATTCCTCGAAACGAAGAACGTACCATAACAACAAATTCAATCTTGTCGAAAACGCCTCGGTAATTCCGCATGGCCAATTAAAAGGGCCGAGACTTTTCACTCGCTCGAGTCCCTCAGCCGTTGATTCGATCAAAGATAAACGAGAATCGCAGCAGACAGAAGATAAAGAAACACTTCAGCCCAGGATAGAACTTTTAATTACAACTCTTCCCGAATTTTTTCACCTGTCGCCGGATCATTAAAAAAAAACAAAGACAAAACTGAAAGAAAAAACGGAAAATTGAATTCGACGAGGAAGCGAGCTCGTTCGATCTTCCGTCGTGGGCCGTCCTCGAGCATCCTCCTCTACGTTCTCCAAGTTTTTGCACGCTCGGGGTTTTTGTACGGTCGAGAGAACGCTCCTCGTTTCCCGAGTACTCGCAGAGAACGACGGTCGTACGTGACAACGATAATCAGCGAGTTAAGTGGGGTTTAATTTCCTTTGGTGCGGGCGGTGGAGAAAGGTGGAGATGCCGAGGAAGAAGAGGAAGAGTCGCAGGAGAAGGGAGAAAGGTGAAGACGACGGAGAGAAGGTGGAGGCAAAGGGAGGGAAATGCGTGTATACACCTGCCAAGAAACATGCAGGCTCGTACACGGCATAGGCGGACTGCGTACTCGTGGAGGAAAAGGGAGAGGAAGCAGGAAAGAAGGGAGAAGGAGGGATCGAAAGAGGAGAGAGGCTGAATACGAGTTGCGGCTCGCGGACGGGGACACAAGAACGTCCTGAGGACGCCCGCGCCACCTGTAATTGAGTCCAATCATCGTGGTTCTCATGCGGGCAATCGGTGGGATCCTGGAAACTGGTCTCGCCAGCTTGTCCGAACGCATTCGTTAGAACGGGAGAAAAATCTTTCCATTGGTCGTTCGGTCTTTCGAGGAATTTCGACGGGTTACGAGTTCCGTTCCTTGGGAGAGTTGATCGATGGTTGACTCGTAATTCTTGTCTATCGTATTACTCATGTCGGATAATTTGTCACTGTTATCGGTCGTTGCGGATACTTTTACTTCGTATGTAGAATTATTACGTTGAACCGTTCGGAAAGTCCGCCCTCTTTGATGTTGTTGATTTAATACGTCGCGTTTAATGACGAACGTTACAACGAATTCTCAGGGCGAGGGAGTTGGTAGTGTTCGATTATTTGGTACGTCCAGCGGATTCGAATGAGAGTTGCTGGTTTGCTGCACGTACAGGAGCCACGTCGCATCTCCGGAGGCAGCTGCCTTGACTCCTTCGCCTTGCCTACATGGATTGCGTCTATCCTGCGATTGAACAGAGCGACGGATCGGAACGTACGGCGAATTTGATCAACAAGCCGTGTTGGACGTGGATTTATTACATTTTTAACCCTTTCGAGACTAACGGGACAATATATCCCAAAGTAATGTTCGTTTAAACTACTGGGATATATAATCCCAATATAAAAAGCTCATGGGATAATATGCCCAGCTTAGAAATTTCTAAATTTTGATAATTTTCAACAGCAACATATACTTATCTTGTTCAACAATCTTATCTTACATCCAAAATATTAATAAAAACTTGTTAGACTCTTTTTCAAATTAAATATAAAAATCCGTCTCGAAAGGGTTAAACTAGTTGCAGAAACGTGACGACTGTGAGGATAGAACAATGATTGTCAAAAAAATCATGGATTTTTCATAAAAAAGCTGAGATCATTCGTAAATAGTAGCACCAGTATACGCGAGCAAATCTGCCAACTTGTTGCATTTCAAAGCTCTCATCGTCACCTTAAATAGTCCAAATTTAAGATTGCATCGGCAGCTTCCTGAGTACAGTAAATAGTGTTCGATGGTAATCGATTAATGGGGAAACGCAAATCTTTGAGGGGTTTGCTTGAAGATTAAAATAGAACCACCTGTTAAATTACCCCTCTCGTAACTCCTACATAATTTTCTTAGTATTCACTCAATATTCACAGGGTGTCCCAGGTTTTAATGTTCAAACTTTGTCAGTATATTCTATGGCACTAAATAAGAAAGAAATGTTATGTAAACATAGGTCACATAGAGCTTTATTAAAAAGTTATAACAAAAATACAGAAGAGAAGTAATATAGGAATAGTAACCAACTTGCTGTTACTGCAACCATTAGCTTGAATAGATAAATGTATTTACTACGTGACATCGTCCCTTTCACAGTTAATTAATACTCCATTTCAAAATGTCTGCCGTTCTCGACAATACATGATTGACAGCGATCAGAGATCGAATTTACAACTGTGCGAATTTCGTTTCTATTCTGTTTCATTTCCTTGAATGCATTATTAAGCTTTTATATTAATTCATTACGTGAATTTCACCCTGCGAATATTGTGTGAATACTAAGAAAATTATGTAGGAGTTACGAGAGGGGTAATTTAACAGGTGGTTCTATTTTAATCTTCAAGCAAACCCCTCAAAGATTTGCGTTTCACCTATTTCTGGATGTTGCTCTCAAAGAAATGCACGAGTTATTGCATGGCAATTAATAAACTCAAATCGCAATTGATCTTGAAAGTTGAAAGTAAGAACAGTCCATGACTAAGCGAGAGAAAGACATGTTGCAACGTCCACAAGCGACAGAAGTGAGTTACTTCGATGCAGGACTATCAATCCTAACTGCGGTCGGGATATTCTATCGGTTACACCAGCATCCGATGCGTTTCCATTGTTGGGGGCGATAGATCCAGACAGCTACATAATGTGATCTAGATAACAGCCAGAGACGTATCACGATGCTCCGTAATGACGTCGCAAATGATTAGAACGTACGGGACGTCCGGAGGCCTGGAATTCACGTCGAGGAAAAGATACAAAGTGCGATGTATTCGCTATTACCGTTTGCAATTAAATCACTGTTATCACTCTCAATTATCGCCAGCGACCGTTAGAAGGTGGATGGGAGTCGGGAAGTATATTTCCGACGATACCAGATGTCTTCCACAATTCGATTACAGATAATTCTTCGATCCCGGATAATCGAATCGAGTAAGTGAATGATTAAAAAATCGAAACTTTTTTGTGAAATGTGTTGGGATCTACTTCAAGGAAACGCAAAGCGATATACACTTCTCTCTGAACGTATAAAGGGTCTTTCAAATTGCGCGGTTTTTTTAAATCTTTAATAAAACACAGATGCCGTGGTGAATTCGCCTAGGTCTTGTCTCATTTACGAAGTGACATTTGTGCCATTTACAAAAATGGCGTCGTACACAATATAACAACGTGTTGAAATTGTTGAATTATTCTATGAAAATGGGCGTTCAGTGAAAAATGATGCAATGGTGATGTCAATTGGCCACTAAGGTCATGTGATTTGACACCGATGGACTATTTTCGTTGAGATTTCGTGAAAATTCAGGTCAACAAAAACAATTCACAATCGATTCCTGAACTAAAAGATGAAATTATTCGTATCATTGGTGAGATAGAACCACAATTATGTCAGCATGTCGCTGAAAACTTCAACAACAGTGTGGACATCTGCGGAAGTGCAAGAGGTGGTTATTTGACAAACATTATTTTTTTGTATATAAATGGCATAACAGATACTTTAATTATCAATAAAAAGTATTTTGAAATCAAAGCAAATTGTGTGTTTTATCAGGGATTAAAAAAAAACGCGCAATTTGAAGGATCCTATAGTATCGAGTCAGGAATTTTTCCCGACATTTTAGACTAATATAAATTAGTCCTTTAAACTAGGATTAGCGTCGGCGTATAACGGCCCGGAGAAGAGAGGAAGTCGCGAATTGGAAAAATCCACATACCAGCGGCCCTCCACTCATTCGGTAAAGATTATCTCAATTATGAACGCGTAAAAGAAGCAGACTCATGCCGGCGTGCTCGGTCATCATCGTCGTGAGAGCGCAATCGCAATGCCTCCTATATCTCTGCGCGTATATAAACCGCTTCTCCACCTTTTTCCTTTTTCCCGACGTCTTCCGCAATTTTTTTTTCTTCTCTCCGACGCCAAAGGTACCCATGGATCTCGTGTGCAAGTAAAACGCGTACACATACGCCTCCACCTGCCACTTGTTTGCCCCAACAGGCCATAAAATACACAGAGGGATAGCTTCGACCGATCGAACTTGCATTTGCGAGATTTGGAATCCGTGCGAGAATATACGGGGAATAAACTCTCGGATTCATCTCACGTACGGTGCCAATCAATCTGCTTTGTCGGTTGATGTGACATTTTTAGGTATTAGAATTGAAAGAGAATGTTATAAATTAAAAAGTTAAATAATCTTGCAGAGATAAGAACAGTGCAAATTCTTTTACGGGTAATTGAAATTTTAATTTCAAACACTTTTCTCCAATAGTGATAACATAGAGTTAATGGCAGATTTCAGCGCTTAGAATGTGTACATTCACAGATGAAATGCACCATTATTCTTATCTTGGGCTTCTTTACAAATCCAACTGTGTTTCACTAGAATTCTTCGGTTGAGGTTCAGCCTTCTATATTACGATTCAGCTGTACAACTTCATCTCATACGTTCGAGGTCAAAGAGTAATTTTGCTTCTCTGTATCCGTGAATTTACCCGAACGATTGATCGAAACGCGAACTTCTCGGTCGCTTAAGACGAGAGGTTCTGACCTTTTGGTGTTTCGCTCGAGTCGTAGAAGTTTTATTGTCGGTTAATAGCGCTTTAATCGTACGCAGGACAAAAGATGGTAGCGGCGTTTCTTCTTTCGGAATTTATTAGCAAGCGAATGGTCCGAGTCGCGGTAGCAGTTACCTGACAGCCGTTGCGAATCTATGCAATGAAGTATTCTTAATGCCTCTGTACGTGATGCGCTCTACAGAGATGTGTGCGCTGGTTACGCAAGATGGATGTGGATTGTTTTACTTCGGGTGAAAGTGCAAGCCACTCGAGATGGAATTTGTCCGACGAATGGGAAAGATGAAAGGAAAAACTCCCTACGCGAAATGCTTGGAACTACGGAGGGAATGTTTGCGTTACAGTGGCGCGGAGTTTTATGGAATATTACGAGAGTGATTGACGCGTTTGCACAAGCCGATTTTATAATGTTGATTTAGGTTAATGCAGGTAGGAGGATTTGCAAATATTGAACGATCAATTCATTGATTACCGTTGGAGGATTAGCTGGGAGACAAATTAAACCACCGTGTTTTGTTGATACTCGTTATAGTCGATACAATCTTCCCGCAATGTAACTTAAGACTGGACATACTCTACAAAGATACTTCTTGCGGAACGACGATATTTTATTAGCAATCTCATCTTTAGCAATTCCTCGAGAATAGCTCTAAAGTCTGATTCCACATCAACTGGTGTAAAAGACCAATCACGTGATAAGATGCAACAAACATACCGATAATTGTTACTAATAAGTCCTCTCTCCTCGGACGAATCTTATTATCGGACGAAAAGCGCTCCCGTAAAGTTTCGTTAATGAAGTGCAACGATTACTACAGCGTCAACTGCGTGGCGAAAGAACCACCGATATTTCGCATTAAACCTCCCGTCGAAATTACGCGAGCACAGGCCAGTAAAGCTCGGAGCATCGCCATCCGAAGGCGCAAAAAATCGCGTCGTAACGCTTAAGGGCCGATAAGGCCCGATCCGAGTTTATTCGAGGTGGCAAGCAGGCCGGGATTATTTCTCTCTTATTCTGCAGGCCGCGCGCGAATACTTTCGGTTCTCCAAAGTCCTTTTGGTCCCGCGCTACCGGGCTGGTATCAGCAGGCATAATCGGTTGGCATTCTCCGTGGACGCCGAGAAAAAACGGGGGGGAAGAGCCTGGAACTTATGGCGGCGCCGTGCAATGACATCAGTAAGCCGGAACGGGTTCGTACGTCATTGGTACGTACGTGAGATTCCATAGATGAACCGTTGATACGAGCTTATTAATGCAAGTTGGAGCGTTTCTCGAGCCCCTTGACGCCAGGGTGAGAAAAAGAAGAAAGTGGCCTTTCGCGCATCACGCTTCCTCCGACAACTTGTTTCGCTCGGCAAGTGTCGTTAAAGTTTCACTTTGTTGAGCGATGAAAAAGTTGTCCGGACGTTTGTGCCATTGTCGTAGCACGGATCGGAGATAAAGGTAAACCGGACAGCTTATGGGGATTAACGTCTACGGTGCCGAGGTACCGACTGTACAAGGCTCATGAGGAATTCTAGAGGAGTTTACGAAGAAAGTGGCAGTGATGGGGAAACAAGTTGTTTCGATCGGAACTGTAGAGTTTGTACGCTGAATTAAAATTACCTTTGCCTCACGTTCGTTTGATCGCGGTCGAAAAAAATTCTCGAGGTATCGGACGATAGAACCGTGTAGTATCAAAGATGAAAAAAAGAGAATCGACGCGTTAAGGAACACGCGTACACCGCAGCAGTCGATGGCGCTGGTATAAAAAGGATACAAATAAAGGACGCGTTACCGAGGGGGACTCCGTGGGTTACGAAGGGTTAATTTCTTACTCCTTTGCGCGGGGGCGACCTTATCTTCGGAGTTGTTCCCCTCGTTGTTCACCTGTTCTTCCTCGCGTTTTACCTTTTGCCTCTCTCCCTTTCGCTCCTCTCGGAGGATATCAAAGTTCCGCGATCTCGCGCTATCAAGCAGAAATTTTAAGAGGCCCGTGACAAAAAGAAACGAACGATCGACACGATTCTCTTCTCATCCACGGAAATCGTCCATTTCCTCTTCGTAGCCTTTTTCTTTCTATTCGTGCGTCGTAACTAAAAAAAAGTCCCTTGAGAAAAGCCCGAGAAACTTGCAAACAAATCCCTCGACACCGTGGATGTCCTTCGTTGCGTTAAAAATATCATCGTTCATCGAGAGAGGTTGAGGCAAGAGGGTTAATAAACCAGACGCATGTTCGCCACCCGCGTGTAAGAAATAATAATAATTAAAGTCGCTTAATTACCGGCACGTTGCCGCGAAGGATTCGGACGGGTGATAATTCAACGGTACCCAAAGAATCCTGGAGGGCTTCGAAACAGAAGAGACCCGTCTCGCGGGTCTCGGCGCAGCGCGTGCAGTTCGCGTTGCAGCCAGGGTGGATCGTTTTCGGTCGGGCAAGGACGCGGAGGAGGTTGCAAGGGGCAAAGATAGCTGCAGAAGCACGAAGCAGTTAATATTGTCCCCGGAGGGCATATTTTACGGGAGATACGATCTTCGGGATGCCTCGCTAAAAGCTACACGTGTTTATCAGCGTAAGTCCCTCCTCTCCTTCCTCCATCCTCCCCGTGCCATCCTCTTTCGTAGTCCTTCCCGGCAGCCCTTTCCACGGGGCAATTTCTTTCGGGGTAATGTCATCGTCGTATTCGGCCGTTACTGCGTTCCCCTTCTCCTTATCGAACGTATCTCCGGGAAGATTGTCTCCGATCTGACAGAACTCTTGCCGTATATTTTATCGTTTCAATAACAACGATCCTACGTTCCACGGCACACCCCTCTAACTGTCGGAAGTCTCTTAATTAACGTTATTAATATCCCTCCTAGAAGCCGTTACAATACCAATCGCCGGACGATGATCGAGAATCAATGAACGTAATTACTTAAGTGTACCCCTTTACTTTCCATCCTGATATTTTCCACGATGGTGAAACCGGCCACGGCCGAGGAAAAAGGGTCTCCCCGTGATCACCAACGGAAGCCACCGTGGCCTTCTGGTTCTCCGCGCGCCACCGTAAGACAGCAGGAGCCATCGGGAGTGGCTGAAGGGAAAGGCAAGAAGAAAGGAGAGAGGAGGAGAAAGAGGGTAACAGGAACGAAGAGGTACGAGAAGAAGAAGAAGAAGAAGGGTTATTATAAGAGATACCACGCGCCGTCTTCGCTCAGACACGCGCGTCACGTTCTCAAAATCGCTCGGCATTACCTTGCCTACCTAGTGGCCTCGGTCGAGCAGCGAGAGATAATCACCTCGTCCCTCTTCTTCGTCGTGTATACTTACCTACGCACGGTGGTATTACGTGGTTGCGCGTGTGCGCTGGATATACACGTACGTTACCTACGTACACGACCGGGATGATCCGAGACCATCCCCCCGTGGATTTTTCGTTTCTCTCGCCCGGCAACCGATGGGAAAAGGAACGCATCTAGCAAGGACGCGTAACGGGTGAATTCTCGTTCCTGTCGGGTTGACCTGGTAATAGGGTTTTTATCTTGACGATCGGCCCGCCGCGACAAATGTTGTCATTATTCCCGTTACAAATTGCACATTACCGAGTATTTCCCGCTTAGCCGGCGACCAATGTGAATCGAGTGTCTGAACATATATTATTAGAATGATTATAATCCCCGGCTTTATCGAGCAATTATTTCTTATTCCTCGTGACGATAGCCGGTCGACGTGTATCGCCTCACAGGACAAATAATACACGAGAGGGATACGTAAAGCGTACGTACGCGTAACGGCACGTTGCCGAAGGAAATTCGTCGGTTGCGTATCGGTATGCTTGGCGATTCACGTTGGCGAATTATGCTCGCTTGCTCGTACGGAATCACTCGTTCCAACCCTCCGGGCTCCGCTCGTACGATCGCAGGGCCCCGGTAGCTGATTTTCAGATATATTATTTTCTCCCGCTTGAGATGCACCTTTATGACAGTATTCATCCTCCTTCGCTGCATTAATTATTCATCATTTTCTTACCTAATCGTCGATGGCTCACGTTGTATTCTACATGAAATATGAGAGCTTAGCACCGTCGTTGAACTTTCGATGCTCCTTTTGCGGGTGAGTCGCGGGACGATACGTGTAATATTAAAGTTTTCTTTTTCTTCGTGCCGCGGGCTGATCTCTTTTTGGATGAGATTTTCAACAGTTGTGGTCGATTGTGTCGATATATTTTCTAATGTCCTACGAGCAGAATGGAATCGAATGGCGTATGCCATGTAGTTGAATGCGAGCCGATTAAAGAAGAAGAAACGACATCAAATATCACCGGTAGAAGGGACGTTATGAGATACAATTAATTACAACTTGAAACGAAGAACGGGGAGGAAGAGTGAAGTATTCAATTTTACTCGTTTCACGGTCAAATTATTTAATATCTTTTATGGGCGTTTCCTAACACTGCCGTCCCGATCGTTAAAATGTACATTAACCGTTTTATGAATGAATTACCGTCATAAATTACGTCTGTGTAACACACGAAACGACAAAAAAAACGAGCAACAATCCTTCACGCCTGCAAGAGAAACCCGAGTTATGTTTAATGGCCTTCATTAAGTGTTTCTAGTACTCGCGTCACGTCATGGTTACGGAAAAAAAGGCCAAACGGAAAATGATAATCGTAGATTCAAGGAAATATCCATGTAAATTAGTAGACACAAGAACGCCTCGAAGGAAAAGGATAATTGAACGTGAGCCAGTATGCGAAAAAGGAGGGAACGCTGGAAGGCGACGATGTAAAAACGTGCCACTTATCGGCTCGATAAAAGAAAAGAAATATAACGAGAAGTAGATTTAGTACGACATGAAAATCGAGCACATTGTAGAATATTTTCACCCGGAAACAATATTGTACGACAGATGCCTTCTACGGTACTCTTACCCTATCCTGTTTTTTTAATTTCTCGTACTATCTTTTCCAGCATTGCATTGGATCCCTACAATATTTCTACAAAAAATTAATATTCAATGGAACCATACAATTTTTCAACAAAGATTCTACAATATTATTTTTTAATCCTATTCTATTATCAGTTACAAATATCCTTCATTGTCCTAAAAATGAAAACGATCTTTTGCCTTCAAAAGATAACTCAAAGTGTACCGTACGCAATTTAGAGTATCATGTTCATACTTGCTACTGAGCGTCTTATCAACAAAGAAGTAGTGGCAAATACGTGTTCCAAGTATGAATTTTATCATCGTCCTGCATTACGATTTCATTCGTGGCTTCGGTATACCCAATTTATATCTTTCGATGCAAGAACATCAGAAAAATACGCTAAACAGAGTGCACCAGAAATTTTCTGGATATTCCTCAAACACCATAGACCTACTATCGGAGCTTCAATATTTGAACATTCCCTTCCACCTGAAAAAAGAAGCTTCAACAAACAAGTTTCCACACTGTCGTTGTCCACACGACAGCCAACCTTACAAAACAATGTCCATTTTCTCTCCATTCCATTCTAATCCAATACTTCTAGAAACGTGCAAATTTCCCAATCGACAGAGCGTACGTTCTACTTACGCCAAAGTCGCAAAAAAGTCGTTCCACTCGCTCATATATCCTCGAGCGGATATACGTTCAATTATCAAAATGTTCGCTCGCATATCGCAGGATAAATTTCTCGGTGACAAACGCGCCCTCCTCCTCCACATTCTCTTCATCGTCGTCGTCGTCGTCGTCGTAGAAACGATTGCGCAGAAGGAGCGGAGGGATCCGGGGCGATTTGCAATTCGTCCTGGGTGTCTACATAGGTGTACGGTGAGCGTGGGCGATCCGAGCGATTGTCTGGCCTGTTCCTTTTTTGCGCCTAGATAGCTCGCGGCAAAAATGAGAATAGCACGGCTCGTTCGCTCGCGGCAAACTCTTTCCCTCTCTCTCCCCCGTGCTCTCTCGCGGGCCTACACGAAAGGGTAGGCAGTCCCGTGGACAGTGGAGGCGCGTGTAACACGCGTGCAACCGCGTAAGAATGTGTGCGGCGAACACGTAGCTTAATCCGCCGCTGATTTACTTGCTGATTTACGTACTGTTACACCGGCCAAATACCATTGCCTCGCTCATACGTGCGACTGCTTAATGCACGAACCGACCCCTTTGTCGCGATATACAAGGTGTAAATCGTCCGTTGGTTCTCAGCGAAATCCTTTCACGTCGAACATGGGACAAAGGTCTGTCACGATTCTTAATTATTCGAATTTCTTCGCTACACGATTATCCGGAGAAATTCTATGCTATTTATGCCCTCGTATATTCCACCTCTGTCAGCAGTTTTAATCGCTCGGGATTTACGAGAGGATTTGTTGATCAGAATGCCCACTGTTCGTAGATACGAGGACTTTACGACGCATTGATACTCTCAGCTGTCTGGCGGGATGTATCTTGATGTTTTAGAGATATGGACAGAGGTGGATTACGCCGGCTGAATGGATGTACAATTCCATGTTTTACGTTCGCTTGTAATTTCGATCCCATGGATTCGCGAGGCGTTGATACGAGAGACAGGTTGCAGCGGAGATCCGAGAAGGAAGTGTTTCCCATAAATTGCAGTTCTATGGTTCATAAAGTCATCTATCATCTCGGAAATCTTTCCCGCCGATTCAAATCTTACCTTATCGATCCCAAACCGCCCAGATATCCCATGCGACAAACTTAACAATTGTCATCGACCAACGGAGATGAGATTCTCCTTGCAATTTTCCAAGTTCGCGCCGCAAGACATGCTTTTCAGCGTATTCTCGAAAATGTCGATCACGTTGCCGACAATTTCTTAGCACCCTGTATGCAAGTAGCCGGTGCGTATTGTTGCACGCAAGCGACAGACTGGCGCGCGTGTGTACGGTGAGTTTATGCGTTCGATGTAATGGGCACGACAACGACATCAAACCCGATAGTCACTCCCCTTATAGTCGAACGCTGCCGACACAAGCAGCACGGATTCAGGAGGAAACGGGGGCCGTTCGCCGACATTTTGAAACCGGTCTTCGAAGTCCGGAACGACTCCTACGCTTCTGTGCGCCCAGCGAAATCGATCGACGTGCCGGGAATTTCGCTGACGCGCCGATTTCCATACGGCGGCACGTGTTTGAGATAATATCGATATTTATTACGAAAGTATTTTCCCTTTACGAAAAGATCCGTCGATGATAAAACGGCAGAGGGGAGCGGAGGCCCTCTCGAAGCAACGAGAGCCGTGTTGCGCTCGGTTTTTGCTCTTTAGGGGAAGTCGAGCGGCTCGCCAAGTATCTTTTTAAAGTACACACGCCGGGCCGCATCGTGTTATTATCGAAGCACGTGATAATAATAATTACGAGGCATAAAGTACATAAATTTCATGGCTCCTTCTTGATCGACGATAAACGCATCGCCGACCGAAATAAATATCGACGAGTATTGACGTTCCTGTGCGCCGATCGCGAGAATGCCGCGAGACTTTTCTAGAAACTTTTTGCACCTTTTTTTTGCATCGCGAATCGGAGTGGTTGCTCTCTCGCCGACGCGAAAGAATCGAGAGGGAGTCTCTCGCGAGAACGAAACACAGTTCGATGCATTTACCTTCCTGACATGGGCGCCGTCTTTTTAATTCCCATCAAGAATTTCGGTTCTGATACTAATCTGGCAGTCGGCCGATTGCCATACGATCACGATGACTCGCCCGCCTCTCGCGCCCCTTTGCCGTCGCTCTTTTTTTTCTTTCGTTGGTCCACCTTTCCTTTCCATCTGGCCACTCCGAACGAAATTCAAACGTCTTAATCCGACGTACAAATGGACGCCGTGGCGGCTTCTTCCTTCGAATGCACCCACGAGCAGCGTTCCGACTCCTTGAGGATCGTCGAGATCCTCGTTCGATGTCTGCAAATCCTCGCGATGATAGTGTCGCGTGCGAATTAAATCTTTACCTTCTTCTCGCTGTGATGGATTCGTTGCACTAGCCGCGGGCAACTTGACTTATCCGCGGAACTTTTTTTCGTTGTCATTGTTTTGTATTTTGAATTCGACAGCTATGGTTATTTTGCCTAGGACTTAGTTTTAGGAGAGTTCCCAGCCACAGCAATTTTTTTTCATTCTTTTTTACCGAACGATAGAGGAAAGTTTGAAGGTAGCGTTTAAAAAGGAGGATCGAAGATAATCAAGAATTTGCGATGCTTATCGATTGTCTCGGTTGTAAAAAATAGTATGATGGAATATGAACGAGAACAATTCAAACTTCATAAAATGCACGAGTAGCCGACTGGTACGCGCTTGATGCAAATGTCGATAATGATCTAAATATAGTGAAAGGGGAAGGTTTTATTTGGATGCACGATATTGCACGTAGCTCATTTGTTATTGGATTTCCGGGCTTCCCACATCTCATACACTTATGTACCTTGGAGCATTATCGTGCAAGATACGCGTGGGAAGGTAAAGGTTGGAGATAAGCCGGGCTTTGCACGACTCAATTGAGTCCCAGTAGGTGCTGCCATACAGAGGCTATTGTGTCCCTTCGATAATCTATGATTCAATGAAAGGGCCGATAGACGCGTAATTCTTGGCAAGCAAAGAGGTGTAAATAAGAACAATTTTTCTCTGCCAATTCAATGCTGGTATCCACGCTCCCAGATTCTTCTATTTACACCGTTCGCAATTCTTTCGGGCGATCAATCGCATCCTGAGAAATCGAAAAACCTCTTCCCATTCCCTTCACCGAGCCCGTATTTCAATCGACGGACAAAAATCTGATTCTCCTTCTTCTATATCCATCGAAGGATAACGTATTAAAGATCCTTCTCGTTCCTCTCCTTCGAGATTCCTTCCAGTTGCAAGTGTCGCCAGTGCATCGACGTTCTTGCACCTTGGAATCGAAGAAACAACGCATACATCGATCGAGGACTTCGATAATCCGATGAGGACAGAACTGTCCAAATCGAGAAATGTCAATGGGACGAGCGATCGCACGCACGTGAGTCTTTGATTTAACGAGGGATCTCGATGACCTTTCAAGAGAGAAGTTCACTCGAACAATGAGTCTGTAACGTATTCTACTCGCGACATTGTGCGAAATAATTACTTGAAAAGAGAAAATCAAGAGAGTCAGTAATGTCTCGCGGAACAATAGCGGTTATGGTGCTAACCCATAAGCATCTGTAAGCGGAATATTCCGCGGATGATGATCGTTTTTTATACCAGCCGCGGAATATTCCGCCCTTTACAATGTTCAACTGCTGCGCGCAGACATGCACGGTACTGCGGATCTTCTACCGTATTTAGAGCTACGATGCAAATGGGTTCAAGGCCCGTCCTCCCTATTAGTTTTGTAAATTAAAATTTAACATATCGCACCATCGGTTGTTCGAAATGCCACCATAAACTGTAGATCCTAAACGAAATAATCATATCATTGAGAACAACAAACCACAAAGAGTGAGAACAATGAATCGATCATCGCCGTAACTAGGTTTACACGAAACAATTGAGATTTATTTGAAAAGCGGCAATTTAGCGTTGCACCGCGCCTTCACCCAAGGCCCGTCTCATTTCCGTTATATTTTTCTCGTTACCGGTACCGGCGAGGTGAGCGGAGGTGACTAAAACTTTTCACCTCCGCTTTAAACGGGATAATTAACCGTCTCGGCTGGCTTAACGGTAAAACATAATATTTTAGCTTCGTGGCTCTCCGAGCCGGTACCATACCGGTACCGGTACCTACATTGTATCCGAAGGCAGTACAACCTCCTGCGCCGCCCCTACGATGCTCGCGCATTACGCACCTTGTAATTTCGTCCAATTAAAAGCAGCCGATAGCGCCGAGATAGAATGCAACGCGCCAGTTCGGCCTAGACCGCAAGACGCGTTCCTATTAGCGCCGATAATTGTGCACCGCGTCCAAGGGAGAAGAATTATTTATTGCACGGCATCCTGTCGAGGCGAGACCAACGACGTTTCAACTATTCGACCATCGATACCTTTAATCGAAAACTTTTAATCGTGACTCGTGATTAACTTGGGTTTTACGACGTTTGAGAATTTTTGTATTGTACTTGGTTTGTTGGTCGTTTGCTTTCATTACCGTGGGCGTGTTAACGAGGAAGATGTTTATGGAGGAAATTGAAGATGTGGGTCACTGTGGGTGCACTGTATTAAAATGTTGATTTTATACTGTTCTTGTGTTTATGATATAGGTGTGTGGGTCGTTATTTGTAAATGGGATATCATATGATTCTGTGATGGTATCTGGATTATTTCATTAGTCGTCAAATTCGAAAGATACTAATCCGTGAAATCGTGATTCTGTAGATCACTTTACAGTTTCACTCTCGCATCTCTTAATCAGCCTTGCATTTGTATTGCTACCATCCCTGAAATGAACTTGTTTGATTCTACCCGTATTAGAAGGCCTTAACAGAATCTAAACACATTAACGTCTCAGAAAACGTAACTATTCTTGCACCATCGTCCTACAACGTTGCAGAAAATGCGATATTCATGGTGTATCATGGCTAGATCCTAGGAACGCGAACGAAAAGGACAAGAAGCGTTACTTTAACATAGTGTTTCGCACGTCTAATGAAATTTAATAGTCAAAGCTTAATAGTGCTTAATTATGTCAGCTTGAAAACGTAATTCTGACAATTCCGGCGTGCGATTGATACTCACAAGCGCTTACAAGGCTAAGGCGAAAATTATTATCCCGGTCCGTCTGCACTGGCGTCGTTGCACCTGCGTTTCATTACGTAGAACAAGTACGTCGAAACGCAGCCGCGATAAGGATATCCAATTTAAACGATCCTCTTATAATTTCGTATCGGTCGATGGAGGAATCGAGAAATTTAATTTCCTCTGGTTGCCCTCGGCAGCGAGGCTGCTTTGAAAAATCGCGCATCGAAATAAGAGAAGCTGCAGCAAAACGCCCCGTTGCGTATTTAAAGAGGCCAAACCGAAAGAATCGCCAGTCCGTAGATAACAGAGTAACTATCGACAACGATGTAATCCAGCCGGCCATTAACGTTTGATTTCATTCTCATTACTTCGACGAGAGAAGATCAATTTCCATTTCAATCACCGGCGCTTAATTATTCGCAAAACATCGGCTCGCTCGTTGTTCCACCGATGCTGATTATAAATAACCATTCATATTTATTACCCGACCGTTAGTACCGTGCTGCAACGCGCGCCGATTCGAGCTGCAAAACTTCAATCGAACCGTACATACCAGTCTTCGGTTAAATGTTCCCCTCTCGTGAACGATGCAACTTCCAGGTTCCATCAAACATGTCCGCGCGATACGTTCGAACGTTGTCGGAAAAGTATCGACTATTTAATGTAATCAATTAACGAATGAAGTAGCAGTAGATATCTCTCTCAAAGTGTATCCTTCTTATCGGTGTTACAGATAGGCGGCGCGATCCCAGGAGGAATCGGCGAAGCCGATCGCGATTTAAACGCGCTAAAACGAAGCAAGCGGGAACGTTGGAAGTTATGCCGCGGCAGTATACGGTAAGTGCACGTAGCGCTCATTAATAACGCGATTATTAGGCGCAGCGCCAGAGCTGCGTTACGCTATTCGGATCCTAACCTAATTGGCATGGACAATCGGCCACGCCATGAGCCGTTTCGTGCGCCGATGAATTTATCTTCTTTCTTACACTCGATGCGAGGCTATAATTCTCCGCCGGTCTCGCCCCGGCCCGGCTCCTTCGACGAATAAATTTTTCCTCGTCTGGATAGGCGCCCCGATATTACGCCCACGCTTCCCGCTGATACCAAGTGGCACAGCTATTTTCCGAGCAGCTTAAAGTGCCGAGGGAAACGCGCGAATTTTCGACGATCTCGGTGGACCATCAAGTATTTCCGAGAGGTTCGACATTGATTGAATTTATTTCGGTTACGCGGAGGGAGTGGAATTTTTAACGGTACGAATGCCGATGCGGCGGATCGAAACGGTACCGGGGTAAATGTGTGGTCGTACGGGTTCAATTAGTTGGGGGAATCAAAGTTTTGGCAAGTATGAACATTAATACGGTGTTTTCGATCGGTACCATATACGATATCTGATCGTTCTGAGAAATTTCGAATTATTAACACTGAAACTACCAAGGCAGTCAAAATGACCGGTTCTCAATTTTTTCTAAAAATTTCCTAAACCGATAGAGGAGCCATGCAATAAATATTCCACTTTTGTCACATAAAACCTAAATTACTTAATTGACCATCTTCTTCGCCCCTTGATTTCCAACGCACATATTTAACCCATTCCCTGCCAAATTTATCTTGGTTTGATTGTTTCTGGAAAAATTATTGTCGTAGTGTAGAAATAAAAATAATTCACGAAAATTGGTGCCGAAGAGTACATCTAAAACAGAATGTCTTGAAAACGTTTAATCTCAAAAGCATGTCAAATACCTAAATTGAATGCTAATAGACTTAGAAAAAGAATAAATCCCCAAATGACAATCGTGGGAGGTAATGGATTAATATAATTGAATATAATATCTACATCGGTTGTTCTAGTGTTAATTGTACAAGCTCTGGAGCAGGGTGTGTAAATCGTCTCAAAATACGTTCGTTTTGAATTCTTAGGAATTCAAATTACCGACGGTGTAAACACTAGGGTAATTTCTTCGAGCAAAGTCAACGCATCTGTACCATCGCAGGATTTTCATCGTTCGAAGGAAATCTCGAAAAGTAAGACAGTTAAATACACTGTACAAAAGTGGTCCCAGAGTGGAATTACAATCGTACGACATTAATCGTACAGAACTTTTGCTCCTCGCGTTTGTTTGACGATCGAAAAATCGAGGACACGGCGAAAGAGGTCGTTCGCCTCCGGTTGTATCGGCGCGCGGGGAATGCCGGAAAAAGGATCCATGGATCATTGTTTTTGCGACGGGCTACGAGATGGGACAGAAACGGAGGGCATAAATCCCTCGAGACTTTCATTGAACGTAATTGGATCGCGGCCAATCGGCCGGGTCCGTCGTCGTTGTCGTCGTCGGCGAAAGTTTTCCCCCTCGTCAAAATTGAATAGTCGCCAGAAATCGAGGCGGCCGGGGACGATTACGTCGATATAAGGAGTTCCTCGATAGTTTAGCGGTTATGTCGCGATTTCTGTGCAAATCAAATCTCCCATCTGGCTTCCGGAAGTCAAGGAAGAGAGACTCGCAGAACTGTATCCTGTAGGATCGATCGGATCTCTCATGGCGCTGTGTATAAATTCTCAATTATCAGCTGATACATCGTTCCTCTCTTCGGAAATGATCGCCCGGATGTATTTTAAGAGGTAGTTATCACGTCTCGTTAGCGCTTGTGTACATTCCCGATGATAATGATTGCGCGACGAAAGCTCTTAATAGAAGCCTCGGAGCGCGAGCCTCAAGATAATCGCCCAGATTATTCGCAGCAACAAAAATTCCTGGTCGTTCTTCCAACTTGAGAATTTGTAATGGCTAATTTTCTTTGGGCTCGCGAGGAACACTTAACTCAACGAGCATCTTCCATCAGCGTCTCGTGACGGCTTCCTTCGTGCCATTTCTCTCGTACGTTTGCAATCCGATCGGAATCCGAGGTTTGATTTTCCGCGCTCGCCTCTGTATCATATGCGTATCAGGATTCCGATAGCGACGCGGCAAACGAAGCCGGTGTTTCCAGGCACGTATCTCCTTCGTCTAATAATCGCCCGATCGTGCTACGTCCCCGAGTGCAACACGCCGTGCACTACCGCGAATGCAGCCACGATTTGCATACAATCGTGCGTCGCATGGCTTCGACGTATCGTTTCGCGCGTTTTCAAGACTTCTTTCTACGTGTACGTGTACACCTAAGTGTAACGTATCCACGGTGCGTTTAGAACGACTTTACGTACGACCCACGAATGAGATATAATGCCTATAAGCCGTTTCATCTGACAGTCATTTATTTGTATCGACAATTGCATTATTCGGGCTTACTCGCCGAACGGCGGAAGGTAAACTCGATATTACCCGCGCGTTAGAAAATGACTTTATACTTGCGCGGAATGTGTCACGCCTTCAAACTTTTGATAGCTATATTTCGAGTTGCTCCGTCAGAATGATAGAAATTCAGTGGATTTATCGAGGTTCGAGCGAGCATTTGTACGCAACTCTTTCAAAATCCATCGATTCGTTGATCGAGAGGACAATTGGCAAGACTTCCATAAAAAGGAAATTTCACCCTTTCCTCTTCGATGTGTGGAGATTCTATTATAAAAATTTTAAATGCGGCAGGTTTCGTGCAACTGTAAAATATAAAATTTCAAATCGATCTTCCGATGAGATTTCCAGACTTCTTCCATTTTCAGCCGCAAAACGATAGAATACAATGGTGGAGTATCGGAGAGAGAAGAGTGAAAATGGGTAGTTTTAATAGAAGTATCAGGAAATTGTCCTTTCAATTAGTGAAACGATGGACCTTGAAAAAGTCGCACGTACAATAGGAATGAAGAAGTAAGTTTATATCCACGCGGAATGTGTCACGTACGTGCGCCTCGTTATTAGATAACTGTATCTCCTTTTGTAGAAGTAAAAACGTGAGAATCCGGTGGGCTTACAAAGATCGAAACGAATCTCAATTTTAACCGGTGGAACTGAGAACGTCTCGGAAGGGTCGATATCGGGCAGGAATTGCAAGAAACCGTGATTCTTTTTCGTGAAATCGAAGGTCGAGAATATTCGCGTTGCGTCGTCGAAATTGACGCTCGCGTACCGTTAAGCGAAGAAACGGTTATGCGGCAATAAATCTACCAGTTCGACACTGATTGCTTCCATAAATCGATCGACTTATTAAATCAATTAAATCGATTTATTAATTTTGACATAGAAATCGCGCGGCTCCCCTTGGTCCCTCCTTCTCCGAGGGCTGATTGATTTATCGCCCGTAATCAATTTCGCGCCGAAAGTTTCGCATGAATAAATAATTTTTCTCCTTGCGTGGTCCTCTCGGTGCAAGTTTGGCACTTGGCCCGGAATTCGTCGAACGCTTTTATTGACGAGGCCTCCGGTACCGATGACAGCGAGCTGATAGACGGCAACGTGTACCGTTTTCACGGATAGAAAGCCTTCCTAGAAATCCCATTGAATTTGAATTCGCACTGACGACACATCGCGAAATCCACGAAATCGATCCCCTCCTTTCGTCACTCTTTGCCTTCGGAATTAAATATTCTCACGTACGAACGATGTATAAGGAAATACGTTATTGCGGAGCAGAGAGATTCGTGCCAATACGGAATGCAGATACTCCACGATATATTTTATCACTGCCATACGGTACACCATCCCCCGTCGAATATCTATCCTACGTAGCGATAATTCAAAATAAAGGTAGAAAAAAAAAGAAATTCGATCGAAAAGGCATATACGTATCTCCGTAAGGATTTACGCGCGTCTGCCAACATGATGGATTCGTAATGGCGAGTCCACGACAGATCGCGAGCACTCGCGCGAGATGCGAGGTCGAAGTTGGAAGGCGCATCGATCATTCGGTCGGGTGTATCGATCAAATCCTTTTTGGAAAGGATCAAAACCTTATGACTTCCAGATCGACGTCTAAAAACGACGCAACATCGCCGGACTGGCGATATCCTGGCGATCTTATCGATCTCCCGCTTCGGGCTGTTTGTATATATTACATCTACATCGATCTTTCTCCCGTATCGATCTTTTATCGGCAGGAGATAACGACGGCATTTAGCGTACCGCGTTAGCAGCGGTTTCGTCGTCATCCTCGCTGCTGGAAGTGCGATTCGTGTCGATGGCTATCTGAATGGCACCCGACTGTCTTCGAGTGCTCCAATTTGTTTTCTGGCACACACGAGCGCCACCTCATTGGACCTCCCGTCGTCATTGACTACTTAAGTCGCATTCAGAACTCTTAAATCGCACTTTTGCCTGCCCGTTGCCAAAGCATTCGAGGCCCGACACTCTTGCTCCAAGGATCTCGCCGATTTTCCAGAATCTCGCGGGGGAGGACGATGACGTTTTCAAGGCGAATTACGAGCATCGTCTTCGAGCTTTCTTTGCTCGTGGAATGTCGTAATAACGTGTCGTCGCGTTTCTGGTTGAATGAACAAAACGACAGGAAATTTGAATGTCTTTTTGCCGAGAGTTAAAGGAAGATAGGGGTGAGAATGACGAACGATGTGGGAAAGGTGGACGTCGAGGTTTTATCGGTGATGCTTGGTAAGATTCAAGGTAGAATATCACGAACGATGCTCCTGAATTATGATTCCACCGGCTTATTTATGAGATATCGATAAGCGCACGCTCGAAAATAGCGATCGCTGTGAACGCACCTTTAATCGTCGGTCCCTGCCAACTCCGCGGGATGCCATGCCTCGAGTCAAGCATTCCTGACACCCTGAAGTGGCTGTCGGAACCAGAAATGGAAAGAGAGAGAAAGAGAAACAGAAGGAGAGCGAGAGTTAAACCGAGAAACCGAGAACATATCTAGAGTTCCGAGGTAATAAGAGCAACACTTTCCGCGTCTTCTGGATATCCATGAACGGAGATCATCGAAATTCTGACGATAAACTTCACGGACGATTACATGATCTGCGATCGCTGTCGTTTTTTCGCGACCATTGACAATACATTTTCAAAGTAGCACGACAAAAAAATTACGTAAATCCTCTTAAAGCAGTTTGTTTTGAGAACACAGCTTCGTTGTAATATTTTGCAAAAGTGCAGAGCCGTTAGATCAATGAATTGCAGAGTTTTGTTTAACCCTTGCCCTACGATTTCTTTTGTGACTGCCTCCGCAATAATTCAGAATTTAATTGCTAAAACAGAAAGTGACCAGTGATTCTCGATATTTCGTATATTTTAACGTAATAAGAGTATTACAGAAATAATAATATCGCGTCGCATCTCATTGATATTTTCAATTTCATAGGTTTTGCAAAACTTGAAAATTTACTATTCCATTTTCCTCACCACGGGTGCCACTTGTTATTGTAGGGCAAGGGGTTAATATATTTTTGTTATGACACCGGGTTTACGACTTAATCGCTCTTTCATTCTAACCGAATTGGAGACGAATGTTGGTAGAGGCGCGTGCGACGAGGACGAACCTCATGGGAATGCAATGCGGAAATTTCTGGTTGGACCTCCTCTCCCTTTTCTCTCCCTTCCTTTCCTTCGTCTCCTCCTCTTCGTCCTCCTTGGTCATCTCGCTCGTTGATTCTCTTAGTAACCCCATAATGTTCGGGAATCGCGGTGTCGAAATGGCATTAAGGAGAAACAGCCTGTCTGTCTTCCGCCAAATACTTTAACACCAAACCCACCGATATTATATTTAGTAAAATTCGGATTTACCGAACAAGCACTTTGGAAAAAGAGAAATCAAGAGGTGAAATACATGATTAATTAATTAATTTAGGCTTTATAAGATAGAAGTGCAATATTTACTTCATGTCTCCCCTATCAATTTAGGTAATTTTTAGAAAAAATTGAGAGCCGGTTATTTTGACCGGCTTGGTAGGTTTAGTGTTAATCCGAAGAAAAAAACATTCTTAGACTAGTTGTCGCGATTTTCCAGGTTTCCTTCTTTCAAACCATTGAAAGATTTCGAAGTCACTGTACGATAGTTCAGTGTTTAGTATTATGATAGATAGTATTTTTAATTCGTGATATAGTTACTTACCATATTCGCAACTTGATGCACAATTTTATTAAGCCCTTGCCCTACGGTTTGTTTTGTAACTGCCTCCACAATAATTCAGAATTTAATTGCTAAAATAAAAATTGATCAGTGATTCATGATATATCGTATAATTTAACGTAATATTAATATTACAGGAATGATATTATCGCGTGGTGTCTCATAAATATTTTTAATTTCATAGGTTTTGCAAAACTTGAAAATTTCCTATCCCGTTTACCTCATCACGTGTGCCACTCGTTATTGCAGGGCAAGGGGTTAAGATCCTCCGCCACATAAACGGAATCGCATCGAAGGTACATTTCTCATGAGAAGATAGGCAGCATGGAGTGGAATTGTCGGTGTAGCTTTAAAAAAGCACACAACACTAAGACGATATTTCACCCTCCTCCTTCATGCTCCAATATTACCGCGGTAGAAGCGAAAGAAAGCCTCGTTCATCTCGTTTCTCGGGTTAATACTCGTGACCTCTCGTGCCACGATAATTAGAAAGCGCATAGGCGCATCTACGTACCCCTTTTAGGAATCCCGGCAGAGTGGTACGTATTAATAGTAAAAATGTAATTCTCGCAATCGCGGGCAAAAATAATAGCCAGCCGACAGACGGAGTCTCGTTGCACGATATTTTAAGTGATATCAAGTTATTAATATACCACGTTAGGTGTCCCGCGCCTAAATATATATTTTTGGCGCGGGCCCAAGTGATCCCTGGCTGGTTTTATCGCGGGGGGATAATGTTTTACCCGATAATTAGAAACTGTAGATCTCGGGCGGAGCCACCGGTGGGCCCCTTGATAACTTTTAATTGGGACTCGACCGGTGTACATAATACGTCTCTTGCCGTACCGCGTACGGTTTCAACATTCCTCACGGACGGCCGCGAGGCAGCCAGATATCTTAACAAATCGGTTCGAGAGAGTTACCTTCCTTCTACTCTTTTTCCTTTCCTGCCCCCCTGTCCCCCGTCGTTCTCTCTTCTCCTGACTCCCGTCGAGGGAGCCGAGTTTTGCTCTCGATCGCGCCGGATCCGAGATCTCGGTTCTACGGGAACTCATTAGTGTTGCCGGGTTTGCCGGAGTTCCAGACAGAAACCGAAGATCCGAGATCCTCGATCATTAAGACAATGTTTATTAGCGGGCTTTGCATAAAGATATTTATTACCCTCCGTGTCACCGAGCTTCGCAAGACGCCAGTTACCGTGGACTAGCGATCGGGCTTTCCTGACTTTTTCAATCGAGCGAAAGGACTTTCGTCGGCTCGACGTCAGGGGGAAGATTTTCGTGAATCGACCGGACGTACCGTCCTTCTCGTTCTCGTCCTTTCCTCTCCATCCCCATCCCGATCCTTCTTCCCTTTCTCCTCTGCGTCCAGCTCGACTTACCGGATCCGCGATCTCGCTGCTAAAGCGACTCATTAGTGCTGTCAAGCCATTGAGCCCACAGCAGAAATCAAAGCTAACTAGGGTGCTCGATCACATGGACTTGCGTCCCGGGATATTTGCATAGGGGACACTTTTATCGGTATTAGGAATTCATCCTGAGACCCGTGAGAGAAAGAAGGAGGGATATTCTCCCGCGTCTCCTCGCTCGCTCTCCTCTGGGAGCACGCGCGACTGCCAAACACTCGAGTCCAATTTCGTCGGACACGTTGCCGATTAATGGACGCCAATTAACTGGGTTTGTTCATCAACGTCGAAACCGCGATTGCTACCCGTGAGATGGAACGGCGGAAGGATGAGGAAGAGAAGCGATACCATGGAAAGGGGTATTCGAAAGAGGGAGAGAAAGAGGGAGAGGAACAAGCGAAACGACCCTTTCAAGTAGACGGGGGTTAATGGTCTAGCGAAAGACGCTCGAAGAACTGTGACAGCTCTCTGATAGTAGGCAGAGATGGTAGTTAGTAGCCGAAGGAGCGTCTGTTAACGCCCGGTATTCACATGTAAATCAAGCATCGCTCCGAGAAAAATAAAACGGCCGAGCGAAACGCGCAAGACGAATCTGACGCGCGCGAGGGACCAACGCGGACCGAGAGAAGGGATCCGATGCTTTAAGTGTCGGTTATGATGGACGCATAGATGTTCTCGCTAACTGAAACTCCTTGCCCTTTACATTGTCTTTCGATCGGGCGGCGAGCACCTTCTAAAGTATTCCCATCGGACTCCGTCGATCGTCGATACGCGGATCAATGTTCTCCCGTGGCAGCGCTTTCGATAGTGACAGCCAACGAGTGCATCGTTTCTTTTTTTTTTATTTCTGTACATTGATGCATTCGATGTGAAATGCGAGAGCTTGAATTCGATCTGCGACACGTTACCTTCTTCGCCGATGAAGAGCGATGGTTCTTAAAACGTTTCGCGTGTCGATCATTTATCGCTGGACGGTTCGAAGAGAGATGTAACAATGTTTCCGTCGTACGTTTACTTTTCTTCGTTTCTTTCTCCTTGGTTCGTTGCGAGCTCCACCAAGAGTCACGCGATTCATTTTCTGGGGTGGTCCGACGTTTAATTGCTCGGCGCAGAGTTCGATTATTCTTCCCGTATATCCAAATAAGAACGATCCGCCGGTGCCGCTACCAGGAACAGTGCCAATTTCATATTTTCTCTCATTAACTCGGTGCCATTATTGGTAGCTCACGCGGGAACGAACCTTGAAACATGAGAGGCTATAATTACAGGTGTAATGCGTCGCTCGTTACGGAGGATTTATTCGTCTCTCTCGATACCGCAGGAACGCGATTTTCGTTCCTGCTAATATTTCAAACGTCAGATTCTAGTCTGCGTGCGCTTCTTTGATTACAGTTCCATATCTTTTCGAAAACGCGGCGGGAATTATTAATTCGGGAATATTCACCGAGTCGAGTCTTTTTCCACTTGAAGCTTCCAATCGTTTCGAGAACACTTTAAGAATACACTTTCCTTGGTAAGCCGAGTTGGTACAGTTTAGATTGAATCAGCATCACCGATTAATTTCAGACTTCAACGACCGCAAGTGCTTACTTTAAGGCGCAGATATAAAGCGTTACCGTTCCACAGAGTTTCGTTTTAGTAACTCGGTCAGGCGGTCAAAATATCTTCGAAAATCTGAATGTTTAAACAGAGCTGACATTAAAGAAAGGTCGATGCCGACGACCCCTATAAGATTATCTCCTAATATATTTTAGATTATCGCTAATATCTCCTAATATACCCTAGTATTTTCTCACCCTCGTTAACGTCCATCCCCTAAGCTTAGCACCAAACAACGTCACGATATTTGAATTTTCCCCATCCATTCGAAAGGTATTAATAAACATCGACGTCGGAACGGGCCCTCAAACTCCACCTTACAATGCAACTGCACTCTCATCCGACACAATCCACAGCCCCTGAAATGTACTTCATTATTTATTCCATCATCGATCGAAAACGTGCAGGGTTGTATTGTTAACGTCCGGCGATAACGCGCACGCACTGCGTCGGCGTGAAATTAAAAAGTGCCAACGATAATTGTCGGCTTTGCACGACGAAGGGTCGAGAAATCGTGTGGGCGTACGGAAAAATTCGAGGGAACGGGAGAAAGAAAAAAGCGGCAGGGCAGAAGGTGGAAGAAAGACGAACACGTACGAACATATGGGCGAGCATGAGGTTGTGTGTGCTCGCTCTTGCCCGTTACGTGTATTACGAGAACGTGCGCCGCTTTCTTGCTTCGCCGAGATAAGTGGTGTATGATTTGGCGATGATTGATGGGGTCGTAGGTCAAAGTGATCAGCGGCGCTCCGGGCGCCTCGGCTCACCTGACTCGGCGAAGCTGAAAGTCTGAAATACCGGGGGCCCCCTGACCGTGTAATACGCCTTCGTTCGACCCTTGCCTCCTCCCACCTTACCCTCTGCCCTGTGTGTCATTATTGCCCACGCGCGGAATGCCCACTTTTTTCGTTCTGCAGAATTTTCGGTGTTTCGAGGTTCTCTCTCTTGTCTCGAATCTTTAAATCCAGATTCTGCGACGATACGTAGCACAATTTTAACCCTTTGCACTCCGAGTCATTTTTACTGTGAGCTACCAGCTACTCCAGGACTATTTAGAATTGTGCGAGGGCAGGGCTGTAGAAAATTGAAAATCTTGCTTTGTCATTAACCCCTTGCCCTACAAGAACGAGTGACAAGATACGGTAAATGGAATAAGAAATTCTGATGTTTACCAAAAACTATTAAATCGAAAATATCAGTGGTCTATAAGACAGTCATATTATCTCTGTACTATTAATATTGTGTTAAATTATACGGCCTATTAGAAATCAGTGAGCAATTTTTATTTCCCGAATTAATTACGAGTTATTGCGCACGTAATTACAAAGGAATCGTAGGGGAAGGGGTTAAAAGGGAAATCTATACATTCTAACATTATTTTTTACAATATAAAAAAATAGAAAAATACACGGGATTTACCTAACATCGAAGTTATCAGCTTCTATTGTAATGTCACCGCTGCGGCGACAACGGAGTGCAAAGGGTCAATAGAAAATAGGACGGCTCGTTCAGTAATGGTAATTGCACCTCGGTGTTCCTTTAACCCCTTAGCCTGCAATAACGTGTGACACTCGTGGCGAGTTCAATGTAATAGGAAATTTTCAAGATTCGTAAAACCTATAAAATTGAAAATATCATTGAGACGCGACACTATACAATTATTTCTATGATGTTGATATTACGTTAAATTATACGATGTACCAAAAATCACTGATCAATTTTTATTTTATCTACTGAATTCTGAATTGCGGGGACAGTCACGAAAGAAGTCGTACGGCAAGGGGTTAATGTACACGAACACGAGCTTACGTTATTGCAGTTTTTATCATTCCTTGTATCACGCACAATGTTAATTGACGACAATGACGTTGAAATCCGAAGAGCGGGAAAGGAGAAGATAGGCAGTCGAAGGTACCCGGACGAACGATGTTTCTCGAGGCATAGTAAAGTATACGTCTCGATCGATCGGACGTGAATCATCGGCGCGATCTTCGCGGGATTCACGGCCGTAAAGAAGTCCGGCGTGGCAAAATTATCGTAGCGCAAACAGCGGTGCTGGACCGGCCACGAGTAGCGCAAACTCTTCATACGGTGGGTGTGTACTCAGTAACTCAACGTGAATCATCCTTCCGATCTCTCGGCCCCGTAGTCGTGCAGCTAGTTCGCGTTTCCAAGAAACTTCTCTTCTCTCCACGACAAATTGGCCGAACCACCCGCCCCCTCTACCTACGTCAAAGAGAGAGAAAGATGGAGAAAGAGAGAGAAAGTCTCTACACCCCCTCTGCCTCCACCCTGGCGGAGCACGGTGAATATATAAACCGCGCCATTAGTCAAGCTTCTGACTAATTCGTGCAATTAAGATTGCTCGACCAGGGACCAACCGTGAACGAGAATCGGAGAGGTTTAAGGGAGAGAAGGAGGGAGAGAGAGCGAGAGTGAGAGTACACCTACTTGCGGGCAACGGAGAATAAGGTGGAAACGAAAAAGGAATGCGAGACGAATTTTCATTTGTCACCGGCGAAAGATAATTAGACGTAATATAAGGGAGAAAGCCGTGGTAATGTTAACATTAATCATTTCGCCGTGTTGCTGCTTGATTTTACTTTGAATGTAGGTGAAAACCTGTCCCGTTTCATTTTACTTTCCTTCGGTGAAGGTGCGAAGTTTGCCCGTGCTTTTGTACCGGATTCAGGGAAATAATTAACGACGTGGCTATAGAATATTTCTCGGTTTTTATTATCGCTTCTATCATGGTTCTTTCGTCGACACTCGGCGTATTCAGGTATCTCTTGAACGACTGCTTCAGAAATATGCGTATCGCGTGAGCGAAATCCCCCTGAAAGTGGCAAAAGTGTCTATTTAGACTCCGTAATTTCGTATTCGCACAGTTCTCAAATTCGATATCCCCCGGAACCGTCACGGATCAATTTCTCGTCAATACACAATAAAATCCCTAGTCAAACTCATAAACTCACCTCAACAAAGAAAGTTCGATACCGATGTCACTGATAGTCCATTTACGTCTCATTTGACAGAACAGTGAAGCAGTCGATGACCGTTTTCGATAAGTACGATCCAATGTGCCATAGTTAGAGGCACGTAGCCGCTCGCGTGGAAAGATTTCTTTCTTCTTTAAACCTCGTGGGTGCACGTCGATCGGGATAGATCGACGAAACCTCGTGAAAGAAAGAGAGAGAACGATCTACAAAGGACACTACGACACGTAAGAAACAGTTTCTCCTAGACGAAAAGCACTCAGCCTTGACTAATTAAGGCGTTACGCGACCAATACGTGTGTGGCCGTTACGTCTTCATGAACGTTGAAATTACGATCGTAGCCGGCAGATCCAACGTCGATCTTAATTGCCGGCGACTTCTCCGCCAACGGAATCGACTTTGTTGGGGATTTTCGTTTCGGTGGCAACAATGGAGGGACCGTTAATGATCGATTCGCGTTTGCGTGGCGCAATAACTGCGGTTTCTCGATAGCTTCGGGGCTAGAAAGCAGTACTTGCAACAATCCCCGGTGCTGCTTCATTTATCGTAGCCTACCTTTACGGTTTATCGGCTGGCAATTTGCAGCGTAGCTTCGTAGCCGCTCGTTCGTTTAATGGTGGTTCGTTGTAGGATGTCGTTTTTGAAACGTTGCCTTCATTTCTTTCCTTCCTCCGTTTATTCGATTTTGCCGTTTACTTCGTCTCTCATTGTCTCCTTCTCTCTTGTGTCTACGTGCCAACGTTATCGTACGTCGGCGAACGATAGCGAATTTCGACATAACTACGGAGGAATCTTTTATCTTGCAAGAATAGGTGATCAATCTTGACGACGGTCGATGATATATGCCGGCATAAACGGCCAACGGTGAAAGTTTCTGTTATACGTCGGCGTAAATTTTGCATTCTCCGGTAAAAATTTAACGATGGACTTTATATTGCGCTCGACGTTTATCTGTATTTGCTTTAAGGAGATAGGAGAATACCCGCACCTTTGACACCCATTTACTATCGCGCACGTCGCTATAAGTTTGGAATAATTTAAATGTCTCCTACGCTCGTAGGAATCTCCTACAACTCTGTCTTTTCCATTCACATTGAACAAAACAAATTAACGAAAAAGTTTAACGCGAATTGCGTCGATCGTAACTGACCTCGTCTTCGCGCGTTCTCCACACTACGTCGGTCCACTAATGTTTCCTTCCTGTCGCTCGTTTATTCTCCTCGAGCGAGAAAAATGGCGCATTAAGAGGGACGAACGAAAAAGAAGAAATCTATTCCGTGTAAACGTTTTTCGTTCGATATGCATTGCCAGCTGGCCCGCGTAACGAGGATAGCATTAATCCGAGCTAATCAATTTGGGCCTAATTGGAGATTACGGCGATCTGGCCGGGGCCTCGGGCTTCTTTTTCCCCTGCCTTCGTCCTCGGTCGCCTCCTTCCCACCCGTTTTTTTCTTTATTCCTTCTCCGTGGCGAGACGTGGACGGTCGCAGCGCTAATAGATTAATTTATTACACCAAAGCTCTCAAAGACACCGCCCGACATCGCGCACCGACGACATATTAGTATCGTGTCACAGCGATCATTAAACAAACCCGACGAAGAACCGCGAACCTTTCGCCGGCGGAATGTTAATTCCATCGAGATCCTGCACACGATGCAGAAGGGAATGCACTGCAGCGTGGGTGAAACTTAATATCCCTCTTTTTTTCAGTCAGTCCCTTTCGCGTCTTAAAAGCAAAGCATTCCGAGTCGAGTCCGCCTTCTTTTCGGGGAGTAAGAGAAATAATTGCCATCGCCGTAAATAGACACGTTTATCGCAACCGTGCTGCAGTCACGTTTGTCAAGGCGAATTTTCACCGATTCCTCTTGCCACGGGGAAAAGATGATACAAAATTTACGAGACCGTTTGACAGCATTTTTCAATCACAATGACTTCCCCTCGAACATAACTCGCAGCTCTTTTCGAGCCATTGAAACTGTTATTATAGACCCTGAAAAGATGATAGGGCCGCAAGGTCGTAATTTTATACTGGTTCAAGAATTTACGATTTTTCGTGTGCCGAAAGACTGCATTTATCACCTCGACGTCTAAATCATTTATGAATCGAGTACCTTTGGTTGAAATAAGAGCAACAGTGTATCCAAGTGCGCTAAGGAGTGGGGAAACTATAAAAACGCGCTAGGCTTACCTAAACGTGCTCGATATTAATTCTCTCTTAAGATATAATACTGTAAAGATCTACTAATTATTTATTACACTGTGAAATTTAAACTACAGGTGAACAACCTGCGCTTATTTAAATAACCTTTTCCTACACCTTTCTAAACCTCTAGAATGTCAGTTCTATTTTCGAGGGTAATTGCTATTATATTTTACTACTCGAAGTTAACGAATTATTAAGTATCACAAGATGTATGTGATTCGAGTCTTTAACTCTGTTCGACAGCTTTCTTCGTATAAACACCAAAAGATCGACGTCTCATCGGCGCCCTTGATCTCTATTCATTGAATTCTCCCCCTGCTTTCCGCAATAGCTTTCATTTATCGTCGAACGCGTCATTGGTAATCGCGCTTCGGCTTCGAATCCGACGTCTTTAATTTAATTCCGCCTCGTTACAAATCTATTCCACGATTCTTCGGTCCGATCTCATTAGCCGCATCGAAATCTTAATTAATCAATATACCTCTCCGCGTTCGCACGACTCGTCGAATCACGGCGATCTTGATTATTCTTGCGCGCGATTAAATCTGATTCGCACCGAGCGTACGCCCCGCTAAAGATAATACCACGATCGATTCAATTATCTCCTGCGCAATTAATTGTCGCTGCCGTTTTACGCTTCGTTTCGTGCGATTATCCGTGCTGAAAGTGGCGCATCCGATCGTCATGCCTCGACGTTGTTGTCAATCGGTCGTTACTGCTCGTGCGCTTGATTATTGTTGCTCCGATTTCTTCTTTCCGACATCGTTCCTTCTTTTTCTACCGTGCAACTCTTTTTTTGCAATTTCTTTCTATACACGGCACGTTCCCTCGTAAAAAGGTGTCCGTAATAAGCTGTAACGGGGTTACCAAGACGATGGCGTCGATTTACCGATGGATACCGCAAGACGATCGGCATCGTTGTCGTCGTCGTCCTCGTACTTTCCGCTCGTCCAGTCAAAGAGGAACTCGTAACAAAGTCCACGGTGTCTCCCGACTCAATCGTGCTTGATACTCTTGTTTGGTAGCGATGACAGCGAGTGATCGGTGTCTCAAGTAACTTTTGTAGCGGAGAATGTGAGAAACGTCAATGACGGTATGTTTCATGATTTTTGATACATTCGAGAAATATTTCACGAACGTTCCAATACGATTTAGCATTTGAATGCGTTACTACAGATTTATATATCCAATTTTTTAGAAGACTACAAAAGTAACTTACTTGTTTGTGAAACTTTCAAAGAAGATAGTAAGAAGGTGAACTTACGTTTGATAAGTTCACAGTTGCCTATCTTTTTGTTTTTTCGTACCTATAGCAGTCATTATTTTCTGTTTATATCGTTGCATTAAAACTTTTTATTTCTACATCGAAGGACTAAGAACTGAGAATCTCCACGCGAATGCTGAATGATCGCATGGGTAAAAATCATTCGATCCATCGATAGTATGATCGTCAAAGACGACTCGTAGCCGTCACTTGAATCTGAACGACGAAACGGTATCCTCTTTTACCCGGTAGCTGCCGTCGAGTAGTTTGCCGGTCAAGGAGGAGCAGAAGAAGAAGAAGAAGCCGAAGGAGGAGGCTGAAGAGGCAACAAAGAACGAAATGCTCTCGAGTCACTCGTCCGTCTGGAAGTCTAGGAATCAATCAATGACCGTCTTTCCATGGAATCCAAACGGCTCGTAGGCGGATGTCTCTTCCTCCCTCTTTGCTTCCCCCATGTCATTCTTTATCCTCCTTCATTTTCTTCTTCTTCGACTTCTTCTTCCTCCGTCTCGTCTCTTCGCCCGTCTCCTTCCGTGCAATTCCAATGAACTCAACTCCGAACATTCTCTCGTTTCCGCGGAATTTACCCCCTTATACTATTTCTTACGATCGAATGCCACGCTTAAGCGTTACTCCGATAATCGTCGACTAATCGCTTCATTTTGTAACGCCACAGACGATAATAACGACGCGAAACGATAATGAATATCGCTCGATCGTGCCTCCATACGATGACTCGAATACTGTTCCCTATACGCGGTTTCTTTTCGGAGAAAAAACTCTCCTTTGTCGTTCCCCGTCGCCTTTTCTGTCCAGAAAAAGATTGGCAACTTGATAGGCAGCAGTTGGACAAAGAATTTTCAATAATCCCTGCCTTAATAACTGTGAAACGCGAGAAGAAAGACGTGCCGCGCTGGACACCAGGTAAATGTCTGTATTCAATGGTTCGTGTGTTCACTTTTTTCTGGACATACAGATCCTTTCATAGTCGCTATAAAATTGCGACGGAGGTCCAGTTCCTTTCATAGCTGCCATAAAACGCGACGTAGTTCCAGTTCCTGCCGAGATAACAGTAGAAACGCCACGTTAAGTAGTCAGACATTCCGGCGAGAGTGCCTGCTCGATATAACATCTAATCTCTTCTTCGTTTCTTCTTTTACACGATTGAACGAATGTCTATTCGCAATTTTCTTTGGTATTTGATAACTTCAGATCATTATAATTGTACTTTTCTTCGATGAGAGAAACAACTTTTTCTTATTGTTGTCTTCGGCAGCATGATCGTTTCGTCGGGGATCTACTATTTTAGGTGATTCTTAACCACTGAGGCTACGATAAGATGAAAATTCTTTTCTTCGTACGAGAAGAGTCCAATCATCGAACATCCCCGGTGATACCTTGCACCCCTAATGAATCGCGTCTTGTGAAATTTTTCAGAAATCGTATCGCAAAGTCACTTAGCCGAGAGAGCTTCGAGGGTTCCCCGAAAGCTCGATTTACATGAAATACACGGTCGTGCGTAAGCATCGCGGTGAGAAGTCCGCGTGAAATCCGCGAGACCCTTAACTCTCAACACCATAAATCCAGGCCGCGTAGCGTCATTAGCACCGAATAACGAGGGCGATGTTATGGTTGCTCCAGCTGGAGTCCTCGGCTTGGACCCATCGTCCGAAATAACGACACCCGTCACCCATGGAACCATGGGGAGCGTCGCATTCCCGGAGATCCGAAAATAAGTAGTTTCGCCCTTCTTAAACTCGGCCCATTTGCACGGAGATTCCGCGAGACTCGAATAGCGAGAATCGTTCGATTCCTCGATGCAACCCTTATGCGAATTTCGAAGAATTTTCCACATTGTAGCAAGGGATGATTGTGGTCGTTTTTAATTTGAGAATGTTTTCAACAAGATACGAGATACTGCAAAAAGAATACTCTTTGGTTTTAAGTGACAATTCAATTTTTAACAAATTCAGATTCGTCGCTTAGGTGTACATTTTTCAGGGAATACTTGGTGTATTAAAATTCATTATTCATCCGATGATTAATCGTGGCCGTTGCAACTCGAGAGGATTAAATTTTCTTAAGTTAGTGTACATTACTTACGGGGTAGTAAAGAGAACATTGTAAAATCGTTTGCAACGCCGGAAGATACTTGATTTCACGTTGTTGATTTTCAAGGTGTTTGGCTTAGAGCACCACCCCCTTCCTTATTTATGATTTAAGCCCGAAGCACGTGCACCAGCTTCTCTTCGTTCTTCCTTTCTCTTTCTCTTGTTTTCCCAGGAGGAACAACGAAAGATAACACCCTTGAAATTTATAGATGTTCTGCATCGCGAGCAATGTGAAACAAACGGAAGTCTTCGCGTCGGTACATTCGACGATCCGCGATCGCCTGTTTTACGATAGCCGATCAATCGAAGAGAAATGATAATTGCGCAAAACGACAAGCTCCCTCTCTCGATTCAAGACATCGCGTAAATTTCCCATCGAATTACGTTTATCACTCGTTTCACCGTACGTATCGATTCCGCAATAAATGGATCGCTTCGTAGCGCAATAAACACAACGTTAAACCTCGGAGTTCGCAGTAACGCGAATCGCCTTTTAATTATCTCGAGCGCGACAGCTATCGTGTAATCGCTCGGAGCGCCGATGTATCGATACTTAAAAGCATATTTCCGGCCGACAGGGTAGACGCACGCTCTACGGCGGCCGACATTATGAAATACACCGTCGAATGTTTGCGAATGCATAATTAGAAGAAGAGCAAATTGCCGCGCCACTGATTTATCGTCCCTTCCTGGAGCACAAACGACGTTAAATAAATTCAATCAATGTCATAATTCCTCATCGTGATTCCGACCTTCCTATCCGCAGGATTCTTTCCCTTCCTCTGCAAAGTCCGCGCAAAATTCCCTCCGTGCCGCGGTGGCATAATCTCAAACGGACGGCCCAATTACAGAGCCTCGAGAGGATTTCTTCGAAGCGCGGACGTCTTATTCCGCAAAACGGGACGTCTTTTTCTGCGGTATCAATTCCACGTATCCGTGCGCAATCATCGTGGAATTTTAGGCAGCCATGAAAATTGCGCGCCCGCAGAATCCGAGCGAACGGCACCTAATCTTTTTGCGAGCTGTGGACGCCGTCGGAGACGGCGTTATTACCGTAATCAAGGTGGTTCGCGGCCATTATCGATGCTCCATATTTTCAGCCCTCCCCCGCCGTGCCTTCTAAGTGGAACTTGGAAGTAAGTACACACCGGTGTATACCGAAATCATCGTGCAATTACTCGCTCATAAACGAGCGACGCTAAAGGAAGTTATGCGCCCGGCCAATAAAAGCAGCGTCAATGACACACGCACGGCCGCCGGCAAAAACCGCTAATGGCCGACGTACCGTGCAAGGGCCACGAGCACACAATGTTACGTCGTACAGGACGTTTCACTTGCGAAGGACACGACGCGAGGGACTTTTAACACCTTGCCCTACGACAGTGGTCGGCAAACTCGTTAGTCAAAAGAGCCAAAAATCAGCAGCAGGACGATTAAAATTTGTTTGAGAATCAAATTTCTTTCCAAGAACCTGTCGAGTACCATGTTTTTCGGAGTCGGTTTAAACTATCTACTAAACATTAAATACAACCAGATATAACAATAATCTTACTTATTGACAATTTTTTTTATGGCCGACTGGCTGAGCCGCAGTCACGTCGCTAATGAACCGCATGCGGCTCGCGAGCCGCTATTTGCCGACCCTATTTGGGCCTATTTGCCCAAATAGCAAAACCCTATTTGCTATTTGGGACACTCGTGACGCGGTAAATGGAATAGGAAATTCTGAAGTTTACCAAAAACTATTAAATATTGCCCGAAAAGATACGAGATGTCATGTGGCCTCTGGTTTGCTCTGATTCGCCTGGCGGATAGAGACATCCCTCGTTCTGACATCATGTTCGATTCTAACGCGTTATTGGCCGAAAGAGCCGCGCATTCGTTGCGTTGTCATGAGAACAACGGAATGAGTGTTTTGTTTTCGGTTGTCATTAGTCGTTTTCAGGTTTCCAGGACCGGTATGGTGGGGATAGACGGTGCGACCGACACTCTCCCCTTAGCCCGTGTCTCATACCGCGTGCCTTCTTTCCCTTTTGGCTACGATAGGAAATATCAGTGGGTGACGAGACGATCGAATTATTTCTATTGATATTACGTTAAATTACACGGTCTATCCTAAGATACATCTCCCTTAATCGGGAGGAATTTTTATTTCAAGAATTAAGTCTGAGTTTTGGCACAGACAGTCACAAAAGAAATCGTAGCGCAAGGGGTTAAGTTTGCGGGGTGGATTCGCACGGTAATGTAAACGCAACGGTTTTTTCAGTTGCGGATTTATTTGCACTCGTGGAATGGTAATTAGTTTGATAGAGTCAACTTGTGCGACATTCTCCACTGCAACATGAATAATTTGAGCAAAGTGGGTGATTAACCCTTAGCTCATGCAGAGTGTTATCCGCATAAATAATGATATGGCATTGACCCCACAGCGCTAGCTAAGGATTAACTTGTTACGAAAACTAGAATCATAAAAATGCATTAGCATAGCAATATTGAATATTTTTAATGTGCTACTTCGTTCCTTAGAATTCCAAAACAAAGTTGAAAGTATTAAATACGTATGAATGAATTTATCTACAAATTTAGTGCAATCGCACAGTTGCGATGTTCATTAAAAGACAATGAATCGATCGTTTCGCAAAATACACAAATAAAATATCAATTAGCACGGTTTGCTATAGCAGTGTACGTTTTCACAACTAATTAGCCGCGTTGTAAAAGGTATCATTGTTAGAGGCAGTCGAAGTTTCAAAGGTCTATTAATACGGACGTGTAAGTCCATAAAAAGATTGAACTAATTCGCGAACGTGGATACAGTCTGTATTAAGGGATCACCCTGTAGAGGCATATAGATACTTAAACCTTATCCAAAGTCGATGCCGAAGACTACAATAACGACGACGAGTGCGTCCTGAGCGCTGCCCATAAAAGCTATCCAGCCGGACTATGCGGATAATACCCGCATTAATAATTTATAACTCGGCCGTTAACAGTTTTTCTTCCTTTTCATCTCGGTAGGAACGTCGTCTCGATTTCACCACGGACCATTGTGCTTTTGCGCAATAAAAGACTCGTCATCGAGTGTCTTCGAACGCGCCTTTGCATCGCGGCCTCAGGGACAGTTGTTCCCTTATATTGGTTAATAATCCCCGATGCGACGTAATTGATTCCGCTGCCCATTAATACCATTCTCTCTCCAGCTCTTATTATGCTCTTCGTTAATCAAACTGAACACGGATTTTTCTCCTTTCCGTCGTTATTTCTATGCGGTTCGAGCATTGCATTTTAATTGTAGGCACTTACGTTGACACTTTGCTGTCGTTTAAATAGCTCGCTGGGATGCCCTTTCAAAGTATCATTGTCGACAAAACGCCCCTATGGGTATTCCTATCGGAACAAAACTGCCAAAAATCATTTCCCCGCATCGTCACCAAGTGCTCCCGAGTTCAATCGACTAATTCGACCGCCTCTAAGCGAAAATAGTTTTATACATTCCCAACTCCCAGGCAGGCGATAAATTATTTCGGTGCCTTTTGAATAAGAATACTTCGAGCGTTCCTCCTATATCGCGACGGATTTGATATATAGGCAAATTATTCGCGCCGTCGCCCTGAATATTATATCGGATCAGTCTATTCGCAGGTTGTTATAACTTATTCCCGGTCATCGATCGTCGGCCGATTTAAATCATACCGGATGCCAGGACCGCGACTCGGCTTCATTCGCGTTGCATGATTTAATCGTACGTTTTTCGGGTCCTGGTAACATGGGCCCTTATACCTCTGCTTCTCCCTGGCCCTGATATCGCGATCGTTAAGGAGGCAACGGTTCTTCCACTCGTGCAAGCGTATTCGTCGTATAACGAACCTGAGAGAAGCTGCGTGACTGGCTTCCTGGAATACTGGAACGAATCTCGGCTGCCGTGGCCCGCACGATTACGTATCGCAAATCAGTCAGTCGGAGGGCCGGGTCGTTTTATTTCGTGTCGCGAAATCAAGACGATATCGTTTAAATGAGGACTAAAACGAGCGATTATCGTCGCCTTAATATCGCCGCCTTCGACGTCTCGAATCGTGAGCACGTATATACCTATACGTGTCCCTCGGGACTCCACGTCGTTCGGTCTCCTCCTTCGTGCCTTCACAGATAAATCAGACGGGCTGCATGCGACCGGAATAAGTTTATTTCGCATTCGTCCACCGGCCGGATATTTCGATACGGCTTCTTTCCTTATCTCGCCATTTAACGAAATTATTCCCGGGTATCGCGCACTATCGGGACGCAACTCGAATTAAGTAATTAGACGGCTACTATCCGGCCAGGAAATTACAGCTCAATCCTCGTGAATGGTTCAAAGAGAACCGTAAGATTCGACGAACGAAAGGAGGAAGGACTCTTGTTCTTTTTGGATGTTTTTCCGATTTAACTGATATTGTTATTACGCCCAGAACCCTTCTGTTTTACCTGGGATCCGAACCATGGGGACGATAGTATGTTGAATGGTAATTTAGGAAAAGTTCTCAAAGATGACGGGCGGATTTAAAAGGACGAACGATGGAAGGTAAAAAGTAGAAAGAAACCGCTGGCAATTCGGTGTGAACGGCACTTGAGGAGGACAGGCAGCGCGCTGGCAGGTCAACAAAGGCATATTTCGCATTCGCTGAGCATAAAGAGTATTAACTCCAAGAATAGTGCGCGTGGGCAGATCTCCCACGTACATAAGTTCTTACGCGTCATACGCGCGTCACGCGCGGCCAACCTTCTCGTGCTTCAGCTCCGACAGGTAAGAGTTCCGTCTGTTCTGAGATAAACTCTGAACGGTAGCCCCGCGAGATTTCCTCTTTTCGAAATTTTCCCCGATGTCGCACTTGCCGCGATCGCATTTAAGACGAGAACGACGAGACGGTATTGATACAAGCGCTATTAACGCGTTGAATGTCATGGGGGCCACCGGTGGCCGGCGCTATTGAATTCAATGAAATTTTATATGACATTTAAATGGTAATATTTACGAATTTGTTAATTTAGTGAATATTTACGAGTTGGTCTCAAAAAGGTAAAGTTCTGCTGTCTTTACAGGATGTCCCAGGTTTTAATGTTCAAACTTTGTCAGTATATTCTATGGCACTAAATAAGAAAAAAATGTTATGTAAATATAGGTCACATAGAGCTTTATTAAAAAGTTATAACGAAAATACAGAACAGAAGTAATATAGGAATAGTAATCGACTTGCTGCTACTGCAAACATTAGCCCGAATAGATGTATTTACTACTTGACATTGTCACTTCCACAGTTAATTAATACTCCATTTCAAAATGTCTACCGTTCTTGACAATACATGATTGACAGCGATCAAAGATCGAATTTATAACTGTGCGAATATTGTTTCTATTCTGTTCTATTTCATTGAATGCATTATTAAGCTTTTGTATTAATTCATCTCGTGAATTTATTCGTGTCTGATGCTGATCTATTTGAGCCAATGCTTGCAGTGACAGCAAGTCGGTTACTATTCCTATATTACTTCTATTCTGTATTTTTGTTTTAACTTTTTGACAAAGCTCTATGTGACCTATGTTTACATAACACTTTTTTCTTATTTAGTGAATAGAATTAAGAGGCCTTGGTCAATTTATCACAGCCGATGTCTATCGTGAGCAGTTACAAGGAATGAACATTATGTACGATTTTTCCGAGAAATGACTCGATCGTCAGTCACCACTATCATTACTCATCTCCGAATCACGGTTCCAAGTTCAAAATCCTTATTTTCCTATTTCGACCTTCGACTCCCAAACTCCGCCATCCTTCTGTCACTCCTTTCCCTAAAGTCCTTAAAACCCTGTGTCTCCTTCCGCCAACGCAATACTCACACAGCTCAATATTCATTCTCACTCAAACTCACTCTCGCACAGCTAAATCTAAGTCAGTCTCTCTCTAATTCTCACTCAGTTCAAATTCACTCTAGTTCAAGCTCGATAACTAATACCCACAAGACTAATTCATCACAGAACTCCACTCAATACCGTCGTGTCGCACGTGGATCTATCGAAATATACAATATATGCAAAGACGAAAAGTTCTCTTGTTCGGTGACTTCTGCAGAACTGTGAAATTCCAAGTTCGCATTACATAATATATTGAAATTTTTCAAATTCCGCAAACTAAGAGATAGCGCAAAGTAGCGATACATTTCCATTGAGAGTGCACGGGGCGAATTACAAAAATACTTGAGAATCTCATCGAATTCGTGCATTCGCTGCGAAATCAACGTGTGCTCGCAGCACGTGGAAGGCGTTGGAGGAAAGCAAAAGGGTCTCCCTGCGAATCTCGCATCTCTGTTCGCACAGAGAGAAGCGGTCGGCCTCGATTAGAGCCACGGAATAAATTTCTGCGGAGTGTGGGAGCGAGGCGGCCGGGGTCCTCGTCTCCAATTGACCCCACTTTGCCGCGAAACTCAAGCGACCACGCGGGCAGATTTCACTTGCGTACACGAGCATGCCTAGATTTTCGCAGATTACGCTGTTCCGTGGTCGCGAAGGTAAACTCACCTGTGTTGCGGTCATCGTTTGCAAGCCGTGCAACTATACGTTGATGGCTACCGGTTACTGTTACTCGCGTATCAAATTTAGCGACGATTTCAGCGCGGATATTTGGCATATTCGATTTTAGCGCGGGAGTATGATATCCGTTTTTTTTTTTAAATTTGCACAATTTATGTCGGACGTTAATTCGCAACGTACAGTGGTGTCGTTGAGAAGGAATAAAAAGAGTAATATAAATTGAGTATTACACAGCGCGGAATTTCTCTGATCTTGCGTGTAATTTAGATATGCTACGGTAAATATATAAAATTCGGAATTATTTCTTGACCTTAAGGCACTTCGGTCATTTTTAATATCATTGAAAGAAGAAATGTTATCTTTCTATTCAACTAGCAACAATTCGTTGCACGATGAACATAATTGTCGAAATTACAGTCGGATAGTAATATAAGCGTACTTTCTTTTTTCTCACGGTGAGCTTAAAAGACCGTGCACCGTGAGCATAATTTATGAAGGTTGATTTTAGTCTCGCTGTCGTCGCACGGATGCACATTATTCTGCAGCAACGTAGAAATCAAGATCGGTATCGCGGCAGGTCTTATAAGATAACAAGCGACTCTTGTTACGAACAAACAGGGTACGCGAGACTCGTTGTGGGTGGTGGTTTCGTGTGGACGAGTCTTTAAGCGTTAATTGAGACGAGAGCCGCGCGTTGGTGGTCTAAATTCTTCGCTATTCCGGGAAGGCTATTTTCAGATGTATCTACGACAATTCGCCCGGCCCAAGGAAATGAGGAGTGGAGGATGACGTCCTCGGATGTATAAATTTCCTTCTTTCAGAACTCACTGGATTTCGACCGGAATGGTCGCAGAGTTTACTCCTTCTTCTGGTGTTCACCGCTCGCTGCGTCTCGCAACCACGACACACATTTGCCCGACTACTTCCTCGAAAGCTAGGAAGTGTTCTATTTCTAACAACATTAAAACAAAATAGAAAATTCTCGGGTGATTTCTAATCCTAATATTCATTTCCTGCACGCCCTACATCTTCGCAAAGTGCGATCGAACTGAGAAGTTCTAAACCAACAGTTTCCTCTCGTTCTTTCGACTTCTACAGCTTCGCTTCTCCAAGGACCTAAACTTTAAAACAAATTCCCGGTGGAGATTCAAACTCAATCCTACAAAGAGTCCTTATTCCCCGTGCCCTCAAAAACAACCAACATTTCCCTAAAGATCTTCCCGCAGCTTCAAAACGACCTCGCTTATTTCCGACATGCTTAGCTTCCAATCAAATACACGTATCTCCGGTGTAATCGAGGGAGCCATAAGTTCACCGTAGTCCTAGAACGTGGGACAATAAACGCGTGTCGTTCTCCCGCCGATTTTTCTCGCGAATGTAGTCGAACCTGCTGATATCGTCGCTCGTAAATTTCGTAAAAAATAAATTTATTACAAAATTTATTTTAAGAATATTTTAGATTTTTTAATCGTGCTAAATCGAATGAAATCGCGTAAAAACGGAATCATTTTTTTTCTAGACCGTGTTAAATGAAATTCGTGTAAAAACAGAATTCCGTGTATTTCATGGTTTCCGCGTTACTAGCGTGAGCATTATTGTTTCTATTGTCATCCGACCACCTGGACGATGTCAAGTAGACGTATGTCGAATTTGAAGGATGAAACGGCAAAATATACAGAATTTTATTTTATTCGGAAAAAGAACCACGCATCGAACGCAGTCGAGATAATCATCGAAGAACCAATGAAATCGAATATTCCAAAAATTTGCACAATTAATCGTCGGTTCTGTTTTAAAGCCTCCTTCCCGGGTGATAAGTTACGACCACATTTTTTGTCCCCGCCCAAGCTTAATGTCAAGCCGAGAGTCCAATATCATTTAGATTAGCTCGAAATCGTTTGAACGAACTTCTCTCTCTCTCTCTTATATTGTCTCTTTTGATTCTCGGCCCGCTACGCCCACACGTGGAACCGTCGTCGTGTCGCTGCTTAAGTGGTTCCAATGAAAAAAGCGCGCGCCCGAGTCACCACGGCCCCCGGGCAGTTGCATTATAATTACTACAAATTGAATCGTTTAGCCGCTTTTAAGGTCGTGAGATAGTGTCCGGGAATGCACCGCTCGTATAAATCACTCCTCCTGGTGCTCGTGCAAGGGTATGTTTCATTTTATCTGACCGAACTCGACCATCGACCGTTATCGTGCCTGCGCGAGGATAATAGGATTTTTAATCTCAATCTGATCAACGCTCGATGCCGGTGAGATTGGTTTCGTTGGAGTGCTGCATGCTGTTCGTCGTTTTTGAATGGAAGTTTTGAGATCGAAAATTGCGTTCGTTCTAGACGTGTCGGGCTTTTAGATTTTCGGAATTCCTTTTTTAAAATATACTAAGTTATAAAGATCGATGGATGGGCAGAAGTAATACTGTATCGGTACCGGATAGATCGGTGGAACCTTGCAACTTGCACAGGGTGTTTCAAAATGATTTTTCACGACCTACCAGACGTTACTCTAGATCTCTGGATCGGTGGACATTTGCAAAAAAAAACGAGCCGCAAAATTGGCGTAAGGGTTGCAAATTGAGGTTAAATTTGTGCAAGCAAAATTCAATTTCTAATCAATTCGCCCTTCCTCTCATTCCGGAACATCTTTATTCGCCAACGTACGAACCCATCTCCCAAAATAAACGAACTTAAAGTTCGTCAAACGAGCAGGAACTTCCATATCTTCAGCGGTTACACCTGCACACCCGGTGAGAGACGCGAATGAAATTTTATTGCGACTAGAAATAGAACTACCTTCGGAACAAGGGTCTTCGTCATTCGTTACGTAGTTTATACCAAGTATTGTCCTTTTTTTCGACTCCGCCGCAACGTCGTATATCCCGATGCCCATGGGTTTACGGTCGACGAAAGGAGTGTCGTTAGACGTACCTTAATCGAGGAACGTCTATCGCGTCTTCAACATTTGTCCATCCCATAGGAATATTCAGCGGACACGGGAACGAGGGTCATCGCCTATAAACGTCGGTACCCCCGAGAACGTAAAATTTACGGCTACAGCACTGTAAAACGACCGGCCGACCGATTATCGCTCTAATTGTAATTAACGTCTGCGGTGCATCTTGCCCGCCGGGCTTAATCATTTATCGTTCTCTCGCGCATATTTATGAGTTTTTACGAATTACTTATCGTTCGCCGATACCGAAGCCAAGATACGCGTGTCTCTTTACTCTGCGCTCAATTCGATGGAGGCCAGGTAACGATCGTGCCGACGCGAGTTCTCGTCCAATGAACCAACGTTATGTGATCTTACGACTGCGATCGAAGTTCGGTAATGGCTTGTAATTACTCGGGCATATCCTTTCATTTGATTGTCGTTACACGTCGAGCGAGGCGCATAATTGAATTAACGCGCAGGTTTCACCAGGATGATACTTCGGTAATGAGAAAGCGCGGTGCGGATGAATACTTGGTAAGATGATAGTTACAGAATGTTGCAAGAGGTAATTGTAAATTACGGTTGTTCCTGTCGTCAGGCTTCTGCGATAATTTGTCGGTTAGGATACATTTTGTACGTACATCGAAGTTCATCGAGTCTCGTAAAATTGTAAGAGTCTACCGAATGTAGAAGACATAATTTTGGTAGACGTTGCTGTTGGTCTTTAATTGCAGGAATTTAATTGCAGAAACTGTAGAGTATATTAGTTTCAAAATACAATGCTGAGGGTTGGTTTGGAGTTGTTAGAAGCAGGAAGTAGATTCACCCTTTAGCCTAAAATAACGTGTGAAACTCGTGGTGCGGTAAAAGGAATAGAAAATTATCAAATTTCGTAAAGCCTATAAATCTGAAAATGTCTGTGAAACTCGACGCGATACAATTATTTCTATAATGTTGATATTATGGTAAAATACACGGTATATCAAGAATCACTGACCAATTTTTATTTTAGCAATATAATTCTGAATCCTTGCGGACGCAGTCACAAAGGAAGTCATAGGCCACAGGGTTAAAACGGTGGGAAAATATTTCGTCTAATTCGAGTGCATATCGTACGAGATAACGTAGCGAGTAATAATTACTCCTCTGAAAAAATGAAAAGATTCCGGATTGTTCGTTTTCATTTCACTCTCGGTTGCATACGTCTTTAACAGTTGTTATTTTAATGTGCATCATTTATTGGCGAATGACAGAGCTGTATTATCGAGGGATAATAATCCGTGGAAAGACAGCGGCAAGTTGTTGGAGGGCGTGGAGCCGACAAAAAGAAGTTTCCTCGTTCGATTGATTTTGCCGTGCTCGGTTTAATAAAACCGACAATGTAAATATCACTTCACCCCGCGGGCCTTCTCTCGGTGGGTTCGCCATGAATATTCATGACGGTAATGATGCGAATAATTGCACCGGACGGATCTTAAAGAACGTTAAAGGGCTACGCGTGTACGCGGTTCGGCCCTTCGGCAAGTACGCGTAACACGGTGGTTAATTTCACCTCCGGATGGGAAAACGCGAGTGCAAATCACTGCAAGGATAGAGAATCGAAGATGAAAGGATAATTATTGTCTAAAAGGATAATTATTACAGTTGCGGGAATTATTCTGTTCTTCAAAACCTACAGGGTGTTCAGAAAAACATTCAATATTTATATGGTATATAGGATACACTGTACTGAGTAAAAAAGCTTTAGTAAACATAGGTCGAAAGGTCAACCGTTTCTGAGATATAAACATTTTGTTTGCTAGTATCATGATTGACTTAGTTGCTTCCATCGCATGCGATGTTTACTTTAGCGTTTATAAACCGCGTTCTGAATGTTCTTATTCAAGTGCCGACAGTAGATTTCATTGAGAATCGGTCAATTGTGGATCAGCGATTGTAGATATTACACAGTTGCAAAGTATCGTAAAAATGTCAGCGTATTATTCGAATGAAGAAATGGCAGATATGCATTTTATGTATGGCCATGTTAATGGAAGTGCTTTAGCTGCACGACGTCTTTACGCGGAAAAATTTCCCAATCAAAGGGTTCCCTCTCACGTGATGTTTCAAAAACTTCACCGAATTCACCAACTGCAGTAATAAGTCATTTATGACAATAACAAACAAAAATGTTTATATCTCAGACACGGTTTACCTTTCGACCTATGTTTACTAAAGATGTTTTACTCAGTACAGTGTATCCTATATACCATATAAATATTGAATGTTTTTTAACACCCTGTATATCGTTGCACCGTATAATTTAAAGCTATTTCAAATGACAAACAACGCGATAACGGATTTCTCTTTCGGTAATTTCTTTTCAATTTCATCCTCGAAAGACGTAAAGTGACAACGAAGTTGTACGAAAAACATGAAAAAGTAGAAGTAGAAGAGAAGAGACGGACGAGAGGGAAAGAGAGAGAAAGAAAAACAGAGAAGATCAGCAAAGTGAAACGTTCGTGGGCACCCACGCGACCACCGGTCTAGATGAACTGTTTGTTGTTGCGTTTCAGTGAGTTATGGTCGGGCCGCGGCCCCATGGTACGAAGCCGCAGTATATTAGCGGCTGAAAGCCAGCAAATGAGATCCGGGAAACATTACAATTACCATCGCAAACAATATTCCGCCGCAGCACGGAGCCGAGAAAACAGTTATTTACAGCCCATTATATTCGAGGGACAAGCGAGAGGCAAGAAGGTGCATAAAACGCGTGCACCGTCTCCCGACGACACGCGTCCTCAGGATTCGAAGGCGCCTGCCGGGCTTCCTTAAAGGAATCCCCCCGACTCGTCGTCCTTAAAGTGAGATAGGTCGAGGTTCGTTCGAGATACCTATTCGGCATGCTTGACTCTCTTTTTCTCCTTCTCTCTCTATCCATCTGACAGGTAATTAATTTTATGCAAAAGGCTCCGCGATCCTGCGGAATAGGAGATATCCACGGGCTGCAGGTGCAACGGCCGAATATAGGTTCGTTTGGGTCAAGGACAGACAGGTAAATTCTACTATTCCAAGCTGATGTCTTGCGAAAGGATAGAATATGATTTATTGAGGAAAAAGAGGTTCATGGAACTACAATATTCGACGTGGGTGATTTTAGCGGACGTAGGAGTGGTTCTTGCGGATGGTACAGCAAATCGGGACTGTATTTTGAATGGTGGAATTTGTTTTCATTCTACGTGGACTGATCGATTATTTATTTCGACTACAATATAAGTTTTTTCCTATTTGTCCAGTGCATTATCGTAAAACCTCTGTTCGAAGGATATAAACTGGTTGGCGCGATGCCGACGATTCTTTCCCGCGGAATTTGCAAGCGTAAAGCATGTTTACAATTTCGCGTCCATCGGAACGAGTTTCGCGAAGATGTAAGTGCCTTTCGACAAAATGATAAGGCCATATTTATCGGCAAAGGATACTGATTTACGGACGAATACGCGTTCCTTTTGTTATCGCGCGTCGCATTATCGTTATAAATTTTCGCACAAAGGTGCCCAAAGTTATAAACACGCGAAACGCGTCGAATAAACGATGTCCCGCGCGCTTTCATGTATAAATCATTTTCGCCGACATCGCCGTGAGACAACATTGTGCGGGTACAGCTGCTTTTTCTTTTTTTTTTTATTGTGCTAAACTCAGCTTTCGCACGTTCTCGCTGCTACCTGTGTCAAAAATCTCCCCTTTCTGGACGATCTCGGGAATCGTGGACGCTACCCGACCGAAAGGACGCACTTGCGAGGACGATACATCATGCTTATCCGTGTATTTCGCAAAATCCAAACTTCGACGGCATTATGGTAATCGCGTCGGCGTAAATCCCGAAATAGAACCCCAAACTCTCACGGGGGACGTTTCAGACTTCGAGTCTGACGGGCAGACACGTACGGATTTCAAATCTGCCGGGGGAATTTCTCTACTTGTTTGAAGTTTTTTGAAACGCCTCATTCTTTATCTTCGCAAGCCACTTTGGCCGCCAATGACCGAACTAGTTTGAATATAATTATTGGAATATCTAAGGAAAATAAGCATTATGATATTGAATCATGAGAAATAGCAGTTTCTGTAGAACTTCAAGACGGCCTTAACTCTCTTAGGGAAAGCTTAATATAAAGATAATTTGAAATACGGATATTTCAGACTTCCGTATTAACCCCTTGCCCTACGATTTCTTTTGTGAGTGCCACCGCATTAATTCAGAATTTAATTGCCAAAACAAAAATTGATCAGTGATTCTCGATTTATCTTATAATTTAAAGTAATATTAATATTACGGGATTAATATTATCGCGTTGCATCTCATTGGTATTTTCAATTTGATAGGTTATTACAAATTTGAAAATTTCCTATCCCATTTACCTCATCACGAGTGTCACTCGTTACTGCAGGGCAAGGGGTTAACCATTTGCATTCTCAGTAATTTTTGGAAAATTGAAAATCTTGCTTTGCCATTAAAAAAGAAGCGCATACATTTTAATATTATGTTTTACATTATATAAAAAAGTATAAAAACACACCGGATTTCCCTAACAACGGAGTTATCAGCTTCTATTACAATGTCGCAAAGGGTTAAGTTTTCACGATAAAAGTGAAAGTTACCTACAACCTGATATTTTCTACAATTCAATTTCATAATGTCCCCTTTGCTCAAACATATCTACATGCTTATATGTCTCAAAGTATAACCAGCTCAACTCTCAACAGCAGATGGAAGGGATTTCGTGCAAGTCGAGCGATGCCATTAAAAATACAAATTGCAGACTTCAAATAGCAATATTTAATTAGCCAAAAGAAAGGTCGGTCCGCGTCCCGCAAGGACGCAGTGGAAAAGTCAACGTCCGGCATTAGGCGCATTCAAAGCATTCCCCTAATGTTTCACGCGAGGATTTATAACATATTTAGCGAGCGGTGCCGCGATACATGGCAAGATAACGCCGTGGCTAACGTAAGCGTACGCGGCACACATACGCCTCTTGTTCGGAGATTTATGTACGGCGCATGGAACGCGCCGTTGTCGCCATTGTGCGAGCATTAGGTAACCCGGCCGGCACTTCATCATCGCCGATATAATAACGGAAAGAAAAAGAATAGACAGCCGGTAGGACGCGAGACGATCTTCCTCCGGGGTAACTTTCCTCCCTCCCTTTCGACTCTACTGTCTTTCCGTGAACCGTGATCATGCTGCGCTTCTGAGTTTAACACGTTGAATGCCATGGGGGTCATCGGTGACCGACGCTATTAAATTCAATTAAATTTCGTATGATTTTTAAATTGTAATATTTGCGAATTTTCTAATGCATTTAATATTTAAATATTGGCATTAAAAGGGTAAAGTCCTGCTGAATATATAACTGCTTGTGTCTTTAAAGTATCTGCTTTATAAACATGTGATTTTAATAGACGAAGTTTCACTTCTGTATTTGTGCGGCAAGGGGTTAAAGTTCAAAACAACAAAAGAAAGGGAAGCTATCGGAACACATTAACGAATCATCGTCTTCAAATTTCAGAGTAAAAAGTCAACAAATAATAAAGGGTCTTTCAAATTGCGCGTTTTTTTTAATCTTTAATAAAACACAGATGGCGTTCTGAATTCGGCATCTTCTGAATTCTCATTGAAGAAGTGACATTTATGCCATTTATAAAAATGGCGTCGTACACAATACAGTAATGTGTTAAAATTGTTGAATTATTCTATGAAAATGGGCGTTCAGTGAAACGTGATGAAATGATGATGTCAATTGGTCACCAAGATCATGTGATATGACACCGATGGACTATTTTCTTTGGGGTTACGTGAAAAGTCAAGTCTATACAAACAATCGATTGCTCAATTAATGATGAAATTATTCGTGTCATTGGTGGGAAATCCACAATTATGTCAACATGTGGTTGAAAATTTTAACAAAAGAGTGGACATCTGTGAAAGTCCAAGAGGTGGTCATTTGACAGATATTGTTTTTTGCATATAAATGGCATAACAGATTAATTATCAATAAAAAGTATTTTGAAATCAAAGCAAATTGTGTGTTTTATCGAAGATTTAAAAAAAAACGCGCAATTTGAAAGACCCTATGGAATCCTCGTACAACCAGAAATCCTTGGCGTATGTCATTCCGCCAATAGAAAAATGTCCATCCTCCACACCACGGTACAACATACCAAACGTATCGCCGATACCGATACCGATAATACCAAAACGAGCGTGCACGAATCTCGTACAAATTAATTGAGATCCAGGCAGCGCTGCGGCCGTAAAACTCATGGCATCATTAAAGATTAAAACGTCTCGTAATTTCAATAGCAGCTCGTTACAGCACAATAGTCGTTTCTCCGGGAACGTTACAACGAATCATTACAATTATACCTCCGCTGTCCGTGGCTGTGTTGCTCAAAGAAATAATCGCCGACGTCGTAGCCACCGAAAATGCTGCGATCGAGGCAGCAACACAGGGTTCTAGCCATGATAGAAAAGCAGCCAGAGGGGAACACGAGAATGCGGTAGGAATCTAAATAAGACACAATCGTACCGAACAATCGCATACCGCCGGTGCATTGAGACTTTCTAATAAGCGCTTCTCGGCGCCGGTCGGCCTTGCTAGGACTACTGCTGGTCGAATCGAAAGCCGGACGGCGTTCAACAACCTGTTGCTCCTAAACTAGCCACGATTCTAAGCGACAAACGGACTTAAGTCCCTCGAGGGAGATGCTGGAATTCGAGGAGACGGATAATGCGGGTGGTAGGTAATTAGGCGAGACCGAGATAATCAGGACTACGCTCCGGTTGCTTCGGATGTTCATTTGTCGAGGGAGAAAGTAGAGGAAGTCATTGGAGCCTGGAGATAATCATTTTTTGAAGATTTTCAGATTTAATTGATTTGGTTGTTTCGCGTGGAATTGAGAATTTTTGGCGAGACTTGCGATACCGATGATTATGTGATTTTTAAGAAAAAATTTCTGAAGGTGATGATGATAAGCTGTTAGTTATGTGAAGGACTTGCCTTCGTAGAATACCTATGTAGGTTGTCATGCAATTATGGGTGGGTGGATGGATTGATGGTGTCGGGGATTGCTTTTTTTAAATTGAGACATATTTTTAAGTATTCTTCACTTTTTGTATCGCTTTGGATTCAATTCACTGTATCCACATAGGAGTAATCGAAGGAATACCAGGATTCGGTATTACGACATTTTAGGCAAAGTCCCGAAGGTTTCGATCTCTGCGTTTACAGGTCTCATTGTTTCCTAATACATACGTCGCTTCTTTTCTTTTGTCACTCATCGAGTAGCGCTCCCGAGTTCTTCTATCTCATTTTACGCCAAGAAGTTCATCGCTTTTCGATCCGCATGAAATCCAATTCCGGCCACCTGTTTTATCAGGTTGCAACACCAGGTTCCAGAATTTTCTCCGCATTTCGAAAACAGAGAGTGATAGCGAAATTCCGTTGGCGGATTCATGTTCAGGACGGCGAACACTGTAAGAATCACTCTGTGGCTGTTGAAAAAAAGGAAAAAAGTTTCAAATTTGTTGGACAGCGTAACACAAGGCAATGGCGATGAAATCTATTATACCATATACATCAATAAAATTGAAGATCCAGAAAAGATGGATTTAAAGATACGACGAAACAGAGACGTCTTAATTAAACGAAACGCGAGACTCCTGAGATTTAGCGGCAAGTAAACGCATGTAACGTGACACGATACCGGTCGAAGTGAAAAATATAAAATTAACATCTATACCCCCGTACCATTATAGCGTCAAAGTTCAAATTCCCGGCGTCACATTCTACGGAAACTTTTTCCACGTGTGCAGTCGTAACATTCTCCGTAAATCTATGTTCACCGCTGCACTCTCCAACAAAATGGTCTCAGCAATCAAACCCGAAAACGTAGAAACATCGACCATACCCTCGAGCAATACTTTCAATCCTCTCAGCGTCGAAGGTACCTTTAAGAAATTCCTCTTCCTATCGCCTCGACGAAACGACCGTGGCAACTATCCGGGCGCATAAAAATAATAATTTCCTGGCGCCTGCGGAAAGCCAGAGGAAACGAGAAATCGTTCGCGGTTCCCCGGCCTTTTCCCCCGTCTCCGTGAAACGACATTGACACACGAGGGCAATCGTTGGACGTCGGAAGGATGCCGGGAACGCCGTTCCTCGTCATCCTCGCCGAACGAAATGAACTGGTGAACGAGCGAACCGGCTATCTACACCATAGGCACCTTGTGTATCGGGCAGCTGGCACGAGTGCGCCTATAAATACGGGGCAGTTTGCATAGCGATCGTCGTTCGAGATTACGATCCATTCGTGCATTCGGAAAAACCGCCTCAGAGAGGAGCCGAAGGAGAGACGGAAGATGAGAGAAGAACAGGACACCGGACGCTACGGTGTCCCCATGGATCTGCTAGTCCTCGTCGTCGTCGTCGTTCTCGTCGTGGAGCAAGAGTTCCTTCCATTCGGAGGTAACCCAAGCTTCGAATGGTGAGACATCCAATCCACGTCGCGGCGTAAATGTCCCCCAGGTAGCCTCACGTGCGCATAATACATGATCGTAAATGATCCTGCGGTGAACCTGTCGACGGGCTGGTTCTCGAAATGCTGATGGGGATAAGGATATTCGTAATAGTGGCTCCGATACCGAGGACAGGATGCTTTATATGGGCTGCGCCTGTTAGCCGGTGATTCTTTATTTTTGTCTTTTAGCAGCGATCGACGATAGAGGCGTGGCGATTCCTCGATTATATCTCCCTCTAAATGCACGGAAAAAGCGTCCACGCGATTTCAACTAATTCGATATCCCCGACGGAAATAACACGAGGATGCGAGATACTTTCTTTAATGACTGATCGAGATTTATGGAGCGTCGGGTGAGAATCGTGGATTTTATTATTACGCGTGAAAAATCGCGTGGAATTTTCGTGGTTGCCACGGCGAGGAGTCGTTGACAGTTGTGGAGATGTTTATACGTGAAATGATAATTTCTTTGGTTATTATCATCCGTGGAAAACTAATATCGTCGAGTCCAGGTATTTCTTTATGTTATAATCGTGCATCGAGGGAGCAGAGGTATTTGTAGAGGAGCGCGTGTCAATTTCATGGAACTGTAGATTTTGCGCGACATTGCGCTGGCGTTCGTGTACAATATTTGAGACGCGATGGGATTAAGAGTGTTCGTCGTTCTAATTATTTTTAGTCGACCTGCAAAAGCACGAATCCATTGGAGCCGGCGCGATGTTCCCAAAGGATAAGGACTCCCAATTCTTGAGTTTTCCAATACAATAGAATTACAAAAAACGTGGAAAAACAAACGCAGCAAAGTGTTTCGAAGTCGATGCTTACCCGTTCCAGTCGCACGAACATAATGCAGTGCCAATAATCGACGTAGGATTTTTGCTCGAGCTACATTGTCTGGCCGGAATCGCTTAATTACTTGGATGACCACACAAGTTGTGCCTTTAAAAAATCGTGCAATTATGCTAAACCATCAGCGCACGGACCGGCCCACCCATCCTCGTACTTGTCCGTTCGTACTTTTACATCGTGGAGACGCGGTGTCGTCAATTTTCTGCGATCTCATGTTGCTAATTTTACTTGTCATCCGAGTCGTATCGTTTCTTTTGCACGATCCACCGGCCACGTAAAATTAAAGTCCCAGATATTCGTCGATACGGTTCGAGGGAGCGAAGGACCTCCGTCGATCGGCGAACTCGGAAAAACTTCTTGTAGCCGAGCATGTCGTTTTTAACGAGCAGTAATTTACTTTTTGATAAAGTCCAACCAACGATTCCTCCTTGACGAAGAGATCATTAAACGCGGTAATCACGGCAACGGGAAAAAAGGACGGAAGAAGAGGGAATTAAGATTTGTCCATTCATTCTTCCAAGGGGTTCTCTCCTTCCTTGCTTCATACACCGTGGCTCTTGCTCGTTCTTCACTCGATATTCTACACCTTCGAAACTCTACTTTTTCGTTTCGTTTCTATTTCCCTTTTAACACTAGAACTACCAAACCAGTCAAAATGACTGGTACACAATTTTTTCCAAAAATTCTCAAAGTTTATAGGAGAGTCATAGGAGAAATATTTTACATCCAACTCAAAAAACATAAATGACCGAATTGATAATCTTTTTCGCCTCTTGATTCCTCTTTTCTCAAAGTACTTATTTAACACTAGAAGTACCAAACCAGTCAAAATGACTGGTACACAATTTTTTCCAAAAATTCTCCAAGCTTGTAGAAGAGTCTTAGAATAAATATTCTACGTCCATCTTAAAAAACATAAATCACCGCATCGGTTATCGTTTCCACCTCTTGATTCCTTCTTTTTCAAAGTACTTATTTAATATTTCGAAATATGATAGATTTAACGCCGGTAGTTCTAGTGTTAAAACCCTTTCGCTCGCTTCTTCTAACTCCTTCCTAATGTTCCGATCACTTCTTTCTCTCTTTACATTATAGCATCTCAAACTCTGTCTACTTTTATCTCTTCGTCTCAAGCTGCTCATTTTGTCTTTCTCTTGCCACGAGACACCTGTTGCGCCGAGTTTCGAAGCGCTGCCGCTACGTGGAACCACCAATCGGCGATTATCGTCATTTTGTTAGATTCGCGGGGAAATGCGCGGAATTTCAACAATTTCGTTAAAGTACATTTAACTCGTTCAATTACGGACTGCTGTAATTTCCGACGTAAGAGGGCACGGTATCTTAACGGTATTTAATAATAAATTACGTCGTATAACGTAATGCGCGGTATAAATAAGGTAGTCATAATTCCAACACTGTAAATTAATTCTGCTCTTGGTCTTGTTTCTACCAAGGAATACTAAAATATTTCTGCAGCCTTCGCGTCTTTAAAGTTGAATCATCGTGGCTTAATTTGGAAGGAGGAAAACCATAATAAAAGATCAAATTAACGAGCACCGAGACAATGAAGCTCGTGAACTCAATGATTTACGTTGAACGAAACAATTATTACTTCAGGACCTCTTGACTTAATTGGCTCGCGCATCCTTTGAGACTCGAAAATCAGGCAGCTTCTCGCATTCATGGAAGAAGCTCGTCGTAAAATGATTTGAAATTGTGGAGTTGTTAAGTTCTCACCGAAGAATTATGCTTCGAGTAGAAGAGTTTTATAGTATCGTTTAGAATGTTCAGAAATGTGCTCGTCCAAGAATGCTAGATCTTATCCAACCAACGATATCGTACATCAACGCAAAAAATCCAGCTCCCCCCAAAGTGCACCTCGATCTTCACATTTCCAACAAAATCTCAATCTCCTTCTCGCTTCCTCAGATTTTACAAAATTCACCGAATTTTCGAGTGACCCAAAAAAATGTCTTCGCATCCCTCGGTCTTCAATTGACCGTGTGCCGACCTTCTTTAATCCTCTTTCCGCCATCGTTTTTCACGTCCCGACAAGACGATCCTTCCGCAATTCACGAAGTAAGGGAGATGCAGCGTTTAATTATGCACCGCTGCACTTTGACTTAACGCCGGTATTCGTGCGTTATATCTCTCTGTTGCCGTGGAAAGGCGAGTCGTAAAGTGCCGCGCCATTTCCTTGGACGCGCGTATACGTCGGGCCTCGGGATGGAATTTATAGGTTTATTAGGCGAGGCGATAATACAGGGAAGGCGAGAGGGCGCGTTATTTCGGCCATATCTAGAATTTATTGGGAACAAAACGAGTCGACCCGCACAGCTGCGACGTATCCTGGAAACGCTCTGTCCTCCGGGACCGCACGAGAAACGGCCGTGCCGCCTATTTTCGGTCCTCCTTCGTTAAAACAACCCGGCTACACCTGTCATTAATTGCAGCCGGAGAACGCGGCGGTGAGACGCGCGTTCTCCTCGATCGAGTTCATCGAAAGGAACCTCCTTCCTCGTTCTCGTTGTCGAACTTGACGCCCTCTTGGTCACTTTGTTCTTTAATTGGCATACCGTCCTTTCTTGTCAGCACGGCGTTAATTGAAATTGCTTTCTTCCGTTGGGAGAAAAATTTCATCGTTCGTCCATCGTTCGACGGGAATTACGCCTTTGATGTTACACGTACGATTGCGCTTTACGTCGCGGTGCACTTTATATCTCGATGGCAATTATTTCGCAACGGTGAACGAATGCTCGGTCTCCTTTTGGGAATGTAATAGCGCGACGATGGTTTCTTTCCGCGCGAGATTTTACCGACGTTGTCGTCGCAATTTCGATCATTAGTATCCCTCTGAGACATTCATAAGAAATGAAAGGAGAAAAAAAAACGGTCCGCTCTCTCGGGAAACGTTCGACGAACTATAATACGAGCACGATCAAATCTCCGATCGAACGGTGTTCCTGGGATCCTCGATGCCCAGGAATTTAAATTCTTTCCTTTATTATATAAATACGATATTCCAGAAAAAAACGATCGACCTCCCCGGCCAAATTAAACTGTCCATCTAAAGTATCTTCCTCCTAAAAGACTCTTTCTAAATCTAGGAATCACCAGGGAGCACTCGGCGCAGAACTCTCCGCGCGGAACTCCCCACGCTCGAAATTTACGTCTCTTCGTCCAGGTTGCGGCTTAATTGACAGTAGCCGCATTCGAGGGGGGTAAACGTGGCCGCTAGCTCGGCTCCTTATTATCGTTAATTTTAATTAGAGGTTACTGCCGGGTCCCCGGTGTCCGAGGAAGATAGGCGCACAGCCGGGAGTAGGACCGGGACCGGGAGCAGCGGGACGTCGACCGAGGAAAGGAGGACCGCGCTTCCTGCCGCGGGAGGTGACGCGAAAAAGGACACTGTCCGTGCGCTGATCCTGATTATAAACGACCGCTCCTGGCCGCATACGATCCGGCCATGGTGTCCCGCCGCGAACGTCCTGGAAACTGCGCTCTCTCCCACTCTCAGCGACGAGAGACAAAACGTTAAGGACGAGGGACACGAGATTCTGTGAGATGCTTTTTTGAGAAGCCCTCCCCCTGGGTGAATCTTCGGCCCGACGATATCTGATCCCGCGCGGGACAGCTTCTGGATCCTGCCGGTCGATAGCCCGATCCTTCCACTTCTCTCGTTTACTTCCAAAAGCAGAGTCCCGCGGTGAATCTGATTCCTCTAATTTCGCCCACGGAATAGAGGAGCATCGTAGGCTTCTTGCGGGAGGAGTCGTTAAAATTCTGATTTCCCTTGGCTCGGATTAATTGGACGATAGGGAGTATACTCAAAGACGGAGACCAGCCGCTTCTTTAGTTGGCCGTTAGAAGGAAGGTTTTTGAGAGTTAAGTGGCTACCGACGTATTTTTTTGTATCTCCTGCAAAGTTTCATTCGGTGGTAATTGTGTCGAATGGTGTCTCGGTCTTGCCGATTTTAGTATCTTCGGAGAATGAGAAACGTTGACGTCGATTCCTGCGCGAGTCTTTAACCCTTTGGTAACTATCGGTGACTATAGTCACCCGCCGTCTAACACTGGCTGGGTACTATCGGTGACTATAGTTACCCGTCGAAATTTCAAACAAAAAACTAATTACTAGTTCATATTTTGTATTTGGATATTTTTTAAGTACCATAAGTTTTTAGTTTCCATATATTATATGCATCACAACTTCAATAAAGAAGTAATTATTTACATTACGCCACTAGCCATTAAAAGTTATTCGTCCGCGCCGGGATTGCTTCGTACTGTGTTTGCAGACTCGCGGAAAAGTACTCCGTAGCGAAAGGGTTAAATTCTTCTGTCTTTGGAACTGCTCAGACTTTCCAATTAATTCTGTCCAAATACCTCGACCTTAAATAATTTAATCAGGTCCGTTTCCGCGAAGATTCTTCTCGTCAGACTATGGTGGGTGTTGAAGTTCAAGACACGGACTCGCAATCAATGGTTCGAGTCCAATTCCTCCGTTATCTCTCGGAAATTTTACGTACGCGATGTCGCAACATCGGTGGTTTCGAATTCACCTAAACTAATGAATTCTAGGTAAAATTGCCGTAGCAATTAACCCTTTGAGGACGACGGGCGCACTACATGGTTAGAGTTGAAAAATTGAAGTATAACCGCTGAAATATGATTACGCAAATAGTAATTTATAACTTCTATACATTAACACTCTGACTTTCTGATAAGAGTGGCACTCTGGCTTTCGATCGTCAAATAAACGATTATTTCTGAATATTCAAAAAAGTCTCCGCCCGCACAGGGTTAAAGCAGAGAAACATTAAAGACACTTCCCAGTCTATATAATTCACCAGAATCGATTCACACGGAAACTCGGCATTCGTTCCCGCTAAAGAATCAGCCTTCCACTCGATCCTCCGTAACAATCATGAGGACTCATCGAGAATCCACCCACTCCATGCATTTTCCGTTCTCCCTCGCTTCGAGACTTGCCGGGACTTGCTTGAGGGTTCTGGCGCGTCGGACAATTAAATCTTTTTAATCGTCCGGCGTAATTGGACCGAATTAGAGATGCCGTCCATCCAACGGCGGATCCTGCTCCCTGATTATCGTTCGTCGCTGGGCCAAATAACAGAGAGATAAAGCTGGACCAGGGCGGATAAATGGAAAGAGGTGGAAAGAAGTGGCAGGGTGGTAGAGCGAGGCGTTTCGTGATCGAGACGGAGAGGAAAAGGGTGGAGAGGTGCTTTAGAGCAGAGGGGAACACTTAGCGGAATACGTCCCGGTGATTATTGGCCGTGATAATGATCGAGTCGCTGGGAGTTGTCTATGGCGTGATTGTAGGTCGCACCGGTGATCCTTAGGCCATGTGCGAGGGTGGTTATTAAGAACGACCGGTTCCATGTTGGTTCACGGGGACCCGATGTAACGCTTTGGTCTCACACTCCGACGTGAGTTCGTCGTACCGAAGGTTTTCGATGAGTATTGATGACTTATTGGAAGGATAGCGCGAGGTCCTTCGATTTTCGAATGATTCTTCTCTACGGGTTTATTGCTGTTATTTATAAAACTTTGACGGTAGAAGGATGTCCCATTTTTTAATTATCCTGACATGTGTAATACTGTATCCTTTTTTTTACTCATCTTGAAAATGATGCGTGGTTTGGCATTTGCAACTTGAAACATGGTTTTGTCTGCTTTTGGCGCTTGGATGATTTTCTATCACGGTACGACAGACTCTTTGTATCGTAAATTAACACGCTGACTGCCATGGGGGTCACCGGTGACCGGTGCTATTGAATTCAATGAAATTTCACATGACTTTTAAATTTCAATATTTACGAATCTTGTAATATATTCAATATTTAAAAATTGGCGTTAAAGAGATAAAGTTCTGCTGAATACAGATCCATGTGTATATTTGAAGTTTCTGCTTCATAAAGATGCGATTTTAATAGAAAAATGTTCACTTCGCTAGGAATGATGAAACTGCCGAAATATTGGTGACGTTCAAAGTCTTCAAGGATTCTCAGGAATTAGAGCTTCGGTACAGCGTAACGAACAGATTAGAATATTTATTACAAAATATATATTCCCACAGTACTGAAAATACGAAACGAAGCGGGTCAAAGTAATAATCCTGATGAATCCTTCTGGTGCAATTTATATCGCAGAGGCGATGTTTACTCACTGACGTTCGAGGCCGCGTATTCTTTAAGCGAACCGCGGGGGTATTTAGTCCGACGTATTTACCCTGGAGAGACAATGTAATGGGCCGGCAATTAGACGGGAACGATTAAAACTGGGCCTTAATTGGCCACGGTCCGAGCCTCCCGAGAGATTTGCACTCGTGTTCTTCATCCCTCTTAGTCGATCGTCTTTCCACCCTTTTTGCTCGCCATTTTTCTCCCTCTCTTTCCTTCTCCTCCTTCCTCTTCCTTCCTCGTCGACACTATCCTTCTTGCCGCCTCTGTCTCGCTACCCTTCGCCGATAAATCACGCGAGCTCGTATAAGTAGTAACTAGTAAACGATTCGCGTTTGTACGACTCCTTCTGAGATATTAGCTATTACAAAGAGTTATGGCACGGGGATACCACCCTCCTCCTCCGGCTATGGGAATCACCGTGATCGACCGTGATTAATTACTACGGGAGGATACGTTCGTCGTCATTTTGAAGACAAACTCGGCCAAATGACACGAGTTTTTCGAGAAATACGACGATCTTCTCCGTCAAGACAGTGGTTAATTTTTTGTAACGGGGAAATCGAACGTTTCGATAAATTGTTTTCGATCATACCGCGGAATTATTATGGAAATGGGGATAAGGGGCTTGACTTTTAGATATTGCATTGTAACATAAATTCTTTCGGTTGCCGCAAGTATCATGTTTCTCTTCTAAGAATCGATTGTTATACTATGAGCCTTCTAAAATGTAACGAAACAGTTAACGCAGAAAGGTATTGTGGACAGCTTCAAAGAGTGCAGCTGAAACTTGAAGAGTGTCGACCTAGTCTTGTCAATCGAAGAATAATGCTGCTGCTGCACGATAATGCGAAACCGCATGCCGCAAAAATTACGCAGGAAAAAATTGTACAGCTCAAATGGGCAATTTTGCCGCATCCGGCATATTCCTCGGATTTAACACTGTTGTATTATTATTTATTTCATTCGCTGCAAAATACATTACAGGGAAAACAATTTAGTAATGACGAACAAGTCAAAATTTTTATATAAAACTTTTTTTAATCAAAGGATGAGAACTTCTATTGAGGTGGTATTGACCAATTGCCTTTGCAATGACAAACTGTGACTAATAATGATGGTGATTACGTAATTGACTGAATGTAATTGGAACTAAGGAAATGAAGAGAAATTATGTTACAACCCGATAGTAGGACCGTGATCAAATTCTTATTTCTTTCCTTCCGTACTTTTTGGCTTTAACAATGCAAAAAAAACGAGCAAATTATCGACGATTATCACGTTCGAATATCATGCAAATAGTTTTGGAAAAATAGCTATAATAATGTCCACCGCTTTCGCGCACATAATGCCTCCTTTTTCTTCTCTATCGAATCCCTTTTTAATTCTTGTTTCCCCGACGCGCTGTTTATCATGCTTTGTCACGCGAAGTTTTACCCGCAAAAACCTCGAGAGCTCTTAAACACTATATTTAAAGATAAAGAAATTAGTTTTTTCCGAGAAGCGCCGTCAAACGTTAGTTTAAATAGGTGCGACGAACGAGCATCCAAATTATACGTTTTTTTCGCAAATTTTATTTTCGAATAATTATATTCTTTTCTAGCAGGGCTTGCTTGTGTTTGTATTTCACCACGGGGAAGACTGCGTAATTTACAATATCTAAAAGAACACTTGAAATATACTAGCCCGCTCGAAAAACCAGAGCTCATTCGCGACTCAAATTGAATACCCACGTTATTAAATTCCCTCGAATTCAATCAAGCATAACCTCTGCACCCCTACAATCTTAACCCATTCGCTGCAAAGGACGAGTATACTCGTCTCTGTTATACAGGCTTTTGAATTAGCAAATCTTTTTGTGGCCACAATCATAAATATTCAAGTGTAAAAAACTTGAAAAAAATACTACAAATAAAATTTATTACAAAAATTATACTTCAATTACTATTTAGAGAATGATCTTTTGCAAATTTAAATTAAGCATGGCAATGGGAATAACTTCATATAATTTATGCCTGGCAGCAAATGGGTTAAACTGTTCATCTTACATTACATTCCCACTTTTTATTCCTTCCAATAACTCCAATTTCGATTCTTCATTGCTTCAATCTACCGAACGAAGAGCGGAGCGTATCCTTTGGCGCCAAAATTCTTTCACGCGCCATTATTCCCTAAAGAGTCCTTCCACTATCGCATAGGAATGAGCCGTGGGCACAAATTGCCCGTGTTTCCTCCCGTTTTATTCCCGCATCAAAACGTCGTGTCTCTGGGCAGGCCCGGAGGTTCGGTGATTACGAATTTCTGGGTTCATCCTCGAACCCTTACCGTCTGGCATCTCTGCCACCTTCGCACCGGGCAGCGACGAGAAGGTGGACGAGCCAGGAGGACGACGAAATCATCTTAAGCGGTAAATTACACGTATGCTAAGTGGCCGCGATTCAGATTATTATTATCATCGTCCACGACCATGGAATCGCCCTTCCGAGAATGATTACAACGCGGCCGGAGACGTCGTGTATACGAAGGAGATCGTTTCTCTTTCGAGGCCCTCCGTGTCGTCCCTACTTTCCTCATTTGAATGCGATTTGGAATGGCAGTGGTGCACACTGGCGAACTTTCTGTTAGCCCTTTGTTCCGAGTCGAGATTTTAATCCCTTGCCCTATGACTTATTTTGTAACTGCATCTGCAATAATTCAGCTATAAATTGCTAAAATAAAAATTGGTCAGTAATTCTTGATGTATCGTGTACTTTAACGTAATATTAGTATTATAGAAATAATGCTATCGCGTTAAAATTTCCAATTTTATAGGTTTTGCAAAACTTGCAAATTTTCTATCACATTTATCGCATCACGAGTATCACTCGTTGTTGTAGGGCAAGGGGTTAATGTGGAACGAAATAATGATTGTTCTTACATAGTCGTTTCTCATGTCATAATCACGATAGTTTATACGAACGATTTAGGTATTTTTCTTGCCCTCAAACTTCTCTGATTTGTAGCTGATTCAATAAAGTGCAATTCGACATTTGAAAATAATCAGTTTCAAATTAAAATAGCAACAGAAACTGTCTCAAAGCAGCGCTCAGTTGCAGGATCAGAGTTCTTAAATAAAAATGCCAAATAGTCCATCTCCAAGAGCGGAGAACCTCTGTGTAAATGATAGACTATACAAAGCAATTCCCGCACTGTAGCTCGACTGGAGGTGATTTCCGTAATACGTTATTAATCTGAATGGCTCGCGCGTGATGAATTATTTAACGGCGCGATTAGGCTAATACATGGTGGCTCTCCTTCCGCAGAGAGTCTCCGGTTTTGTCGCTCTCTGTCGGTGCTGGTTGTTCGTGATCGCGAATACAGGATCGATTCTGTGCTGCCTCACGAGGCCTAATTCGTTTAATTGCGCGACTCCGCAGAGGAACTGTAAGATTTTTCTCGGAACTTCGCTCCGGTTAATTATTGTTATTACGTTTCTAACGTTTGGACGTCGTTTTCGTCGTTCGGACTCGTCATCTTCGGCCTCCCCGTCTCCGGATTCACCCCCGGCGATTGTTTCTCTCTCGTCTTTGATGGAATCGTTTCCGGCACGCGTTCATTATTAGACAACCATTATTATTTTCGACTGTAAATGAAGGAATTCCTGCACGGGCTTTTCATTCTCGATGGACAGTCGTTGGCGGTTTTTAAGGGATTGGACGATTAAGTATAGTTATTAGTCGGCGGGGTGTGCTATTAGGAGTTGTTGGGATTTTAGGTGATAAGAATTTCAGACTTCTTCCTCGGGTTGTTGCGCTCTGCGGTGTGGAATTGTAAGTTTGCAGGATGAACATGTGCTGCAAGTCGAAATTTATGCTGCCAATAAGTCATCTGTTATTTTTGTTGAAAAAAAGAGCAGCTCAGCATTTCTTATGCACGATTGCGTGGTAATTGGGTTTATATTTCCCCCCAAAATTCCGCTTCATTGACCTATCTTACCTTGGTTCATCGAATCTCCGTTCCCTATCAATTATTCTTCCCCTAATCTTCGTTTCACATTAATATTCTCATACTCTGCTAATAAAATATTCTTAGAACTCAACCTTATTTCTCAATATCTACACCTAAACACCTTGCCCTTGCTTTCTTTCGTGATACGTGAGCAACAATTCAGAATGGCTTTCCGAAATGAAAATTCCTCACTTATTTGTTATATACCGTATCATTTAACGCAATATTACTAGTATAGAAATAATTTGCCCGTCTCGTCAGCCACTGATATTTTCTATTTAATAGTATGTAAAAAAAACTTCAAAATTTCCTATTCCGTTTACCCCGTCCCGAGTGTCACTAGTTATTGTAGGCCAAGGGATTAATAGTTCATATCGAATTGTCAGTCAGTAATCTCAAGGGATTTCAGCGATGAAATCGGACCCAGAAAAGACCCCCAGGAATATCGCCAACCGTCAAAGTCCAATTGCCTCATCAGGGTCTATATTTTCGACCAAAGGAATTCGTACGAAACCCCCGGCAAAAGTTCGTTGTCCCTCCCTCGTGGACGAAGCAACGTAGAATTACCAGAGGACCGTCGCACCTTCGGGCCCATTCCTCGAGTTTCTGCAACCCTCTCCTCGTGGTACTAACTCCGAGAATGGAATCTCGATCGTAGGTGGTTCACGATAGAGAAGAAGCCGCCTTCTTTCCTCGGGGAAACCGGAGGAACAACGGATGCCCCGGGTGAATCGGCCGTTTGGTAATTAGGGTTTGCAAACTCGCCCGCGGTGAGGCTTTCGAAAATATTTGCGAAGTGCAAAACCCGGGGAATTCGTCGAATCGACAGATGGCTCGTCGATGAAGAATTTCGTGGGTGGGTCTTCGCCCTGGAGACACGTATCGTCTGGAATTGGTTTAGAAGAAACGCTGAGACTTCTGCTCCTTTTCTTTGTATTCCTGGTTTCGTCGGTTCTTGAAATATTGACTTGGGAGCATTTGGATAATTGCGTCGAGAGCGATGATGTTAATTGCTATTATGCTAACAAGTATAGCGTGAATTATAGTCTTCGTTTGGCAACTGTAGGTTGAAACGTAACATTGTGTTGATCGGAGGAAATTGTCTGCGATTTTTGTTGCTTCTGTTTGGGATTTTTTGACGTTAACCATAGAGTTTTCTATTTTAATAACTTCTTGATTTAGCAAGATCTGTTACGATTGAATTCTAAATGTTAGACGTAGTACTTCTGAAATTTTCAAGCTTTAAGCATTAGAGCCAATATTTCATCCCTTATATGCAGGTATATGGTATTTATCTAGAATACATCTTGAAGAAGTGAACAAAAAAGATTACTCTAACCTCTTGCCATACAATAACGAGTGACACTCGTGATGAGGTAAATTGAATAGGAAATTTTCAACTTTTGCAAAACCTATCAAAATGAAATTATCAGTGAGACGCGACACGATAAAATTATTTCTATGATACTAATATTTCGTTAAATTATGCAATATGTCAAGAATCACCGATCAATTTTTATTTTACCAATTTAATTCTGAATTATTGCGGAGGCAGTCACAAAGGAAATCATACGGCAAGGAGTTAACAACACGTTACACAAAATATAGGAAAGTCAGAGACTGGAAGATCATCATTATAGATGTAATTTTCATCCAAAATTGCAAACCAGTCATTTTATCCGCTTCGGTAGCTCTAATATGTTTTGGAGATTCTGTAATTATTTCCCATAATTGTAATGCAAAAATGGGAGTCCATCGGGTCAGAAAAAACCCTCGAGGTACATGGGTCCGGGTAGAAAATCATATTCGGGGGCGTCGAATCCCATAAGTGGAAACCTCTCGGCCGCGTTAATCTCCTCGATGGTATTAAGCTCTTGCCACGATCCCGCGGATAGATTTCTCTCTTATGAAATTGCTAGTTCCCCTCAGGGGGATGCCTCGTAATGAGGGTAAATCGAAATTTCATCCTCTTTTTTTTCTCTACGCTCGTGATTCCTCCGAAAGTAGAACGCCTCCATGCGTATATCGTTCCTGTTCGAAAGCGCCGCTTCGCGGAATCCCCCGTATGAGAAACTGCGTAAAACATGCGGGTGGAAGATTGCATGATTGCCGGTTATTATGGGAAATTTTCAAAAAATCGATCAAGCTTCTGAGATGTATATAAAACCGTCCGACTAATCCGACCGAGGCGTAATATCTCATTATCAACTTAATTGCTCATTGTAAATCGATCCAACGTTCGCTCGAGCGGGATCCATTCTTCTCTCGTAGTTAATCCCTTTGATCATGGCCGATCAATCAGTCTTATGTAATAACGTAAATTTTATTGTTTAAATTAGACGTGACAGTATATATCATTTGATCATATCTACAGGAAAAGTACAAAGTTATAAGTTATGCTATATGTATAATATATATATACTTATTTATGTATATATAATATGTATAATATGGTAATAATCGTACCATATATAGCGAAGAGAGATTTTTATTTCAGCGTTCTGCGAGTTCGATGGGGTTTATCGTGGTGAGGGCTTTGAAGGGGGTAGTTAGGGGGTTGGTGTTATACAGACAATGGAGAAGAGGACGTATGAGGAAGTAGGTGAGGGGGCGCGAAAAATATAAAAATAAATGTGAATCGCCGAAAGTAGCCACGACAGAAGGCACGACAAATTGCTACGCGAAGGCTGCTGTTTGCGCACTTTTGTCATCAACGAGATATTTCTTTTGTTTCTCGTCGAGTTCTCGGTATTCTAGCGATCGCTACCCCGATACACGAGTATCCTAGTGCGAACGAAAAGCGAGAAGTATCTTTTAGCGGCATCGTGCAGCGATAACAAAATCGGCTGAATGCTTCGATGATTGGAAAAAGAGAAATGTACAGAGAAGTTAATGTATCACGTTGATTAATGTAGCGGTATTGTTAATCACTCGGAAATTAATTTTATTTCGACCTCTGATGCGAATTGCGTTTCGTGAGCTTCGTTTCTTGAAAATAAAAACGTTTCATGGAGACTGTTGAGTTCTTCAAGATTTTTAGAATTCTTAAGGATTGTCGTGTTAAGTAGAATCGTTCAAGAATTTAGAGAGCGATGGACAGAAGGTCCATTATTTTTTGACGTGATTAATCAAGGGTTTAACTGTATTGATATTCAATCAGAATTTGATCGTTTCCGATCGAATAGTCTCAAAAAACGAAGGGCCTCGGAAAACTGAAGCAGGCTTCGACTCTGTTCTCGTTGCACCATCGTCGCTACTTCTCGCGCATTTTTCGTTTCCTTTTGTGCGTCCCCTTTTGCTTTCTCTTTGCATCGAATATATGTGCGATTTTGTGATTCGATCAATCCTTTGCACTCGATATGTGCTTGTGTTTTCGTTATATTATTATTGAGGTTATGTACAAAAACGTTCGCAAAGGAATACTTAAGGCAGGGGAGAGAAGTATCCAATGAAAATTCCAATAAAAAAAAAAGGAAACGGTAGAAGGAAATCCATTGAATTAAGTTCATTAATTATGTAATTATTACTTAATAAGTAACTATTACCTAATTAAGTAATTAAATTCATCATTCTTAATGGCTTCGCCGAATCTATTAAAATCTACATATTATTTTGCAATTCGAAGTGCAAAGATTTACCTGCGCGAAGAGAACGAGATTGGGTCGAAAAATAAATTATCTCTGTTCTCTCGTTATATTTTCTTCGGAAGAAATAAAACGAGGGGAGAGACACAGATAGACGGACAGAGAGAGCGATGATTTTATAATCCGCTAATGAAAAGATTCGAAACGGAGAAAGTCTTTCGAAATATATATTTACACGAACGTCTTCCACGAGAATGTCGACAGAAGAGAAAAGAAAGGATACATTCTCTTCCAGCTTGACGGCTACTCCGAGCTTTGGCGATTGCGACGAGCAAACTTAGATCTAAACTTGCCAGTGTTAATGCTTAAGTTTATTACCATCAAAGAACATCATCTCCTCGTCGATTCGCGTGTCAACGTATTAATCGCGCAACGCTGCTTTTATCGGCGATTTTGTTAAACGCTTATATTCCTCGACGCTCGGAGATATTACTCGCTTCACCTTACAATCTTATTCGGTAAAAAATAGCGATTAATATGAGCGCACGTATACGTTCTTTACTTTTTAATATGAATATGTATCTATATTTATATTTATATATTAGATGCGTAATATGCGAATATTTGGCGTGACTTTGAGAATTGTTAAGGACGTAGATGATGAAATGGGGGTATAGATTGAGCGCAAACTCATTCGACAAAGGTCCTCCGATTGGGAAGATGTAAAATATAATAGTTAATGCGCGAATAGAGAGCAAAGGAAGGAAGGCTCGATGAAGAAAGACGTGTCCTTGAAATAAACGAGAGAATGAAAGATAACATGGAGGAGGAGGTCTGACTTTAGTCTCCATCGAGAAAATTTACGCGGGGAGGAGTAAATGTGGTACTGGATTAAAAAAAAAGAAGAAGAAAGCAATCGAAACTGAAAATTCGCACGACTGCGTGACAAGCGGGAGCATGACTTTCGTCTCCCATGATCGCTCTTAATGTTAAATGATGTTAAGGTATTTACACCAGGGCAAAATCTGTAAGAAAAAAAAAGAAGAAAAGGAAGAGAGACAAACATTACACCACGAATCTACACAAGAGTGCTCGATGTGAACCCATTAAAAATGTTATTCCTTCGAAAGAGGTTAAACGAAACCACCCGAGACTTCTTCGGTTTGGTTTCGCTCTGTTAAGTATTCGAGTGAAAGGTTATTCTTCCGCAGTCTTATGATTCCTATTAGACGATTTTTCATCGACGAACGACACGAACTTTGACCGATCGACGACGATCTCGTCGGTTTCTCTTCCTCCGTTCTTGTCCGACACTTTCGAAGCGTGTTAAAGTTACTTATTAATACGTCGTTATCACTGCGTTGCTGTAATCATTGCGTACCGGGGACAAAATCCACGTTCAAACTTAGCTCCAAAGTTTCGAGGATCTTTCGATTGGCTAACATCATCGAATTATGCCCAGATACATGAAATATCGTTGAAGTTATTCTTTCCTCATTATAAAGATCGCTCGTTCGACTTCCGCAGGAACGCAACGTTACTTTTTTTCGAATTTCCTCTCCGACATGATCTTTCGTAGAATCGCGAGAAAATTTAAGTGTACTTTTAACCAACACGAGTAAAAGTTCGACGTTCCAGGAGAAGAATACAAAATGGAAGAACGAACAATCGTTATCCGGTGACAGGGTGATCGCTGAAAATCAGAGAATAAATAAAAATGCGGGCGGTCGATGTCGAATCGATCTACACCGGCGGCAAGGCCCACAAAGTCGCCGTTTTGTCCGCGGAGGTACTGAGGAACGAGAACTCCGTCGGGTGCCATCGACCGGAGATGACTTTGTCCTGATGTTGAGCAACGACCACGCTCGGCAGGGGCATCGTTAGGTCACCTGGGAACAAATGTACCGATTCATCAGTCTCCGTTCGTAAAAAACGTCCATGGTGGCACACAAGTCCCTCGTTGACATAGTGGCGAAGACAAAGTGATATTTTTTCCCTGTTTCTGTTTAGTGGGACTGATCGATTTAGTTTTCGATTTGTTCGTAAGATTATAATTAACACTTATGACTATTGTCACGTATATTTATGATTTCTCTAGCTCATCGGATAAGCAGCTGAAATTATCGGAGTATAGCTTGCATCGTTATGAACAAATATAATTTTACCTAACAAATTTAATGTTCGGACCTTAATAAAACTACCAAGGCAGTCAAACTGGCCAGTTTCCAATTTTTTCTAATAATTTTCCAAATTGATAGCGGAGCCATGTAATCAATATTCCACTTATACCTCATAAAACCTAAATTGCTTAACCGATTTTTTCCACACCTTCACTTTTCTTTTTCCAAAGTACTTATTCAGAATATTTGAATATAATAGATATAACGCCGGTAGTTTTACTGTTAATATACCAGATGCATATCACCTAACTTTATCATCTTGCAAATATCTGACACAGTGTTAATCTGCTATTTGTCGGAAGGGATTTTGCTTGCGCATTATATTGTCGTGTGCTGATAACACAAATGAGTTATTAACCCTTTTCCAACACGGTACTTCTGAACGGGCCGCCGCATCAAAAGTGTGCACGGTGCGCGGAAAAGATCGCAGTGACCGCAGTTACGGCTCATTGCAACAGAGTTGCATTGACGGTGTGTTTTTTTTTAAATCTTTCCTTCTAATTCGACATGTCCAGAGTAAGATATTCGATGCGCAATAATTCCAATCACTCGTCGTATATGCAATACGCTGCATTTTATGGAGAGCGACTGTAGTCGCCTGTAGTACGTCAGTGGCATTTTACGGAGAGCGACTATAGTCGCCCGTAGTATAGCAATGGCATTTTACAGAGTGCGATTATATTCGCCCGTAGTATATCAGTGACATTTTATGGAGAGCGACTATAGTCGTCCGTGATAGTGAAAGGGTTAAGTAAAAATTTACCTTGCAAGTCCGTGAGCACGAGTTTGTTATCGTATCCACCGGTAAGCAAATAATAAGCCGAGGGTGAAAACCGTATACTTCTGATGTCCGCGGCATGGGGCTTAAAGCACTGCACGGTTCTGCCACCCCGTATGTCGAAGAGGACGCAGCTGCTGTCTTCGTGGCCGGAAACGAGAAGGCGACCGGATGGATCGACGCAGAGAGCAGCTACCGGACTGCCAACCTGCAACGGTATCAAATGCTAATCAGACACGCGATACTGATTCCGTTCCGTGCAAAATGGGAAGAACGTCCGATAAAAGTCCGATCCTGAGAGGCAGAGACAGAGAATAGTAGACAGTGACTCGTGAATAGGAGAGATGAAAGTGCGATCGAAAAAACGTGGGTCGGAAGTTTATCGGACGTCGAACTGAAAAACAAAAGCGAAAGAAAATTGATGTTATCGAAGCATGCTGGACGCCATTGGTACCTAGACGACGTGTTTATGCGAAAGGTGTAATAGGATCGGTGACGAGAAGAACATTCATCCGAGAGACGAATAAACCGATAGAGGTCTCAAAGTTATTTGCTTGCAATGGATATCGGGGGCTCAATGTTGAATTTAGTATAGTTAAATTATTCCGAGATAATGTAATATCCGATCATTTTATTAATTATAACCTCTACCTATATATCTGTCGTCCGATTAATTCATTGATTAAACGGTAGGAAATATTTAACGATAGAATATAAACGAGATTTATTTCCTTCTCGGCGAACGAAAACTATACAAGCAATGAATCCTTATGCGAGTGCAAACTGGAAGTACGGATTTCCAAAGCAAACTCGCATAAACATTCGTGATCTAATGAATGCTATTTCACTGCTAAAGAATTATGAGATATTTTAATTAAGAATCAAACCAACCCTGCTTCCAGGTACCGTAGCCGGTGTGACCATGTTGACGCAGCCTCTCGTTCGAAGGTCCCAGAATCTGACCGTCTTATCCTGCGATCCGCTGACGAACATGGCGCCACCCCAATTGTAAAGAGTCAGCACGTGGCCACTGTGACCGCTTAAAGCCTGGAAAGGTGTACCAGTTGCGCAATCGGTGACGTAAATCTTGCAATCACCGGCACCTCCGCTGATCAACAAACTCGACTTGTTCGACGTGTCCTCCAGGAAACAGAGATCGCGCACCGTGCCATCGTGCATCGTCAGTTCGACTTCTTGACCTGAGAGGAATGCAGGAATGTCAGAGAGTGTAAAAGGGAAATTGGAAATTTGAAGGAAAGAGATAGAGAAAGAGAGATAGAGGTCGGATGAGGTGAAAGTATTCGACGTACCTTCGAGATTCGACGTGTCGGCATTGAACCGCATGAGTTTGACCGTCTTGTCGTTGCTTCCAGTCGCCATCAGCTGGCCATCCGGTGTCCAGGCGAGACAATATATCGAGCCCTTGTGGTGTTTCGTTCTCTTGAAGAGAACGGTGGGTTGATACGTTTGATGATCCTCTCTGGAAGAGGAAATTGGACTCTTAATGGAACGGGAATAAATAGGTGTTTGTTACGAACTTAGATTACTTTCGGTTGTTTCCAGCGCGAATAGATGTCGTTATCGTAAAGTACTCGTTGGAGGGTCTGTTAATATTTTCTTTTGCATAATAGAGCATTTAAAGGTAAGGACGACAGGATATTTATTAGTGTTATGAAATGAGAGCAGAAACATCAATCGATAAAGCCAGGACACTTTTCATTTATATAAGGGGCGGGTTTCGTTTTGCTCAACTTTCCCCCTAAATAAATTAAGCCGGGACTGGTTTGCGTTTAAATGAGACTTTCAAGCCTCGATATACCGAATATGCTCCACATTTTATAACGAAATAAAAAGTCAAAATTAATCGGGCACGACTTTCCCCTATAAAAATAAGGTGGATACAAACACTTATAAATTAACGTTCTGATTAACTCTTTGAATTAATTTGCAATGACTCGTCGGAAAATTGATAAACGTAGCATCAAACTAAAGTTACCCTATTTAAAGGAAGAAAATCCTATTTCCCAAACATTATAATAAGTCTAATGTAACAAATTCTATCGACCCTCTCTACTTGTATAACATATTGCAAATTCAAAAAAAAAAGAAATACCAAAAATGAAACATCCATTTCCATTAAACCTCGCTGTTCATGCAAGAATGAAAACTAGAAGTCGCGAATCCCGTTGTTCTCAGAGATCACTTTCTTCCAGTGAATTTTCTTCCTCGTTCCCAGCCGTCGCGTAGCGTGTCCTTAATTAAAACGGAGAGACACAGGAGAAGGAGTGCACGGGCAACGAGGAGCCGTCTTTTGGCCGTGGAAACGAGGGAGAGGATCTTTAAACAGCAACAACGTCGCTTTCACGCCGCCTCTTTTTATGTCGATTTTAATTAACCACAAGTTTTCCCATCGAGCGAAGAAAGGAACCCTCGCTTCGGCGATAAAGACGTCTCGATTTTTCGAAACGCCTCTTTCTTCTTCTTGGCATCATTAGGTAGCCAAAGTGACGTAAGAATTCTGTCTCAATACTTAAGTCGGACAAATTTTTGTCATTCCGACGTCTGAAACTTTTAGCTTTCGTAATTTTTAACGAGGACTTATTGTTCAAGCTTTCGATATTGTAGAAGTTTTAGAATTTTCTCGGACAAACGGTGCACCAAGGAGTTAAAAGATCAGACTCACAATCAGTGAGTCCGAGATCAAATCTTCTTCTGTTATCTCTAGCAAATTTGTCTAATTTATTAATTAATATATCATAGTTTTCCATACAGTGGCGAAAATCATTTAGCTCCGTTTCTCTTACACTCTTGGAAGCTCATTTATTCATCTGTCACACGGGCCGTGCACTTTCCTTCGTCGAAAAGCGCACGTTCCTATTTGCATGCTCGAAATCGTTGCTCGAAAGATCGACACGATTTTCACGAGAAGAAAAACGAACAGGGAATACTCGTGTGCAACGTTAGAATTACGTGGATGATACTTTCTCCTCGCGGAGGATGATTAAATGGAATCAATGGGAGACTGATATGCAATCGCAATAATTGCACCGTCTGAAACTCACGTGGAGGGAGGATTTTAATGCGAACGATCTCAATCTTCTTATTTTTCAAATTCCTCCGCTTGAAAGTCAACGGAGGAAGAGAGAGTCCTTGATAAACTTGCAAAAGAACGCCCCGTTGATACAACGTTTTCTGAGTGGCTCCTTTTTTTTACGACCGACAGACAAAATGATAAATGTTCTTTCGATCGAGAAACTGCTATCGTCACAGATTTTGCGACCGCCGAAAGAAATATGCGCGCGAAATTTTTGCACCTGGCGCTGTAACACTTTCTACGTTGAAAAAGATCAACTCGGTAATTCGGTTAAGAAGCCTATCGTCGGTTAACAATAAATTAACAGAAAATTTGTCTCCTAAAAAGGCGACTCCCATAAAAACCGACCGAAGCGTTTAATTGCAAAACTTCACCAAAGAAGTCATCGAACTAACTGACCGTTCACGATGAAAGAACATAATTGCTATCTCTGAATCATTGAATTTTTCTATACTTGAGATGATAAACGGCCTTCGATGTATCATAATCTAGCGTAAATGCTCGCCACCTTAATAGAGACGGAGTGTTTTGCTTTCATCGTTGCCGTAACACCGCGCAAAAAGCTGTTTCCTGCTGTCACGATTTTACACAATTCGGACTCACGTCGCCGGGTCTATTATTCGGTAATGGGAAACACATAAACAGTGAGAAATCGCCCGAGGATTAATGGGAGAAAAAGTTTTACGAGCGACATTTGCTGTTTGACCGAGCAAAGATTGCCGCGAAAGATCTCGCCTCTTTAAACTTCGAATTTAAATTTTGAATGTCGCGCCACCGTGCGCGGTACAAACTTGTGATACTTTTATGGAAGTTGCTATAATTCTCCTTCATAAATTCATTTCAGCACGTTGCCGGTGACGCGCTCGAGGGACTTTCTCCTCGTTATAAACGTACGTTTAAAGCGTAACGCAACACCTTGCACCGGGAATGTCTCGTTTTTAAGCGCGTGTAAACAGAAATTATGGAGATGTAAATAATCTCGAGGAAAGTTATGGTTTCTATGACGTTCAATCTCTTGTGCCTTGATTTATATATATAATCTGTTGTGCATTGTAGTGTATTGCAGTGTATCTAATTTGTAAAATTTTCTATCGCTGTCTAACTTATTTTTATTTGACAGTAATTACAAACATTTAAGAAACATTTTTTTGTTTTAATTATTCTACGAACTTATCTGCCAATTAATTAAAATTAATTTGGAAAATTTCTTCCATTTAATTCTTCGATTAGAGAACGTTAAATACTTTCTATCGAAGAAAACCTTACTGAAAATAAGAATACAATAATGTCGAATACTAAAATCGAAATGAAACCCAGAGACAATTAAAAATCAGAAAGTTGCATCAAGTATCACTGCACAGCATAATCATCGGAACGTAAAAAAATGAATCTTTCCAAGAATACAGATGATTTTCTTTGCCAATCTGTTATTCTCATTTCGTGCAGCAAATTTCTTAGTTCGTGCTCCCGAGAGATAATCAGAAAATTATGCAATTATCATCGTCATTATCATCATCATACCTTAGCATCGGTGCATGAATTATTGCGCGCAGATAGAAAAAGCATCGGTCTATTCCTCACGAAGGAGCAATTAGCGGGCAGCAAAGTTTACATCCAGCGTTAGCGGATAGAATTCGAGACTTTCCGCGAGATAAAGCAAAAGGGGATCCCTTATCTCGCTGAATATCGCAACAGCAAGCAATAAAAGAATCGCAAAGATCGGTTGCACGTTGGTTGAACATTCCGGAATGCTCCGTTTGGTATTAAGGCCTCCGCCGTTCGTTAAGTCAGCAGGCTTGCGTAAAATTAGTCTAGCCAGGACAATTTTGAACTCTGGTGGATTCCCGTGCGATTTACGATGTAGCAGGAAAATTGAAATGCATAAATAACGAGTATGAATTGCGTTATGAGACTTCGACGCTCGCGATTCGCTGTCTCATGCAAATCTACGGTGAATTTCTCCTGTGGCATTTGCGAAATTGGTAAAAATCATCTTGAGAGAAAGAGAGAGAGAGAAACGAGGAAGAAAGCGGTGGAAAAGTAGCTTTACGCTGATGATGTTAATGTGCTTTCGTTTTGTGGAAGAATGAGCGATTGCTTCTTGTTCTTTTTTCCAGTTAATTGTCAGATTGTTGTAACCGACGTGATGCAATATTCTCCCGTTGCATATTTATATTTATTTCATATATAAATTTGTAGATATTAAAGGAAACTTTCGATTAATATACAGAAACAATATAAAAATGTAAAGTTAAAGATAGATGGATGGAAAGTGTTCCCAAGTTGTCACTAGCTACCTGCTGTTAATCCACTAAGTCTAACTAATGATCTACGATTATTAGTAACAGTTTCATGTTTCCTCAATGTTGCAATTTCTAGCTATTTGCAAGTGTTCCAATAAATCCTACGACTCCTTTTTTACTCTGCAAATCGTTTTCACGCAAGAAAATGTAAAAAGTTCCAAATTCCTTGCTAAAAGACATCCAGCCATTGCGAATGGCTCGGCGAGGATTACTTTCCCAATTAAAATATTTCTGATTAATTAGCGTAACCGAGAGGAAAAACATCGATCGGCGATCGAGAGAAAAAGGGAGCACGAGAAATTGCGAAGTCATTAATCGTCGCACTTTTTTTTCACGCGTCAAACGTGTCAACTACGATCATATTCATTTTCACGCTGAAATTTGCAATTTTGCGCGAACCAACAACGACATTGCCGGCAAATATTTTTTCCCTTCTCGTCGGCATTGAGTCACCTCTGCAATTTACGATTTCTCGGCTGTTCGTGGGCAACGTACGACATCCATCGCATAGACTTCCGCTTTCGATCTGGGTCAATCTTGTCGGAAATATTTGAAAGCGTGTCTTTTACCGATAGGAAAAGTGTCCAGAATTTCATTGACGAGCTGCGCGTAATCGAACGAAAATCGCAACAGAATAATAGAAATACTTTCGTCAAGTAACCTAATATAAAGCACTTTCTGCTGATAATAAAATATCTAAAGTATATTATACTATTTGGAAGAAGAAAATCGATAAGATCTTACCTGACATCGTGGAGCTTTGGATAAGAGCATATTCTCAACGTTTTCGAATTCGATCCCACGGCATAGAGTTTTCCATGGGGGTGAAATTCGGCGCATCTTACAGCCTGTACGTCTTCGAGTGCCGTAACAGGAACGAATCTCGGTCTTCCGCCATTACTACTTCCGTTGCTCGCATCGAGTTCCGGTCTCGGTTCTTGCTGCAAATTAATAGGGAGAAGTTTGCTTTTTTATTCTACATTAACGAGTAATTATGAAGTTTCGCTATGTTCTGAGATTCGCGATATACGGTAATGCAGTATACGATGTGAAGAGTCACGGAAGTCGAATGAGATGTTACATGTAATTCTCATATAACAAGCGGAAAAAATATTCGCTATGAAAGTGCGTTCTTGTGTGTTATTGTGATTTTATAAAGATTAAAATACCGTTTATTTAAAGAGCTGATATATATCAGAGACTAAGATGAGAGTATGGTAGATTATTGCCGTTTGTTTCGCTAATAAAACGGGGAATATAATAGAGTAATTAACAGGGACGATAAAGAATATTTTTAAAATTGTAAATAACCGCATTGATATTCCATTCTGTTCGTGGTAAACGAAATAAATTAAATGGCGAAAGAGAAGTCAGAGTCAGAAGTCATTTTTGTAGCATGCTTGGAATATTTTATTTTTTTAAATCCATAAAGGTATCACTCGATACGCTTTATACATCAAAGGAATACGGCTTTACTTGTAAAGACATAAAGTTATATTTTATTCTATGAGAATCTGCTTGAAAAAGCAACACGAACAACGGGCGTAATTTGCAGGACAAAAATTTCGAAGATGTCTTAGAAAGTCAGATCGTAAAGAGATTCCTAACGGCTTGTAATTTCCGTGGGACCATGAAACTTAGTTTTGTATGCAAATTTAATGAAGTTTCCTACTCGCAACTCTTACTCCCTAATGAATTCGACGAAAGCAGTATTCGACGTGCGAAGTTTCATAATTCATCGAACGTTTCTAGCGCTAGGCACGAAATATCGCGATCAGTTTCGCGAGATCGTCACGCGTATTTTCCTCCGATCTCGTTAAATCGTTTCTTCGCGCAATTTGCTTCGAGTTCCTGAGTCGATTTTGTAATTGGCACCGCGGCAAATTTAAAAAATTTACCCGCCCAGCCGAGACTAAACTTGCTCGTTATTCCAATTTTTTACCTCTCCTTTTCAAATTACATGTCTCTTTCAGGGACAAAAAACGTCAATATTCTATATTTAAATCATAACTGAAAGTTAAAACGCTCATATACAACACGTTCGATCGGTTATTCACATTAACCCTCTACAGACCGAATTTTTTGTGGTATCTGAAGACCAGCTGCAGGTTAGAACATTAGAATATGATAAAAGTACAATTTTAAATAGTGGATTTAACTTGATTGTTAAACGTTGAGTTGCAAAGAATTTCATGATTTTTGAGAACTATATTGTAGCATTTGGCAAAGTTAAAAACTTTACTTTGAAGAACGGAAGCTTAGAGATATCTTGTGTTACCTCATAGTCACAAGGGCCAATAGAGGGTTAAATTGTACATACAGACTACTTCCAATTTTGCAATATTTTTAATTGAATACTCGCCGTAAATGAACTAACGTAAATCTGGGGCCGACCACAGAGACAAAGTTTCGAATTATCAACTAGTGGACACGATTTCAAGTCTCCGTTAACCCTACCAAATTTTTTCTTCATTTTTTCTCCATACGTATCTCACCATAATCACTGTAATGTCGAACCCCCGTAACGCTCTAACCCCTACGCAAAATAACCATAACAATAAAACAATCGTACCAACAACGTATTACAAAGTGCAAAAGCAAACAATATAAATAACGTACGGTGAAATAAAAGGAAAACTGCAAAAAAGAAAAACCAATAAAACAGCAAAGAGAATCGGTGCTGCAATCATTTGCGGAAAGAGTCTCCCCCGAGGAGGCCGGAACGAAGTCGTTGGTACGACTATAATAGGATTTTCCGCGAGCGCGGAATTATTTCGCGACTCTGCTTGCACAATGTTCGCAGGGCGCTTCGCCACGCTTTTACTTTCGTGTTCCGGCCCGAACATTCGTTCGTTCGGCCGATTATCTCGACAGCAGCAGAAATTAGCAAAGCAAATGAGGTCCGCCCGTTGTTCGGCGTTGTTCCTCTCTTGATAAACCGTGCAAGACGAGGGGAACGAATCATGTGCTTTTTTTTTTTCTTTCCTCTTCTTCAGCGCCGACGTTGTACGTCTAACGGTGCAAGATCGTGTTCCTCGCAATTAGTACTTCGCGCTTCTATCGTTCGCAAACGCGCTTATCAGATGTTACGTGCGTTCGCACACCGAGAATCAGCAGAGAAAGGATGTTGCGGGGTGAATGAATTGTTCGTTTCCTTTTGGAAAACTCGACGTTCCGAGGAGCAGTCCTTTTTTCTTTTGTGTTTTTCGGCTCCAACTGCTGTGGTCATTTTGCCCTAGAATCCACTGTTTTCGGTGAGCTTAGAACCGCCGAGGCTATGATATATAGGGTCTCTCAAAATGCGCGGTTTTCTTAAATCTTAGATAAAACACACAATTTACTTTGATTTCAAAATACTTTTTATTGATAATTAAAGTATCTGTTATGCCATTTATATGCATAAAACAATATCTGTCAAATGACCACTTCTTGCGCTTCCATAGATGTCCACTCTTTTATTACAATTTTCAACCACATGTTGACAGAATTGTGGATATCTCGCCAGTGACACGAATAATTTCATCTTTTAACTCAGGAATCGAGTGTGGATCGTTTTCATAGACTTGACTTTTCACGTAACCCCAAAGAAAATAGTCCACCGATATCAAAGCACATGACCTTGGTGGCCAATTGACATCACCGTTTCAGCATTTTTCACTGTGCGCCGATTTCCGAAGAATAATTTAACAATTTCAACACGTTGTTAATTATATTGTCTACGACGCCATTTTTGTAAATGGCATAATTGTCACTTCATAAATGAGACAAGACCTAGGCGAATTTAGAACGCCATCTGTGTTTTATTAAAGATTAAAAAAAAGTGCAATTTGAAAGTCCCTTTACGTCTCACATAGAAAAACTGTTAATTTACCAGAGGTGATTTGAACTCGGGTTCTCTAACTGCGAGTACGAGTTTTTACTTTCTTATCCACCATAATTCTCAAAGTATTTTCACTGCTTTGCACTTTTCACCTTCAACTATATGGCCATCTCTCCTAGGACCCATTGTTTTAAGTGGTGTCCGAATCACCTTGGCTATGATATCTTGAATATTAAATTAGGAAAGATTTCCCAGAGAGATTTCCTCTTTACCATAGTCCCAAGCAACATTTTTCAGTGTGCTCACTGACAAATTGTCACAGTGCAGAGGGACATGAACATTCTGTTGGTCTCCGGTGAATTGTTGTGTGAATTTGTTCAAACGTGAACAGTTAAGAATTTCGACATGGGCGACGAGGATAACGATAAATCAGTGATGCAACGAGGATTAGTTTACATCCCATTGCATCGACAATATCCGTGCACCTTATAATTTACATTAAGTAATATACAAAATAAGTAGTTTCCGACGACGACGATTTTTGCACGACACTGAAAAGTCGAAGCACTCACGCGTGTCGTGAAATTTTCAAATGACTCCGCATATCGGTGACCCTAAAAATCAGTGTAAAAGCCTGCTTTTGTGGTTGCGAAAAGGCTGATAAATTTGAGAAAATTATGCGAAAATCGTGCGAACTCCGCAACATAAATGGCAACGTTAATAAAGTAAAGGAGCTCGTTCTGCTCCTATTTATGATGCCTTAATGATAGCTTGTAACTTGAAATTTACTACTGCAGTTATGATGTAATTCCTCGTAAATGGCCATAGTTTCAAGCTATAAATGATTATACATGGCGATTGTTAGACGTGGAAGTATCTCGCCAACGACTCTTAGAACTTCGAGTAATTTCACTACTACATTATCGAACGAAATATCTCTGAACGGGACCCTTGAAACGACGCTAGAAGAGAATGCGTAAAAAGCGATTGCTTCTTCGTTGAATGCTCAATTTTTCTCTCGCTTTTCCACTTGTTCAGATTGAAAATTTAATTGACCACAGTTGCAATTCTCAAGATGGAAAATGGAGGTGAAGAAGAATAGAAAAAATTCGGAATATCTAGGACGAGTCAGGTGTGGAATGACTCCGAGAAGCATCATCGTCTCTGTTTCTTGCCTAGTCATCGGCATCGTTTCTCCATCAACGTTCGTCGTCCTGTTACACGCGCCTAGTAATTCGCCTAGACGAATTAATAGAAATCGTCTTTGAGAAACGAAGAAACGTCGAAACGAAAGAACAAGAAGAGATACGGTCCGATCGATCTTCGATGGCGATTAAAGCGCTATAAACCTCGGCACGCGTCGATGTTGAACCTTAGCTCGCTGGCTTTGCAATATGTTTAAATAACGAGATATAATTGATTTCTTGATAATTCGAATTCACGTTAATTCTCTTTCACGGTGAAATCAATTGAAGAAGACGAGAATATCGGCATCTTTGATCGAGTATAATTTGTCGGCCATCGGTGTACGACGTGGCACTCGACGCGTTGATAGACCACCATAATGGTCGATTAAGTTTCACGAAGAGGAACGTGACATTAATCGATTAAAACGACTTTCACTTTGTAATTTCGCGTTTCTAAGGGATCCGACGAAATTCCATCAACTCGAATAATATTCCTGGCCGTTCCTTTCCCTTATCGTGCCGTTGAATCTAATACTTTACGAGGCGTCGTGCGACATCGCGAGGAAGAAACTGGGACAACAATAAGGTGTTTTATCGTCGGTTCCAGCGAGACCAGGCAGGTTTTTACGAGCTAGAACCAGGCTGTCGAGAGAATCGATCGTCGATCCTCCTCGTAGAATCGAGAGGATTTCATGGAAATTCCGCTGGCGATCGGCTTTCTTCCGGGCGACTTAACGAACCGGAAACCGCCCGAGCCATTCGGGAACGAGCGATAAATTTCAGAGATCCGCCGCGAAGCCTAGTTTCTCCGATGGAACACTGAAGTCCGTGGATTATTAGTTCTTTCTTTCTAATTGCCACGGCGAGTTATTTTCGGTGAAGGAGAGATAACAGCCGACGGGGATGAGTGAAGAAAGCTGGAAATTGCGTTCAACGTTTTAAACGCATTTACGAGCGAGTCCAATGTGCCGTTTGTAATGCCGGCTGAGCAGAAAGTTGTGAGTCAGGGATAGAGATTCGCTCTGTCGAGATATCGGAATGTCTATAATGCAACGATAAGTCGTTGGTAAAAGTTGGAACAGTCGATAAATCTGATTTCGGAAGAGTGCGTCAAGCGAGAGGAATATGACGAGGTGAAAGAAGGTAATGGAAGTTTAAATCAGAAGATATACGCACTTAACGAAATGGTCTTTAACAAAAACAGTCGAAGAAGATAAGTACACTGCACCGCATAAAGTTTGCGCAAAGACCGACGATTTTCGCGTTTTATGCCGAGTTTGCATTAGCGTTTACGAGCATTTCTTTCTAATGTGGATGCGGCATTATGGAAACTTTTACCTGTTTGGCTTTTGCGGCCTGCAATAGAAAGAAGTCTTTTAAGATCCTGGCCGAGGGGATGTCTAATTTCTAAAATACCCGAAATTTACTTAACCAGTTAACTGCGTTCGACGTGTATACACGTCGATCTAGAGTTCTACTGTGTTAACCTTTTTAATAGTATATTTTAAATTTCTTATCGATAAAAATATAATCTTTCCACCTTTTGTTTTCCTTTTACCGTAAAATCTATAATAGGAGTATTTGCCTTGCGTTAGCGTGTATACACACTGCTGCTTAATTTTAATTCCGCATCCTGCGAGGGATTTTAAAATAAATTCCACAGTTAACTGGTTAATAAAGAAAATAAGTTATAATAATATCTGAATGGGTACTGTTTCACGGAAGTAATTACAGCTTTAATCGAGTAATATTAATTTGACAATTTTAAGTGTAATTAGAACACCCGATGGAAATATAGTTACGAAAAAGGGAACGACCGGGGGATTAAATTCGCGCGTCAAAGAACAGAGTAATATCGGAGGAAGTGAAAGATTTTATGGTACAAGGAACTCGACAAATGCATCATAATTATCCGACACATCCTTCTCGCGTGACAAGTCCCGAGGTAACTACAAGAGGGATAATAATTACTCCTGGTCGCTCTTGTCGATGAATCCCCGACTTCGAAGTCTGGTAAGATTAATAAAATGTGAAATCGTCGAATGATTTATCGTTTAACGCTGAACAAAGGCCATCGTGCAACGATGCCACGGGAATCGAAGCTACGGATTCACGTGCTGGTGACGTAATTACGGCAGATTGAAGTAAGCGCTCATACGTGTAGTTATCATTTTCTCGTATGCCTGCGTAATCCCTGTTTTCTATTGAACGAAGAAATACATTTGTGCAATAGTTGCATCCTATCTGTAATGTAATTCTTGCCATTAATATATTTATCGGACTAAGTGGTTGGGTAAAAATGACAGAAAAATGGGCATACTGTTAAAGATTTTCGACGTTAAAAGATTCTATCCATTAAAATGTATGGAGCTAACGTTATAAAAGGTAGTTCTTCATCATGTCATAGCTACCTCTGCAATAACAAAAAGGAGTTATCTTCGATGTATTTTATTACTCGATAAGGGTAAAACTATCGCCGGTTAGCAAATCAATGTAACTTTCACTACGAAGGGACAAATCTCAATTGCCTAATCAAAGATTCTTAGTTGAAGAAGTTTTTAAGTTTATCAAGATATTTACACGGATGTTAGAGCACGATACGGGAAGTAAAGAGTAATTATTTCATTTTGTAGTCATTAGAATTTCGTCGTTTCCCATAACAGCATGACGTGTTAATTACCAACACTTCCGCTGAAACGTGATTTATATTTGTTACATACACGAGATGTCAAGCGATTGATTGACACAGAATCGACACCTGAAGGACAATTTCGAGATTTTCATTCAGCTCGAAAGTCTGAGAAAGTTCGTTCGTCGTTTAATATAGGAAAGGGCGGATATCTCGCACACTTTCCACGCGAACATCCATGCCGGATGTCTCGAAGGCCTTCGGACGTACGAGTTTAATCGAAGATCGTCGGAAGATCAACGGCGCGTGGCTGAATGAAAAGCAATTAATACGAAAGCCCTGACCCGATTGTCGTCTATTACTTTTCAATTTCTCACTGTACTGCGTCAGAAAGGAATTACAAGTGTGCACAAATTTGGTCATAACGTCCGAATAATTTTTTCGGCGTGAGAAAATGGAGTAATTAAAAATATAACTTCAGAGACATCTTAAGTAGATAATTTTCAGTGTAACAAATTAGCTCTGCTAATTTTTTTCTGCTTCTATTAAGAGGAACTGATGAATCTTAAATACAACCAGCAATACATTTCCGTGAAGATCGACATAATATCGTTGACTTATTCACAGCTTCCTTCAAAGATCAGAATCATTTATAAGTAAGACAGTATCCGGATGAGAGATCGCAAGAAAGAAAACGATAAATTAGCAACAGATTTCTCAGCGTATATCACAGAAAATTACCACGTCATCGGGACTCGCAGTAGCACGAAAAACTGCATCCTAGATGACCTCGCCGATGCAATCAAACGGGTCTTGCATTTTCAAGCGATCACTTGGCCAACAGCCGCATCGGGAATCCTCGAATTAATTCCGTTAATGCAATTGGGTGATTCTCGATTGCACGATTTGAGATTTTCACTCTTCACAGCAAACCGGTCGGACCGGATTCGTCTCGGATCCTTTCTCTGTCTCTGCGAGAAGCCGCGGTTATTTTCATCTCTCGATGGATCCCCTCGATTCGGCTGAGCAATCGTATCGATTTGTCGAACCGATGAAAATGCATTTGACGATCCAAATATAGAATCGAAACGGCGATACAGCTTTGCAACGTAAAAAAAATAGAATACTTTGAGAATAAATACCGGTGAAACCAGTCGCTTTGTGTATCTGGGTTGCGACACACTTTTTCGGCTGCTGTCGTTTGACCGGAAATCAAAGGCACGTGTGCACGGGACTTAAGGGTACGACGATCTTGTCGACGCTTTCGGAAAGGAGGGAAACTTTCGAAGCTTGAGTGCGGATTTCACCACTTCAAGTTATCTCATAGAACGAGGTAATAACACTCGGTTTGTCTCTAACGCGTTGCGCGCCACGTGGATCTACCTTGGTCCTCGGCGGACTTCCGGTTCAGGATACGAATGGAGAACAATTCGGTCTTTAGTGTTTGCCGGGACTTTCTATAATATAATGTGGGATTCCTTGAAACTCTTAGAAGCCAAGGTGATGAATTCAAATTATTACAAATTCCTCCTCAAATCTGACGAGTATTTCTACACTATTTTTAATTCGATTATGATCACATTAATGACAATTTCTGGATCATTTATGATAAACGACACTGTCACATTTTTACAATCGTATTATCATTGATAATAAAAAGCCCCGCGAAAGTATGAGAAACATATCGAACAACAGTTCGCCAGGGATAGGCCATCGTTTAAAAAACGGAAGGAATAACGTAAGAAAACCGGATATCTAACGTGCCACGTATTAATTATGCGAAACGAGCTCGTGACACGAGCCGCCACGCTCGAGATGCATAAATTGAACGAAATGTACGACCCGTCGTCAGTTGAAATTGTTTACAGGAAAAATGGAGTGGAAACGAGCTCGCGAATGTTGCCGGAGTAAAAAGAAATCGGATTTCAAGTTTGTCCCCGGCATTAGAACGTAAAGGAGTAAGACTACCGACGTCGAGGAATTTCGCAAGAGGTCACTTGTTCCTAACGAGTTCTTATCGCATTGCATCCGATCGGTGCGCAACTATAATTTGCCTCAGCTCGATATATTCAAACTGGATTTTTTGAAAACCAGAGGCCTTTAAGAGTGACCGCTATGGAGTCACGTAATAGTTCAAACGACGGCCTCCTGGGACGTGAGATGTTGTTGCCTTCTGTCTATGGAACATCAAGTATTCTGCAACTATCTACTTGTTGCATTGTGTGTCGAAAGTTGTGCAAAGAAGTTGTGCATAAATGTTGCAGACATCCTCGGGAAGTTCTACCATCGGAATATCACTTCTTGGAATGTTTAATATTATAATAGGAATTTCTAAAAAATTGGTAGATACAGTTTTAGATGAATATTACGATTAGAATGAAGTTTCTTAAGAAATTTTTACCTATGAGGATATAATTATCGAAGAATATGCCTGCGATAATTGTCTAAGAATATAGGCGCCAGAATGTATTGGCAATTTAATTCTTCAAATAAGATACTTAGGATATATATTTTAGTTGAGGAAGTTTCTTATTTTATTACGGGACGTTGCGTAAATTATTCTCGATCAGACACTGTTAATTTGCAGATAACAGTCAACTAATTGTTTTTATACCCGGTTTGTTATTACATGTAATATTTGAGAAACGAATCGAAGTCTAGTAGTTTCATATCTTTAATGGAAATTCATATTGCGGCTTCAGTGAACATAATTGCATTTTTATGAAAAACCGTGGTACAATGCGTTCACTTTCACATCGTAACACATAAAATTATTATAATTGATTTTAACGCGTTTGACAGTGCTCAGTTGGGTGCAAGAAACGACGGATATTATTATACAACTTCTTAGAATTTCGCTAATCGCACCAAGTAGCTTTTTAATTTGTCAGACATATAGTGGCAATAAAATTCCACGCGCACATTTCTTTCCTCTAATTTAACAACAGTCAGGGAGTTTCCACATCGCGTAAACGACGCGAAAAAAAATTTCTAATTACGCTCGCCGATTGCGAAATGTCGCAACTTACTTCAGCGCTAATGAAGCATCTCATCCGGAGGAACGGAATCATGCCATTTACACTTTCGTCATCCTCGTCGGCAACCAATTGGACGACGGTCGAAAAAAAGAGTAAAAACTATTTTCTACCTCTATTGTGAACAATCCTCCTCGTTGCACTCGTTTATTGCGTAACGCGAGGATTCGCTTTCACCAGAAAAATTCTTCGTTGGTACTTTTCGAAAGTAGCCGTATATTATCATTTTTTTTTTAAACCTCTCCCATCGTTTCTGCTTTTCCTGTTTCGAAAGCGTCGATCGTCGTTGAAGAGTCTGTCGATAGTCTATTATTAGGCGAAAATATCGCAAGACCGCAAAAAAGCATGCTCACTCTCGATTGAAGATAAACTAATCGATGAACGATCATTTCGGTTTTTACTTATCGCTCCGATTTCATTAGAAACGATTGGTAATAATCGGTTCGGATTCTACGACGAAAAGGAAGAAAATGAATGGTGGTGATTGCAATTAATCCTGAGGATTTAGGTAACATCGTGAAATATACCTCTGTTTATATCTCTGCCAAGGGGATTAAAGCTGTAATGGAAACCAACGAAACGAGGATTTCACCGAAGTCCATGAAACGTGAAGTAAAGGATTAAGAGATGACTATGGCGATCTTTGAGCTCGATAAAGTTTAGTTTCTTTTCTTTGCGAAGAAGTAACGGTGGATTAACTTCAGATCGCTAATCGGGAACACTTTCTAGTTACCGACGAAATTACGGATCCGTTAATGGGGCCCTGTTATTACAGAAATTGGACGGATTGATATAAAGGTGATTGGAATTATCGGCAAAAATAATTCTTCAACGATTCTTGCGTGAAAAACACTCGAGTATATAAAGCCTCGTCGATGTTTGTTAACGCGAAAATCTGATCTTTTTATATCCGGAAATTTTCTTACACGAGCTAACGGTAATGTTACGAGCGGTCGTTAGATTAAGTATCAATTAAGCATTTGATTCCGTGCTGTTATATAAACGTAGAGGTGTTACGTTAATTAAAGCATTACAATATTTTCTGATCTCTATCTAAATGTTTAGCATTTTCCAGCACTTGCAAGTGAAAAGAATTAATTAATTAAAATGGAATATCTCATGTGTAATTTTGGAAATGTTCGAAAATGTTCATTTCCGCGGTAGCAACATAAGATAAGAAGTCCTTTTAATTCCATCATAATCCTGAGAAACAAACACATCCGTTAAACCCCGAAACCCATAAATTCTCTCGAACAAATCGTGAAGTTGTAATCACGGTGCATCGATGGAACACGGCGCGGAGGAATACTTTCTTCGACCGATATTTCAGACGGTTGCAGCAAAACGCCAAACGGAGGCAGCTCAATCATTATCTCCCGTGACAGATGTATTAATTTCTGGCTCTTCTAATCGCGAAACGATCCAGTCTTTCCTCGAAGGTGAACCATTTTGCAAGAAAGCTCCGATTCCATTATTGCTGACTGGCGCTATGATCGCAATCGATAAACTAACAGGATGAAGAAATTTCGACATGCGAGTCGGTTGATTGTATGCTTCCGGGATTAAGTATTAATAATGATTGCACAATGAGATAAGAGTGAAAAGTTACGAAACTGTATTAACAAGCAAGCCCGAAGCGCTTGAAAGGGACGTTTCCGCCTGCAGCGAAACAATGCACAAAAATGCAACGGTAACGAATTCAAGGAGGAATTTTTTCGGCGTCGTTAGAAACCGTGGTTCTTTTTCTAGGTGAAGTTTCTTGCGATTCAAGGATCTCTTATTCTCCAACCGTGATAATCGATCTGTCTTCGGCATTGAAACCGGCGCATGAATATTAATCGTAAGAATCAATTTAAATTTCCCAACGAATGGTACATTTGAATATCGAATCGCGGCTGGCGGTTTCTCGAAATGCAAAATGATATCTCAATCACGGTGAAACCGTGATTTCGATACTTTCGGATAGAAATCTCCCGGAATATTCAAATCGAGAGGCTCGCGCCGTCGAAAATGTCTGGGACATCGATCATCGATTTCATAAATCCTCTCGTCTCGACTATCTACCATCCACTCGTTTCATCGACTAACACACATCTACAGAATAACCTAGCAATTTCTCCTCTCAGAATACAAAAACATCGAAAAACGAACCATGTAGCTACCGCGTCTTCTTCCCGGTTTCTCGTTCCTCCTGTCCTCCGTCTTTCTGCATCCTTTGGCAGCCCTTTCGAAGGTGCTGAGCGCATGATGATCAGCTGTTTCCACGTCCAACAGATTTTCCATCGATCTGCGCGTTTGTCTACATCCATTCGCTGATTTAGGACTCTTCCTCTGCAAGTGATTCCCGTTTTCATCGTGATACTCTTCCCATTCGCTAACTTCGCTTCTGACGTCCTCTAAGGACCTCGTCCTTCCGACGGAGCAAGTGCAAGGAGGTACGCTGCTCCTGCAAAGTCCACCGGAGCTTTTTGCCCGTCCTCTGGCCGGTTCCATCATCATCATTCTCGGGGACACCGCAACCGGCGACACCTGAAGCGGCGTCATCGCTTGCGGCGGTGGCGGCATGGCGTTTCTGTACAATGGCGCCAAGTAGTAGTAATCCCGACCTTTGTTGCCGTTCGATGCACTTATTCTTGCAGGAACGTAGTTATACTCGGGAATATGAGGGGTTATCCACTGCGTCAGAGTGTCCAGAGGCACAGGACGATAACAAAACGATGGACCCCTCGAAGCCGGATGGCTCCGGTACATCGGTGGCCAAGGACGAGATTGTTTCAAGTCAAAACGAGGATCCATCCTCGGATCCAGGACTCTGATGTCACCCATTTTATCCAGTCCTATAGTTTCTCTCTTCGTGTATTCTTCGGTGGCTGTTGTTTTTCAAAATCAGCGAATCTTCACGTTCATGATCGATCGCATCGATCACGTAGATTCAGAGAGATCATACACTCCGAACATGAGAGAAGCGCGTTTCTATCGGGGAGGAGGAAGCAGCCGAGGAAGAGAGTGGTAGAAACGTGCGAAACAAAAGACGTCCGATTTTCACTACTTTCCAACCAGCACCGAATAAGCTGCCAGGCTCTTCCTTCGGGGGACGTATCACTACACTTCACTCGCTATCTTTCGAGCCTATCTTCCCGTTCGATCGAGTCGAACCGATCTCGAGATTTCTCTCAACGCACTCGTCCGTCTATTTTTGTTGGAATTTGAAGTCGATCAAGGAACTTCCTTCGGACGATATCGATCACACTCGAATCAGCTGATTTTTCAGGCTTCTGGGCAAGCGTGCAGGCACGAGCGATCGAAGGAAATCTCGAGGATCGTTGGATCGCGAGTCTGAGTCGACTGTGCTCAGCTGAGTGCAGCGAAGGAGTGCGTAGCCGAGGTTCTCGTCGAGTGACTTCGGCCCGTTGAGAAACGACCCACTTCTCTTCTGCGTTGGATCGAAACTTCATCTCCCCTTCTACTTTGCTCGTACACGCTCGCACGTTTCGCGATACTCATCCCTCTTTCAGCTTGCATCGTAAGAAACGAAATTACCGTGGTTCCTTTCGCAATTCGGCACATATCGCCGATAATTTAACGGGAGATTATTGGATAGCGCGCGGTTGAACTTCGTGCCGTTTGTCATTTTGGGACAACGCGAGAAGTCCCAATTATTTTTTAAGTTTGTTCGTTTAATCGGAGACCGTAATTATCGGGAAGTATCGACAGGTGGAATGTTTATTTTCGGTGTTCATAGTTTACAAAACTGCAATTGAAATTCATCATTGACGTTATAGCTATTGATGATTATTATAGTTAACGAGGGTGTATAAATGTGTGTGTTGAAAAGTTAGAAATGAAGCAGGGAGGAAGATTGATCGATTTAATAACATACTGGAAGATAAACGTGACAAATTAAAGAAATTCTACCTACAGAAATCTCAGTAAGTGCTTTGGAAAATTGGTGTAAGATACCAAGAAATTGTTTCTGTAATTGAATTAATATCTCTAATGCGAGAGAAAAGGAATAAGAAGAAATATCTACAGGCGATACCTTGTTTAATAATTTCTTTGAATACTTTCACTCTTCTTGGATTTTTCAACTGAATTGTCGATTTCAGATCCATCAATATTTATATCAGAGCGTGTAGACGATTCGAACGGAACGTAAGAACACGATTTGAACGGAAATTCGTAACAAGCGCCGATCATAATAAGATACGTACGCCTAATGCCAGAGACAGGTGTTACGTGTTAACAAGAGGCAGATAAAGCTTACTTTTCAATTCGGAACTTTTTCCTCCAAATACTTTCACCGTTCTTCGATTTTCGGTACAAATAATCCAATTAACGAAGCGCACTTAAAACTCGGCCGTGCAACGAGACGTATAAATGACTCGAAGGGAGCGTTAAAAGTACGATTTAAGCGGAAATTCGTAATAAACGCTAGCATTTATGGGAGGCAATAATTTCAATATACGAGAGAGTTCGATAATACGTTCCAAGCTTAAAAAGTACACGGCCACGTTCCTTTTCTATCCTTTCTCGCTTTCACTCTGCCGTTACGATCTTTTTCAGCGACAAACAGGCCCATCCTCTTGAATTCGTTTTATTTAAAATAGAAATCGCGCCATTATCCGCAGGAAGTAAGAACCAGGTGGGTGTAGAGAACTAGTTAGTAGGATTGCTTCAGTGTAAAATACCTTTTCTTTTGACAACTCCTGCCGAACTGCACAAAATTTCAACGAAACTTGAGAGACTTTGACGGAAGTGTATTTTACTCAGAGAATTATTCATTTTATTTTTCATCCCTTTCTCTAATTTTCATTAATTTGCCTTTCATCCTACAAAGATCAGAATACAGTGCTAATTTGAGGATATTTTTGCGAATATTCCCACATCCGGAGTAACTTTTCGTGAAGCCAGCAATCAGTGATTATAAGTTTTATTTTTCCGGCAGTTTTCATTACATTCTATTTCATTCTACACAGATCAGGATGCATTGCCAATCTGAGAATATTTTTGCGATTATTCCCGCATCCGGAGTAAGTTTTCGCGAAACCAGCAACTCGTCCTGCGCCGATTCAATTTTCCATCTCAGCTTTCACCGATACGCTCCGTTAATAATTCGCGGCGATGCGGCAATCCACTCTATTTTTTTCCCTTCCTCTGTTTCTCTTCTCACTCTCCTTTCTTTTATCCTCGGGAAATTATCGCGAACGTGCTAGAACCCACGCAAGATTTCCTTTCGCTCGAAACGAAGGTTGCGCGATAACGCGCCGTCCAATTCCCGGGCATTGTGGGCATTAATAAATTAAGCAGCTAACGTAATTAACGAAACGGCAATGGGCTGTCGTAAATCCCGGGAAAACGCGGGCCCGAAGTCGTTGGATCATATCGTGGTTAACAAAAACAGGGAGGATTTATGTCACACTTTCTCCGCTGTAATTTCACTGTCGATCGATCTCATCCAATCTTTCGATTCACTGTCCAATTATTTGGTCCAGTTCCGCGTTAGATAATTCGAATTAATTTGACGAAATTCTTGAAAAACGGAGAGGAATTAAATTTGAATAGTATCGAATTCCAAATCGAAAGGAAACCGATGCAGAATTCAGTATAGATAGCGATAAGCATGTCTTTGTCTGGAATGTCAAGTTCTATATTTCAGCTTCGACTACTGTGGTTAATTTGCCTGGGACCTACGGTTTTTAATGATTTCCAAACTACAGAGGCTCTGATAAGCGTATCGTGTTACAACATTTTTCCAGAAGTAACGGCGATTTCATTTTAGACCTAGGATATTATATCTCTGCAATTGGATAGCTTGTTGTTGTTGTTTCATATCTCGGTTTTAATTGATATGATCATTTCTGCTGTAGTCATTTCGCCTAGGACCAACTGTTTTAGATGTGTTTCGGACAGCCGCGACTATGATATATCGATTAATCATATAGAAAAATTTCCCAGAGGTCACGAGAGAGGATTTAACCTCGAATCAATTAATTACGAGTTTGAGCTTTTACCTTCTTACCCATCATAACATCAATTAGTTTAATGTCCTATTTCTAAGGCTGTCGCATACATAGGAAAAATCTCCCAAAAATGATAAGAAATTCAAGGTGTCTAATTTCGTTAACTCTTCGCATATTAATCCCTTGCCGTATGATTTCTTTTGTGACTGAATTGAGCAATAGCTCAGAATTAATTGTTGAAATAACGATCTATTCCTGCCTTCCGATATAGCGTATAACTTAACGCAATATTAATGGCATAGAAAAATAATTAGATGATATCCTGGCTCACTGATATTTTTAATTTAACCAATTGCATGTGGGTGTTTTTTCGTGAATTTCGCGAGAATTTGGTCATTTAGTAAAATCGCAATAAATCGAAAACTACTTCCTTCTTCTAAACAAAACTTCTTTTATTTTACACTTAATTATATGCTCTATGATTGTTAAAAAAACACATTTTCATAAATCTCCTTTGCCTCCTTGTACCTCCAGCATAAATCTACTAAATACATACTTTTACGTGACATGCGCTCCAGTAACAGACTGAAAAAACCGTAAAAGTACGTTTCATGCATGCAATGTGTTAATAGTTTTTGTAAAACTTCCAAATTTCCTATTCCATTTATCGCGGCACGAATGTCACTCATTGTACATACGACAAAGGATTAACGATAATGGTCCAATATCGCATCCTAATTCTTCGATGATTCTTTCTCGAGCCACGCCAAGTTTCTGCCGGATGATCATAAACTTCAGACGGAAGAATTCCATAACCGTTCGAGCAAGCAGCGAGTAAAAGCGATTCGTAATCGAGATTCGAACGATCTCGGTGTGTAATGCCACGGAGAAGATACGACGAGCTAGTTTTCTCCTGTAATTCGACGTGCCGGTCGATCGGTTGGTCAAAACCGCCAGAAAATGGGTCGTCGAGCGTATAATGGAGACGGTGCCGAAGTAAACGTCAGATCGGTATCGGACGCGTGCGTTTTAGAGAAAGTGCCGTGCGACACGAAAAGTAAATTGCCGTGATCCGGCAATCTTGGCGTTCGCGACGGCGATCTGATCGGCAACGTGCGAAGATAGGGAAATTTTCTGTTCTTTGTTCGTCGGTTTTAATTTGCGCGATGCGATCCTACGGAGATCTTCCTATGGAGGCGTAATGACATTGCTAAGTGGGACAGAGCTTTTGTCTCGAGGATATAAAGATAAGAAGATAAATATAAATGATATAAAGAAAAGTGCAAATCGTAAAGATAACTTGTACTATGTATCTAGTATATCCTTTACCTTATGTTAATTAACTTCAACGAGTCTATTAATTTTAAGCTTAACACAGTCGAGATTTCATGAGTTTTCCTTGTTACGACCCTTGTAATTTCCTGTTCTTTAATTCTCCTATTTGGTTGGATATTATTGGCAAGTTCGAAATTTGTAACTAAGGAAGAGGACGTCGTTGAGATGTAGGGCAATTTTATGAACACCGAGATATTGTAGCGAATAAATAGACTAATTTAGAAAATGTCTGATTACCGAGTAATTATATCTGCCCGAGAATTATAACTGTGTAAGTAACAGTGCTCTGGTCATTCAAAAATCGAAATAATATATCTATATGCGAGCAAGTTTTTTGTATTGTACAAGATATCGCACAAATGGAAATAATGAATGACGATCTTAAGATAAGTCAAAGAGGAGATGTTACACTCGAATGATTCAAAAATAATTTTAATCGGACGATGATTTCGGTATGATATTTCTGCCTGAGAAAGTTAAGCAGAGAAAGGCGTATTAATAACTCAATTATTAATATGCATACATATGAAAATCACTATTGGAATAGAAATATACTAGAATCAAGATTAATCCTACCAACATTTAAAATAAACTTTCAATCTAAACGTCACATCCAAATAAATCCCAATCCCAGAGAATCTTTACAGAAACGTTCAACAAAGTATGACACCGTGCATAATAAATTCAACAAAACGATCAAAATGCTTTCTCCGTTACAAGTTCTCTAACAAAACGTTCCTTTATCCAAACCGAGCAGTCTGAATAGCGAGAACTCTAAACAGCTACTTCCGAGACAATGCGCGAATATTCCAGCGTTTCCAGGCGATTCGTACCGACTTTCCAACGTTAGAAATTACGGCATTGTTTCCCGCTTATCCGCGACACCCGCAAAGCTCATCCATACCTCCATCGTCGTTTCTTCCTTCTTAACCCTTTGCCGTATCATTTCTTTTCTGGCCGAATGCGCAATAACTCAGAATTAATCGTTGAAATAACATTCTATCCGTGATTTCTGATACAGCGTATAAGTTAACGTAATATTAATAGCATAGAAATAATTTTATCGTATGGTGACCCACTGATACTTTTAATTTAACAGTTTTTGAAATTTTTTTTAAATTCCCTATTCCATTTATCGCGTCACGAGTGTCGCTCGTTATTGTACGGCAAGGGGTTAAACATGCATCGCCGCAAAAATCGCATTTTTTTTTCTTCGCTCATTTTAATATGGCATTCCGCGCCACCGTAATACGGTACACGGCGTATTTATTTCTTTTCCGCGTGCGTTTACTGATACGCTCGTTACCCACTTTTTCCGTGCTGTTCTTCCACCGTTTTAATACGCCGACGACGCCATAAGACTCGGATGCCGACGCCACAAGAGCACACGCCGAGAAAGAGCACCGAGGTCAAAGTTCGAGAAACAGGCACGCGTTAACCGCCTTTCCGATGCCGGAATCGCCGGCACTCGCTTCTCGGTATCCTACTTGAGGTACGATCTTACCGCAAACCAGCGACGATATTTTATCCCCACTTGCATAATACTTCATTGGTGATCTATTGTAAATTTTATGTCACTTTTGAATTTCACGTGGCAGTTTAAAAGATAGTTTTTACTTCATGGTATACATATTTCGCGCGCTTTGCTGAGTTAGCCTTTTCTCTTGTATGTGATTAGAAATTTGTAGTCGAGGAAGAGGATGTTGATGAGATGTAGGGCAATTTTGTGAATGTAGTTTTTCAAGAAGGGAATTCGTAGGATAAAAATGTTCAAATTTAGATTTTAGTGAATCAGTGGATGAAGCATTGAATCTGTAACGCAAAGGACCCTTGCGAGAAAAATGTTTTTATAAAGATTCGAGTAGTTTTAGAAAACAGAAAGATCCACTCATCCTGACAGCGAAAACTCGTCAGAGTTCAATGCATCTAACTTTGCGTTGAATAATAAGAAACTGCATTTCGAAAGTCTGCAACGCGATTACAGATACACTGCAAAGTCTCCCCGAGAATCTCAATACGAAATCCAGCTGCAGGAACGAATAAATCACGATATTCTAATCCAGTTTCTTCGACCACTTCCGGAAGTAGGGCAGATAATTCAACGCAAAATCGATCGACGATCTTAACAGCGAGGCTACCTACGTAGGTATGTATCTCCTGAAATTGCAATTAACTCGTGAATATTGAAATCACGGTGCGCCAGCATTATGCCCTCGTTCCAAAGAAAGGAAATGGAGCTGTTTATCTAACACAGTCCCCATCTGAAATGGCCACTTGTTACAGCCTCGCTTATTCGTGTCACGCAGCGAGTTCGAGTGAAATTCAAATCGATTTTATCGCGTGGCACCTATTACCTTGCTAAACGATCGAAGGTCGATCAAGGATCTCTGCAACTTATATTCTAAGATCGTGAGGATTTGTTCTCGACTTTGCGCCTGCCAATCGAAGCCAAATCGTGCGCCGGATAACGATCTTTTCGCTCCAAAACCCAATCGATAAATCGACCGCTTTAATTGAACCGTTCGTTGTTCTATCTGATTCGAATATTGATATCCTCCGATTCTCGTAACGATTCCGCGTTACAATTCCGCCTCGCGTGTTCCTACGATTAAAGGACAAAGTGCGAGACCGTCGATTTTCCAGCCGCAAATCTGGCCGCGCGGGTTTTGCGCAATTTCGAATGACTTTTTCTCTCTTTATTCCTTTTTTCCATTGCTCCCATTTCATCCGGCGCTGGTAACGAAAAATCCGGCGTCAGGTATTACCGGATCACCGTCAACGAGAGGAGGGGGTGGCTTAGAAAAATCTTAATAACAGGTTGAGCCGGCACGAACGCAAAACGCACTGTCGAGAGCAGATAAGAGCGCAGCCAACGAAATGTGAGACGCGGTTTACGATTCTGCATGAGCCGGTGCAATTATCTTTCCACCGGTCGCGTGGTACGTGGACCATGACTCGCATTAACGCGCCGCTCGTTCGGCATCGAATCGACGAGGAAAGGAGGGAAATAAAAAAAAAGAAACGGTAGGTACTATCGAAAGTGATGCCTGGAATAAGCTGGAAACTGGACGTATCGGAACTTCGCACGCTCACGGTTATCATCTCGTATGCTAATTCGATGACGGCTGAAATGCAATTTATCGGTAGCTTTGCCGCTCTCGTTGGATTTATGCTCCCATTTTCTCTAGGCTTCTTGTGAGCGTGCCGGCGATTTTTCAAATTCTTCTGAAAATGAAACTGCGAGAGATAGGGGATAGGTGATGGAAAGTAAAATTCGTGAGAAATGCGCGGCCTGTAAATTATGCGATGACAATAAGTAGGCTATGGTGGAATGAGATATCTTCTAATTGCTGGGTGTAGATCTGTGCTCGAATCAGGCACTGGTTAATCGAGAGATTCGTTTTCAGAAATAAAAAGGTATGGTGTGAAGGGAAATGAGAGAAGAAGAAATAAGTTTGAAAAATTTCGATTTTGAGAAGCACTGGCAAGGAGAATTTATGCTCCACTTAAACATAAAATATGATAAACAATCCTTTCACTATTAAAAGTAACAATGAGCGAATTAAAAAAGGCCACAAGATTTACGACTCTATTAGCAAGTTGCCCTTCGCTTATACCTTTCTACATACTATAAAAATTCAATCATAAATGTATATTTATGCAGATGGTATAAATTTAACGGTACAACAATTGTTCGACATCGATAAATGTCAAAGCCTCGATAAAATTTTACCTTCAAGAAGCAGTAAACGGTGGCTTTTTATTTGCTAAATTGATTTTTTCACCCCATTTGTTATTTCCAGGTGTTACAGAAGAAACCGGAACAAATTTAACAGCGTAAAATATGATTGAGGTAAAGTTCAAATTGCAGAGTAGCAAGTACGTGCAACACAGTTCCCGTTCAATTTACAACGTGATACTTAGTAATTTAACTGTACGTCTCTCTATCAAACACCGTGAAATTCGAGCAAACCAGGTGATAATACGCGCTGAACTGTATCGTAATTGCTCAGAACCCGTCCAAACATTCAGAAATACGAGACGTAAAGGAGGGTGATCGAGAGAAAAGATCATGCTTACTGCGAGAAAATCACAAAGAATTCATAAGAAAGTTGATGACCATTAGATTCGCCTGGTCGAACCTGCGGCCAACGAAGATCGTGACCTAAATTTTCGCAATAACAGATTCCCGTGAAACATTCGGTTTTGTCTTGGTATTTCTCGAATGAACATCATCAAGAACTGTTCGTCTTGCTTTATTGCTTCAACGATACCATTATCATGGTGTTTTTTATTCGCACACCCATAAACTTTGCCCTTTCAGTACGACGAAATTGAAGTACCCGGTATAGAACTCTGAAAGTAAAACAGAGTTTTGCTACGACGATTTTGTCTACGGTCGATAAAATGGCGTTCCTCGAAGGATGAGCTGCCGTGTTAACGGCAATAAAAAGGCAGGTTTCTACCTCACCGATCCACGTATAAGAGGTGCAGCGTGTTGGATGAATATTTTAAAATTGATAGGTTTTTTATTGTAATTTATAACTGATACAACAAGATGATTTGTCCGCTGTTAAAGCAAACAGTGAGAACGACAATGGCGGGACATTTATTCGGAGCTTTTTATTCTGTTTTGACAGAATCCGCCTACGGCGATTCGAGAAATTGGATGGCGGTTTGACCTAACGAAAGGGGATATTAATGGCCAATTACAAGCGTCATTTATATAGTAAATTAAGTATTACCGTATGTTTCGAATTTCATCTCTCTTAATGGCACAGTAATAAGATTGTATTAAAATCTGCGCATCATCAATCTTCTTTCTCTGGAATTGTAATGCGCGCGAGAAACTTTCCGCTCTGTCGGCTCGTCCAAAATAATTTGTTACCAAAATTTATTACACCTTTGACTGACAGTTGGGAAAGAACAGTAAAGGGTAGTTTCAGAGTTTCTCCCGCAGTTTATGAGTGATACGCGTGAACATAAATTTCCGATTAAACGTCGAAAATAAAGAAAAGAATTGTGGAAAAGATACAAAATGAATGGGCGTTGTCAGCCATCTTGGAGAACACGTTGCGGTGCAAGGCCCACGCGATTTCCCATAAATGGAAATCCACTGACCAACGAGTCTTTACAGGTGACGAAATGAGACAATCTCCGTGTTGATCTTGACAAATGCATGACACGATTGCAACAATAAAAAAACATTCTTCATATCGCAAACAACGCCCGATATTTCATACAAATATGATTCGTGCATTTCCTGCAACAACCGTATCTCCGAATCTCTCAGCCATTACTTTCGCGATGCAATTTTTTAAACTAAATTTCGTAATACTGTATCTCGATAATCAAGGAAACGCTGCATCTACGATGCTTACTTGTATTATGAAGGATTTCACTGTCTATCGCCGTGGTTAAAAATTATATCTTGATTGTTACATGCACTTGCATTACACAATCTGAAGGTAAAAGCGAACGGTCCGTCGAAAAACTCGAACGGCTCGTGTCAGAATTTTAATGCGACGTTGTAGAAAAAAGGCAGATATTAAGAAAATTAATTATTCGAAATTGATAGAGATGTCAATATTTTGTTGATATATTGGTCGCATATTGTCGCTTGTGTGGTCTGCTGCAATTTACGAGATCACCGATCGTTCCGCATGATTGCGGATTATAACACCAATGATCGATCATGGTGACAACCAGCTTTACCAGAAAATATGAACCGCAATACTGATTCAATGTCGAGCGACGGCAAACGAAAATGTGGAAAGGATGAAGAGGACCTCGACTGCAATCGGAATTTTTCTTTAATTAGTAAATTATTCTGCACAGCGAAGTCGATTTATTTGCGTTAATTTGTGTTCTTTGGATTTTTGATATATAAGAATTTAATTTCAGATTAAACCTATTTTGAAAGCTTCGCTTTTAATCACACTACATTCCGTATGTAAGTAAAACCTGCACGTGCACTTTTCAGTACAGAATAAAAAGGTAACAACGAAATCGATTGGCTATGTAAATTAGATCGATTTCACTTTCAAATTGTCTTCATCGAAATGAGAAAGCTGCGCAAAAAATCGATATTTTTCAACTGCTAGAAAAGAAATCCCTAATTGTACACAATTTCGCGCAACACACACAGAATGCTGAGTCGGTTCCACCTGCCTTAAACATCACCGTTACGCTTTAGAAAACGAATACATCAAAAGATAATAGCTGAATCACTGTGTATTTGTAATAATCCATGGTTACTAATTCAAATTAACTTACAAAATTTAGGATTTCCACTAAAAAAAAAAAACTGGTTGACCTCCAAATCATCTCTAATTAAAAATAAATTATTGCCACCATGTTATGCGTCTCCTGACAACTTTCATATATATAATTCTTACCTATTATTTACATTAATAAAAATACTTATGATGCATAAGCGTGACTATTCACCACACCGCAAGACGCGCTTACAAAGCTTGCATTTCCAAGATTCAAGATCACCAAATCATGGAAGAAAATGGACTCCCCGAAGCGAGTGAATCATGGGGCTTTATGTTTATATGTCAATAAGCATCAATTTTTGCTAACGGTACTCTCTTCGATCGGCCAATCATCTCGGACGTCGTACCGTGAGACAAAACGGTTTCGTGCGACACGGGGAAGAAAATCGTCGGTGTTCGCGAAGCGGAAAGTCGTGCATAGGTAAAATGCATCGCGGTCGAAGTAAGTCGAGTAATCAGTTACTGTTGTGTGTTATTTAGGATGAAATTACCCAGCTAGGATTTAAGAAATTCGAACAATTGTGGCGTAAACGTGTGTCCTATCGATGCGTTTGTAAAAAAAAAATCAGAAAGGGTGGAAAGCACGATTTTGTCACGGGGATTGGAATATTAATCTTTTAGTTGACACTGTCCGTATTAACTATATAAATATTAGTACGGTATTGAGCTCATAGTGCTAGCTAAGGGTTAAAAATAAATTTAACAGTATAAAGTCGTTGTATTCGTTACACTGAATAATGTTACTTGATCGATGCATATTTTATTAATGGTATTTCTTTTGATGTCGACCAATCAATTCAACGCCGTTATCGGATAAGGATTAAGGGCGTTAAAAGGATAAATTCATACCTCATATTTCTAACGTAATATTTCAATTAAAATCCAAGCATGAGAACATAGCTATCGCTGAAACCCGGAAGATGATTTTCGCGAGTTCATTCACGTATCATACATTTTTTCCAGGGAGTCCCACGAACGTGCAAAAAGAGCAATTCACATCCTGTGTTGGTATCATTACGTCGTCACGAGCACTCTTTCGGCTATGTAATTTCTTTCCCCGCTCGATCTGTCGGTCCGATATTGTTCTTAATGACAGAGAACACAGAAATTTGCAAGACAATTCAAATTGAACCGCGTTTCGATCGAGCACCGTTTCCTTGATTCGGCGATGTTTGATTTCTTCCTGGTTCGTCCTTATTGACTTGCGAACAATGATTTTACGTAATGAAATTTATGTAATGAATGTTAGAAACGAGGAAGAATATCGTTCCTGTACTGATATTCGATCGGGTATAATAGAAAATATAATTTCTTAAATGTGTCTCAATCCTCGTCGCTCGTTTTGGTGAGAGATGAACGCGAATGTAGTCCGTGGCTATGATAATTGATTTAACACCGTAGAATTCACTCTGCACGCGATTCAATCGTGTTTTCCAACATGCCGATGCAAATGAACGTTTGCACATTAAACAGAGGCACTGCGTTGGTCTATCGTTCGTCGACGAGACCATAAAGAGATTGTTTCCCGACACACATTTTGTCCTGTTAATATCATGGTAATCAGGAGGGAGCATTTCCATCGCACAATTTGTGCACACTATCAGAACGTGAAGTGAAGGTTTTATCAAATCTGAATGTTAAAGTAAATTGTAACAGGACTGTTCTGCATATTTCATTTGTGCGTTGCAGTAATTGATTGTCCGAACGGAATTACAACTTTTATGGATATTTTCCTATTTATCTTAAAAACTAGACGCCCAGGAGGAATTCTAACAGAAGGAGGTGATAGAGTAGACATTTTTCTTGAGGAGACCAGAATTGAAAGTCGTGACACAAGTTTTATTTTCGGCTGAGAAATTAAAATATTTCGACAAGAATCAGTATAAATATTTTTCGGGCAAAAAATCGTGTCGACCAGTGGAATAATTCAGATGTATCCAACACTGGTATTTTTTTTCGTCAGCCAGAACCGGGAGGATTAAATTGCAATGAAATGTAAAAGTCAATTAGACAAATCCAATGTGTACTCTTCTTTGGAAACTCTTCGGAATATCTTGATAAAGCTGTGCACTATCTGTTCTCAAATATTCGAGCGGAACACTGCCTAACCCTGAATTTTTACTACTTTACTGCAGAATATATTATTACTTGTAGCTGACACGTTATCCTACCCACCTGACATTATTCGACAGTCACAACATTTAGAAAAAAAAATGTATCAACCGACACTGCTTTTAGTTTCTGTACTACTTCCCGCATACTTTTGCAAAGTTACAAATCTCAGATGAACCGAACCATATTTAAACATAGAATATCACTGATAATTCGTACCATTCCGTCGAATCTGCCTCTTAGCAACAAACTTCGTCTCATCTTCAGGAACGATGCGAACAGTGGCGTCAGTCGCTTCGAAATAATTAGTGACGCGGATAATGCTTGTCGATCGTTTGCAACCAGCCATATCGAGGACCGGCGTGGGTCGTTTCGCGTAATTTCCGAACGCGGAGGGTAGAAAAGAAGACGAAGGAGGAAGCGAGAAAGAACGATGAAGTAGGGAGGCAAAAACTGTAAGCTGGAAGCGCCTTGCAGGTGAGCGTGGGCTTCTCAGGGCCAAGTTACGCGTAGGTTTCACCTGCGGCGATCTTGTTTGAGGAAATGCGCGCTACCGTTGCGTTCGATCAACGATCGTCGCGTTGCCTCCTGCGGCTACGGACTTTGGTAGCAAGAAATGTAATGCGCGATATTAAGTCTACATCCTGGATACTGCACGGAAACGTTTTAACTCTGCGGTGGGAATTACATTTTTCACCTGCGGTTGGGTAATTGAAAACAATTTTGCTGGGTTCTTTAGCGGTGGACATTCGGTCGTAGGCTTTGATACAACACAGAATTGTGATAGGAAAAGGAATAGCATGAGATTATAGAGACACTTATATCTATTTTTGGATATTTGAGGAGGATGAAATGTAACTCTTCTGAAAATAGTAATATGATAATTATTTGTTAAGAGGTTCTTTTCGATTAGGGCTCCCGATGAGTACTCTACCAAGATTATCTTCTTGTTAGACGATAATTAGAATATAATAATTATCATAATAGATATTGAAGAAAATTTTAGAGAATTGTACGTTATTTGCCAAAATTTTATAAAATATCTACTATCACAGAGTCTCATCTATCCTCCACTCGTCAATCCTATATACAGGCAACCCTCGACTGTCGCACATTCTACTTTCGCACAATTCGCTATTTCGCACATTTTTAACACTTTGCACTCCGAGTAATTGTACTATGAGCTACCAACTTTTCCAGGATTATTTACATGGTGCGAGTGCACATCTGTGAAACATTGAACATCTTGCTTTGTCATTAGAAAACAAACGCATGCATTTTAAAATTATGTTTTACAATATAAAAAATATAAAAACACACCGGATTTACCTAACAATGGGGTTATCAGCTTCTATTTCAATATCGCCGCCGCGGCGACAATAGAGTGCAAAGGGTTAAAAATTCAATTCTAAAAATTCAATTCTTTAAAGATTTTTGACGATATTGCAAAAATTGTTTGCTTCCATGCAGTCGCTCTTATGGAGCGCTGCAGCTCGCGCTCACTCACACATTGACTATTAAAGGTTCTCTAATATTGTAGTATTGCCTACTAGAGGTTAAAGAATCTCAAGTTTACAAAGAAAACACACGAAAGCATTTAAACACTCCTCATTATCTTATTTATATATACTGATAAATAAATATTTAGAAATACAATTTTTAATGATTTTTTTATATCTCTCTACTTTTGAACATTCAACATTCGCACACATTTACAGGAACCAATTATGTGCGAAAGTCGAGGGCCGCCTGTAGTTAGAAAACCGTAAAAACATCTGTAGTCCATCGTGAATTTTCATTTCAATTCTACATCGATACAACGAAACAGGTGAACCAGCCGAATCAAAGGGAGATGTAACATTGCAAATAACTATGACGCTCCTCGCCAGCGGCGATATGTCGCGAGTGACATTTCGCTGCTGCAGCATACGGCAAGATCGATTGTGAAAAATACCGATCAGACCGCATTGGCGAGTTGGATTGCGTCGTACGTGCGAGATAAGTTCTTTTTTATAATCTCCTAATCGCGCCATTGACGATGGACGTGCTCGCATTACCGAATAACGAGCTTGAAGGTATATTTACGTGTGGTAGCCGAATGATTTCGTAATCGGCGGATGACTAACGAACGGTGTAACATGTCCATACCGTGCGTGGCATGTCGATGACGTAAGTACGAGCAAAACACTTTGCGTGTGCCGGCGCCACGTGCAATGGCATTCTTAAACATTGAGACGACGAATTCCATGGGGGTCACCGGTGACTTTCGTTGAAGACACTAAAGTGAAATTTCGAGCTATTCTTGGAGAGAAATAGAAGATTCTTTCTATATTTAATTGGGTGATGTTCGAGCAATATGGAGAACACAGTGCACTATATGTAATTAAATGAAGTTTGTAGTGTGCAACATTGTGTTTTAAATATTGTACCCCAACGTAACCAGTTGACAAGATGAGGATATCCGGCATTTAACTAGTTATGAAAGCATTAATCTTTTACGATCGTTTGTCAAGTTGTATCGGGTAATTTCTTGTTCAACTCGGTTACCAATTCGAAGCGTGGTAATAATTTTGGTCATCTGACTCAGAGTGTAGACAATGAGCGAAATTCCAAGTTTGATTTAAAGACCTCGCGCCATTGCGAATCCCAGTTTCCCACGGCAGAAATGGAAGTATCTCCTAACGAGGAATAATAAATTTGATCTGTTCACGTGCAAGGCTTAAGCCTCGCTTCCTCGATACGTCTCGAGATGTTTTCTCCTGTCCTTCGTGGGAAGTGCGAATACAATGAGCACGAGCGCGTACAGCTCGATCTTAGCAATTGGTACGCGGAGGAATTATATATTCGAAAGGAGTTTCTCACTTTCGCATTATTTAAGCGAGATCATCGTTCCCACGATATTCCTTATGTCACGTTGCTCACCGACTCCTCCGAAGGAGCATGAAAATTCTTTACCTGATCGATGCCGCCGTCGAAAGCTCCCTCTTCCCAAATCGGGTCGTCCCAACCCCCGGACGATCCTGAAGATCCTCTCCGACCCGGATCCCACGAGTTTCTCTTCGGATTATCCAAAGAATCCGTGGAGAGTCTTCTTCTGTCGTAGGAGCCTCGTCTGCTCGAAAGTGGCGCCGTAAGCTTTCCATCTTTCTTCAGATTTCCATTGGATCCTCTGGTAAGGTCGGCGCTCAAGGTCACGTTTAAGTTAGTCCGCAAATTCCCGCTGGATCCTGCAAGGCAACTCTTCAGGTTGCCGTTGGAGTTGCTCTTCGCTTTCAGCTCGCCGTTCGACGAGCTAAGGCCTCTCTTCAAGGCTGTTTGCGAAGTTGGAGAGCTCGCGAAAAGGCTGGATAAATTATTACCGTCTCGTCGCGTGCTCGGACGCTGGAGACTCGTCATGGACTTGGCCACGTAATCTCGTCTCAAAGGGGAATTGTAGTTCGAGGCTGTGTCCTTTTTCAGGCAACCCATCGAACGGCCTATCGGATCGCGTCTCAGAGACGAGCTTATGGTGGCCGCGTACGTATCTCGCTTTGTATGATTTATGGCACCCATGGAGGAACCGAGAGGATTCTTCCGCAGAGTATTCGGGAAACTCGAAGGATGTAGGTCCCTTTTCGGCGGTGACATCGGTAATCCAAGAGATCCTCGTCGATGTGGCGACGTCCCGGCATAGCTCGAGTCTCGACAACTCAGAGAGTCTTTTCTCATTTGCTGAACGTTGCTCAAGGATCCTCGTCGGTTCCAGCAATTCTCCTTCGCGTGCTTTCCATGAATGTCGCAGCACTTATCGATCTTTGTCTCGACTTTAACTAGCTCTGGATGAGCCTGTTGCTGCTCCAGTTTAACGTCCTTGAACAGTGCCTCCAACCGGCGAATGGCCGCTTGTTGATGTGCCGATGACATGTCGATACTGAACTGAATCGTCAGAGGCCTCACGGATCGTTGGACCGTAATGTCTTCTCAGTGTCGTAATAAATTTTCCACTACTTCCGACCGGTGTATTAGTTGGCCTCGATTGTGCACGTATACTCCTCGTCTGTCGTGTGTGACATAATTATCACGTTGGTACGTTTAAATTCCACGACTTGCCGGTGTCCGTTCGCCAAGAGAATTGTAATGCCGTGTGAAATTCAGATTACTCCGGAAAACGAGATACACGCGATACACGGTGTGTTACGATATCATGTAATTTACTTGGGGACGTCAGAATGGAACGGTACCTGTGACATTAACCGGTGCCTGGTCCACAGATTTCTTTCGTACACTTTAAATTGCAATTTCGCGAGGAATTGACAGTCCGGTTTTTCTTATCCTGTTCATCGATGTTATCAGGAAGATTCCAAACGACAGAAATAACTTTGACGGCCTCGTTCACTCCGATGGTTTGACCAAATTCATTCGTTGAAGAAGCCGGTCCCTCGTCGATCGTTGCGCGGGAACACGATGCGGAAATACGAACGTAGTTACATGGAAACGCGTGTGCGACTTAACACACGTCCGGTGAGGTACTGGGGAACTCCGTAGCGAGAGAGACCTGGAGGCCTCAAAGGAGCTCTCCATACGGATCCCCACCAGAGCAGTGCCATTCGTAAACTCCAAGAGCCCATATTAGGTCAAACCTTATGGGTTTGTCGCGTAAAACTGCGGGAGAATATCGATACGACCCTGGTGGGCCGTGTAATCGGGTCGAGTGCCAACTTACTTTGCGATTGTCGGCAACACTTTCCTCTGTTCGTGGCTTAACTTGCACTTTTTCTGCGGATATGTCGTCGACGTCCTTCTGTCGCAAATACTCATTTTTGTTTGAGCTTTATTTCGAGATTTACCGAAGAACGTGGTTGGCTTTTTTTCTTGATTTCGATAATTTTAAGTATATTTGAGACTGAAGGAGATTATTGATTTAACGTTGACTGGATTGGAGTATTAAAAATTGAAGATACGGCGATCGTATTTCCTTGCATTACAAACTTACGTGGAAATAATTGCTTCAGAACACCTCTCACTTTGCATCTTCTGCAGTATACTTGCAATCTTGTTCTTCTGGTTGCTGATGTTCTGAATATTCGAAAGTCTAGGTGACTACGTGAGATTTCGGTACCTCCGACCGGAAATGTTTACTGTTTTGATAATTCTTATCGAAGAATATACCTATTTCTAAAATAGATTATGACTTATCGTGTCATTGATTGTTCTTGTTCACTTTACTATCTTAGCTGATTTATCTCTGACGTAGCTTTACAATGCCATTAAAGTCCATGAGAAAAAATTGAATTTTTAATACAGAATTACGTGTTTTTTTACTTCACTTTAATTACAATTCCGCGATATGGAGATTCGCTGTTTTTAGTAATGGAACGGAAAAGGAAAAAAGATACTTGTCGTCGACTACTAGAAACCAAAACGTCGGTGACTCACGGTTGACTGAGGTGAACACTGTATTGTGTCATGCGATTCGCGAAAACGCCTTTCGTAAATGCAAAGAAACTGGAACCAACGAGATGCGTAAACACAGAGTGAGTAACGAGTTAAAATGGGTACCCTGTACAAAGTGTATTTTCATTATCAAGTTGGAAGTCTTGTGTGAAAATGTAATTTAAAAGATGCAATACGTAGGGTACGTAGTGCGGAAAAATGTGATCTCTATTTTTATGGAAATTCAACAGACACTACATTCTCAAACTCCATTAAAATTGGTAGTTTTAACGGGAAACATAGAACTCTCCTGTGTGTTCTGTATCTTGTTTGTGGCTTCAATTAATTTCCGTATCAGCAGTGAAAAGCAACGAATATGCGTATTCGATAACACAGGCGAGAGATAAAGATAGATTGGATTGCTTACAAAAGTAAAGTACTGGCTACAAACAATAAAGCGTTAACAGTGGAAAATTCGTAAGAAATTCTACTACATCTAAAATATAATATGTCAGAAAAGTTGGTAACCGTAGAAAAGGAAAATTAAAAAAAAAATCACACCAATTCTTAAATACGGTCGACTTATCGGAGTTAGACTAATTATTGAGACAGAAGTCTGACATATCAAATTATAATACAAAATGGAAAATATAGTCATATTAGCGATGAAACTAAATTCTTGCGATAATATTGCCAGGAATTTTTAAATGGCAAAGGAGTTAACGAGATATGCAAAAAATACATTTCTTTTCCCGGACACTTCTTGCATCTGTGTCGATTGCAACGAAGCACAGTTATTCGCAGACTTTCGCACATTCAACGAGATGGAGCTGCAATTCTCTTCTTACATTCAACCGGTGTGTGACCAGTGTATTTTATCCAACATGAATAATTAATGCGACTACCAAAGAGTATGAAAAACAATTAAAAAAATTTATATCTGTAATAATTATTGTCTCTATTCTGTGTATACCTATCTTTGCCAAGAGGTGACAAATGACACCTTTGCATTTGGATTTAAATAACTGCGGAATTATTTTGTTAAGAAAAGCATTGTTGGTTCACAAGTCAATCGAGCAAAGCTGATTAAAATTAAAAATTAATTTTAGCTTAAAATTGTAAAAACTGTCTTTTGTTGCCCTTGATAATACCATAACGCATATTGTGGGAGGTATAGTCGATAGAATTAAAAATGTTGTAAAATTTTATTTTAAACTCATAGATTTTTTTAAGCGAGTACTTTTATCAAGAAATCCCAAATTGAATTATCCCTCGAACAATCGCAAATGATATATACACGGATACCAGTTATTGAGTTACCAGGCTTCCCTTTGACACCCACATAATGTGGCTGCCGATTCCAGTTCACCTTGACGGCCGAAGTTATATCGTACTTCTGGTTCGCAGGAAAAGGTGTATCCTTTCGGAAAAGTGACACGCCGCAAATGCAAGCGTCCAGTTTCACGCAGAATATCCCATGACAATTGTTGCAAATTATCCGAACGTTAAGCGCGTAATTTCAACATTGCGAGAAATTCATCATACTGTTTGTCGCGACGAAATATTTACACGGGGCAACACTAATTGTTATCTGGTGTGCAGTGTATAATAATGTTAAAGAAGCTGTACGATTTAAAATTACAGAGAAACTGACGAACTTATATCATTTAAATAGGTTCTAATCAAGATCAAATCCTGACCGGTCACTTCACCTTTGCACCAAACTCTCGAAATTACCATAGCTTCTAAGATTTTCCATGATCGCGTATATTATACTTACACTTTGCATAGTTATCCAGTTTCTTTTTTATATAAGTCCTTTGTATAGTTACCCACTACAGTCTCAAAAAAAATTGTTTTATACTTCTGAATTCTTCCGAATTATTTCCATTCTGTACAGACGCCAAACGTAGAAAATTTGCATATTGAAATAATAAAGCGATAATCATGGAACTATTGGAGAAGTATTATTTATCTTTTACAAATTAGAAAATATCTTACATTTGTGTACTACTGAGTAAGTAGAACTACTATTATTTTTAACGACTCTGCCAAGTATAGTTAAAGTGCAAAGTTAAGAATTGCACAGGGTATCTCATAATGGCGAATCGTGCAATTAATCCAAGTGAACCTGATTTACGTGCCAGTTCATCCGAGTGCTTTTTTCTGGATTACGTCACTGTGGCACGTTAATATTTAAATTAGAATTCGTCGGGCAGTCATCGCCAAGTATGCAGCCGCACAAAAATCTCGGAAAATTGTGCCCACCCACGCGGAAAGATCCTTTTTCGTCGTCCGCGTACGACGCGTCTGGTAATTGTGCAAAGACGAAAGAACGCGACGTTGATGAGCATTGTCGTTTTGCATCTTCTAACTGCGCCATCGCGTTATATTACTTAATGACGATCGAGAATGAATATTAGAATTTTGCGTGGAGGTGGTCTTGCCATGTTTGGCGTTTGCTCGAACGAATTGATTTCAATCGATGAGAAAACGTTGAATATATTCGACTAATGAAACGGTGGAACAAATCATCCGAGGAGATACATCCGCCGCTATGGGGGAAACCCTTAAATACGCATATGGTCTTTTGCGACCAAATTGCCTATATTAATATCTGAGGAGCTTGTTCCGATATGATTTCATTAATTTGTTATACTTCTTAATATCTACTTTGAGATCGCTATGCGTTTTGCAAAATTTGAAAGGTGGAATTAACTCTCTGCAATCCGAATATTTGCCAATCTGTACAAATACGATGATGACACTTTCGCAAATGTGCATGATGTTATTTTAAATAATATATGAGTTTCGTTTGGATCTTACACAGAAGAAAGTTAGTTGAAAAAATGAAAAAGATGAAATGGCAGAATAGAAAAGCAAACGCACGTGCTATCGTAAAATAACAAGGAGTTATGAAGGATTAATTGAAATTTCATTAAAATCATAATTCCATTAAAGCATTTCTCTAACCGGTTTACAAGCGTGGAATCCAAAAATCAATTTAAATCGTAATAACGATCGCAGGGAACGGTTACACTATAAATCGTACATCACCGAACGAGATGGAAATTTCCGGCGGATTTACCATCGTGCAAATAACTTCGCACCGGCGCGAACAGATTGAATTCTAATATTCGATAGCCGGAGGTTATCCACGTTTCATCGATCACTCACTGCAAACGGGAACAAACGAGACCAAGTGTGTAACGCATTCTAAAGAGTCGACGTGCCGAGCAAGTGCAACTTTTCGATCTTCGTTCGTACCGATGCAATTTACTCCTTGTTGACAGATTGACAAATGATTCGGTTTGCTATAACATATTATTCGCAGCTGCTACGATGCGATACAAAAAGCCCAAACAATAGCGGCGCGATTCAGACAACTGTCGATCAAAATTAATCGGCTGCCGTTCTTTGTTTCAAAATAAAAAAAAAAAAAAACAATAAGAAAGTAATCGCAACTGTTACAACTTCTAGAATGGTAGCTCATTAAATCATGTACACCCACGCGACACAATGTATCCTGACATCTCGGACAGGCGTTATCACGAGCAGAAACGACGTCGATGTTGTAAGATCCCATTTGAAATCGAGCCTATATGGATCGAGGAATGAAACTCCAAGAAACGAAACGGGCCATGACCCATTGACTCTTTAAGAATCACCGAAACGAGACAAACTTGTCCGTGGAGATGTTCGCGGTCAGGGTAAACACGTGAGAAGACCTCGAACTTAATACAACTCGCATCTATGCAATTCTGAATGGTCACCTGCGCGGGAACCTGGTCGACGTCGTTGCAATTCCATGAAACCATTGGGTTACGTAATTTCGCCGATATCGAGATTCCAGAACTTCAATGACTAATTAGTCGGTTTGTAGAATGGCATTTGTTGTTGAGAAAAGGATAAAGGTCTGACTTTCAATTTGTCGATTTAATGCAAACAAGCCTGTTCAATCTGATCTTTAGGAGATTTTTTTTTTCATTTTGTGTTGAGTATAATTATTGAGGCTTTTTAATGATTCGTGATGAGATATATCTATTGTGATTTGAAGGCGAAATTGGAATTTCGAACTATTAGGGACAGGTATGTATATCGCGAGGAAGAATGTTCTAATAAATAATGAAGTTAGGAAGGATGGATGTTTAGCTAGAACTCATGTGTGCAGTCATTACAGCTCGTTTCGCAGGAAGATATCAATGCATAGATAATTTTCTAGAAGTTGTTTCCATATTGTTAATTTTTATTATTGAAGTTATCTCAAAGATCCTCAATTTTAAGAAAATTCAGAACAACCAGGAATACCATGTACAAAAATTTCCCACAGGTGATAATTACAAGACTCGAAACTGACTTCCGTATTTGCAACATCAAAACTGTATCTCATCTGGAGGTGTTTCTATCCGAAAAATGTTATTTAAGAAAATATAAATGTAATACTAAACAAATAACCGGACATACTTCCTCTCATAAACAAACTTAAACACCGAATAATTATTGTAATGCTTACAAAAAAAATCCATTATTACCATGTACCAAGCGATTGTTACCGTCACGGTAGTTAAATATTTCTATTTTGGAGATCCTTTGAATTCCAACGTTTTCGTCAGCAGCGGTAAACAATGAACATTCAAATGTGCACCTCGACGAAATCGCACCGATGCATTATTTGACTGGATCTTTTTAACGACACGTTTTTTTTAACGACGAGAAACTCATTAGTCGACGTAACAGCGCCAAATGTCCACCGTAGACTATTTTTCGCGCCAATTTTGTGCGTTTTCTAAAGCTTTACATCACCGAATGGAATTTCCGGAAAAATATCCGACACGGTCCAACGGAGAAGACAAGGGAGAAGTCATTGCGCAATCAATTGCTAGTTACGTCAATTAAGAGGCTTAATTGGCAATTTCTCGATACCTTTAGCAAATCGATAATTGCGAGAAGTGAGTCCGAGTCCTAAATTTAGAAGACTGAAATCATTCAGCTCGATTCTGCGACTTTAATAGCACCTTTGATATCGAAGTTGTTGAAACCAACGTTAGAATTGGATTTATAACCTGTCTAAGTACACATCCATTTAATATTTTCTCTTTACGTCTTAAAAGCTGTTTTTCTGATTAATTAATTATCAGAATGCGTTCGGAGTATTATCAGATTTCCCCTAGAGATAATCTAATATAGTTGTTATGTTCGTAATTAACATATTTTTTTACTTTTTCGCCATCGATATATTTAATTGAACAAGGTGATATTTGTTCAATGAGGAAGTTTGTACTTTCGCAAGTTTTTGCAAGATTTTGCGAAAATTGCAGGAAATCTAGTTTCTCCGGTGTATTGGAGCAACGTTATAAACGGGTTATGGATTTATATGGATGCCTATGGAAATAAGGAAAGGAGAATAGAAAGTTCTCGATATTGTACGGTGGGCGTTAATTTCAATTTTTTCTCGATCGTAGAAACGCATTCTTTATCGCCGTAAAGACTACGATAAAATCGATATGTAGACAATTTCGAAAATAAACCTTCGAGTTTTCGACGTTAACGTTTTCCAGAATTGATCGTTCGCGATGAAATTTGCGTGTGAAATTCAGATAAAGAAAATCTATCGCGTTGCATTACCCATGAATTCTCTAATATTTTAAGCCGGATGGACGCAAAAGACGTACGAATAATAAGTTTTACAATTTACAGAATATACGGGCAATTTAGATCACTGCTACTAAAAAGATTGAGCTATAATGTCAAAGATAAAATTTATTCCTCTATTTACGAACGCAATCTCACGCGATCGCGCACGAAACAGAACTAGTTCCGAGCCGTTCCTTTCGACCTATAATTACATTCCATCAAATCGAGCATTAGGCGTTTCACGTCCTCGACAATTGCATAATATTCGTATTAATTGCAATGTTGCCGCCAGTGTTACGATCGACATTTTTCAACTGGTTTTCGTAATTTTTTTTTCAATCAGGATTTTAACTTCAATGATCAACAAAATACTCGTACATATCATTTTTTTTTTCTTGCGTACGAAACTGCTCAAAGCGCGACATTTAAAAATATTAAATGCGATATAATACGGACAACAAGAAATTCATAATTTCTTACCTTCAACGGCTTGACGATATCGTAATGGCTCTCCGGCGTTCTAGAATCATAGACATTGCCCAACGCTGAATTTTGTCTCCTGCGACGAAAACGACAGGAAACGTTAGAATTCCGCGAACCGGAAATTACGACCAAGATTTCTTTCTGGACTTGGATACTTACACGACTGGATCCGATCCGTTGACCGTGGGCTTTGGTGACTGGATACCAGATCGTACAGGTGTACTCGCGTGAACCGGTGAAGGTCCTTTACTACCAAGAGGTTGTTTAATACTGCACCAATAAGAAGGAAAACGGCGATTAACTGTCAAGTTTTCTATAAAACACAGATTGACTTTTAACCTTTATCCGCTCCTTAAAAAAATCACCCTAAGTCCTTAAGGTATTTTCTGATCCGTAGGCAATTTTTTATTTTTCTTTATAATAACTTTATTGAGAACAATACGTATTCACTGTATACAATTTGTTTCGATTTCGGTCAAATTAAATCTCGATTTGAGTAAAAAAAGGCCTCTGGGACGGATGAAGGTTAAATGTATTTAACATCGTATTTAAGTTAAGTTGAGTTAAGTTTAAGTTTTAATATGATATACAGGCATTTAATATCATTGACCAAACATTTGGTAGCAGAATTTTGATTGAGAAGATAAAGACGGCGGATGCAGTTTTGGGTTTAAATTAGAGATTTATGACGGGGGATAAGTTTACCTCCACTTAGATAAAGGTCTGCGGTAATCATGATTTTCCCTGGGGTTTCACACCAGGTAGGGATTATGGGGTTAGAGAGGTCACTTTGGGTTGTAGTCATTATTCAACCCCGGCGTGATTTATGGAAATGAGGTACCTGGCGCCCTTCCTGGACAGTATGCGGGTAATATCTTTGTTTATATTTACGAATAGATAATATAAATTGCTTTTTATGTAGAACACTCTGAACTACATTTTGTACAATAGTTTTGTTACAGCCCAGTTGCTAAATTTGTGCAAACAAATGAATAAGAGTGTTTCATCGCTCTGTAGAATCATAAAGGAAATGAAAAATAAATAAATACGATTACATAATTGCTCTAACATCGAAATTCCCATGTCAGTGCCATCGTAAGTTATTTAAATATTTTCAGAAGTTAGAGTGCATTTCAGGAGTTTAATTTCGTAAAATTACTGTCAAATAATTTATGAGCAAACATTGCCTTCTAAATTTAGAGGTCGAGTAGAACAACACGCGTGATTTACCAACATTTTCTGTGTCATGGTGAAATGATTCTGACCCGAGCAATGCTGCTTTTTCATTGTTTTCGTTCCGTTAGGCCGAATTTCGTCGTGTCACGGCACAGTGCGAGATTCCTGTCCGCGGGACGTATTTCCATGGAAAACAAATTAAACGTTTCGCGATGGATCAGCTTGAAAACGCGGTTTACAGTTCAGCAACTTTCAATGTACTTCTCATAGCCTGCCGTTCCTATGAAAATTAGTACACGTGCACTGTCAATTTCCTGGCGGGAAGCCGGAAACCATTACTCATTCACCGGCGCGTTTTATGCGACGCGAGAGAAAATGTAGCTAAAAATTTGGAGGACAATTACGTATATGGACGTTCGCATTTGCTTAACCACTTGCGCTATAAAGACGTGCCACGCACGTCGAGATGCTTTTGTTCCAAAACCGAAAGCGACGTGTATACCACGTCGATAGGCATTTAGCGCAGAAACAAAAGCGACGTGTGTGGCACGTCGGCTAACAGTTCAACCGTTCATTATTCGTGGAGCGCGGCACAGCTACCGAAAGTTAACTCGTGGAGCGCGGCACGGCTACCGAAAGTTAAATCGTAGCGCAAGTGGTTAAATTTGTTGATCGTGAAACGAGCCGTAAAATGGAATTCGTGAGGCGCGAAATAATATTCGCCAAGTTTCCTGTTCGTTTGCTCAAACAATAATACTACTTTTTTTCGAGTCCATGAATTCTGATTCATTTCAACCGAATTTTCACGAGACTCACTTTAATTTACAAATTTACCAATTCGTACAAACTTTTCTATATTATCTTCAGTAAAAAAAATATTAACAATCACGAACAACTACATCGTTGTCTGTTATCGCACGGCTGATACCTCAATAGAAAAATTGCGTAGGGACGAAACATACATAACATAACACACACAAGAAGAAATCCAAGCGTCCGAACGTACCGATTAATGCAAGGCGGCGTGGAACTGGCACTCCTCACACTGCACGTGCTACTGTGACTGTTTTGTTTATTATAAATCGGCCGATTATTGGCCGTCACGCTGACACGTTCAGCGATGCGAAACCGTGGTACCGTGGGCTTGTGATAAATCATTTCTACGTTCGTACTTCCAGCAAAGGTCCTCGATGAATCGGCTTCACACTTTCATTTCAGGCATCGTCGTTGATATCACAAGACGCGACAACACGAACCTTATGTACTCGATGACATCGACCGGCATGCAGAAACGTGTGCGTTCGAAACGTCGACGTACATCGATCGTGCAAAAAGAGCTTCTCGAAAACCGTAGAAAGAAAAAGGAGCAACAACGAAGCACAGTGAATTACTAAGTTCAAAACGACGTGACCGATCCGGAAGGCGCGGAATTCGTGGTCCTCTCGTCTTATTTATGAGAGCGCGATCAGCAACGCCGAATGGAATTCCGTTCTCGCACGACGAGTGCAGTTGCAGCTGCAAGGAACGCACTGACGATACTGCTACCGAGGAAGTCCGACGTGAAGTATCGAGGGAGCCAAGCGGCGACCACGATTTTGCCCGCGAGCAGCATTAGCCTCGACTGACTGCCGACTGACTACGCTCGTAATAACAACAAAGCGTATCGCGACCTATCAGAGACTGTTTTGATTCTAGACTCGCTCTCGTACGCCCTTCGTTCGCTGCCGGTGAATCCGCGATCGCTTGTGATTACAGAATTCCTATCGAAATGCGAAAGCCTTTCGAGGAAAGTGTTGCTTCGACTTTTTTTCCAGGTGGAGTGAAATGAAAAGGGAATGTGAGGATTTGTGGCTTACGGAGGAGTTGGTATGTTAGTATTTTAATGAATTACTTTTTGTATTTATAATTTTTATTTTGAGTTCGGAGGTGAATGAGAATGGTGTTAAAGGCTTAGACTGGCGGGTATTTAAAACACTGTTTACTATTGGAGATTTTTCGTTAAATTATTATCTAATATATCGAAGCCTTGGTGTTTTGGAATTCACATAAAATTGTCAGTTCTGAGGGAAAATACCGTTGTAGCTCAAGGTGGCAAAAAGAAAACGAAGAAAAAAAAGGATTACGGAGGTTATTTAGACTGACTTGTTTTTAAAAGCAGAAGTGTATTAACGAATGTTGCTCAGAAGGTGAAATATAGTTTAAAAATAAATTGGAAGAAGTTATGATGAAACAAGAATTTGGAGGAATTAAGGATGCTACATGTATCTTTCAAGGTAATTAAAACAAAGTGGGAAAGTGACGCAGAACGGGGTAAACGATCCCTTTTGGAAATACTGCGTTGAACAGCATCTGGCAGATGTATGCAGAGAGACAGGACTGAGCAGCACAGTTATTTCTTGCGTTTAGAACGACATACGCTACTACTATCTGCTCACGGTAAACTATCTTACGTGAGAGACGTATCTACTGATTTTCACGACAGGTTGAATGTACCGCCACGCTTACTGCAGTGCAATTCTCTTACAGCAAAGTAGGAATTCGCAGAAACATAAAAATTCCATTTGAGCTGTGCGTTTATAAATTCCAGCCTCTGGCTCTCATGATATTTTAGTTACATTGCCAGCTGAAATGACTGTAATCAACTATCATAATCTATCTACAACAACTACAACACAGAAAGAGCCAAATACCTTGGAGTATCGCGAATGAATGATAATTTTGAGTATCGCTTACTAATATTCTATTTTTACGACACTGTCCAATGCTGTCATTCTTCGCAAAATACACCGCAGTCATTTAAATCCGTTAAAACGAAACAACCGATACGATGCGTTAAATTTCATTATAAAATCTGACCGACGAGAGTGCAAATAATTTTTACGTAATCCGCGAAACGTTACGCAACACGATGCCCGAATCGGTGGTAAACGTTTTAGTGTTTCATAGAAACGTACCTGAGATCGGTTCACCTTGAACGAAACCAAGCTAACCTACTCCCAATGTACTTTTCCGCGTAAGCGAGTTTACAACACCTGCAGTCTTTAGCGCTAACGAAGCGCCTTAATCCGAGATTAAACTTAATCTGCGATTCCCTCTTACCGTGAACGATCCTTAAACAAAGCCTCGTTTGTGGCCGATCTCGGTTACTCGGCCGTACTAATTATGTATTACATCTTCGACGATTCGCGCTCGTAGGTGGATGCGTTCGCATCGATAAACACCGAGGAAAAAGGAAGGAGATAGAACAACTAAAACTGTTATTGAACAACGCAAAACGGTATATAACACATGATTTTTTAACCTTACGGAGCCATTGCCTGAACAACTTCAAAACAATTCTCTTGCCGAAATTAAAGTAATCGTTTTTTAATCCCAGCGTAATTTATGATGCATTCCAGACATTTAAACAAAGCACAGAATGTGAAAAAAAATTTAGGAAATTTTTGCTGTCGCAGAATATAATTTTAATATTGCATTTTACTAAGGTGGAACATTTGTTGGAGTGGAACATCTTTTTCTTAATATTCTAAGTGAGATTCGGCTACTATTCAAATTTGGGTACCGTCCATGATTGAGAAACGCAAAGAGGATGTTCTCCAAGGACTAAGGATAGCCGGACATCGACCCGAGTCATGTACTGGGGGCCCAGGATAATTTGACCACGATGAGTTACAGTTTTAAATGTATTCTTTGCAAAGTGTTGAAAAAAATGTACCGCTTACACAGCAAGCCTTTAGTGTTATGGACGATCCGTAACACCGGAAGTCCGCAAGTCTCACGCGAACAGTGTATTTTCCCGGTCTCTTAAATCTAGCTCCTATAATCTAAATCCGGCGAATGATCGAGAACGACCTCGTTTGTAGAATCTGTTGAAGGATCAAGGACTCCGTGCTGCCTTCTATTCCAACTACTGCGAGGCGTAAATTTCCCCGTCTAAATATGCCATATTTTGCGGTTAACGAAGTGCCAGACATTTGAAACTCCTTTGAACCGCACTAATTTCTGGCTGAATGTCTCCGAGATGTCAACGTGACTGCTAGTAAAGCTCGTTAGTATGTCTACAAAAGTGTAGCATCAAAAGAGGGCCTCGTTCAAAGTGACAAAATGAAATTGTTACTCTACAACCGGCAACTTCCTTTCGCTTTTATCCCATTTCGTTTCATCCGTTAAAATAATATAACATACACTCCGATAACTCTTGCACGTGGGAATTGAGATTGATTCGGGCACGACGTAATTTTCTCGATTGTCAGACGATGCTTCTATTGTTACTCAGAGCTGGAATTAATTAACCTCTACGTCGATCAATCTCATTTAGCGGATGAGTCAGGCGGAAGGTAAGACGTCTCGAGAATTTGATCTTGCGATTAAGTTTCCAACAATTGAATGACGACGCGATAACATTGATAAGACGGAGCTTTGAGTCAGCAGACTGATAGGCAGTCTTAACTTTAATGAAGCTATATAGATACGAAAGCGAATCTTCTTCTGACAATTCTTTCTTTTTTGTTTGCATTTTTTTCTCTTTAATTGCTATAGCCATTTGTCTTATTGTTAGGCCTATAGCTTTAGGTGCACTCCGAACCACCGTGACTATGATATACGAAATGATTATTTAAATAATTTCTCTCAGAGGTAACAGGGATTCTAACCGAGGCCCACTAATTTGGAGTCCGAGCCTTTAACCCTCTATGGGCCCGTGTAACTTTGAAGTAACAAAAGACAAATCTAAGTTTTTATTATTAAACGTCAATCTTTTAACGTTGCCAAATATTACAATTTAATTCCTAAAAATCATGAAATTCTTTACAATTCAATGTTTCAAAATCAAGGTGAATTTATTATTTGTAATAGTACTTTTATCATTTTCTAATGTGCTATTGTGCAACTGATCTTCAGATGACACAGAAAGTTCAGACTATAGAGGGTTAAATTCGCACTCACCATAGCCTACTTATTAAATGCTCTGTTTAATCATCTCGAGTGCACCGTTTCATTCAGCATAGCGTACACAGTTTATCGAATAAATTACACAGCCCATCGTGAAGTAATCTGTCCAAGGATTAAATAATATTACCATTAACATCCGCTGAAGGTTTATTCTTCGTCGCTCGGAATGACCACGTTGGCTTCCTCAGTTTGCAACATAAAACCGATTGCATGTGCATGTATAAACACGGAGATCCGATTACGGCAGATTCGTCACGTTGCTAGCATTATATCGCCGGTAGTGCAACGAGTTCAACTTTACCCATGCACGACATTCGACCGAACCTCGAACCTGAACGAAAGCACTGATAAGTTTAATTGCATTCTACGTGCAAAGCGCTTTGAATTCGTAGATGCTATTGCGAATCAATCGAAGATATTTGCAGTTCGCAGAGTAATGGAAATCGACCGATTTCATTGTATTGACGAAGTGGAAACACGGATCTGTTATAGGTAGATGGAGGAAGATAGGAATTTGAAGGTTCTGCAAGTTTGAAATAACTTAATGGAATCTTGTTTCTTGACTTTTGATGAACTGTTGATGTTGTAAAACATTTAACTTCAACTGCCATGCCGTTTCGCCTGGGACCTAATAGTTTTGGATGTACTCCGAATCACTGAAGCTATGACATAATCATCGCATAGGAAAAATTTTCCATAGGTGACGGTGGATTTCAACTCGTGCCCATTAATTGGAAATCCGAGTTTTTACTTCATCTTGATTAATCATAGGTGTAAGAGATCACCGAATTGAGAAGCGCCGATCACCGGTAACCCCACGATAATCGACGTGTTAAAATACCGTGTTTAAAAAAAGATCAAATCGGCTTCAAATACTTTTATGCCCGTCACGAATACAGATAAGACAACTAACAGAAAAAATTGCAATTCGCAAAGAAACATGAATGACGTTTAGTTACAATCAGATTCGGCGATATTGGAAGTGTAAAAATCCGTCATGAATACAAAGAATTCGTATGTCTAGACAGTGTACCGCATACCCAAAGTATGCGCATTCATTCGCGGGTTATGAGAAACTCACGTGCATGAATGGGACAATGAGACCATAAATATGTATAGCGAAACCATAAGCGTGAATCGTAGATGGGACACGACCGATGACGAAGCTTTACGGTCACGATTTCCCCGTGACTGGCCGTACGTGTATGTACCTTTACATCGACTATTCCCATACATCCGGTATCCGGCAATGAAACAATGTCAACGATCGATGCCAATGAACCGCGATCGAATTCCACTTTCATTTCTGTGACGCACCGATATCTCGTCTAGTCTCCATGACTTTTTTTCTCTCGACGTCATTGAAAGTTATGCGAATTATGAAATCGCAAGAGTGAACCGTAAAAATGCAGCGATATCGGATTTTCCTATCGGTGCGGAAACCGGCGTGGTTCGTTGCGATCTAACAAAAGGGACTTTCGACGTGCACGCGTGAGAGGAACGTATCTTTGGTTGAAACTTTCTAAAAGTAGAGAGACTACGCTTTGTTATGCCTGTTCCATAAATTTGAGGTGAGATTTACGAACAAGTATTTTTGTTTTATCATATTTTAAAGAGGTTTAGAAAGACTCGATTTTTCAGAGTGGAAATTGGGGTCGCAGAAAAAGAGGTCTGTTTCGTAAAAGAAAAATTAAAGATCGAAGATCTCGTTAACACGTTCAACGCCATGAAGATCGCCGGCGACCGGCGCTACTAAATTTACTGAAATTCCATACGGCTTTTAAATCGTAATATTTACAAATTTTCTAATACATTCAATATTTAAGTATCGGCATAAAAAGGGTAAGGTTTTGCTGATTGTATATCTATTTGTGTCCTTAAGGTTTCTGCTTTGTAAATATGTGATTTCAATAGAAAAAGTTTCACTTCAGCTAAAATGATGAAACCCAGCGTAATGGCGGCGTTCTATGTGTTAAGCAGCAGTTTTTTTTATGCTCTATATTATATCACGCAGTACTAATTATTATATCTCGTCAAATAATCGAATATAACGAATCCTCTAGCGAAAATCGAGCAAACGAAAGAAAAATCCGCGTTATATCCGGCTTTAATTATTATCACCGGATGCGTCCGATACGCCCTTGAGAAAAAGGCGCATTGCACTTGACATCTCGCGGGTGGTAATTTTAGCTCGTTACACGACGTTTACGAGGATACAGGCGGGAGCATTTATTTGTTCGCGAAAAGGAATGCAAGCGGCCATCAGGAGGAATGACTTCCCGCCGTTCCTGATTTGTCGCGGTTACTTTTGAACCGTGGCTGCACATGGTCGTGGGAAAACAGAACGTCGCTCCAGTCAATAAACTTCGCAAGAGGGGCGTTTAGAAAAATATTCTACAAAGGAGTTCGGAGTAATGGTTCTCGAGGCTGGAAATAGAAGTTCCCTCTATTTTTCGCGATCGGTATTACTATCTACTGTGTACCGGGCGTAAGTAATATTATTAGAAAAACGTCTCAGGAAAATTGGAAATATTGGACATTTCAAAAGACTGCGACGCGAGCTTCAAAGACACTTTCAGAAATCATGAGTGAAAGGAGAAATGTTTGAAATTGACGAAAAGGAAGTATTGCGGAGGTAGAGGTCGAAGGTCAATGTCAAGCAGGTTCGAAATCTTTTTTCGACGATTCTCAACGGAGGTCTTTGCTATTTCGATCGGCGCCAAGTCGGATGTCTGGGACCAAGCGAGTTATTCTCAGCGCGGGTTTTAGTACCATAATAAGCGCGACAAAGGCATTGCTTTGCCGCCATCTGTTGGAGAATGTATCCAACCGGTCGTCTCGATTGACTCTACCCGACGCGACAGCGATACATCGCACAATGCGATACTATTTGTCCGTGTTCGACCGAGTGAATATCTCGTTAGGAATCGAGCCAACGTTACTTCCCAGTCTACTATCGTTTCTCTGCCCGATATGCCGACGGTCCTCAGAATTTCTCGAGTAAAATTTGTCTACCAAATACAAATGGAACGCAATGGTTCTTTGTTTCCAATTTCCTCGGCCATCACCGACTAACTCTTTCTCTCATAATGTTTAATCACAAACACGTCTGTTTGTCAGAATTAAAGTGCCCGCAATCTTATTAAAATAAAACTTGTAAACGATAAAACAATTACTTACCTCTCGCCCTGAAGTCTATTATCGACCACCTGCGCAGGCAATGGAGCCGATAACTGTCTGACCAGATCGTCCCATTCCCTTTCCTTCTGCTGAATCGTCTCCTGAAGTTTCTGCTTCTGCTTCTGATACTCCTTAAACAGATCCCCGTTGTAGCTTTGCTCGAGATTCTCGCCGGACATCGAGGCTCTAGCAGGAAGTGCCGCAGGTTCCGTGATCTTTGCGGCAACCCCGGTTGGCTTTTCTGCCAGGGAATCTCTTCTGGAACTTCTGGCGGTAGACGGTGCTGGAGATTCTCTACCTGCTACTCTACGTTCCGGCGTTGAAGCTGCCGATGGATCTGCTTTGACGGCTGGAACAGGAAGAATCATATACAATTAGAATTTGTACGAAGGAGAAAACTTATCGTGTCATAAATCGAGATACTCACCGTCCGGACTCTTAGATTGTCCCCTGGTCCTCGGTGGAGCTTTAGGCTGATTATTAGGCGTCGTTTCCTGTATAGAAGGCAGCTGCTGAAACTCCGCGTAGCTCGAGCTAAGAAACACGTCACCCTCGTTCTCAAACAGTCTGTCCACGCTGGTGTTCATCAGCTTGTTGTTCTTAAATCCAGTCAGGTGAAAGCTCGCAAAGGAAGATCTTGACATAGGATTTATATCGCCGGTGGAAAGTGCCATCAACGCTGCCGAAGGTATCGGGGTGTTTTTCGGTCCAGGACTTCTAGGTCCGAGTCCAGCTTCCAGCGCTGGGACCAAACTACGGGACATCATGTCAGCGGCGGATCGTGGCCTTGTGAAAGGCATCGCGCTATGCGGAAATGTCTTCGGTTTTATGGGGGTGATCAACATATGCTCCGTCCAGGATGTCTCTAGGGACGGTCGTTCAAGACGTTCTACGTCAACGTTCAACGTTCGCTGTGCAAAAGGTACGGCGAACGTTTCCGGTGGTATGCTTTGCAGCCAGGAGAGCAAACTTAAGTCCGAATCACTAAAACCCACCGACCCGTCTAATAGTCTGGAGAAATTCATTTCCACCTGGAATTAAATCAATGGAGAGGCTTACCGTTAATTTGGGGAAATATGAAAGTTGTTCGTTACGTGTTTCTTCGATGATTTTAAGTTTAAAGAGGGATATTAACTTCTTAGGAAAGATCGTTGATTGTTCTTTATTTACTCAGAGGTTTGAGAACTCTTCAATAGGCTGTAATCGCAGTCTAGTAATTTTCATAAAATATTCAGTGAAATTGCTTGACATACTACTTAACACATTATTGACCGGAAATTTTACGTAGAAGTTAACTCGTGTCACCAGCTATTTTTTCCGTAATTGAGTATGACATTGAAAGAGTCGAAATAAACTTCAGTATACTTTATTTATACACAATGAATTTAAATTAAACTTTGTACATATCTGCTATATGTTATTATTTATACATATTATATGTTTTAGTAATTTCTCTGCTGTGGTAAAATTGAAATAGCTAATGGAAGTGCAAACTTGAGTTATCTCGTGAGCGGTCAACAACGTTTGGGCATGAAAACACGAGTTAACTCGTGAGCAGTCAGCAATGTGTTAATACTTCAGAAATGTAACTTTCGCGCCACGTGGTCTCCGATCGGCAGACAACGCTACTTGCCGACCTTTCATCAGTGTAATGAACAGATTTAAGTTACCAAAGAAAAAGGATGCAATTAAGAAACCCATACAAAAAAGGCAACCTCACCTGTTCACTCTCCTTCGACCCCGTAGCCTTCGCTTGGCAGTAATTAACGCAAGACTCGTACAGAATGCCCTTAATGATCAGCTGTATGAGCCGATCGTTTTTCGCCGAGGTAACAGGATGAGCCGGATCGGTGCTCTTTCTGTCACCAGGTAGGAATTTCTCGACCAGAGGATGTACTTCGCGGAAGCACTGTACTCTGGCATTACTAGGATTCCAATCTTTGTATTGTAGATGATCCGTGAGCCGCGGTAGCGTCAAAAGTAGACAGAGGCTGCTGTACTCCTCCTTCGAAGGTGCGACCTTTTCCAGGTCGCTCAGTACCTTCACAACTTCCTCGACGGCATTGTCGACGCTTCCATTTGTCCCTGCGGCAATTACGTTCGCCTCTGACTTGATGCAGAGCAATTCCACATATTTGTGCCGGAGAATCGAGTAGGTGAACTTCCTCATGTCGAAATCCGGCAGAGCCTCCAAAGGCTGAATAAACTCCAGCACGTCGTCCCATTGTCCATCGAGAATCAACTGACGGAGGAAGAGGACGTCGTCGCTGTACTGACCGTTTATTACACCTGTCTCTCGTTCCAACGAGAGCTGGGAGATGTGAAGGTCGCGGCTATGGAGGAACTCCAAGGTTAGTCGTACCACATCCTCCTCGCGCAGCGTCAGGTGCGCCGCCGGCATCACGTACCGAATACGCAACCTGGACAATTTCCAGAGCACAAAATTACAGCCTCGACCTTCTACTCTGAACGTGCTGGATTAGGGGAAGTTACATTGATAATATGGTCAGGGTACCAAGATCGCAACGGGTCACCGATTCCAGTGATTGCGTTTCTTTCCCGGTGCAATTTTCTCGGTCCTTTCATTGCCGTAATTTATGTTTTATGAGATATTGAAACGCGGATTAAACTGACATAATAGATGCGAGAGTTCGTTAATTATTGGATAGAATGCAGGAGAATGGATTAATTGGTGTTAGAATTGTATCTGTTTATTAATTCCGGGAATCCCTCGATAGCACGTAATTTGCACGTATAAAGGGGAATTTGCACTGTGAAACTGCACCATCAGCGACAAATGGTATTGCAAAATTAATTAATCGTATGCGCGTGAGGAATGTGCGAAATCCTTCCGTTTGCAAGTTCATTGCACTTTGAGGCCGGCGCCCCTACTGACATGCCCTGATTATTGCGTAAAGTGGGTGGACGTATTCGAACGTTGCTCCAGTATTCTCTTGTTAAAATATTCCTTGGACATGAATATTTAATTGGAGACTAATTCGTGACGTCCACACTTTTTTTAAAAAAAGAAGGAGATTTTAAAGTCTACGGTATATCTTAGAGCGTGTTTCATAAGGCACAAAATATTTCGGGAATTAGTGTTAATATTATTATATTTAAATTGCAAAAATGTAAGGGAATACGTACTTCGCTGCCTTAATTTTCCCTGCAATATTACAATTTGTATTCCCTCCAAAAATAACAGAAACGCTAGAGAACTTTCGCCGAGGATTGCTTTCCCGATTATCAGCAGTGCATAATGCCCGTATTCCGTCTCTGCGTATAAAACACTCGAAGACGTAAAGTTGAGACAAAGAGCTGTGTACAGTGATACGCACGATAGCTGCGGGCATTTTAAACAACCGTGGCTCTGTGAAATGTGCCACTTTATATTCTCTCGAAAATCCTCGGAGTCGCTTAACTTCGAAAGAATCGGGGTGTAAACGACGTCGAAGGAAGCACGAAAGGCACGAATCTATTGAAACTCTTTATCGACTGCTCCCATATGGCGCTTCGATATCATTCGTGTGCATTTCGCGAAATTCTGAAGGTCTTGGATAACGTGTGTACAAAGGAAAATAAAGTTTGCGGTAAAAGTAAAATATATCGCGTAAAGTGAAATAGGAGAAGGTAAACTTGAAGAATATGAAATAAATCGTTGGAGCTTTTGTATAAAAGAAAAGAAATGTATACTTCAGGTATAGAAAATAAATCTGTGGAGCTCTTGTACGAAATAAAGGAAAGTAAATTCAAGTAATATTAAATGAACCTATACGTCCGATTTACCATCGTTATTTTTAATATCAGAATTCGCTTTGGCGATTTTATTTCAGCATAAAATCAACGCACGCGTCTACGTTTTCCGATAGTCGCGATGCTGCAATTTCGCAAAAACGTAAAGGTAGGGGGAATTTGTAGAATCAGCAGCCTGGCAAATTATTTTATATCGATGTAAAGCTATAAAGACACTTCTAAACCAGCGATTCAACTGCTATCAACGAAGTGCTACGAAACCAAACAATGGCTCCGCGAATTTTGGTAAGACATCAAAGGTTCACTTTTGGTCCAGGACTAGCAACATTATTTTTAATTAACACGTTAAAGACAGGCAGGAACGATACTACTCACAATTCTTCTAACATATGCTAAATTGAAATACTAGTGGAAAACAATTATAGTATTATTAACACTAGAACTACCGACGTTAAATCTATCATATTTAAAAGTATTAAATAAGTATTTTGAAAAAAGGGGAATTAAGTGGTGGAAAAGATGATCGATTCGGTAATTTATGTTTTATAAGATGGACGTAGAATATCTATTCTATGACTCTCCTATAAACTTGAAGAATTTTTGGAAAAAATTTTGGGAATTGTGTATCAGTCATTTTGACTGGTTTGGTAGTTCTAGTGTTAAATACATAACTATTTTTACTTTTAATGCGTCCATTCCATAAGAACATGATTTTGCTAGAAATATGACATTAATAGCAATGACAAAAAAGTCTAAATATGGCTGACAATCGTGTTAAAACAAAGTATTCTATTACGAGCTATCCATCAACATTCGATATATCATTTCTGTCCAGTTGTTCGTGGCAATCACTTTTTCGACCACCGTCTTTGCTGATATTATATTACCACCCGGATCGTTACAACAAATCCCAAGAAGTGCCTCCCCGCAACAACAGCAGTCACGCTATCACATAGAATATCGTCCGATCTATATTCCCCCTTCTGCGATATCGCAATCTCATTCATTGTTCCATTATCATGTACCGTCATACTATCCGCAATACCATAAACATTTGATTTACAAGAAATTGGGTGGAGTTGCCTACATACATCCGTCCATATATTACGGACAGACTTATCATCCTTTGGTGAGTAATACACGCGTGATAATTTCGAGACGACATTTGCAGAAGATACGAAAGTGCAAACGTGCAAAAATTTCTTTCAGATAGAACACTATCGGTACAGGAGGTCGGCCGACATGGGATCCAATTCTGGGACGAAGACCGTCGAATCTTCTAAAGTGGATGTGGCCACGGAGTCGCCCCTAAATAAAGATCCCTTGGTCGTTGATTCGCAAAAACAAGTTAATGATGTTTCCAATCACCTAGAAGGTACGAGTTTAATTTTTTTTATTAAAAAAGACATATACAGTGCTTTTCGTTTCACACACGATTTCTATTACGTAATTTTGTTTTGTTTTTGATGACATTAATTTCTCGAGAGATGTTTGTCTGTTTAAACAAATATACTATATATTGAATGGCCAAAAAGTCGTCTATTAATAATCTAATGAAGATTCACATTTATTTTTTTATAAACGATAAATATTTTATCTTGGGAATTATTTGTAATTTGCTCTGTAGATTATATCCTTCGAATAACCTTCTTGTTCTTAATTTGAAAAAATTAAGACGAAGCGGGTATTACATTTTTAAATGGCCTAGCGACTTTTGTGCCATGCTGTAATTCATATAAAGAGTCTTTTTTAATAATCCAAAATTACTTCCATTTACAGAAAATCAGGCAACAGCACGACAAAGTACAAATACTCATCCACATATTAACAAGATAGTGGGCTTCAGAGAGAGTGCAATGTATCCTGGATATTACCACGTTGTCGTAGACAGGCAGCCAAAAAATTTAAATTTAAATCCCGCAGCACGAAAAGATGAGAGGGCAGAAAATGAACAGTTACCGTCGCAAAGACGAACGTCCTCCACTGTGAATCTCCGCGGAGATACGCGGGAACACGAAGATTTAAATTCTCCGGTTAATCGTGAACATCTACAACACCCTACGATGATACAAATAACAAATCCTTCAAAGTTGCGAGCTCAGGCTGTTGATGAAACTGATGCCTTGAACTTGAAGGGAGAAGGCGAAAGTCAAGAATACAGCAGAGGCGATTCGCCGCACATTTTACATAGAATTTATCAGCCAGTGACAAGAAATTATCCCGACCCGACGCCTTTTCCTGCCACTCATAAAATATCGATAATAGAATCACCTCGCCAGAATAAAATTTCATCGGCACAAACAAGAAGTCATCCGGTGAGAATTAAAAGTACTTTGTTTTTTATCTTCGATCCAAAGAGAATTTACTTTGCAAATATAGACTAATGGAAATAATTGTGCCGTTTTCTTTGAAAGTGGTGTAAGCCCATCTTATATTATATGGAGATATTTAAGGGTTCGTATTTGAATGGTTTGAAAAATTTTATGTTTTTTAAATATTAAATCGATTTAGGTTTATAATTGGTCGTTTTTAAAGTATTAGTTAAAAGTGAAGTAGAAAAATTATGTAGTATAGCTTCTGAACTAAATATTGTGTCTTTGCGGAAAGTGGACTTACACCACTTTCAAAGAAAACGGCTCAATTACTGAGTAATAACAGAATAGGTTCAAATATATTAGTTTATGGAACTACATGGGTGATAAATCGATTTTAAATTAATTTAATTTGTGTCTGAGATGTAAAAGATACTGAATCACTTAATGATACTTAATGTCCAATAATTGAGGGTAAAAAAAATAAACATTTAATCTTTTTTCCAGGCGGAAGAGGGCGAAACGCATGCGGTGAAACATTCTACAGAAAAACAGACTGAAGCTATGGCGGAATTCGGGAAACTTCAGTCCATCGTAACACCCTATCAACAACTCGGTCTCTCTTACGCTCCAAACTTCTGTAACTACTATCCATTACAAAATCGCGGCTGCTCGTGCGCGACTCCGACTTATGTAATTTATAAAAAGAATTGTGGAAGTTCGAGCAATATGGAATTAATGCAATCCGGACAACCAGAAAGTGCGCAGTATTATCAATATTCAAACATGGGGGAAGTAGGTATGCCCCAGGAAAGATACATCGTTTTGCCTGAAGATAATTACAATACTATGCAAGTTTAATTTAAGATACATCAGTGCATTCTGACTAGAAATTTCGAATTTTTGTATCAAACGTCATACGCTACTATCAATGCGAATCAATCGACCTTAGTATTTAATTTTTTATTTATTACATTTTATAATTTTATTTCACGTACAGTATTTATACGTTTGTAAGGAATTATCAACGACATCCGCCCATTTTTCTAACACTGAAATATATGTACGTAATTACCAACGAAGTCCGTCCATTTTTCTAGCGTTGAAACATATCGTATCACTGTTACATCTAAATAAAAACAGACATACATCTTTCAATAAACGATCGTCCAAAACTAAGATTTCTACACATTGAAAAGCCAATATGGACCTTTCCCTCGTCGAAACTATGAAGCTCTCTCAGACAAATCTCAAAAATTAGTTTCTATTAAATCGGCACACGTTTAATGCAACATAAGCCTCTGAAAAACACCCAGGCTCGCTAAAATTTCAACGTGTCTGCCTTTCACGCGACCAGCAAGTATCGCGACTCAAAAGAATTCCGCTTTAACGCAGTTCCAGCCGTTAAAAATCAATCTCTCATTCCGGTTTCTTCACGCGTCCGTAGTTCCGCTCGGTGCGCGAGTTGGCTACGGGAAAAAAAAATTCTTCCTTACAATTAAATCGCCCGCCCCTAATTGGCGCGTTAACGTTCCAAGTGGCGAACTTTCGCAAGCTAGTGGTGAGGTTCGAAAGTGTCCTAACGACTTTACACGGCCGGTCTGCGCACACGGGGGTACACGAAGCCTCGAAGGGCCGAAGGAAAATTCAATTTCAGACAATTTGCCGGGAGCGTTAATTGACACGAGCAGGCACGGCAGGCCTTTCCGGTTCTCCGCGGGCCGTGACGTCGAATGGAGAACGGAAAAGGAGGGCAAATGCCGATCGTGCAAATTTTCTGATTCACCCCTCCGACGAGGGAACAGGCACCTTCTGTTTTCCCGGTGAAAATGTAATTCCTCGGAGGCTGTCAAATCTCCGGGAAGATGTCTGATGTTTGCTGCTCGTTATACTCGTCGAAAGTGTAAGCGACGAGATAAGGGAATTACTTTGCGTCTAGGATGAACGGCGTGCATGCCTTCGAGAGGCTTCGACGCGCTGTTGCATTTGCATATTAATTAAAATGCGTTAGGAGGTAAATTAATGGAAGATATATATACGTAAAGGCGAATAAGTGTGGTACTGCTGTATTTCATAAATTGAAAATGGTACGGCGAGGGAAATTGAGAGGGAGAAATTGTAATTGAAAGATGGGGATTGTGATTTGACTTTAAGACGAAAGATTACGGTTTAGGGCAGTAGGGGCAAATTTGCTTGGAGCGAGCCAAAAAAAGAAGATTTTAATTTCTTCTTCTGTAAAAAATTTCACATGTTCAAAACCAAGAATACCGTCTTAACACAATGTCTACCGAAGGTGTCAACAGACACCTTGACATATTTCATTTGTAACACTGCTTTTTAATTAATAGTGTTACAATGTTGGATTAATATTCTGATCAAATAAAAAATATTACTTCTTTCTTAAAAATAAGTTTGTTTATTAATATTCTATTTTTTGAGACCAAGAAGAACTGTCTACCGATTTTAGTTTTCACGTAATACCAGCTTGTTTGCCGAAATCCATCGTTTTTGCAAAAACTGATGTTTTTCGAATTCAGAGGGTGAAAGAGAAATTCTGTTGGCGGATTCTTGTTCAGGACGACGAACACTATAAGAATCACTCTGCGGCTATTGGAAAACAGAAAAAAGTTTTAAATTTGTTGGACAGTCTAATCGGTTGAATAACCAAAACTGTTATGCACTCTAAATAATGAATCGCTTTATCGTGAAAAATATTGATTCTATGCTAGGTATTTGTTTTTGTAAATATATAATTTAAAATATGTAAAATGAGTTATTACTACCACCACAAAGTGTTCTCAGTGTCATGGTGCAAGAAGGTATCAAAGTATTATTTAATTACATATTGAATCTTCATGAAAGCCGGACTGATAGATTTTCATTAAAAGAAATAACGGTGAAAGCACAAGATCGTGCAATTAATTGGAAGGGACGAATGAAATTCTTTGGGAATAATGAACAAAAGCGAGGTATTTACTAATCGTTCTCCTGCGACGTAATAGCCGTTTTTATTCGTTGATTCGGTGATGTACCGAGGGAAGAACAACCAGCCTGGCCTTTTGTGGCTAACAAAAAGCCACGAATCGATATTCGCGGAATCAATTGGTCGTGTTGCTGAAAGCGAGCTACTCCTGGTATTTTAATTATTTCTACGAAGACGCGTCGCTAATTAATTTACTGCATAGTTAGATCGAGAAGAGATCCCCGTCAATGTATCTTGAAGGACATACACTAGTAGAGTATAAATAAAGTGCATGAATTTTTTGAAGAAGGATTATTTTGATTCTATTCTTTTAATAGAAAATAGGACATTTTTAATAGAAGATTGGCATATTCTTCAGCGATTTTTTCAGAGCAACATGTACACCCTAATTTTAATTATGTACTATGAACATCACAGACTCTTAAATAATGAACTCAGATTCGGAAAAGTATTCTTAAGCTATGACTTCTAAATAATTCGTTCTCGCCCCCACGAAATTGATAGCACAACCTTGGCACTTCCGAAAACCATTTGAAATTTTTAATCCCCTCCAAAGATAACCGTATCAATCGAAGCTGAAGGTATAAAAAGATGAAATTTCCAGGCTAAATAGAATATATTCAGCAGTGATTTAAGAAGCAAGAGATCCTCCTGTAGACAAAACAAATCACTCTGGATTGAGGATGGCTCAGGATTACGTCGAGTGCTCAACGATAAAAGGATCAAGTGAATACTACCGATGAATATTTAAGAGGCAGATGCCAGGATGCGCAAATGGATCGTAAATTCCTCGACTATAATAACTGTGTAGTAAAGGGGCGGTGGGACGTTTAAGGTGCACCGAAAGTTGCCAAACGAGAGCCAAGAGACACACGGTGCGTTTACATCGCACGTGCAATTATCAATGCCTCGTGGACCGTAATTGAAATTGAATTTCAACACTTCCGCTACGCCCGAATACGGTGTACGCATCGTCTTGGTTATTTTACCAACAATTCATATTAATTGACTGTTGCTTTAATTACGCCGTTTCACGGAGATCTTCGTTTCGTTTACGATGATGGAAATTATCAGCGTTAGCATCGATAGTGATTAATAGAATTGCGTTACTCGTAAAACGAAGTATTTATTACCGTTGAACATTGAAGAATTAATGACTGTCAATTTAACGCAACGATTATTTGATATTCAAATTAGAAGAAAGATGTATTACGTACTTGAAGATTCAGAAGAGAGGATTTCATTTGATGTTAAGAAAGCAAAAATTATTTTGAAGCGAATCGAGTGTTAATTTCGTTCACTTAAAATGTTCGTTTATCAAAAGTATCAATTTATAGAGAATTTTTATATCAATTAAGGTAATGAAGGTATATAATTATAGACAAATGTGAGGATGAATCGTAGGGAATGCAAACGACAGGAAAATCGCGCATTACCAAAACTGACAAACTACATTCTCCATGCTACCGCTGGTGCCAACTTCCTCCGTTCTCCATTTTAAGCCGGCCGATACGAAATCAATGGGGAAATGCGTTTATCGAGCGGAAGTTCCGAATCGTCCGCAAATTGTTCCGCCACGTTTACCACCATGTAACGGCCTTGAAAACTTGCCGTTACTCCCATAACAAGTATCTCTAACAGTTTATAATTAACTATTAATTAAAGATGGTCCCAGAAAGTCTTCCACAAATTGTTCACGGAAAATTCACCATCGATCTATACACAATTTTTAATTATTACGCTGTACGATAATCATGCAATATCACTGACACGATTGCTTTCAATTTTACCGATTATTTTCGTTGTTTGTAATAAATACAGGAAATACGAAAATATCTACTTTTTTTAATTCGTAATTTACGAGTCGAAGGATTAACTACGGAGCAGCGCTCGTCAAAGTATAGTTACAGAGGGTTAAAAAAAAGTATCTCCACGTCCTGCAAAGCCGTTTTCTGCGAACGTTATAAATCCTTATAATGTGAAAGAATTCCTGTAGCCTCCAAAGAGACCATTAATATCTTTTCGATGTTCGCGCTTAATGCCAGAGATACTTCGCCACTCTTACCACCGCATAACTCTGACGCTTTGCTCTCAACGTTCCACGGTTTCTCGTGGCATTCGATATACCGGCTTTCAGACGTTCATATCACGAGCATCGTGACACTATGTATGTGAAAATCCCCGTTAATTTATTCGGTGACCCTTTACGACGAGCCAATGATCACGTATCCTTTCGCAGGGACGAATTCATCGGGCATGCAAATGAGCAGACGCCGAGATCAATCACAAAACCCCTCCCCTCTTTCGACGGTCGTTTACTCTCTCAGGAATAAGACAACGCTTGTGAATCAATTATTACGCGATGAAAGAACTTTAGAATCCCATTTGTATGCTATTATAGAATATTTGTAGCATGTTTCTTTGCCGATTTGAAGTCCTAGAGCGAGGGAGAGTATTTCCTATTTTTATAATTTCTAGTACTTTTATAAGAGACGTAAGTATTAATAGAGTTACATTAATTTATAACAGTGAAGTTGGAGGTGTAGTTTTAACTTTATATGAGCCGTGCCACGCGCCAATGTTTATTATAGCTCTTACTCATCTTGTAAAAGGAATAAAATCATTTTAACTCATAATGAATATGTAACGAACACGGTAAGCTCATAAACTTAAAAGGGGAGATACATACATATGCACAAGAATCTCGTGGAATTAAATTCCTAAGATCTACAATTTCTACGTTAAGTCACAGCATGAGCTAGCTATATTAACAAACATCCTCGACAACATAATCTTCGCTAAATATAAGTACATTAAACCCTCAGGTATAATATAATCTAACTTTTATCAGCATATTTGTCTAAAGTTAAAACAGGAACTATACGCCAGATATCCTTACCAATAATCGCGCAAATATCCTCAAGCAAATAAAAAAAAACATGTATCTATATACAATTTCAGTCTGTTAATTTAACTTTTATCATCATAATTTTTTTCGTTTTATCCTAATGTTAATCACCAACAACTCTGCTAGTATCCTCAAACAAATGAAAATAACATATAGTTGCATGCAATTCCAGTCCGATGATCTAAATGTTAATAGCTTAATTTTTCACAATTAAAACACTTATGATACAGATATCCTGATGTTAATTACCAATAAATATGCAAGTGCCCTTAATCGAATAAGAATATAAAGCTATATGCTATAGAAGCCTGATAATCGAAATTTTAACAATATAATATCCCAAAATTAAAACAGCATGTTGTATCCGATATCCTGACGTTAATTACCAATAAACGTGCAAGTACCCTTAAACAAATAAGAAGAACATGTACACATATGTAATTCCAGTCTGGTAGCAATCGAAGAATATTTATGGCGATGCAGGTCATTGCCCCCGGGTCTGGTACCGATTCAGTAAATTTGCGTACACGACGTCCAGTATCGCGATACTGATTTATGAAAGAGTATCCGGTTTTCTGTGCTCAATGACAGGTAACGTTGCGGGCTTTCTTCGCGAGAGATTCAAGTAAAGGAGCCATTACCCACCCAGTAATGGAGGTATTCATCTGGCTCACCTTTGACCCGTGAGCCCGGTACCGGTATACCTCGGCTAGTTTGCTCAAGAAGATAGCTGCCCAATGACAACTTTTTACTTCTTTTTCCCTCGGCACGAATTCCTCGATAGATACGCGCGTCTGGCCTCCGGGAAATCACGAGAGTCTCGTTTGTCTCGCGAAATGTACGCTCCTTCTCTGAGAACGAGCGCCGGTAACTGTTATTGCACAAATAAACGGCCACGAATTGCACTCTATACGTTCGACTGAATGCAACGATTATGCTTTCTTTATTACGTCCCGTTGGTACTGTTCTGGGCAGGGTGAACAAGATGGGGAATTGATAATCTCTTGTCTCTATTGTGGTTTCTTGCTTGTTTATACTTTCAAGCTTCCGGTTTTGATAAGACGAAGAATTACTGTTCCGAGTGGGTTTATACATACAGTAGAACCCAGTATAACGTGGGAGATACATTTTACGTTATGTTATATTGTTGCAGCGATCTTTCAAATTTTGTTTAACCGTTTCGGGACCACTTTAACAAGAAATCGTAAAGAGGTTTTTAGTAACATGATGTTATTAGGGTTATCGATTTGGCTAACATATATTTTTTTGGGTGTTCTAATTTATCGTAAATCGACATAAAGTAGTATAAAATATTGAAATTGGGGTATCTAATACATTGTATATGTACATTTGCTCTAGGAGCAGTTCTTGTTGTAAACTTTCCGTGTAAAGTTTCTCTGGCTCATATATGACTCTCTGGTACTGAAAGGGTTAATTCTAAAATACTAAAGTAATCATTCTTGCAATTTGCTTTTAAAATTCACTGAAAAATATTCGATCGTATTACACGGGGACGTAGCAAAAATTTTCTTATGTTATATAAGTACCGTATTATATGGGACTCTACTGTACAATAGTGGAGTTGTTATATACTGAGTGTACCACTTAACTTTATTATCGTATTGTTAGATTTCCTCTGTGACAAAATATCTTTTTTACAAAAGAAATTTAAATACGGATTTATGACCGATAGACTAGTATGTTAGCTAACGACGTTAATTCTGTTAGACACGTTGAAGAAGTTGGAGTAATTGCAAAAGTATAGCCGAACGCGTAGGTAGTTTAAGATCGTGGGAAGTTGAAAAACGGCTGGCACATTGTCGAGTGGTTTCGCAACCGTTTTGACGAAGAAATACAAATTAAGCGGAAGGGAAACGTTGCCAGAACGAAGTCAGAATTCTCCTCGAGTTCTCGAGCAATTTCACAAAGTGGCCACACACACTTTTCTCTACGTACGTGTATCGTAATCCATATTTTATCAGCTATTCGGCAGATGGCAAGATGAAAAGATATAATAAAGAATATTTAAAAGATCTTGCCGACGATTTGTTATTTACTCAATCGTTATACAATCTGTTATTCTCTTAAAACGCAATGCATCCTAATATTGTATAAGTTTCACCTAAATAAACGTAAAAATAGCACAGTGGATTGTATGTCTCGTGCAATACACATGTGAAAAAAATAAGAAATACAAAATAAATTGAAGAATAGGCACAGAGACAACTACGCTATAAATTTCACCATTTCAAACTCTAAAAATTCCACTGATATTCATTACCTACATACATTCTTTATTAGGGTACCTTCTAATATATTACATCAGACATAATGAAAACCCTGAAAAATGTGAAAATTGAATATATCACTCATACCGGACTACTTTACTTTAATATTTTTTCACAACACGTTTAACCCTTTGCGGTCCAAATTATTTATCCAACTTGTCGTTGGCTGTGGAAAAATAATTGCGGAAAATATTCTAGTGTTCATTGTTCATTTTTACTTAATAGGAAAAGTAAGAACAGGTACCGAGGAATATTTGTGTGAAAGGACAAGATCATTGTTAAATTCCAAAGTTGTAATTTAATATTAATAATTTAATATTATTTATTTTATTAATTTATAGTATATTTATAGTAAAATTAGTTTATAGTAATTTAATATTAATTACACCAGTAACTCGTGTCCAGAGTAGCTGGACATAGTACTGTAAAGGGTTAAAGCATGATTCCTCGTAAAATACTTCAAAATAAGCGTATATACTTTTACACCCTATCTTGGAACGTCGGACGAACATTAACATGCGTTCGTGCACTTGGATAATCCGAGAGAACGACGACTCGCCAATCTGCACCGAGATTAGCAATAGTTCGTCTGCAGGAGTAAAAAGAAGAATGGCAGTGTAATTTGCCGACATATCACGAGATTCTGACAGCCCGCTCATCCTGTGCAATCGTTGTTACCCTTTTGTCCATCGAGACCCTTCCGTTCTAGGGGCACACGAGCCGCGGATTTCTTTTTCCGTACTCAGTCGTGGGGTAGGTTGAAGGCTACTCAAATGCATTCTTATGCACCCTTGCTGTTGCAATGACTCTTTCCTACCCTCTTCTATTGTTTCAAAGAGAAATTCCCGACGATCGATGAGGCACGAAATTAGCTCGCTGAAACTTTTGTCGCCGGTGGTCTTTCTTTTTTAAGGATTTGTGGAATTGATCGGAGTTGAACTTTAGCAGAGAAGTCTTTGAAGTCATTGAATTGTGACGGGAGTTAGATATCATTGTGATTGATTTCTTAATTTTCTCAGCATTAAGAAGTTACTTTTCACGAAATTTTGGCGATAGGGAATTTCTACGATGGTTAGTAAAAGAGTTTTGCACATTTTTCTAAAACTATGAGATTTCTTACTTTCCTGATCGTCAAATCCAATGAATTCGGGTAACAGAAATATGGCAGTGTCTATCTACGCAAAAGTATCAATTGTAATACGAAATATAAAGTCAATTTCCAAAACGTAGAGATCGTCAGTCTTCTTGATCAAAGACAATAAAAACACTAGCTTAGCAGGATTTGATATTTTCTGCTAATATAATTCAACAACGAAGACACCGCCGGCAATCGTCGACCACCGTCACCACAATGAGTTAATCAAAATGCAGAGAATTACCGCAAATAAGATACGCTCCTCAAATACGTTATTATACACCCTTACAGTCGTAACATTTTCCTACTTTGTTATCTTCCAGAAGAAATTAATTTCGTCCGACAAAACACAAGATTATCTTACAACAATTATCATAACTGTTCATTCTTATAAACTCGACAAATTAAACGGAACCGGTCAATTTTAGCCGCGAATCCATCGAAACCGCAGTATTCCGCTATAAGTCGATCCAAATACGGAAAAGTACCGCAAACAGGATACACCGTTTGTGCATTTGTACGCGGATACGTGTAATTTTATTTTAGTAATTTTTTTTTCTTTATCGACGAACGATTTATATTCGTCTTTCCGGTAAGATTGATCTTTTAGGATAACAGGAGACTTCTGGATATTTCATATATAAGTGACTTTTAACCGGAAACGTACACTTTCATCTCCTGTTTTATTATTTATCGGACCCGACGTCGATTCACCGCAGACCAATTTTTCTCGTAGAAGATGAAAAGTGGAAATTGAACGTTAGAATTCAAGCGATTTCACATGTGAAATTTTAAAGGATTTTCCGATTGAAAGGGAGCATTATCGCGATGCCGCGTAACGTTGGAAATATTCGCACACGTATTCTCTCGGCCGACTAGAATCCCCAGACGATCTTTTCATTGTTTCACGGCTGAATCGTTCCCTAATATGGCCGATAATACGCGCCGGAAAGGGTTTGTTGTTGCATCAAAATGATCGAAGCTTTCGATGTAATGACGCATTATGCAATCGGATCGGAGAGAGGAAAGCAGATATTCCAGTTGACCGTGCAAATTGTATGGACGACGGCGACGAGTGAATTTTGAAATTACTACGGTCGTTGACCGGTTGCAGTCTGATCTTTTTTCGGGATTGTATTTTCCGTAATTAGGCGGGGGATTAATTGCGAACAAAAAGTAATCTGCTTTGTCAAAACGGTAAAATGATTTTTATTCTTTACTTCGCTATATATTTTTCAAATCTGCTTTAAAATTTTCTGTTAACTGACTGATTGAATTTCAGTTCTTTTATTTGATAGTCGCAATAATTAAATTGGAAGATAGAATTGTTCATCTATTTGAACGTAAGTGTTTTTTAGTAGGAGTGCGGAAACACTGTTCATCAATGTAGATATTACAATCACGTGTATAGAATCATATGTTAATTTTAAATACAATATTAATTCATCTAAATTACTTACGACAGGAAACCATGTCGTGTCAAGATTACTATTCAAATAACAGTATTTAAATCTTACTCAAAGACGGCATAAATTCTTCATAATAGTAGTAGAATAAACATAACACTTGTTATGTAGACTAAAACGACACCTAATCACGATGCCAAACGCCACACGCACTGCAAGTAGTTGCACTCGAGTTACCTGCATAATAAATTACAAGATCCCGAGATACGCGACTTTTTCCGCTTTCTTAAATACAATCTGCATCGTTGCATTATGAGACCAGGAATTTCAAAGGTACTTCAACGCCGAGTCGAAGAACACCTCATTATTATCGCAAGTGTCTGCGGCCGTTTTTAATTACAGAAAAATATAAAATGACTGTTCCCTTTGCAACAGAAGAACTGTGTACTTCAAGAGAGATCTCGACATTGACATCGTCTATTTTTCTTTACATATCTTGTAGGAATATGTATTTTCATGGGATGTGTAAAACGTGTAAATGATAAAATACGATGCACGAGGATTGCGATGAAAATCGATGTAAAAGATTTGCGAACTGTGCTTATGCGTTACTTCTGCAGCTACTTGCATAAGGCACGGTGGCTTAGGAAGATTCATGATTGCGATTAGAGAAGGTAGCTCCGTGTTATCGTGGCTTATGCGAATTTACAACTAATGCATAATCTACGTATATTAATCTTTATTTTCAATTTTCTCCGTAATACTTGCCTATCGTCTTGTTTTACGGGCTTTCCAGTTTTCACTGATTCGTAATTATTATTTAAATACTGTAACTGAGATCGGTAGCACAAAACGTCAGATCCTCCTACTTATAATCATGGAAATGAAAGAAGTTTAATCCGGTAATACTAATGCACAAAACTCTGATGCCAATAATTTACGCTAATAATAAAAAGAAAATAATAGACTACTTTGTAAATGAAATACCTAATTCATTTAACACGAACTTCTGGCGTTACATCTATTATATTTAACACTATTCCTACCGAAGGTGTCGGTAGACACCTTGATATATTTAATTTATAACGCTATTTTTTAGTTAATAATGTTACAACGTTGAATTAATTTTCTGAGAAAATACGAAATATTAAACAGAATTTTTTTTCCAATTATTCCCAGGACATTTGCATTTAAGCGCACAGATATCAGAAGACACCTTTTGGTTGAAATAGATATGCACATACCGTGATAGAAATAATGTTAAAAATACTGAATAAATACTTTGAAAAAAGTAAAATACAGGGATGAAATAGATGATGAATTAAGTAATTTAAGTTTTATTGGGGGATTTATAAAAACAATTGGGAACCTGTCAGTTTGACTGGCCTGGTAGTTTTAGTGTTACAGATAAAAAATATGTTTACTTTCTTCTGGCAGTCCGTTTGCACGTCGTCAACATTCACGTGAGACGGAAAAACTTGGAGAACAATGCACTTTGAAGACGCATCACACGTATCACCGAACTCAAAACCGGAAGCACGTGGTCCAGCCGTACGAACGACGTCGCACGACATACTGACTCGACGTCTGCCGTCGCGGCGTCGTCACTGCGACGGCGCCAAACTAGCGAAATACGCGTGTGCTTGCACATAGAGACAGACATGCCGAAAAATCTCATTTTTACTCGGCGTCTCATATGGTGCGTGAATCCCTACGTGGAAACTACAAATTGCTAACTCGAAATTGCTCTTACGGATGAAAGAAATTCTCTACTCTTTGCTCTAAGTATTTTTCGGCAGTAGCTTTTGCAGTCATTTCGCCTAGGACCTGTATCTTTACGAGGATATAGAAACCGTTGAGTCTAAAATATATAAAATGATAATTTAGAAAATATCTGTAAAAAGAAACGAAGAGCTGAAGACGGGTCTAGTAATTGGGAGTCCGAGCTTTTGTCTAAGTATCCACCATTGATTCGAGATTTTTCTTTTTGCATTTTTCGGCTTTAGCTGATGTAGTCATTTCGCTTAGAATCTATATTTTTAGTGAAGCACCGAAAGCACCGAGGCTTTCGACTATTAAAAAATCTTGTGAGGGCAACTCTTCTAAAGGTGGCCGGAATTAGAACTGGGAGCTTACTATTTAGTTACAAGTACGAGCATTTAGTCCTTTCAGATCTGAATGCCTCGAGGCCAAACAATCAGTATAGACGGCTCAAAGTTGCGCTTATTGAAAACGAAATTATTTATTGCTTCTTGTCAGCCGGTATCTGTTATTGCTAAAAAGAGGCACCTTTATTTATCACACTGTCTTCATCGCACCTTATTTCTGATTGCATATGTATGAGATTGAATATATGCATTCAATGTTCACGCTCATAATTGTTACATGGCACCCAAAGATTTAACTCCATACTCGTAACACCCAAAGGATTAATTCCACACCTACCACAGTCCCATAACTACATTATCATGCGCGGGAAATACGGACGGTTACATTGAAAAATTTCTAGCAGTTAGTAAAATTTGTTTTGCTTGCTTTAATATTAATCTGGGAGTTCGTAGTACTCCGATGCAATGTTGTCGAGAATTTTCTGTCGTGAAACGCGACGACAAAGTTTTATACGTGGAGAATGAGACACGCAATGTGTGCGGTGTCTGCGCGAATACGTGCGAAAGACAGTACAAGGGAGAATCGATCTCGGGAGGGTCGGACCGAGGGTAACTTCAGGATGGATTGGGGTAAAAAACCTACGTGACGTCAATGGAAAATTCTTCGAGTGGCGTAAGGTATTTGATATTGGAAATTAATAATTTATTGTACTTCAAGTGATCGGGGTTGTGTCCGTGAAAAATCGTTCTGGGTAATTTGATTTATATTATATCCTTGCGATTAATGGATACGATAAAACGTATTAAACAGATGATACGGTGTTTGTTGAGAATATCGAATTGAATTAAACAAATTTTGTATGAAGTTGAATTCAAGCATGACACATTTAATAAACTATTGCATTAAAATTTATTAGTAAATCTACTGCATTCCATTGATTGAATTGTAGAATATGATACTTTTCCTAAATGTTTAGATCTGTCCTTAACACGTTCGCGGACAGTAAAAATTTCAGTGAGCTGCAAAATTAGACAGTCAAGTATTACACTTCTAACTACACAGAGAAAAATAAAATAGTCTGAAAATACTCAATGAATCGCTTGGCCATCACTTTAAACTGCATAATAATTAGAAAAAATTAAGGTTGTATAAAATTAAATGAATTATAATTGGCTTTATCATTCGGCATGACAGGAATGCTATGGCAAAGTGGAAATGAAGATATGGATTAAATAAACATTCAAATTTGCAAAAAATACGTGATGCTCGTGGGTTTTTGATACAAATTTTTCAATGCGTAGAACATATGATATATGTACTTAACGACGCATAACATGTAATAACGATTAGTTTCGCACACGCGATTCGCGCATCTTCCTCCCCTGTAACCCTTCATTATATCGTGAAAGATGCGAGGAACGTCTTTTTATTTTCCGTTTCCTGTCATAATGAAAAACATTCGTTTCTATAATTACATTAATCGTATAAACACTTAAACGTGGTAACATAACGATTAACGTCGCAGGATGCCAAAATTCAACGTACAAATTAGTCTCCGTTAAACTTTGCAATTTAACGAATCTTCGAAGAATCAAGGTTCGATCAAATGGCCACCCTTATTCGATGCGACGACTACTCGAGCACGCTACGTACTTATTTCCCGGAAGTGCTCGACACGCACTGCTCGTTAACACTTTGATTATCATACGAGCGAGGTAAGCATTATCTCTGCAATTACTTAAAAATCGATATATCTTTTGCCGGTTGCAGGATTTCTCGAAAAATCGTCGACGTCGACGCGAAGTAGCAAGTTGCAACTGAGAATAGTGGAATTACAGAGTTTATGGAGAAATAATGGCCAGTTTGTGCAACATAATTGCAAGTCCCATGCCGGAACGTCGGGTATCTTTTGCGCGAAGAATTAAGCCCGTAATAGCTACTGTTTCGAGTCGCGTGTGACCTTGCATACCTGCGGCATTCGGAGGTCACTTCCTGCGAGGAACTGCAGTGTCATTCGATAGAAATACCATTGTGAGAGAAAAGCCACGAAATTTCACTTAAGTAGAATGACACTGTTGGTAGGATGTCTTTTCGAAACAAACAAGGGACGAACGACGGTGGATAAATGAGTGATGCCCTGCTGTCTCTGTATTTCTTTGTACTTTTTCCGGCTTTAATTACTACGGTTTTTTTCGAGTAGAACATGATGCTTTAGGTGGGTTCCGAATCGCCGAGGCTATGATATATTAAATATTAAATTAGAAAACAATTCCTACAGGTGACAGAGGACGATTCAAACTTAGATTCACTGATTGCAATCCGGAGCCTTTACCTCCTTACCAACCATAGACCCTTCTGTACTTTATATTACTAATTATGATTATAATACAAGCTGTAAAATTATAAACGTGGGATAAATCGAAGGTTTAGTTTAACCTTTCATTTCATATAAAGCTAATTATGATGCGTGACGGTCCAAACGAAACAATCTTGTTCAAGTGTGCAGAAGTCTTCAAAACTGTCGAGTCCTGTTGCATGTATTTCGGTTTTTTGAAGGACACAATATAAATATACGTATTACCGAGGAGAGAGAATATTAATCTTATTTTACGAGGAAACCACTGACAGAAACGTGCTTGAGACCTGTCGTGGGAAGAGGGGGAAGAGTATCAAGGATACATGACTGATGAAAATTAATTATTAAGAACTGGCAATGTCGACCCGCGTGAGAAATGACATACTGGTCGAATGAAGTTCTCAACGAGTTTTTCACAAAAATGACACTGCATGTTTCAAAGTAACAGTTAATATCTCTTTTATTGGTCCTTTATTTTGCATATGATACCTTCTCACACCGTGGTTCATGAAATATCTTTTTTAAGTAGATATTATAGCGGAAACCAGCTAACAAGTCTTCATTTTTCTATGACTATGGAGGATATAGTGTTATAGGGTTGCATTCCTAATTAGTGGATCCAAGTTCAAATGCCCAAATCGCTTAAAAAATGCCTATCATCTCCGAGATATTTTTCCAGAATTATCAATTGAATTATTTTGACCTTCATCTGAAGTTATAAGTTCTAGGCAAAGTCGCTACCATAGTGGCTAAAATCGAAAGTCAGAACGAGAAATGTCATATAATAGAAAAATAATTATATAGGAATTTGTGCACCAACGAATTTCATTAACGACTTAACTCGGAATCGATAACTGAGGGATAAAATACAAAAATTACGAAAAATATATGATGAATGTGGTTACACCATGACGACGAAGAGTGCTCTCACGACGTATAGGAAGATATTCTACAGCTGAGAGAAAACCAGATTACCGGAGTATAAGGTACGTGCTTGGAAAGCTTATCGACTTCCTCTCGAGCCATTTCCCTTTACAAGCTTCTTTGTTTCCAAGTGACAAACATGTTTTATTCATGCCCGCCATTCATGGTAACAGAATGTCGAAGGATTTATTACCGGTTGACTTACGTCTTCTCGCGGATTTTGATTTTGCGTGTCATTCGTGTTAAAAGGTCGTATTGAAAGGTGCCAATCGATGAAAAGCGTAAGACGTCCTTTAAACGATAAATTGGAAGTGAATGGATGTCGAGATTCTGGAAAATACAGCGATCCAAAGAGCTACCGTCGATGTGTGACAATAAAGAGGCACAATACGACTGTTGTTTCTATAATTCTAATATTTTCGTTTCAATATTATTATTAATATTTTAATTTCGCAAAAAGAATTTAAGATATCTGTATTACGGATATAGATTTCGCATCAAGAAAAAGATTAAAAATATCTGAATTACGGAAATCGAATTTATATCGAGAAAATAATTGAAAATATCTGAATTACGGAAATCGAATTTATATCGAGAAAATAATTAAAAATATCTAAATGTGGAAATTGAATTCATATCGAGAAAATAATTAAAAATCTCTGGAGTACGAAAGTATAATTAAAATCAAAATTCACAGAAATTTCAGCGAATCAAATGCGAGGACGAATAAATATTGAAAAAAAATTGGAAAATCGGACATTATAGTTCAGAATCTGTGCACTATTTACAAAAAAAAGATTCTATGTCACTTCTCTAAAACTGCATGCACAAATGCAAATCTATCGCCACATTTCTCACGTACTTGTCGACCCTTGAAACGCCACCTTTCCTTGACCTTCACCTACGCGATTACCTTTCTCAATGCCTCCAAGCAAGGTGAACTTCCGCGTAGGAAACATATCGACACATCTACGTTCACCTCGAGAATCCTCTCTTCCATTCGAGAATCCACTCGAAACTGGCTCTCGTGGAATCTCGATTGGGGAATCGACCGTGGTGTGAAATTAACAGTTTCAGGAATAACTACGAGCAAGCTGTCCTAATATCGATAAGAGAATCAGGAGGGTCTAGTACACCTACCTAAGTAAATCGGTGGGAATTTATTACTTTGACATTAATCTTATTCTTGTGGCGATAATTATGACAGTGGTGTCATTCAATTATTCTTGGTTTTGAGGTAAGACTTTTGTTTCGGGATGCACTCTCAGTTTTATTCGATAAGACATCTACAACTTTGTGAAACACAATGCATTATAAGAGATGAGTTCAATTATGTTATTTTCACAAATTATTTCCATTATTAGCGGCACATTTGGAAATTATAATGACTACGAGGATAAATCCTGAAATCCTAAATAGTATACTTGAGCTCAAATGGTAATTGTTTCTGCAAAAATCTTCTGACGTGTATATTACAGCGATTTAAAATTCCACCAAAAACTATAAATTGTGTGCAAAAACAATATTGTACCAGATTATAAAAAAAATGATAAACATTCCCAAAAATGTTGAATTACGTTTAACTGTATAAAAGAACTTATGAACGCATTAATAATTATTTAAATGAACATACGTAGATACGAGATATGTTTCCATCGATGTTTATTACGGAGGGAAAAATGTACAAAAAGTTTCCCCAAGATTTTCGTGCGCGCGATCGTACACGATCGGGTCAATGACCTCGAAAGAGATTCGGAGAGCGCTTTTGAAGGACTTTCGTGCAGCCGCGAATTTCCATATGAGCCATTGAAGCACAAGTGAAAACCGTAATTAACGGGAGGAAAAGGGCACATAATAAAAACTCGGAGTTTATCTTTCGCAATATATATTCAGCCGGTTGGACGAGAAAGAATGTTGCATCAATGAACGAGAAAAAAAAGGGATACTGTCTCGTCTGGGAGAACCGTAGCAAAACTTTCGGTGCTCGATTAAAACCAATAGGTTTTAATTGAAATATACAATTTATTCATATGCATATTTAAATCTGTGCGATATAGCATGCGAATAAAGAAAGATAAGACAGTTTTGGAAGTCTTACCTCGTCCGTGACAAATAAGATTATTTTACAAACGAGATTATTGAAGCTATTTGAGTTGAAGAGGGGGCTTACATATCTCGTATCCTGCTGAAAAGGTTTTGAAGCTCTACAGACGAAGAACAGATCGAAAGAAGGCCGTGCATGTGCAGCCTTCGCGGATGCACCTCGCCACGATGCTCTTTGGTGCAACGTCCGTTCCGGACTGTGTACTCCCTTTAATTGACCGTGCGCTTTTACCCTCTTTCTACGCCGATTCTTTTCCTATACTCGCCATTTCCTTAATTCAACGTTAAACGTTAAATGATCTTCGCTGTTATAACAGCTCGAAGATCATTCGATAGACGAATAATGGAATCGAAATTCTGCCTAATTAACTTTCTATTTTCAATGTGCTGGTATTTTAATAATTCCTTCATATTAGCGCAGAAATTGAAGTAATTCTTTTCATCTCGACATTTACAGGTTGAAGCAACGGTAATTTTCTAGTGGCGAGTCGAAAATAATGTCAAGTTTTAATTCGAAACAGAATGGAAATTGTAAATAGAAATAGAAATAGCAATAATGTCACGGTGAAATAATGCCAAGCGTAATCAAATAGGTCGGCAACGGAGGTTATCAATAATTCATCACGGAGGAGTATCGTGATGGATTCCGCGTAAGACTCGTGCCGAAGCAATTTCGTTTGAATGAGTAATCGATCGTACTTTCCTTCTCTTTTATCAGCCCGACTGGTAAATCGAGGAAACTGCCGTGATAATAAATCGCTAAATAGATCCACCGCGACAGGGCTAACGGGGTATTTACTCTCTGCAGATTTAGCAGCAATTCGCTAAATTAGCATGTTCACGGTATATTGCTGAAACTAAGGGAATTTCATTTAAAATTATCCTGCCACTACACTATTTTATAAGTAAATTCAACTATCTGAATAAAATCTGTAATATTTTAAATACTCAAAATACGTGGAGAACCATTTGATAATTATTTTCGTTACCTCGCAATGAGAACTTTTATTATACATTTGTAAAAATTATTAAAACATCACGGAGAAACATAAACGTATGAGTCGTTATAATAATTTAGTGACCCTGAGAGCTAAAACGTTCAAGTTCAAAAGATAATGGACATAATAAAGATGGCGGTGAAACATTTCGTGGACAAACGGGGCCAAGTTCGTGGCTGACCTTCGTCTAAGCGATTCTAGGTGAGATCGTGACTAAAAGTGGGATCAAATGTACTTTCGATCGACTGACGTTGTAAGAGGCACGACACACCGAGCAGTGACTTATCCACCGCGGAGAAACGACCGAGAGGATTTCACCGACCTAAAAAACAGCTGCTCGCTTCTTTTCCGTTGTTTCGTGAATTTTTAACCCGCGTAGGAGAAAATATTTGAAATAATGCATTATTTTGTACCTATCCTCGTACTCCCTGTATTTATGCAGTCTTTAACACTCACCGTACCATAGACGGTCAGATTACCGGTTCAATAAAATCAAAATAAATAATTTTTTGGACTATTAAGTTAACAGTGTTTCGCATGTTGTTTCATATATTAAGTTGACAGTATTCTGCATTTCTTTCAGAAAGGTATTATGGTTTTTTTCATAACCTGTCATCGGATCTGCTATGGTAAAATAAGTATCCACAATTTGTCGGTACAGTTAGCGTTAAATATCAGAATTTTTCGATTGAGAAACATAATTGAAATAGATGGAATATAAGAAGATGTACGGAGGCTAAGAAGAAATAAAACGTTGAATACAGTTGTATCTCACCTGCCTCGTCATTTGTACTGAAGTGAAACCTCTTTTGTTAAAATAAGATTTTTATAGAGCAGAAACGTTAAAGCTAAAAATAGTTACATATTCAGCAATATTTCATTTATTTCAAGCTACAATTTTAATACTGAATAGCTTGGACAATCTGCGAATATTATCGCTTAACACTAAACCTACCGAGCCGGTCAAAATGACCAATTTTTTCTAAAAATTACCTAATTTGATAGGGGAGACATGAAGTAAATATTCCACTTCTACCCTATAAAATCTAAATTTATTAATTAATCATCTTTTTCAGCTCTTGATCTCTCTTTTTCCGAATATACAAATTTTAGTAAATATAACGTCGGTAGGTTTAGTGTTAAAAGTCACAAGAAATTTCATTGAATTTACGAAAGCCGATCATCGATGGCTCGACAACATTCTACAGGTTGAAAAACTCAAAAGCAATAGACTAAAATATACACCGATAATGCATGCCTCGTCCAAGCCATTAAAACCCTACGTAACCTCATTATTTCCAACTTCAATAAATATCACGTTGCCATTTTTCACCAGCCATAATTTAATGTCAAAGAAAACTACTAACCCATCGGCGGTTCTCAAGGCAGACAACGTATTAACAAAAAGAAGCTCGTGAAGAAAATGCGAGACACGATCCTAAAGCGTTATCAACTTCGTCTTTCGTAAGACTGCTCGAGGGGCAAGATTACGAACTTGAAGCTATTACGGTGAAATTGCACGATACAGCAAATACGCCGTGAAACAATGTCATCTCGTGTAATCTACGTTTACTGGAACCACGTTGCGGAACTTGTATAACGGCCCCAAAATGTAGTTCGTCGTATCTTCAGTTTGACAAGAGTGTCCGTTATGTTTCATGTACCTTCGTGCGATATCGATTGTATGGGAGCCGAGAGAGCTTTCAAAGAAAGCGCATAAATCGTACCTTCCTAACGTGTCCTTTGAAAAGTCTTCAATTACAGTAATCGCCGATGACGCCACGACGACCATGGTAAAGCCTGTGTCCCATATCTCGTTGGAAATAAATATTACACGAGTTCAATATACTACCTAAAATGATCACGTCGAAGTAGCAGAATATCGTAGCACAAAACCACAATTTCTCCTTCACTGCAATCTTTCCTGAATTTAATTGAAGATATCGGAAAAACACCACGTAGAATCTTTCAAATTTCAACACTTCTTGCAAACAATTCACTGATTAAACTTCCCCGTCAGAAGTCGTTGCTGTGAACGATCATCGTGGATTGTTCGTATAATCTACTCTGTCTTCCTAATCCAATCAGTCATTGAGACTCTGCTAAAAATAGCTACTAGAAACGACATTCGACGTCTGCTTGTATAATGTTAACATAAGAAAAACATTCACACTCGAGGAGGAATTAACAAAGGCACTAATTAGTAGCTTCCACAGTGCACGTTAAGATAAAGAAACGCTGTCTGAAAACGTGTCTATGAATCACTCCGCCGCGACCTCTTCCGCTTCTCAATATTCATCGAGTCCGCGACCCTAGGTCAGTAACGAATTACTCTTCGAGTTCCTCGAGTCCGTAGGGAATCGAGGAAACCTTCGAATCACGGTTTCAACGCGAGCGTTTCGTCACAGAAATACATTCACGGACGATCTACATCGGTATTAAAGTTCCTCTCACGTTATCACCTTCCAACACGTGTTTTCATTGATAATACATCTCTTCTACCTCACTTTAATTTCACCTCAGAAACCAAGAAATTTTCCTCACGTAACGTTTCACCAGAGCGTCGTCTCGTTTGAATAAATCAATTTCCACGCGACATTATTCCAATGAGACATCCCCGGAACGATGCGCGACGCTGGTTGCAATTTTGCACTTGCAAAAAGAGCAACAGCCCCCGAGTCCTCTCCTGCTCGACGTTCCACCGAAGAGAGATCTATCAGGCACGCGAGAGACCAAACTCGGCGCACCGATGCACCGTCTGCAATGTTGAAGAGGAGAGAAAGAAGATACGACTGAAGGTGCTCACGAAGTTGAAGGCGCATTCACCTTGGCTCCACGCACCTGTGTGCACGCGTGAGCGAATAGGCGCTCTCTTTCCCTCTTTCCGCGTTCTCATTCTCTCTCTCTCTTTCTCTCGCTGTCTCGCGTTCTCTGCCTTGTATGTAGCTACGCCATATAAGTGTTTCCAGGAGCGCGTACAAGAATCCTCTTCAACGCGGCTGCTACGATTAACTGCGACACGAGTTTAAGCCTTCACGTGCGAAGCTACTACGAAGAAATCCGAGAAATTCACGGCTGCCACGACAACCTTGATCTTGCCTCTCGTGATGCACTTCAAACGTCGCGCCAATCCGGAGTTACAGTTGGGAGTTTTAGATTCGCGATAATCGCGGCCAACTGACTCATTCGGAAGCGTAAAAATACGTCTATGGTGAGGATAAGATAGCGCCAATGGATTATGCGGAGTTGGAATGCCGAGGAAGCCGGTTTATGTGGAAGAATGCGAGAGAGGAGGTCTGATAGAATTTCGATTTTGCTCGTGGATAAGATTGCTGGAGGATTTGTGTTATTATGTGAGAGTGCCGTTCTTTTATTCATAACGGGCTAAATAAATATAGTATATGGAAGGAACTGCTTGTAGAATTGTTGACAGAATTCTTTCAAGTGACTCAGAAGGAATGATGGGTCAGTTTCATTCAGATACGATAAACGTGCCGGTGGTTGTTCTGTTCTTGGTATTTCTGGTGTCAAGTGTTACAGTAATTTCGCTTGCGTCCTATTGTTTTAGAAGGATTGTAAATTACCTTAAATTATGATATATTAAATAACAATTTAGAACAAATTTCTCAGAGATGACAGAGGATCTGAACTCGGGCCCACTGATTGAGAGTTCGAGCCTTTGCCTTCTCATTACCATAGCTCCCTTAGAAGCCGGTGATTATGAATGTGATCTAACAAGAGGTCACTTTATTAAATTAAATTCATCGCTTATTTTGTGCAGCATCAATGTACATTATAATATGGTGAAACTACTTTATAGAAATTATACTTCGCATTCAATTTGCATGTTTGGGTTGCATCTCAATTGTTAAAGTGTTTGTACACTTTGTCATACAATTACCGGTGTTCACTGAAGGTATAAAGTCGAAGAATGATGAAGTAAGCAGGAAAGGGCAATAAAGCATATCGGAAGGGCCGCAGACGGTGCGTCGCAGGCTTAAGTACTTCCGAGTACAATTAAAATGCCGTTGATCTCAGTAATGAGAGCACGGGCGTTGACGGACCTTTAACGCAATTACAATACGTTGCCCAGTCACACTCTGAATCCGATGGAACACGGAATTTAAAGTGTCTACAATCCTGTTGTAAAATATTTCAATCTCATAAGAATTCAATGTCCGTTCTACTTGAAGTGCCTTAAATAAATCACCGACATCAATCTCCAAACGCACACGAAAAGGATTGGTAAATGTACCGGTAATTAGAACAGTGCTCTAAGTCATTTATAAATCAACATGCGTGTTTTGGTGCGACAAAAAATAGGTGAAACCATACAAGTTTTCAAATTATTGACTCAGGCTACATTTATAATCATCGGCACGTATATTTGATTATCTATTTCTGATTGTGAGTGCATATGTTCCGGTGTTAACGATGTAAGTCGTAAACTCTTCCGTTGGATATAAAATAAAATAAAAAATAAAATATTTAAGCTTTTGTTTTAGGATCCACGCTGAATTCTGTATAATGAAATAACTTTCAACTTCAATGTAAAAACTAGACGCCCAGGAGGAATTCTAATAGAAGGCGGCGATAGAGTAGACATTTTTCTTAGGGTAACCATAATTGAAAGTTGCAATACAAGTTTTGTTTTGGGCTGAGAAATTAAAATATCTCCGCAAGACACCAGGTATTGCCAGTGATTCTCAGCGCAACCGTTTCACCCACGCTAGTATAATGATATGTAGGTTGCTTTACAAGTACATTTATTGTTTATTAGTTATTTCACGACAATAATGCTACAGTAAACAGGGAAGTATAATTCTAAAATTTCATCATATAAATAAGCAATATGGTCCAACTGCATTCTCAATTTCAAGATTATACGACTTATTAAATATACGGGAGCTTGTCACAAAGAAACCCTATACGATGGAGATAAAAAGATTATCTAAATTCAGCACATGAAGAAGCTATTAGAATTACATATACAGCTTCTGTGCCAAAAAAATGCTTTGTTTCTCTTCTAGTACTTTTCATTGCCCCTTTGCGGTTGCATTTCGATAAAAACAAAATGTGTAATCGCACTTAAAACAAAGCTACTAAAATCTTAGTAAGAATTATATATACGTCAGAAGCGTGTTGATTCTTTGCTTTGGTGGCTTAGAGTAGACATGCGATGGCAACGGTAAAAGTGGTTTGATGGCGGAGAGCAGACAAACCACCGCTAACTGAGGGTTAACACCGTTGTAAAGATGAATTACCAACTAGTCCAGAAAAAGAGAGGTATCTGGTGATTCTGAATCTCGTCTTCGAAAGTATTATACACGCACTAACAGACGAAAATGCTTAAACCCGATCACGGAGCACGGATTACTCGTCGGTGGTCGAGGGCAAACTGATAGCGAGGCGAACATCGAAACGACTTGTTATTGTTAGAGGACCAACGAGGCGAATACCTGGAAGGTGTGATCGCCTAGGACCGCCGAGTATGTTTTGACAGCACGCTGCGGTCGTCGTACTCGATGGTCGGTGAAGTGTAAACAATTGCTATCGCTGCTCGTACAGTTAATGTAAATATTGTAAATGTAATTGAACGATACTGTTTATTTATGTAACCGAATGTTGAAAATATAATACTTCGTTTAATCTAGCGTTATTGTCAGGAAGTAACTCATAAACAAGAAATGTATTTGTAAATACTGGAAGCTACATATCATACTATCGCGGGTGAAACTTTTGCGGTTAAAACGCAAGAAATTTTGAAAGTTCAAAGTGCGATTTTTTCTGTAAAACTTATTTTCTCAAAAATGGAGACAGATGGAGGAAAATGGACTTCATATTCGTGTTCAGCGCTAAAACGTGTATAAAGATCAGTATAAATATTCTTTGGGCAAAAAATTGTGTTGACCAGTGTTATCGAATAGTATTCGCTCCACTCAATAATTAATTTCAATTTCAATAATATCCAATTGACAAAATGTTTATAATCTCCGTCCACTTCAGCCACGATCCAATTACGAATACGTTCCACTCACATCCGGTACAGTCGCATAGTGTTTCCCGTTTGCATACCATCGGAGGTATTCCCTTAATTAACATACTCCAGGTAATCATTGACGCGGCAAGCGCATGTTTTCAGCTTTCCAAGATAAATAGCAAAAAGAGAGAAAAAGAGGGTGAAAAAAGAGCAGGAATGTCACAGTGAAAAGTTTGAAGCGACGCGAAGATTTCCAGGCTTTCGAATTTGCGTACATAACACGCATCGTTCGTGCTCTCGGCATTCGAGTAATTTGCATACGGTCGATCATTAATTAGCGCCGCTGTCGATTCAGACGTAAGATTGATTTGCTAATAAGAGTGCAACCCGGGACCACCTATCGGGCTCGATAACAAACGAACGAAATGCAATCCCGGGAAATTTATTCCCGCCGTGTTGCGTGACGAAGAGCGATAGTCATAAAAGTCCAATTATGCGGGAGAAAATCTGTATCGTAAAAACTTTCTTTCCCTTTTGCGCACGGCGAGCGATAATGTGACCTGTTATTAATAAGACACGACGAACGACCGCCGTAAAATTCATACACGAAATTTTAATCGCGCGGGGAAAGTCCACGTTGTAAAAACGACGGGGTCTTTTTTTGCGAGCACGTTTGCACGTGTTGAATGCACTTTAACACCAATCATTCCATGCGTAGTTAAATAACTGAACCAACGGGAAGAAAATATGTTGTTTTGTGTATTATTAATTAAAGACTGCTTTCTACGTAGTTTCCTGTTTTACATTGACAATCTGCTGGATTTCTTTCGCAAAAATATCATCATTACTTCGTAACTTGTTAAATGATCGGCTATGGTAAGAGTAGGTGTACATAAAGTACCGGTACGGTTGGTGTTAAAACCTGAAGATTTCACTTGCTATTCCATATTGCATAAACATACTATTCTCTGTCACGCCAAATGGCGGCAGGTAGTCGTTCAAATATATTTTTCTTAAATTTACTAAATTAAATATTATATAATACCTGTATTGAAAATTTTAAAAAACCGATAAATGTCTGTGGTATGTACTGTGGTTCCTAGATTTGGAAGGAATCGACTGTATGTGTGGTAGTTAATGAGCTAAAATGCGGTGGTATAACGTGTCCCTAAAATTTGCGCAGTCAACGGACCGTAAGAGAAAGGTTTCGGGAGGTGTGCAATTTTCGCAGTACTATAAAATGCTACGGGTTCTGAGAGAATATAGATTGACGGTAGTTGTGATAGGCTGATTTCGAAGTGTCACTAGCCTATTTCCGAAATGCCAACCAGTTGCGTTAATTTCAGTTTAAATGTTGCAATTATTCAAACGTAGAGTACGTAATTACCTTCGTTTTTGCGGCCGGTGTTTGATTGTAATTGGTCGTAAGTATTTATGGAATTTCTGGGAATACCGAACGTACGAATTCACGTAAGGTAATACGAACGGGAAACTGACGATGTGAATTCGAAATTGGGATGGAGAAGAAAAAAATTTTTTATTAAAAAAATTAGGACGAAAAGTAATACGGGATAATGACGTGATATTCATAACGCGATTAAGAAACGAAACTCACGCAAAGCACCGTTAAAGAACGTGCCTTATTAACAGAACGGTGATGGATAAAATGTCGCTAATTTGATTTACAGTTAATTTTTGTACGGATGAGATCGATCTCAAGTTATCGAAGGAAGATTGTGACGTAAGAAAAAAATGTAATCCGTGTGAATTTTGTAAAAAGAATGCGTCACTGATCAAACGCACCTGATAATTTAAAATATCGATGGCGACCGTTAAACGACAGTATCAATTACGATAAAATTATATTGCACGAGAAACACCAATGTTCTGGTATTTTATATTTATTGGTTAACAAATAGAAATTTTAATCGCGTGAAAAGTATTCGCGTTGTACAAGGACGAGTTTATTTGCGAGTGTTGAACTCGCTTCAAAATGTGCCGATATATCGGACCCTTAAAATTAATAACTTAAACCGTTAAACGACACTGTCAATTATAATAAAGTCATGTTTAACGGAAAATTACAACGTTTCAGAATTTTATATTTAATGATTGACAAATAGAAATAAAGTCGATCTCAAGTTATCGAAGGTAGTGTCTGAGATAAAAAACTTTAATCCGTGTAAATTTGCTCAGAGGACGTGTCACTGATCAAATGTACCTGACAATTAAAAATGTCGACGGTGAACGTTAAGCAACACTGTCAGTTACAATAAAATTGAACTGCAAAAAAGTCTCAGTGTTTTATATTTAACGGCTGACCAATAGAAACTTTAAATAACCTTTATACGCTCCTAAAAAAACGCCAGTAAAGCCCTATGTTCTTTTCTGGCCCGTAGTCTATTTACTATTAAAAAAAAAAGATATTTTGAACTCTCTCCTTGCAATAACTTCATTAGGAACAATATTTATTCACCGAGTACAATTAGTCTTAATATTGGTAAAATTATATTTCGATTTGGGTAAAAAATGAGCGCAGGGAGGGATGAAGATTATCTATCTAACTTACTAAATCTTCCTCACAATATTTTCCAAAATGTATCAAAGCAAGGCTTCAAATTAGAACAAGGATTTCGGAATAAAAAAAAGAGAATCTTTCAATTAAAAGATTAAGAATAATATACAGGGTGAGTCACGCGACGTGACGATTTTCCTCATTACTGAACATCTTAATAAATACAGTACTTTTGTCTGAATGGCACTACTTTCGTCTCAGCTGGTATTTCGTATCGATGATATGATGCCTACGATCGTGTTTAACAACATTATCTGTCGACGTAAACATACTTGTCCTTCAAATTATTGTTACTACTACAATTATTGTTCGTAATCCCGTTGAATGAGCATGCCTTGTAACGCAGGATAATTATTTTATGAATATCTCAGTAATAATTTGTCTTCGACCATACAAAGTATGATGATTATTTATGTAGAATTCGATGTTTTATCAGAACTTAGAAAGAAAATATACGCATTCTACTTAACACTAAACCTACCGAGCCGGTCAAAATAACCGGCTCCCAATTTTTTCTAAAAATTACCTAAATTTATGGGGAAGACACGAATTAAATATTCTATTTTTATCTTATAAAACCTAAATTAATTTATTAATCATCTTTTTCACCTCTTGATTTCTCTTTTTCCAAAGTACTTGTTAAGTATATCTAAATTTTAGTAATTATAACGTCGGTAGGTTTAGTGTTGAAGAATCATATTTCGATAAAACAGTAAAACAGTATAAAACCCGTGTTACTATTGAATGTTCCCTTTGTAACAGTGCAATTTTGGTCCTAAATATTTTTTCGTTAAGTACATATTTTACAAGTTATTTAGAATCGTCATCTTGCGCGACTCACCCTATCTAATAGCGTTCTCTGCAAAAAGAAAACTACTGAAAATAATTCAATCAACATGGCGTTGTTTTAATGTAAATTGGACGATGACGATATTGATTTCCAATTTCACTGAGGTACAAAAGTTCTACATGAACCTCGGAGGTCCTCTGGGCACAGACTATGACACAGATTGGATGCAATGCATGCGTACAAGTAAAAATAACGGTAAAATGTGATCTCTCACCAAAACTGGTTCCAAGAATACCCTCGATGTTTGGAACTTCAATCAAGAAACACTCGGTCCCAACGCGGAGTAATCAAAGTGATTACTGGCACATTAACTGTCAGTTTGTCAGAACTCTAGGAGGTGTTGGATAACAGAGACGAAAGTTCAAGGCATAAGTCGTGTACCCTAATTACTTTTACATTCCTAAGGTTTTACTATCGAGTACTAATGAAAATCGGCGGATATGTCGTTAATTGGATTTTTGAAAATTTAATAGAAAATATATGTAATCGCACGGTCTTATTTGTTTCTGGTTTCTTCTTAAATACTCCGATTACCGTCGACGTTTATTAGAGATCAAGTTACTCGTACTAACATGCAACTTATCAGTGTTATTGCTATATCTTTAGTTGTAAGTAATCATGAAATGTGAGCGGAATAATGTAAGGTGCTGTTACGGCTTTTGAGAGATTTTTCTTGTATGGTTTATTTCGGAGTAAAATAAAACTGTCTGATTGTAATAATGGATACTTTGTTAAATGGGAAGGAATAAATAAGGTACGAAATATGAGAATCTTTAATGGAGACTATGTTGAACCTTTGATAACTTATAATTAAAATCTAGCTAAGATTATAAATACACTATAAATACAGATGATCAGAGCTGAAAATGTAAAAACAGTTGTAATTATGCTATTAGTCTATAGGGGCAATAAAGATATAGGGCTCGTAGTATTAGCGCAGACTATGGCGGCTTAACACCATCGGCTGTAAGAAATATCTTTTACGTGACACGCATATCACAGCTTGATAAATGTAAACTCAAAAACGTACATCCTGTCCGAAATAAACGTTGATGTTGAAGTATAACCACTTAGCTGTTCTAATAAAATATTGAATATTTTCCCGTCATCGCCGTAAACAATTTACTTACTTACAAAACATTATTATAATGTAAATTTGAACCTACATAAAACTGTAAGTTTTCAGTAAAATTACTATAATACTTGAAGTAAAAAAATGATAATAACGATTGCTCGTTATTGCGGTAACTTAATCTCTAATCAACGTCGGTAGTAATCGTAATGTTTAAAGAGGAAACGGAAACAACTAAGACCGCGCCATTCATTATCTCTGGCAAAGTGCACCGACTGGGCACAATAGTGTAACACGTTTCACCGCTGTGAGCGACAGGCGCGTGCTCGACACTCGGATGCGTGAGATGCGTGAAATGCATTAGACCGCGTGGTACGCACGTGTCTAAAACCAGTTTCACGTGAATCTAAACGGCCTCCGGGGAAGTGCATTTTACATCTGTACCGGCGCGATTCGAGTCATGAATGCGTCACCTCTACTCTACTCGTAAATTTGGCAAGTGACGTACACGCGACGCCAAGGGTACTCGGCAACGATGGGTCGTCTACCGTGGTATAACAGATCAATGGTATAGAAAAAGTGTAAACACGATTTCACCTTTTGCACCGTACTGCCTTTATTAATAGGCTCGTTGCGTACGATGAACGAACGAAGATAATCGCTTAACTATTCCAAACCTTTTACGAATATTGAATTACAGGAAGCAAACGTTCTCTACCAGTTATATTTTAGTCGTAATTTGTGCGAGCACGAATGGTATATGGTTTAATATTAGACTGTTGTGCATCGTACGGGGTGCACAACAAGTATAACGTACGATATATTCTGCTCCGGTAACACAAAATCCTCAATGTTTATGATAACAGTACCTTCCGCTTGCACAGATACGTGGAAACGGACGGGTACGAAGTATTTGAAACCAAAATAAAGTATGTAATTCAAGGACTCGATGTCAAACAGGACCAAAGCCTGACAGCGGTCCAAGGTAAACGAGCAAAGTGAGGTTAAGTATCGACAAAGCAGACGACAGTTTACCACGTAATTTGTAACACGACGAAATAATTCTTGAAAGATACTCGAATATTTTGAAGTACACTGGCGATTTCTACGCCCTTTCAAGAATACACGAGATACGTGTATCACTTTTTTTGCCGTATATTGTATACGAAATGAATCATACATACTTGGTGTCATGAATCTCGATGGGAAGATGCTTCTGCAAACGGAGAGGATTGGTAATTTCGCTCAATTAAGCCATTGCCCGGCTTGTAATTGGGTGCAATTCGTGGTAAAAATAAACAGAGCGAGTTGACAGCAGAACTAGCAGGGTGGCACGAACGTGCGTAGGAGATCATCTTCGGGCAAACGGTACAACGACCGTTTCCACCCAGAAAACACATATTTCCCGCCAAAGATTGACTAGCGAACGTGCACACACGATTCACGCGACTCGAGAATTATGTAACTATTGTTGCACGACTCGTAAATAAAGGCTACTTACCGCTGATCGAGGCGAAAAACGTCAGGATCGCGCGCACGCACACACCTTACACGTACCGCTGCTTGGGACAGACTGCCGTGCTGCGGCGCTGCTGGCGCGCTGCCCACTGCCATCTTGGATCAATTCGTCGCGAGTCGGAAAGTGCGCTGGTTTTAATTCTTCCGTTACAACTGTGTTATTTCTCGTTCTAATTCAAATTTCATCCGTGATATCAGTTTAACAAGTAAAAATAATCACTTAGTATGTGTTGAGTTAATTTTTTCTCGTTTATTTTCTCCGTATCATTCATGAATTCGGTGATTTTGATCATGATTTCGAGTCAGTGATATGGGGTCAGTGATGATTTCGATTGGTTTGAAAAAGCAACGGCAACCTCTTCGTTTGTGAATACAGTCGAAAGAAAAAATACGTCGTCCGGGAGAATTCCAGGGAATGAGTCACAGGTGAGTAAACAATGGCATTATTCTCTCAGTCGGTACTTTCATTTAATTTGCACAGGACTAGAACACAAATATTAACAATCAGCGCTTATTATAGCACAATATCGTTCACACGTTTCATTCGTATACGATTATACACATTAGGTTCTATAATCTTTTGCAAATAATTCATGCAGTACAAAGCATTATATCGATGATCGAATAAATAACATTAAAGATACAATGATACACACGGCATACTTCTGGAAAAGTACAAAAACAAATTAAAATTCAAATGACACGAAATGCAGAGTATGTGGATATCTCAATTGAGTATAATTTAAACCCGAATTAATTCTGTGTAACGCATTACTTTTTAATGATGATATTTGTTATTTATTCTGATTTTTTTTTTCTTTAAGGACTTTTCCATTATTTTAATTCACATCCTTAAATAACACACTTTCTTTGCATACGTAGTTTATACCTACATATATAACTTATTAGGATCTTTACCGATAATAATCAAATATTTTTTTTAAATACCATAGAGAATGAAATATTATCTTAAATGCTTAACCTAAAGATATATTACGAAAAATTTGCTACGTTTCGTATGACTTATTACGCTTCTGTAAGCTCTTATGTTGCATGGAAGTTCGATACACGCACAACTTTCTTCCTTATTTTCCTATGCATCCTGTAATTTCTAAAATTACCAATAAAAACGACTTATCTAGTACTTAACAAGTATTATAGTTTCGCGCATCGTCGAATTCTCACGTATCATAGTTTAACCATATTATTCGATTTAATAAAATGTATCCTGTATTGCGTTATACTGCGTCAATTCCATTTTGATGTTAATTACTGATATTCCCGAGAGTTAACATAGTTGCATACATTTTCCGTTCGAAAGTAGTGACGCGTGACGCTTATATCGTAAATATATATATTAGCTTATTTGTATTCATACACTTGCATTGATAAAACTCAACGGTGTTGGCGTATTATGTACTCTGAATGTCGCGATATAATTACTGTGCCTCAAATCTAGCTTTATCGAATGCTTAGAAGGTGTGTGCGTCGCGGCATATACCGCAACCCAAAGCAAATTCTTCTCCAGTCGGTGGATGTTTCACATGTAATGGACATTCGTCTCCCTCCAGTTGTTTCGTTTTCGGTCCTAGTAAAACAGAAATATCTGATAAATATAACTTGAAAATTATAATCTGCCTAATATCGTGGAGTACGTAATAAACGTACCAGCAGGACAGGAGGGTAATTCACTTTTTGGAATGGTGGTGACTCGTTGAAAGTCGTCGTGGCAGGGGTTACAGAAGTGGGTAGTTCCAAAGCAAAAGAAGACTGCCACTGAGCAACAATAACGACATTTGTACTCTAGGAAGTCTGCCCCGTGCTTTGGACACATCTCAGCCCTTGCCACGTCGCTGCAGCCCCCACATACTAATTCCGTAGGATCAAACGTTTCTCCGCCTACTTGTGCGTCACAGCGTGCTTCGCCACCATAATAGGCCTTCTGGCATTTGTAACACACGTAATACGCGTATCTTTCCATAGCGTATGCACCGGGATCTTGTTGATATCTCCCACCGGACCCAGCCGTTGTGTCGGCTCTATAAGATAGAACAATCATATAAGTAAAGTTCGGTCTGAGAAGAATATTCTTAAAATCTTTTCATGCGTAATCGTACCTGTGCAAGCCTTCGTATTCCAATCGCATTAAAGCTTTTCTTCTCACATCTCCGTAAAGCTCCTTGATACTCGCCAATGGTTCAACCAAAGTAGAGTGTTCCATTGGTACTTTACAAATTGGACAAAGAGAAAATCCAAAAGTTATTCTCGGTCCTACCCATCGTTTCAACAAAACATGCTTGCAGCAATGCAAATGGAAAACGTGGCCGCACTGCAATTGAATTGCAGGTGCAGCCGAGAGTGCTTCCGTGAAGCAAATCATGCACATATCATCGGCATCTTGCTTCAAATCGGTGCCCGGCAAACATCTATGCAAACAGGGTAAACAGGTCTTCTCGTTTCGTACACCTCCACAAATGTGTCCACATGGATGCACCTTGTTGCAGGCGTTCTTAGCATGTTCTTGGCAATCATGATCGGAACAAATATTTCCTATTGCCAGCAAACCCGTGTTTCCGGTGGTACCACAGAATCTACAGAAGCCAGATGTAGAACCGACTGGTTTTCTCGGTGAACCATCACGAAATTCTACCAGTGCTTTCAATGTTCTGCTATCTGCTAGTGCCAAAATCCAAAATAGTTTCGTTCGTCCGCAACCCTCGTGCAAGTCAACGCGTATGGCTTCCTCTTCTTCCTTGCACACTTGTCGTATGTGCATACTTGTTCTTCTATGAAGATGCAAAATTTTATCGCACTCAGCGCACAAGTTTTCACAAACGTTGCATTGAATAACGGCCGTCGTTTCACCGTCATCGTGGTTGCTACATGTTGGCTAAGCAATTAACCGTTACACAATAAGTTTCATATAAATGAAATTGCTTAATTTAAGTAACTTTAATATCCTCACCCTGGGTGGAGGTGGTTGACCTTCGGATGCAGTCCACTGACCCGAGGATAGTCTTTCAACGTGATCAGAATCCAAAACGCATAAAGAGGAAAGAGCCAACCACAGAGTCGGAGTCCGTAGACATTCGGTTGGATCGCGGCTTTTTTCATCCAATCTCGTTAATTTTAAAATGTTTTCTGCGATAGCCGCTTTGGTTACGGATGCCCAAGCTTCTGATAATTTTCCCTATGAATAATGTGAATGATTAGTCGTTTATCGGGCAACTAAAGTGCCGATACGTACCGACGCCATGTCTTTTAAAAGTTGTATCATCACTTCCGCTAATTTACGCGTCATGCATCCTCTTAACCACCATCTGGCACCAACGAAACTCTTTGGATGAATGCTGGTAGCCAATGAAGTAGTCTGAAGGGCCTTTCCATTGTTTTCCTTTCCTTTTATTTTCACCTGAACTGTCAACGCTTTGGCGATACAACTTAGAAAAACGTCAAGAATACCGGCAGAATGTTCATCAAACGCTGAAGTATTTGCCATGCCATTATTCGCAGCCGATACAATGCTAAAATCTGTAGGCGGCAAACGCTCGACACTAATAACACTAGCTAAAATTTCCGGTTTAATTTCTGGCAAAATTCGTTTCAAGAGAGATGTCACCTGAAGATTTAATATGTTTATAAGAATATGTAGCTGAAACAATTGCAAAAGAAAGACATTTTGACTAAGAAGAAAAAATCAGAGACATACTTGACGCTGCACTCTAGCCGATCCTGTGTGTAATAAACTCAATAAATCCTTCAATAATCCATACTGATGCGATAGATAGTACTGCCCTACAGAACTACCGCTTAAAGCAAGAACCATGGATAGCATTTCAAAGCAATATGTGTCAGCCGCTTTTTGCAAATCACTATTATCGCTTAACAAGCTATTAGCAGGTGTCGGTGAACACAATAGTGCTTCCCATTCCTCCCTCAAGCGAACGGTTTCTTTTCGAATAGCTTGGACGATATGTGTACAGACTTGTTTCTGTAAATGCGTTAGATTGCTTCTGCTGAATAAAATTCCAACCATGTGTTCTCGTAAGTCGTTACTATCTTCCAAATCTTCATTGGCGCCTTCTGCCGATTCTGTTGGTTGCTGTTGCTGTTCTCCTTCTATGAGTTTGCCAAAGACCTTAAAACGTAGTTATGTTATAAAAGAAGTCCGTCGAGGAATTATTGAATAAGAAACATTGACTTACTTGAGAAGTGATTAAACGGAAAACTTTTAAAGTTTCCGCTTCGCAATTTCTTTGCTGAATTGTTTGTGCACTTAATTGCTTTCCAATTTTTAAGGATTCTCCTTTGACTTCACCTAAAATTCTTATTTGACGTACTCGCAAGGAATTATCGGGGCCTTTTAATTCGAGTCCTACTACGGTATGTCGTGGATCTAAAAATCAGGATTGATAATAATGGTAATCAGAAACTTGTAGAATAATTCATTTAAATACTCTATCTTACCAGTAACGGGGCAATTAATCCAACCGGCTGATCTACTTTCAATCTCCACAGTTCTTAACTTGAACATTTCATCGACGTTGTTACCTGACTGAAACGTCACGCTGGACACTTTATGCTAGAAAAATAGAAATTTTCATAGTGATAATAGAAAGATCGATAATATTCGATTTAACCGTAAACTTACTGTTAAATCACGGCAATTATCTATATGAATATATATCATTCGGGGAAGCGAATGAGGACCACAGATAACTGTAATTGTTTTTGTTTTATTCCGATCTTCATCGCCGGACTCCCAGAAAGTCTCTGTCGAATTATCAGTTAAACTACCAATCATGGCCTGCCTGCTCGACGCTTTGATCTTAATGCCAGTTGTTAAATCCTTCAGAACTTCAACGGAACCATTTATTTGCTTAGAATGAGTTGATTGATGACTTTCATGCATGCTCATTGTGACATCCTCTTCCTCTTCGGATCTCGAAAGAATTTTACTAATGTTACTGAACACATGGCTTCTATGAAGAAACATGTGATCAGCAGGAGTAAATCGAATGCCCCAACATCGAATAGCAGCTTGTTGCAACGGTGAACCTGAAGTACAATAGGTGAAAGGAATGTGTCATTAAGGATTAGTATACGTGTAAAATACATCTAGAATGTAAGATTACCAGGTGGTGGTAGAAGCATCAAATCGGCAATTGTTTGTAGTAAAGTATGAAACACTGTTGGTAACGGATTAACCGATTCACCGGCTATTACGAGATCACTTAAAGGATGCTCACATACGCCGATCAGATCCTTGAAAACATAAACTCTCGGTTAATACCTTGTCAGTTTTATTTAATCTTAACGAAGTATCATTTACACCTACATGTTCATCCTTTTTCTCTGTTCGATTATCTTCATCTACTACATCCGTAGCGTCACATGGTACAACCGGTGTTAAGGAAGCATTGAACCACCAAAGTAAATCATGAAGACAAATCGGTTGTGTGACACTTCTCAGTAGCCAATTTAACGCCTGCATCGCATAAACACGGCATGCTGCACGTCTCAATGATTGTTTCATGGCTAGCTGTAGATACTGCAAGTTATGTTGCTGAAGAACAAACAGCATAACGGGCCTCATCAAAATCTCTATCCTATCGTTATTAGCTATCTCCGTTTGACTAGTAGACACAATTGCCGACTGGTCCATTGACGGTACCAATTTCTGAAGCGCCGCGGAAGGATAGCATAACAATGAAGAACCTGCATCTGTAGTGGCAAAAGAATATTGTCTCAATTTGTCAATTCTTAAAGGACACAAAGTAATTGCATTTGAAAGGATCTATTATACCATTGGTCATTTCACTGCTACTGTTATTTCTTTTTCGCATCATAACGACCCTGCCATCGTTACTGTTTCTGGTCCACGGTGCTCCAGTGGACATTGATACCGATCTATGAAACATTCCGCGACCTTTGCCACTTTCGCTATCACTATCACTCATAGGGTACTCCGATAAGGGCTGTACAAAAATAAACAGAAATTATTAATAGAAACCACATATTAAGATAACAATTCTAGATTCTTACTCTGCCATTTGTAGTGTTGAACATAACGCTGCTTCCTTCATAAGCGTTCTGTTGTCCGTTCTGTCGTCTTAAAGCCTCCTCGTAATATCTTTCATCGTGACTTTGCGAATGATGAATTCCCAAAGCTTGCAAACATTGAAAAGGCCCGGTCGGCGGAAATGGTCCAGCCGATTCGGGTGGACTATAATTTTCAGCCACGGACGACAACGTTTGCGAAGGTCGTCTCTGCTGTTTCGGTATATTCAATCCAAAAGCACTAGCTAAATCCAGAAGGAACATAGCATTATTTTTCATAATGATATGTGTCTCATTTCCACTCGGACTATTAATCGGAGATGAGATTTTCCCGGAGCTGTTCTTCCTCTTCGTCATTCCGGTAAGAAACTTTTTCGCCAGCTTCATCTTTCGAGCCCTCAGATATTTGTCTCTGCACGTGTCACAGATTAAATACCACGAACTTAAACCTACACCACCATCGCCACACTCCCCTGCCCAACCGACGCAATAATTCCCACCGCTGTTGTATCCCTTTCCTCCTGCGTGCCATCCACATCCGGGATGCATCATTTTCATATGATACGTCACTGGATGTGGACACATCAAGCCGCATAATTCGCAGATAGTTTCCCGCTCTATGCCACCTAACGTTTCGGATGCGTTCCCTTTGACCGGTTTCCATTCCTTCTTCTTTCTACTGCCTTTCTTTTCACGATCCTTAACTTTATCTTCCCTCGGCCGTTTCTCCGGGACTGGTCGTTTGGACAATTTCGTCGCTGTTCCCTGCGAGATTGGACTTGGTAGAACTGACTGTTGTTCTATAGCCTGAAGGCAATTCGTGCTAAGTTCTTCCCATAGAAACACCAAACTTTTCAGAGCCGGTGGTAGAATTGCGACTGTATGGAATTCTGGCAGAGAGCCGAGTTTACTGTTTGCTTGAACTTCTTGCTTGATACTTGTGTCCTGCTTCTTTCTATTCCTATTGGCGCTAGCATTTGCAGCTGAACGGGTCAGTGTTTCCAGGGTGCTAGGTTGAATGTGCAAATAATTCCCAGCGTTAGTCACCTCTACCGAGTGTCTCTGTCTAGCTTTTTGTTCCTGTCTCTGCTTATCATTGGATTGTACCACTGGCTGTCTAGTTACAACGAGGGCACCTTGCTTCGGCAGACTTGGATGGAATTTGAGAAAACTCGCGCAAGCCATAGCATCGTGAACGATACCTTCGTGCCAAAGAAACGCCGCGAACACAGCTCTCAGGCACTCGGCAACCGATGGACTTACGGCTTCCTTTACTTTGTCGTTGCTCAAGTTTAATACTCGATTTGGATTGGGACTTTGATGAGAATTCGCTGGTGACATTGCTCGTTTCGTCCTTGTCTTCACGACTTTCGTGTGGTCTCTTCTGCTTAACTTTGGCGAGTGACGTTCCTCTTTGGTACCGGAAGATCCGATACTGAAATGACCCTTCATAGCCGTAGTCGTATTCTCGGGACTCGTTTGCGTCTGTGCTTGAGATACTTTCCGCGGGCTGTCTTGGGAATCCTGTAAATAAAATTTTATAAGTATCTTGCTTCATCGGTTCCATGATACTTTTATTTAATGAAACTTACGCCGCCGTCTCTTCTTGGAGTATCGGGTGGACTAGCTATACTACCCTCTGATCTCATGTGTAATGAACTACAACTTGGACTTGGAGACAGGTCACGGATATTGGCAGTCGTGCTAATCGCACTGGGAGATTGCGACGGATCTCTTGTTAAGCTACTGGCCAAGGCACTTGTGTCGCTTTGCGTTGATCCTCGTCGCTGTGAAGTGATGCTGTCTACCATACCGCCAGAAACTTGAAGAATCAGAAAATTATTGAGAAAAAACCCAAATTTCTGTATTACACTGAAAACTTCAAATCGTATTTAACGACTCGTATAGCAACGTATTGCTATCTCACATTGCCTCTTATAAATGACGAACATAAACGAAAGGACATATACTTTACACATGACATTCTCTTGCAAAACGCATCAAATATTTGTTTCTCGTGCACAATTCATTTCGTGCGACTTAATCACGAATGAATCGATATCAAAGGCGATTTAAAGACTTGACATAAATGATCTTATTACTGTACGATGTCTTGTGCGGATGTTAATACGAACTCTAACGAAGTCGACAAAGCGTAGTATTTTTTTTTTCTTAATCTTGTTCTTTTTATGGTAGTTTCGTGTATAGAGTATTTAATGTGTGTTGTTTATCCTTACCTAATGGGGAGAGGCCGACACTTCGGGGGGAGCCACAGAGCACAGGGCTGCTACTGATACTATCCCCCCCTCCTATCAAGCTTCTCCCACCTGATAATTTTTGATCAATTTGTAGAATTTACATGTAACGTGCCACAAACAATTTATTAATACGCTAACGTTTCTTTATGTATACTTATATGCACTATCTGTTGGCTCGCAAAACTGTACGCAGGAACAATGTGAAAGTATATTCATTCGTGCATTTGACTTTACACATTTTCGGGTTCTATCATCAGCATGCAATATGTGTCGTGTAGTATATATACATATAGAATTTTAACACGAAGAGGGTTCTACCGTGCTATTATATTTAAACGTAACAGTCCGTGTAGTTTGGGTGATAATATACAAATCGTGAAAAACTATGTGAGAAACTCTATGTGCTATTCTTTCAAATGTATCGAGTCAGGAATACGTAGGGAGGGAAAGAGTACCTGGTGCGTTAGTAGCAGGAGGGAAGAGGCAATTACCAGAACCAACTGGCTGCCGACTGGACCCAGCTAAGACCAACATTACTATTTTGTTATAACTAGTCCAATAAATCTGCTTATGTTAATAATCTAATGTCACTCGTTTCTATAAACTTCACTCGGGCAAGTCGACTTAACAATGAATTAAATCTCTTAAAAAAAAAACGACTGTCCGATATTACTTTACAGTCTTACAAGTATCAGGTCTCTTAGTTTCTGAAATGATTCCCTCCTCGGAGCAGTTATGGTGCCAAAGTGTAAAATAATACATACATGAAACGTATGAGATCAAGAATAATAATTAGAAAATAAATACAACATCTGTCGGACGTGATATCTAGAATCCACCTAACTATTGGAAATAATTTGCACGTACCAGGAATCGGTACCGGACTAGACGAGGGACTATGAAATCTCGGGGATCCCTGAGGATTCTTCGGTGACGAACTTCTCGACATTCTTCTCGGTGTCTCTGGTGGTGTAGGTCCATTGCCATTCGCACGACTCTCCCCTATTGCTTTCACCAATTCCTTCACAGACACTCCGACGAATTCCGAGAAATCTCTGGGAAAAAGAATCGACGTGTCAAATACAGTTCACTTAATGAACGGTCGAAGTTACTCTCTTCATTTACCTGCCCGGAGAACTTCTCTTCTCTCCGTGACATTTATCATCCCCTCTGAGCCACTTGTGCAAAATGCTGAACTTCCCACCACCGCCTTCTCTTTCTCTCTCTTTAACGACTCTTTCCTTCGAATGCGGTTTAGAGAATTTCGGTGAAACGTCAATCTTCTCCGGTGTGAATCTATCGCTTCCTGCATGAAATACGATATTATGAGAAAATTGTAATTATATCAGACATGTTACATTTATTTATCGAAATTTTTCCATTTAAAATCCACTTGAAACTTACCCGGAGAATCATGCTGATTGTACGATCCAAAAACAAAGGGATTCGTGTTGCTACCCTCTCCAGATTCCGCGGTACTCGGTGTGTAATTTTGCGTGGTAAAATTAAAGCCCTCGTGACTCACGGAAGGCACAGAGAAATCGAAACCTTTATGATTAGGTGAAACGGACGGATCTTGTATTACAGGCTTCTTCTCCGCTGGATCGCTTTCCAGATCTTGCTCGATTTTCATGTAAGTAACACCGTGTTTATTGATGGCAAGGGACCAGGCTTCGCCTTCGGTTGATCGACCTCTGTCGAAGCAATACTTGGCAACTGAATCTTCGTCGATGCGTACCCACGTACCTTCGTTGTTAGCGAACTGAAAAGAGCAATTTAACGATAGCAATTAATCCAACCTCCGTAATCAGTTCAGCTTTGTACTTTCTCCTTCTCATTTGATCTTTTTTTGTATTTTTCGGCTTCAACAGCTATGGTCATTTCGTTTTCTTTGTTGTTATTACACACTTAACAATCTGAATGCCGTAGCGCTCGTCGATCAAGGACGTTAGGAAATTCGATGGAAATCGTTGTGAACTTTATCCGATAATATTTATTAAATTTGCTAATATATTGAATATTAGAATTCTAATAGAAAATAACTAAAATAGTATTGAATATATAAGTACTTTCGTTACTAAATATACTAGTCAAAACTTAACTATTCTGTTCAAAAGAATAATTTTATTATTAGATGTGATTTTAATGGAAGAATTTTTAATTCAATATTTTCTTGGCATTTAACGTGATAAGGGAGGCTTATGAAATTATCGGAAGACTCACATATTCCTGAATGGTAACCAAATTACCAAGTCCCAACAATCCCACCGGCGCAGCTTTCAAACTCGGTCTGCTCCGAATGTTGTGACCGGAAACGCCGCACTTAACAACAGCCATACTTCTACCGCCGTCGAAGGTAACAGTCTTCCTCTTACTGGAACAAGAATAAATACTAATTAGACTACCGAGTAAATTGAGAATTTCGGCTGCAACAACAAGCGCAATGATGTTATTCAATTACTCGTCAGTCTCGGGTCTCTTTCGCAAAATAGCTTCCTTGATAATGTGCTCCAAAAGAGTTTTCGGCTCCTCCACCGGAAGTAGCAAGGTCTTTCCCAAATGCTGATTATATTGCAAACACCAAGCTTCCAAATGGCTACTACTGCAGTATTCCTTTATAGTTTCAGCGTTCAATCGTAGCCAAACACCGTCGTCGTTATGAACCTGTACACATTAAACAACGAATTAAACAACTCTACTTTGTACTTCACGTTAACAGATGTAAAGTATTTCATCGGTATCACCTCATCTATAAATGCTATGGTATCGTTAACCGAAACAAAGCCGATCTGTTCGCTTTGGAGGGAAGGATGCGCTCTTATTCTCAATCCGGCACTGTTCTTAGCTACGAACTTCGTCAGTCTACTTGGTTGATATTGTGGCTTCTTCACGATATTTTGCGTCGGTGGTTGCATGCCCTGAGGCGGCTCTTTTACCTCGACTTTATAATTCTGAAATAAAAAATACAAGCCGTGAAGATAGATAGAGTAATACTTCCCTAGACGGCAAGTAGTCAAGTCGTCCTCACGTCTTCCATGCTGTAACCATCCACCGTAATCATAAGGGAGTACCATCCCACGGAAGATGGTGTCCAAGTAGCGCTGTAAGTTCCATCTCCATTGGGCCTTACCAGCATGCTTTCGCTGGATCTCTTTACGGCGGGAGACATAAACCTTAGCTCTTCGAAGGAGTAGTTCTGATAAGCTTTCATGATGGTTATCGCGTAGAAGCACATTTTGTTATTGATCGTCACTTCGTACGGCACGTCCAAGGAAGGCTGAGGATGCCCACCAAAGGTCATTGGGTCAGGCTGAGAAACACGTCGAATTTTTCTGCTCTGATCGGAATCCGTTATATCCTTTTTATCTATGGGCACTGCCTTCACTTCAACCTACGAAACAGCGAGTCAAGGCACACCAGGAAGATTAACGATTATTATGTTGCTCGAAAGAAACGTTCACCCTGATATACGACGCATCAAATTACAGAGTAGAAAGTAGGAACTTTGTTCTATCGAATTTCTCATCGGCGTCGTTTAGAAAGACACAGGTAGGTATCGTTTTACCTTCAATGCAGGTACGTGCACGACCTCGCCGTACTGGTCTCTCGTGAGCACGGTAACGATAGAGGGTAATCCGCATCTCATCTCGTCTCTTGAGTAAAGAGCCTCGCATTTCGAAGGATCGACGAAACTGTCCGGTTGCAGCCATCTGGCGAGCCTTCCTCCGCTGGTTCCAGGAGAGCACGAGACAAAATCGCGAAGGAACAGTCGTTCGTTCGAATGGCAGCTGTAAACGATAAAGAGATGCCATGTACCAATGCGTCATCATGAACGAGAAAACTATGTTAATTCCCTTTCCTACATTTGACACCGTTTTTTTCCTGTAACCCGAGCAACGTAGAAGCATTTATCAGCAGCTCCGCTTTAAAGTATCATTTTGACCTACAAATCTTTTTATGCGACCGATACCAGCGATACCCATGCATAATCCCTTAAACGACCAACGCTGTCTGAGTATTCCGCCTCATAAATAAACCATAGCGCACCATCGTAGCCGCTAAAACTTGAAATCCTCATTGAGCATGCTGTAGGAAGAACCGTAGAACCTCGTCGAGTCCGAGGGTTAATCAAAGGAGTGACCCTTTCGAAGCAGCGATTATTAATAACTCTATTAACCAATTTAGGAAGAGGATAGATCAGGAAGTTGGAGAATCACCGAGAGTCTGTTAGTACTTGAAAAAAAACAACTCCGATGGAAAAGGAGGAGCATTCACAGGTAGCTCTCCCTCGTCGAAACGAGTTTCAGAGTCGCGTTGCCCCTAATTGGTGCACTATTCCGCGGATCTTGTCTGGGTAGATTACGAAGGAGAGGACGATGCTCCTCTGCTAGCCAGACAATCGTCGCTTCCCCCAAGCGAGTCATCGACGGGCAGATCCCTAATAAGGCCCAATCACATCGCAATTCTCTTCCCCGGAGCTCATCGGAGATGAGCTTACTCGATCACGACGGGATACATGGTTTTTGCTTCCGATGGAGAAGGAGAGGATTCTCGGTAACTCCTCGATTCGAGGCCTTCCTAGGAATCGCGATAGGACTGATCTTTTAGTCGCTCTTTCGTCGGCTTGTGCAGCTGACTTGACCGTTTAAACGCCTAAGGAGACTGGTGAAATACGTGCGAAAATTGTCAAACAAACTGCACCACGCTTTTTTTTTTGTTCCTTTACGCTAGCGGATGATCTGCTTACTTGGAAGTAGCTTTAAAACCTAACTGTTTTCTGTATTCTATGCTATGTGTATAGTCTTAAATGCATCAAAGTTGATTAGCACTTTCGCTGCATTCAAAATTAAAATCCTCCACTTCCGAATCAACAGCTATAAACACGTTCTGCAAGCTACCATCCATTTTTCATGAACATGCAGCTACATTTATAGGAAGAAAAAAATTAATTGGAAAGCACCACAGTAATCTCACGGTGTATCGTATAATCTACAGCCACCGCTCGAACTTCCTCCCTTCAAGATTATCCTCTGCTTGCCGAGGCAAGACCGCAAAGCGTTAAATCCCGATTTAAAAAAGGAGACACGTCCGTCCGAGCAGCATAAACCACCGTATCGTCTCGCGTCGCCCGATGCGGTCAGAGAGGGACCGAGTACCATACAAATTCCAGTCTCCGTTCTATAAAGTTGTATAACTGTCCAAGATGGCCGAGGTCTAACCGGAGGAGAGATATCCTTGACGCGGATCTCGTTTTACCGATCATCGTAATACGAGACGGAAGTAGATCGATGGAGAGAACGTGAAGAGCAATCGAATCTCGAGGAGGACGCGCATATCTGGAAAGATCGTCCGGTGGAAATTGGAAGAGCGGCTTTAAGCTTGGCACCGATGTGACGTATGGTCAGCACGTGGTCATTTCGGAAATGGGCACTTCGGATGGCGGCGTCAGGTGCTTCCTGGTTTGAGAAGAGCGTTATGAATGAATGGACGTTTCGCATGTGTGACGCAGACGCAACGGCACGACAGAGGGGGAATGGGTTTTGCACGGATACGCGCAATTTCTCATGGGAAATTAAATGGTCGGGCTTCTGCTCATAAAGCGAAGAGCCACGAAGGTATGGCGCTTTAGGGAAACGCTGTCTACCATGAAAAGCAACGCGGCTATGAAGAGGAGCTTTCCAGGCTGGACTACCCCATTTTTACGCTGCTACGCGCTCGCTGTCGGCTTTCGAGTTTTCTGCCAACATACCACGAGAGGAGAGTACTTCAGTTTTCATTATTCCTATTACACGTTCTTTTGATTAAGCCTACGTGCCCGCACGACTAATTACCGACCTACGACTAAACCGGCCATTCGTTTAACTTTTTACGAACCTGCATATTAGTATTTCAAATGAAGACTCTGCGAAAACTTCTGCACTAAAATATACATCTCTGATCCAGCAAATTGTTACAAGTAATTCAGTTTATCATCTACACAAAGACAATCAGTTTCAACGAGTCGCATTTCCACGTCGTATACCGTAATCGCAACGATTCACGATAGAGTCGTTTGGTAAGTTGGTCAAGGTCGGCTCCCAGGAGGTGCAAAGTGCACCGACCCTGCGACCTGCTCGAAAACCGGTGTAGACCCCTAAAAGAAGCCCTCCGTTTTCCCTCGAACGTACCCTCCGCTGCAAACCCGGTCGAACCGGTGTCGAGGAGTTCGCCCCCTCGATTCTCTCCCTCCGACGTGCATCGTGGCTGGCTTTTATCTTTTAAAAGCCCGAAGAGGGAGAGCACGCGAGAGCGAAGCAAGACATGGAACACGGTTCTTGGTGGGGAGAAGACACCGATCGTGCATGCCACCGACCACAGTTTGAAAGCAACCTCCGTCATGATCGCGTCAGCTGGCCTCTGCTAGCCCCTCCTCTTTCAAAACAGGCTATGTTCGCGCGCGTCTTGGACTTTCTTCGCGGTGACCGCTCCGACGAGTCATTTTTCACGTTTCCCATCGGAAACCTGTCTGCGCTTGCTTCTCACGAACGCGAGGGGGAAGTTCGTAAAGCCTGAAAGGTTCTTTCTCAAGGAATAAAAGTGTTTCGGCATATCGAAGTATTCGGAGGACGTTCGAGGAGTATATTCATCGTTTTACAAAATTCAGGATACTTCGTTAACTACGAATACTCCTGGACCGATCCGAAGAACGATGATTGACCGATCGATACAAATGTAAACCGGAGAGAGATCATTCGCGATCCGGCTCGCCCTGGATCACAGTGTCTCGCGCAGTTGGTCCGCTGTAAATAATGTGAGAAAGACCGCCGCGAGACGAATCGAATGCGATCCGATCGCGACACGATCGTCTTACCATCGTGCTCTTTGTTCCGAGGATCTTCGACGGGATGAGCGCGAGAAGAAGAGTGTTCAGCGCCCTGGACGGGCTCAAGTGTGATCGTGCGATCGTATGGTCATTGTTTTTGTGGTATCTCGCGCTTCTGTTTGGTATCATCGAGAGTGCACCACCAGGGATATGCGCGATGAACGGATGCAACTGCACCGTCAAGGCGCATCGTTGGATTAATGTCAAGTGTGTCTTCTCTGACGATCAGGTGAATGAAATCAAATTCTTCGTGACTAACTATCGGAATATCCATTGTCGTTCACGATACCGTTAAATCGGTATTTGTCAAGCGATATCGTCTCACGATCGTAGATAGCCGATCGCTGCGACGCCATGACGCGAAAGTTGAAAACTAACGGCGTAAATCGGCACGATCACAGTTTCCCTCCAGGTTTCCACTTTCTCAGGTCAATTACCGTAATAATCCAAGCGATAAGTGTAATTATAGTTTGAAGTAATTTATACTTTAAGAAATATATAGAAAATACATTGGAACCCTACAAAATCTCGCAAGGTTTCACAAAGAAGAAACGTTATTTAGTTCTTTCTCAAAGCAACGCACCAAGATGTCCTCCGGCTATGTCCCCGAGCTACTCCAAAATTATTTATCCCCCACCGTTCCACCGTCATAACTACTCGTTGCTGGACGGTGAAAGTTTACGAAATCGTTGTCCCATGATTGTGTTCGAAACGGAATTAGCATATAAATCATCGGTCCGTGAATACTGTGCGAATCGTATGCCAGGGTACACAGTACACGCATAACCAAAAGATTCGGAGTCTAAAGTATAGGTGGTTTCTGCGAACACATTTCGCCGCGTTATACATACATCCAGAGTTTCGTTTCTCGCTCCCTTTTCTCTCCTCGTCAGCTGCACCCTGTTGGATATAATCCAAACGACGTGCACACCATGATGCACCGCGATGCACTGTATTATGGTGGTTCGTGACACGAAGGTAAAGCTCTGTACGACACCAAGTACTGAATTTCCTTCGTGTCGGTGGAAACTTGCGCGAGAAACTCACGAAATCGAGTTACGATGGGTGCACCAGCTGCTAACGCGATAAATTGGTATTGTTGTTGCACCGATGGGAACGCGATATTTTATATCGTCGATCAAAACTGTCGACTTGGAAATCGAATTACGATAGAAAGAGCCTGGGGTGTCGGGACTGACGAGAAATTGGTATTACCGGGGAGACCGTTCGTGGGAACGGTTAACGAACGATAACAAGGAGAGTGAAAAATTAGAAATAATAGTTTACCAAGAAACTCTCACAGCTCCTCCTAAGAAGCAGACTTCTTCAATTCCCCTTGATTTCAATTTTACCGCAGATCATCGATATAAAGGGTTCGTCATACGTGAAACATGATCTACGTTTTCAACGGAGACGATTCCATGTAATTATTACCGCAGCGCACATAACGCGAGCTGTATTAACGGTCTCGATTTCTGGGGTCAGCTGACAGGGTTAAACATCTGCGCATGTTACGCTCCGCGACTGCGAACTGGGCCCAGCTTATTTCCTATTCGTACACCAATCTCAGATCTACGCCGAGACGCAAGGGTAACCAGTTTTCCTCGGCGTTCACATTCACGGAATTATCATAAACTCGTTTGCCGCGTTTGAATCACCGCCGTGACAGATCTCGCGATACACTTACCGGTTGCGCGCTCCGGATAAAGTTTAAACGGCAAATTAAGCCACTCATTGAAACTTCTTTCCCTCCCATTGTCTCACATCGTCGACAGTTTTCTACGTACTCGCAAACCTCCGTGAGCCTACTATCGCATCATTGAAAGCAATTTCTGTCGGACGGACGAACCGCTGTCGCGACAGGCGTAGGCGTGACACGCATTGCAATGTATACCGGGTGTCCTTAATAACCGATGAATAGGAAAGCGATTACGAGGGATTTTTTAACTCCGACAGTGTTATCTCCCGGCCGGTTCATTGACACTGCCATATCGCCACGAGGCTCCCGACGAAATATACTTCCTAATCGAATCAGGTTCAGCCGCAACGTCACTTATCATTCCACCGTTGTTAATTCCATTTACCAGCGAGCCGACGTTGCCTGCTTATGACTAAATAACTGTCTTAGACTTTAATCGTGACGCGAAACGAGATACTGTCACTGCGAATCTCGTTGAGTTTACGGTGATGGCGTTGAGAATTTGTACTTTATATGTTTCATACAAGTTTTCCGTTTATCGTTTGCCGAGATGACTAACATTTCTTAGGAATTTTTCGTCTTAGATATCCGACGAAAAGTGCAGATACAGAATCGAAGGTCACCTTGATCTCCTTTGTCAAAGATTCCACGCGAAAGACTGGGATATTGAGATGTTTGATTAAATAGATTTTATTATCAGAATCTACCGCTGATAACTGACATGATATTCGAAATATTAAGAATCATTAAGGTTTATTTCGTAGAATAATACATGGTAGATCAATTCATTCGACACAGTAGAACATTCTATTTCCATTATATGGTGTCCGTATCTTCGGCCATGACGGTTAAACGTTTCGAGGAACTGTGCGCGTAAATTCGTCTTTAAATATGTAGAGGGTCTTCGGTCGAAGGCCAACCCGTCCGACACTTGTTGTACAGATCGCAGCGATACGCCCGACCAAATTGTCCTCGTGCATTCGCCTAAACCTAGGCGACTTCCGCCGCTTGGAACTTCCGGTCGAAGGGTTCGCCGAGTTTAAAGTCATCGGGGAGAGGTGAAGCCGACTGTCGTGGCGTCGCTGTCATAATATTTCCGTACTTTGCGTCAACCAATTTCCATTGTTCTTCCATCCTCTCCGTTAACATTTACAGTGCTCGTCTCTATCAGGACGTATCCGCGAATATTCGTGTTTTTCCGCAAAACCGTGCCAACGACGAATTAAAGCCGAAACGTCATATGTACAAGCGAAACAATTGGTAGCGGCATTTAAACCGTACCGGTTTAACGTTCACCGAACCTCTAATTAATACGTAATGCGACGTTAATTCAATTACAAACCTGTTATCGATATCGATCGAAGTGCGACGAGCTTGTTAATTAAATACCAAACGAACGGAGAGGAACATCTCACGATTAATTCTAGCAATGGAGTTGTCATAGGATAGAATAACGATTCACGCGTTGCAATCGCGCGAAACGAAAGCAAACAAACTCGACACAATCGGAAATTGCGGGGACGAGGAACAACAGCCGGGACACGCGTGCACGCTCCGACGATAAAAGCAGTTACAACGGAAGCAACTGTTTCCAGATACGTGGCCTTCTACATACATATTATACCTACATACGAAGCGTACATGCATCAGCGATACGTCCGACGACCTCGTCCCTCTAATTATCTGGCATAATTATATCCTTCGACCCAAACAATCCGGTCTAAAATGGCCCGATCGTGCCTAAAAGTCGACCGGGCTGGATCTCGCGTGAAATTTAACGAGAATGGAGTACAATGCCACCGGCGGCTGTTACCAACTCGATGAGGCTATATTCTCGAGGACCGGTCACACCTCTGCGGGCCTTTTATTCCTACGCTCGGTTATCCAACGGCCTGCTCGGATTAATAAATTGACGGTCCACGGGGTGTCCGAGAGGGAGAAGAACCGGAGCCATGGTGGGAATTTCGTGCGCACAAAACGAGCCGATGAAACGCCAGACCGAGAACACCAGCGACGAGACCGACTCTGCTCGTATACGCTCCACGATCCTTCCTCCGTCTCAATTTATTCACAATAGGCCCTTTCAATGAATTACATTTCGCTCCACGTAGAATCTCTCTGGTGTTACTAAACGACTCGAACATGCGGGCCCAGCGAGGAAAGACGGAGGGCGAAATTATGGACACGGTTTATCGGAGCGTTTTCTAAACGACGTTCCTTCTACTCGTCCTAATTAAAGACTCTTTACGTTCGTTTATCAGACACGAGACACGATAATCGGTACGGTACGATAAATCTCGCTGGAAGTTGGGAACTTTATCTCGCCTCGAGGATAGAATCGACCGAATTGGAGAACGGTCGGATGAAGAATATGATGGGAATAGGTTATCGAATGAAGGAAATCTTGTTAACTCGAATTGTTCCGAGGGATATTTCAGGAATTTTTAAACTTTTCATCGGGTATTTGAATGTAATTTGATCAGGTATCTGAATATAGTTCAGCATTGAGCTTGCTTCACTTTGCAGAGGGTTGCAGCTTTTGAACCCCATGCTACAAGATTTTTTGTTCTTTGTATTTTTCGCTTTCCATCAACTATCGTGATCATACCGCCTGAAACCTAGAATTTCAAACGGAAGCTATTTATAGTATCTATCTTCTCTCTTTCGGAAAGACTCCCCTCTTTTTTAATCATTTAAATTTCTCCAGATATATATATTCCTATCACGGAGAAAAAATCTCCCAAAGATTATGAGAACTTGAAGTCACATCCACTAATTAACAGTTTAAGCCTTTACGTCCCTACCCACAATAGCTTGCACTTCAAAAGAGTCAAATCACCTAACAAGTTAACGGTGAAACTACTAAGGTTAAAGTGACAGGTTTCTAATTTCTTCTAAAAATTCCCCAAATTCATAGCCCAGGTCGACTTGACTGATCATCCTCTTCACCTCTTGATTTTTCTTTTTCCAAAGTACTTATTCAGTATATCTAAATATAATATTAGGGGGACCGGAAAGTTATGTCGTTTTTTTTACATTAAATTCAAACAAATAAATTTGTAACATTTTTGTGTGCAAATTTTCAATGCTGGATCGATAAAAATCAAATGCTTTTTTAGCAAAATATCTGGAAAAACGACATTACTTCTCGGCCCCCCTGATAGATGCAACACCGGTTGTTCTAGCGTCAAAGAAAAATTTCCAATCGAACTCCACGGAAAATATTCCATACGTACCCATTTAAATCCACAAAATGACCGATATAAAATCGTCTCTCAAAACCATGCTAAAGAAAAAAAACTCCTCGGAAACCTTAACCAAATCTAAAACACAAAGTTTGGAAAATCGATCCGCAAACAAAATCGAAACTTGGCGCGATCTCATCAAGGAAGAGCGTCGTCGAAGTCACGAATCCGCGCGAGGACTCATTAGCGTTCGAGATAACTCGGATAACCCAATAAACGGGTGCGAGCCGCGATTGCAGTACGCGGTATTATCACTCTCGGCAATGGCGCGCGTATCCCGACGGAGAGATAAATTATTTTAGGACAGACCTCGGTGCACAATACGTGCACGCGCATCTGGCCCGATTGCGGTTTGCCGGCTTTGTCTGGAGAATTCGCTCGGGGGCGTAGATATAGCCGACATCCTGCTTCGTTCATTCCCAACGATAATTCTCTGTAACACCCCGCGAGCACACTCGAGTTATCGCGATTGGCCACACGTGCGAAGTGGCCCGGTGTCTATAGTTGCGAATACGTGCGTAACTTGGCAAATGAGTGCACGTAGATGTTTTGCACGGGCGTTTAACTCTTTGCGCTCCGACTTTCGCCTTGTCGATTGCCGAGGCGATTTGTCCTTCTTTTGTGCGAGGGCTTGCTGTAGAATGTTTAAACTGGAAAATAATACGACAGGGATTGTACCTCGCAACGAGATAATCGACAGATGGTGGTAACGTTTTGGTTTATCTTGGAGATATAGTTGAAACGCGAAGGTCTGCTCTTGTGAGGCAGAGTGTGGACCAAATGTGATGAACGTGGCTCCATGTGCACTTGTGGTGCAGATACGGTTTGGAACAATGTAGAATTTCAAGCAATACTGTCCTCGATTATATATGCACGATTGTTTTGGGAAATGTCGTGTACCCGTTGTTGAGAAATATGAAGTTTAACTTTATTTTTGCGAAGGGAATAAGAGAAGTTCAGATTTCTATTCTATATTTGAGATGTTTACGTTTACGGAGAAGTATATAATTCTGGTATGTAAAAATATGAATAAAGAAGCATCTCTTCCTGTTGTACAACGGGAAGAGGTCCTTAATCACAGAGTAGAGACACACGCGATATCTTTTGCCTCTTCGAGGAGAGAAGATCCAGTGAAAGTCATTTAAAATTCTTCTTTTTATCAGCAAGGATGATCGGAAAATTGGACATACCTCGTTCGAGCTTATCGTTCTATCTTGTTAGAAATTACCCTGATTATCTCGTGCAATCCGAAACGGTTGTTAACGATGTGAAAAGGCCACGAGCGATAAGAATTATTCGCTGGCAAGTACAAGCTGCGTGGTGTGCCGAGATCGTAACCATCGTGAAAGGAAATGTCGCAACGCAAAGCGTGCACCAGCTTCGGCATATCGCGCGAGCAGTTGCGCGTAGACGTGGAACACTTCACTTAAACACTTAATGCATGGAACATTTCTTCAATGTGACCGCTTTATTCAAATTTTGTTTCAGACTTTTTAATGTTTAAGTACTCTTTTTCACGTAAAACACGGTGTAATGGCAGCTGGGGTTTTTTTCTTATAGACAGAGAGATTCACGGATTCTGCGAAATAGATTAATTAGATATGAACATTTTAGAAGCAGAAAGATTATTTTACTTAGAAAATTATTGTACCTTTTTTCGCGGTTTTGTATTACTTAGATTATATTAGTGCATTGGCTAAATTCTTATCAGCATTTGCATGGAACAGAAATGACAGCGTAAAATTCGTGAAGAATTCTTACGCTACCTACGCGGAACGTACGAAAAAGTAGCAAAAGTTGACGAACACCAATTGTTCTTATTACTTAGCACGTTGAACGTCATGGGGGTCACCGGTGACCGGCGCTGTTGAATTCAATGGAATTTCGTATGACTTTTAAATTGCAATATACTAAAATTTTCTAATATATTCAATATCTAAATATTCACATTTAAAAGGTAAAGTCCTGCTGACTATATATCTGTTTGTGTTTTTAAGGGTTTTGCTTCGTCATTTTGACCAGCTTGGTAGGTTTAGCGTTAAAAGTTCATGCTCTGTTTTTCTACTATTCGAAAAATCAGAGTAAAATTCAAAATCACCCTGACGGTAAAAAGTGAAATTTGTACGAGTAAAAATTATGCATGACATTTAACTGATAAAAGGGTTCAGAATCATCTTAAATCGTAACTAAAATATACACGTAGCCAATCCATTCCGTTTCTCTCGCCACCATAGCATTTGCGTTGTTCACGAATCATCATAGTGCCCATAATAAATCCCAATTGTGCCTTCACAAAATCAACAGCGCGCATAATAGGTTCAAGTATAAAACAATGTATAATTCGTTATCATGGTGCATGGCGGAGCCTTTTTCATTCACAGGGTTATCTGGCGAGTTTCCCTCGAGGAACGACCGACCAATATAAACGGGCTCATTGTTTCTTCTCCATATGCTTCTTCAAGATCTTTCAACGTTCCGACGATGACCTTGCGGGCCCCTCGTCGTTGAGGTCAAGCAGAACTCGACCCTACTCTCTTTTCGAAAAAAGACCCGCCTTCGAACGCCTCTCAAATTCCTACATTTCCGGTACACATACGCACCAGCCATTTCCCGGTTCCCCGAGGAAATTAAAATTCGTCTTGGATCGTTTTACTCCGAAGAAAAAACTCGGTTTAAACGAAGGAGCCGCGACGCACCGTGTGGGAACATCGTCTCACCATTTCTCCCGGCCGTGAATTTGTCATTGCGCGCACTGACTTTGAAATATTACTCCGTATATTTGAAGTAAATTGCACGGCGTATTTTATTCGCGGCGCGTAAAAGTACGGTCGTATCGCGAGACACCAGCGAAAAAAGAAACAAAAGAAAATGGTAGCTACGATTCTCCCTTTTCTCCTTTTTCTTTGATACATACACAGAGAACAACCGAAATCCCGATGCTGGCATTTGAACGAAAATGCCTGCACTTTGCTCGACGAGGCTTCGTTAAAGTGAAAATTACAGTTAAGTCCGCGGTAACGAAATTACCGCGAAAAGGTGACGAACAGACGATAATTTCTCTGGCAAAACGTAGCACTTAGAGGAGATCGCGCTCTATCCCCAGCCTCGGTGCTCCGACAATTAACCGAATTATCCCTCGACGAGGGCCACGCCGTATAATGGCGCTCACGGGTCGGCAAAGGACCCAAAGTGTTCCCCGCCCTTTCGTCTCCTCTCTGTTTCCCCCGTATCCTCTGTCGCCTCTGCCTATATGCGCCCGGCAGAAGTAATTTTGTCTGCGAGAGAAGTGCCAGAGCGCGTACTACCATTTCGCGAATTAACTTCCGGCATTCCTCTGACAACCGCCATAACGCTTCGAGGTCCGTGAAATTCGAGCGACGAGATATCGCTGCCTCGGAGACGCGGTTGCATTTTGGTTCACCGTGTGCGATTCCACGCGGAAACGCGCCTCTGTGCGCTCTTACGGCCACTTGCAAGCCGTGTGCATCGCACGAATATTAATACGATGCTGGGAGAGTGTCCAGAATTTTAAGAATTCTCCCAAGACATTCCGACGTCGGTTGTCTTCGATATCCGGTTAAATCAAAACCTAATTATGCGAGGACTGCCGGCTTCGGGACACCGAGCCAATTCCGGTTTGGTGGTAGCAACGTGGTCTAATAATTTAGCCGAGAATATTGGCCCTGTGTCAAAACTTCCGTCAACCTGACATCGTGGTTCGAGAATCGTAGACTTGGTACCGTTCATACTGGAGCCAATTTTCTCCAAGGCTCTACCTTCTGGAAGTTAATCGTTTGCCTTCAAATTTTATGAACAAACTGGCAATATTTCAGTTGTTATTTATACGAAAAACCATAGTAATTCGATACTTTTATCGATCCAGCTTCATGGTTTATGAGTCCTTCGCTCGTTGTGTCCAACTCTAAACGAAACCTGATACGTAATGATTTTTGCCGGAGTTTAAAAGACGCAACTTCCACGATGTTTAGGACCACGTTACTTCGCATTTCAGGCGAAAGCTGTCAGCTTATTCGATAGTTATAGCATGGTTATTTTATCCATGTAATTTTGACGGCAAGGAGCAACTCCCAGACGAAGCGGTGCTTGCTCTGCAAGGTGATCCATCGATCGGACATTGAACTCCGGGTTGGTGTTGTGTACCTGCTTCCTCGTGTTCACGACTCTCCTGTTTCGTATACGCGAACATCGACACGCTGTCTGACTCGAACTACGCTTTGGAACCAGGAACAGGAAGGCTGGCCCGATTCTCGTTCAACTATCGATTATCTTTCTAATTGTATTTTCATAATCCAATTGCGTACAACTGTTACTTTGGTCGTGACGGTATTAATCGTTCCCGGAGTTATTAACGTACCTATCGGCCACTCGGAGAGGGGCTCGGCTTTCCCGGTGATCTGAATTTGTAATTCGAACGAAGTTGGAGCTGCATCGACGTAATTCCGCGAACAGTAGCCGGAGCTTCGGTTGCGGTTTTGCGGGAGCAACCGCTAACTATGTCAAACTACGATCTCTCGTAGGACTTCGATCGCTCGGAGAGAAACTTTCGGTAATCCGAGGAAAGGATACAGCGTGAGGTTCCCCGAAGCCTTGACTTCTTCCTACCACTTTTCCGATCGTGAAATTACCATAAGGCTATATATACCTCTTCGTGATTTTCCTCCAGCTTCTTCTTCTTCTCCGTTTTTGTTTTTTTCTTTCCTCTCCGTCCTCTTCACCCTCTTTTCCCTTTCTTTCTTTCCTCTACCTTCCTTTTTCTCTCCACTATAGTGAGGGACCAGAAACAAGGCACTTGAGGGGTAACTTGCTCTGATTCGCCCGACGGATAGAGACATCACTCTCCCTCAGGCATTTTCGATTTTGACGCGCTATTGACAAGAGAGACCTGCACATTCGTTGCGCCGTCATGTGAACGACGAAAGGAGTGTTTTATTTTCGGTTGTCATTCCTCGATCTCTGATTTCCACGACAGTCATGGCCGGGATAGGCGGTGCGAGAGCAATCTCCCCTTCTCTCCCAAGTGTCTTGTTTCTGGTCCCTCACTTTACCTCTTTCTCCTCTCCTCCTTCTCTCTCTTTCTCATTTTCTCTCTTCTCCTTCAACCTCTCACGTTCCCTCTCTCTTTGACACCCTCTCCGTCTTTCACTCTCCAATTCTCACGCCTCCAACTTCCTCGTAGATGCTCACAGGTAGCTTTGACGCGTCTCCCGCTACTCATTTCGCCTTTGTCTCGATGCAGAGTCATTCTCACGAATCATCCACCCGCGCAAGAAGCAACGAAGGACCTTGAGACGCGACGTTCCAACGATTCGCCTGGGTCTCCGGCTTTGAATCGCGGAGATAACATCGTTATCTTCGCCATTAGAGAATATACGCGTGCCTTTTGCTATGCGAAACGACACTCCGACGAATACCGGCGCTTTGTCAAGGAAAAAGTAAACGCAGGAGCGAAGTCCCGAACGAAGTCATCTTGCGCGCGATGAGAATACAATGCAAGAACTCGTGCACGCGATAAAAATAATTCAAGCGCGATGCGACACGATTTGTCCTGAACATTGCCTTTCGAATAGTTCCCATTGAACGTTCGACGAGGAGGAAACGTTAACAGGTGTGTGCCGGGCTGAATATTGCGATGTAGTTATCGATAGATAGTAATAACGACATCATGGTTGGTTCAACGGAGTTTGGAATTTCTGTATAATAGCTGGCACGAAATAGAAATTCATGTTACGAAGAGGGTAAAATAGAAATTGATGCTATATAAAGGAAAAATGTATGATTTTATGAATGCCGATGGTTAGTCAAAATCTGAACGGGTTTTAAGTAAAGTCCGTGCAGTAAGGTAATAAAATAAGTTGATTTTACGTGGTACTCGGGGAAGAGATAATTTTCGGAAATTTCCAGCTCTAAATGGAAACTAGCAATTCCCATTAAGGTGTTTAATGTGCGGAACATTACAAGGTACTGCTTATAAATGGGTATTAATAACAATTTCGCGGTAGTCTGGTGGATTGACCCCGGAATTTTGATGTAATCGCTACTTTGAATTAAAATAGAAGTTTAGAAATAACTACGGTAGCACATTACGTGTTACTCAATCTGATTTTTAGCTTAAACTCTACATAAAGCTTTATTCTCTATTAAGCTATATTTTAGCTCAAATTCTCATCCAAAATCTAATTAAAGGCAATATTAATTTTCTAAAATTTACCTCTTGATCAAAACCGACAATTCACGATAGGAAAGTAGTATTTTCCACGATACTTCGTAACATACCGGTAACTCCCATCGCAAATCCCTCTTTTCACAAACTCCTTTTACGAAGGGGTACTACCTGGGAACACGTCAGCAGCGCTAATCGAGTCTCGAATAACTCGATTATCCTCGTCTCGCTTACCCCGAACTAGAACTAGGCAGCGAATTGGACTATTTTTAAACAGTCGAGACGTCTGCCCGTTTCTAGGTTTCCTCGGTTAGTCCGTCCTTCTGCGAAGAATTTCTCGCCGTTGAAAGAAACGGAGGCGCGAATACTTCAGAAATCTTTATTGCTTCTCTCCAAGGAATGACTCTACTACCTTCCACTCGCTCTTTCGTTTCACTTAAATTCAAGACGTTTCACGCAGCCTTAAAGAGGTATACACCTTTGAAGAAGTAAAAAAAGTAGACGTATTAAGAATGATATATTTTGTTTGTAATATACTTCTAAAATTCTAATATTTAAAAAAAAAATGTCTTCATTTTTCTTATTTTTCCGTCACAGGCATGTAATCCTTTAACCCCTTGCCCTACGAGTGACACTCGCGATGAGGAAATTGAGATAGGAAAGTTTTGCAAAACCTATCAAATTGAAACTATTAATGAGACGCGACGCGATAATATTATTCCTCTAATATTCATATTGCGTTAAATTATACGGTATATCAAGAATCACTAATCAATTTTTATTTTAGCAATTAAATTCTGAATTATTGCGGAGGCAGCTACAAAACAAACCGTAGGGCACGGAGTTAACCCTCTACAGCCAGAATTTCTTTCAGCGCTCATTAGTTGCACGATCGTACATTGAAAAATGTTAAGAATGTAATTTAAAATAATAAATTCTACTTGATTTGTGAGCATTCTATTTGCAAAGTTTATCACTTTCAAAAATTCATTTAGATTTCAAAGTTAACGGAATGATTTGGAAAAATGGAAATACCGATGTGTCTTATGTTACCTCAAAGTCACACGAGTCTATAGAGAGTTAAGAAACTTGAAGGGGTTTGTAAGTACGAATACGTACGATTCCGTTCGTGCCAATAAGTTAGTTCTGATAGGCTCGACGTTAATTTATAATTTACGGGGAGCGATTGTCGGTCGTTCGTCAATTTCGATTCAGCGAGCGGATCGTCGGTAGTTCGTGACCCGCTGCCTTAAAATCCACGTACCCACGAATCCTGCATTCTGCATTCGCAGCACGTGCCTCGAGGCTGCTTAATTATTTATCTTCCTGGCCGAGCATTTCTCGGGTATAATTTCGTGTTCGATGCTACTGTGAAATACGATCGAAAACCTTGAACGCCTCTCGAAATTTTAAGGACAGTGGGACCAGCGTTTACGAGTCTCGAACGATTTCTTACGTAACTCCATGTAATTTATGCTCTACGAATGGTACGTGTGGCGGATTGTATTTCCAAATCGTTCGACAAGGGATAAGCCTTTTTACAAAGGAGAAAAAGTCGACCACTTTGAATCAGACCTTCTAGGCGTGGATGAAATTTGAGAGGGATCGTGTCAAATCTGTTTTATATCATTTAGAAGAGTACGTCTGTTGGAAAATTTTTCTGGAATACTTTCGACACAGGTAGAACGTTTTTGGATAACATTTTGCGGGGAAAATGTTGGAAGGGTAACTGTATGGAATTTGCAGATATTTTTGTTATTGTATTTGAACATCTAAATTTGAAAAATATCGTTCAGAATTAAGTGATATAAACATGCCGCTTAGAAGATGTTATTTGAAAGAAATTTAATTAATTTTCATTGGGATGTTTCACCTTTAGAAGAAGCGTAACCCAGTACCCAAAAGAAAACATTCATGCAATCAGCGCAGGCGAGGAAAATCGACAAAATCAATGGCTTCACGCTTAGAAGTTTCATCGTGATTCCACCAAATGTATTTTTTACAACATACTTCCCTCATCTATTTACCAATCTCCCTTGACGCGTATACACGAGGTGTCGTAAAATCTTAAATCGTTTGTTTATCCTCCGAAAGAGTCAAAGTGGGGAAGCCCATCCCTCGTGTAATTTCAGCTTTCAACTATCCAGAATTTTTCACCGCGAGAGCAAAAAAACATCTCCCAGGGGCTAGACTTTGTATTTCCCTCCGTTTGTTTTGTTTCTCCTCAGGCGTGCCAGGGGTTTGCAGGTCGTCATACGCAACCCCGTAAACTCTGACATTATTCTCCGCACGAAAGTTTCACAAGGAAACCCCGGCGAGGCAAAAACCCTATACATCGACGGGGGTAACATCATCCCTCTTGTTGCTTATGACCTGGCCGACACTAAATTCGATTACCTCGTTAAGATTTCCCCGCCGCGATGCACCACCCTTTGAAACTTAACACCATACGCCAGTTTATCCTCTCAGGAATTTTTTTTTACCACCTGCCAAGTCGACGATGCATCGTCGCGTTTATCATCCTCGACGACGCGATGAGATTTTTAGGTCTTCGCTTTAAATCCATCGATGCAGCATCGTAAAAATATCTCCGATCGGAATAACAGGGGACTAATTGATTTATCGTCTGCCAGAAACGTTTCACTTGGATTCGCGTAATCGCAAACGCGATGGAAACTTGCCGCTCACCCTCGGGAATGGCTACAGGCCAAAGCTACTAGTTTCGTGCTGCTACAAAATTAATTCGCAAACGTTGCCGCAAGTATTGCAGCAGCGCGCCGTTTGTAACTGGAGGATGCAACGTGTGTTCTTGTAGTTGCAACTCTATGCAGAAGAAACTTGCGCCATGTGCATGCTCGTTGCTCCCTGCTAGACACTTTCTTGCTTTTGAGAATGCTCGCTATTTACTTGGAACTCTGCTCTTTCTGTACTCAATTTTTTTCAATATTATTTCGTGTTTTATTCTGCATTAGTCTCTGGAGAAACTATTGTACATTTCGGTGACGGAAGACACTTCGTATATGGTTGAACAGTTTAGTTTCTTAATATCTTTTTTCTTAGCTCTAGTAACTATTTCTTAGTTCTTTGTATAATTTTAATAACATTAACTTATATGTTTAACTACAACAATACAACTATACACAAAAGAAAATACATGTTTCCCTTGTTTTGCACTTGCAGCTACGCACCCGCCATTAAGTAAAGACCCTATTCGAATTTTATTCTCGCCATTTATTTACATTTGCCTCTCGAAATTGTGATTAAACCGTCAAACGGATCATGTGAATGCAAGAGTCTGAGACTTAAATCTTGGAAACCGAAGCCGCTGCAAAGCTTAATTAAATTATACATTCCGGGATCGTTGCAACGTTCAAATTAACACTATGTAGCACTATTTAACACGGTCTGTTGTTTTTAAATATATTAAATAAGCACTTTGAAAAAAGAGGGATCAAACGAAAGGACGATTATTACTTAAGTGATTTGTAATTATAAGATAAACTTGAAATATCTACTGTACTGGTCCTCTATACATTTAAGAAATATTTATAGAAGTCTGAACCCGACAATTTGAAGGCTTCCGTAGATCTACTGTTAATCGCCGTCGATTTGCAACTAAAAGTTTACCGTCCGTCAAGTAAACAACTTCTTCGAATTTTATTCTCACTATTCGCTCATATTTTTCTCTCGAAATTGTCATTAATTTATCGAATAATTAATGAATCGAGTGAACGCAAGAGTCCGAGCCTTAAATCTTGCAATCCCGAATCGCTGCAGGGCTTAATTAATTTATAAATTCAGCAATCGTTGCGACGTTGAATTTAAGCGCCGTTCATAATTCGAGGTTCTCTTTGTGCTGGCAACTAGATGCAGAAATAGCCAGCCTTATCCTCGTCCCATCCCTTGAGTCACCGCACGAAATCGCACGAATTTTAAGAGCAGTCTTAGTCATTCATCGTCGAGAAGAGATGCGACTTCTATGCGTTCTGACTTACGTAGGAAACTGTAGGAAGCGTTTCGACTCACACGTGGCCTCGTTCTTCTTTATTTCAAAGAAACTCCCAGCTGTTCCGAACGATGCACCACCGTTCCTGACGTCATCGATGCACGCGCGAGTAAACGTTTCGAGTTGCACGTTATGCATTTTCCGCGATCCCTAAGATTAATCTTTTCTTGCATCGGTGCAATCACGATAATCAACCTTACCGCGCAAAATGAGGAGAAAGTTTCGTAAAAATCGATGCAATGGAAATGTTTGTATTGTGGGATAAAAGTTTTTGCACACAAAGTTTTTGTACTGGCACAAAGAGGTCTTGGGAAAAGGGTTATATTTCACTTTGAGGTAAAGAGAGGAAAAAGTGACGGATGAAAAAGTTAAATGGTACGAGAGTGTTTGTTTTTCTGCGACCGTACTTTTTTACGTAAGTGCAACGGCACAAAGGGCGGGGAAGGTTGCACTTTTTTTATGGCACCGCATGATTCCTTGGAGTAATCAATCCTATTAAATGTTCTAATTGTATAAATGTATCGGGATGAAATACTTCATTAATTAATGTTACTTAAGGAAAGTTAGATTTTAAAAGTACGCGGTACACGTTGAAGAGATGCAGTTACAGTCTTTCGGTGAATCGCAGTGCGCGACGGAAGTAGGCTCGTGAAAAGTGAAGATTATTATTCTACCTTTTTTTTAATCAATCTAAAAGAGTGGTGATAATTCTGCACCGAAATTTACAAGAAATTTCCAAGTAAATTATTGTTTGCGATATCGATAAATGACTAATGAGAAAGAAATTTCTTTAATTTCTCAGAGAGTAATTCTCACGGCAATTGTCTCGAGTTCGTATCGTAAAAATTGCAGTAACAAGCGAAACGGAGTGTATAATTCGACAGTTCCGTTTCGAGTTCATTTCTTAATGGAGTGTTAGAAGAGGAGTGGTCAGGAAGAAGTAACAGTCACATCGGCGCACCCTGTCCCCGATAATTCTCCGGCACGCAATCGGTTTCATTTTTTCATAAACCACCATTACAGACATACGTTCACACGCTACTTATTGTCCACTCGTATTTCTTCTCTCTTCTTATTCGTCATCGTCGTGTCTTTCATCATTTACGCTCAACATTTCTCTTTAATCCCTCAGTGCGTTAAAAAATAATAATGCTTTTTCGTCTTCAGTCAGATTTTTCTTGTTAAGAATTAAAAGAAGAAAAGTAAAATTGCTAGTGAATACCTAAAGCTTTGCTATGTTTTAATTAAAATTCCATAATTTTCTCCTCTTTATACTGCAAATAACATATATAATTTTCTGATGTCTAAGACCACAATTTTTAAGTGCTTTAATTGTCTAACGCACAGTGTATTTGCACCACTAGCAAGCAATGCAACACTTTTAACATTAGATCTACCAAAGTGGTCAAGATGACGTGTTCTAAATTTTGTATAAATACATCTAAAATTGCTAACACTGTTTCTCTACCAATTTTCTACCTGTGACTTGTAGACAGGAAGCAATTAAATCAATCAAGTCTTCCGCTTGCTTCATTTCTCTTCGTTTAAAGTATTTGTTTGACATTTTTAAATATAATGGATTAATTGTCGATAGATTTACCGTTAACTTTTGCTGTGCAGCTCATCGAGTAAAATGAAATAAAAACTCTTCGACTTTCTTTTCACACAATTAAATAACATTATTTTCAACGAAGAAGATTATATCTAGACGAATATTACAGAAACAAATCCCATTGAAGAACGAGCGGAATTCAATTTGAAGCGACTGGAAGACATTGCGCTCATTGTTCCTACTCCAGATTCCATGACACCGTTTTCGTTCCTTTGCCACTAAACGGCCGGTCGTCTCGGTTCACTTGCTCCAATTAACATCTATTTACGTGGGTGTTAATTCGCCAGAAGTGCCGCGGTCGCGATGCTCAAGAAGATGCACTTTCGGAAGGACACTTTTTCTACCTGTCCTCAACGACGGCGTTGAGTTCAAGGCGAGCCTCTCGGTTGATGCCGAGCCGCAAATTACGTGCGAACGAAGAACACGGACGCGAGTGCGAACGAGTTAAAAGAGGAAAAATTCTTACGGGAACAAACTAGCTTCGTATTACGAGGACGTAATTGATACAGGTAGACAAACCGCGCGAAAACCTTGCCGAATAGACTGAAGAACTTCAATCGATGGATTATCTAAGATGGAAATGATTTTTCGACCTTCTATAAACGCCAGTGAATTGTCGAAGATTTAAAAATGATGATCTTAGAATACTTCGGATGCCTTTTCAACATTTAATATGTGGAAGAAAAACTTTGGTGCGTTAGGTAATTAATTGTATAAAAAAAATACTCTGGCAAATGTAAAAATGTAAATTGATATCCAACCGACAGGGTAATTTTAAAATTGCAGAAAACAGCAAGGAAATAAGACCGCATAGAAAAATGACATGCACAGCGTTATCTTAAAATCATAATGAATCAGATACTCCGCCGTGGCAACACTTGTGAAATCATAAATATTTTCCCTCCGCTAGATTTCGCACTGTATCTTTAATAGCGACACCGTGAAAGTATCACTCTCACTTTATTCAAATCGTTCACCGATCGAATTCCATCGATAACCGATTCAAGTGGATCTTCATATCGTTCATCCAAGTTGGCGGATTATATGAATCTTTTTGCCGTTCATAAATACTTTATTCCAGTAGTACAATAATGCACGAACGGAAAATGATTGTATCACCCTTCCCGTACAATATCTGCGTCTCTAGCCTTCGTTAATAACACGTAATAATTTATCAGACCGGCAGCGAATCTAGCAACAATTATGATTTAATCGTTTCCCGTTCACGCTCTTCGCGCAGCACATTTTGTCCTTCTTTCTTTCTTTCTTGCTCGCTGGAGAACATTACGATGAATCAAGCGGTGCCTCGGTTCGAAACGCTCGGTTTCTCTCTTCTCGCTTAACGCGCACGAGCAAATGGATGTTGTGATATCTTCGTGACAAAAATACCGCAGAGATAACGAATTTAGCCCATGGACGAAGGGTAAAGACGGGGATCGAAGGTAAAGGGAGAAAGAGGCTTCTTTCCGCGGATTCCACGAGAAACGGAACGGCATAGATGCCCGACGAAAATAGATCGACCAGAAAGATAAATAATTTGACGGAAATTCCAACAGTGAATTTCTCCGGGGGATTCTCCGCTGGGTGAAAGAGAGAGAAAGTAAGATAAAATAAGAAGAACCAAGAGCAACGATTTCATCGTGTTTCCAAGTTATTTTATTCCTCGTCAGAAATTCAGATTCCCCGGATAATCGGATTCCTTCGAATCCGTATCCTCGTCGAGGACAAGCCTCGTGTGGAGTCTGTGATCATTCGCGGCAGAATGTACCCTGAATATTTCCTCGGCCAACTTTTACCCCTCGTAGTTTTCCTACCCTTCTACGTTTTCAACGTGCTAGCAGGTTGACGAGGAGAACGTTTCCACCCTTCTCTCGCTACGTTTTATTCTCGCGGTACCCTTGGAAGGTACGAAGGTATTAAGGGATTAGTCCATCTCCTTTCGGAAGCTTAGCCGGAGGACAGACTCGAAGTCTCGACTCTGTCGTTCAAACCGCGAAGAAGAGTGACAAAGAAGAAATTCACCTCGCTCCGCTTCCTCCGGACATTCTAATGGTCCCCATTACAATGGACCTTCGTACCGAAAGAGTCTTTTGTAGGACAATATACTCGAAGCCTCTTTCCTCGAGGATTCCAAGTAGCTGACTCTACGTCGATTATATGAAAAATTCTCCCACCGATATCTCTCTCCCGCTTTCTTTCTCATTTGTACACCTATTCGTCTTCCTCTTATTTTTCCTCCTTCTCATTCACAACGATGTATTTCTAACAGCCGATTTGATCTTATCGGTTTCATCGGTGAACGAGTGTATTTTGTGGCGCATCATTGCCAAAGAACAGCCATTGTCGCTCGGAAGCGTTTTCTCATGTAAATTTCAGAATCTCGCCGTAAAGTTATCGTCTCGACGTGTTTAGATTTTACTCCGAAAGAGATTTTCTGGACGGCACGAGCTACCTACGCGTTCTTCGCTCCTCTGTGTTTACGTAAAACGAAACGCCGTGGGAGAAGCGCTTTCCAAGCTTTTCTAAACTATTTCCCAACCGCCATGCCTCCTCGTTTTTCCTTCTTTCCTGGATAAACTTTGAAGTGCTGTCGGTGCAAATCAGATGAAAGAGATTTTTCAGTGAAACCGAATCAAAATATGATTTTCCATCTGCTTTTCTTTCGGATAAAGTCTTTCGCTTGATATCGTCCCTTTAGGTTTATAGTTTGCTTCGTTTCTATGCTTTTGTCGTTACGCTGAGTGTTGCCAACGCGAGTCGTCGACCGTAGACGGCGAATAGCAAGGTGGACCATTGTCAACATTGGCGCGGCGGCTCCGAAGGAGAGTCACTTGACCACGGGCGCTCGTAGAGAACGGACGTGCGGCAATCGCTCGGCGCGTACGTTGATTATTAATATATTTTGATTATTAGGCTACATGTAAGCGGCTTCGGGACTATCGAGGCTAAGCATCGATTCTGATCCTTCCACTTAGCGGGAGTGATCCTGTCGATGGATTTGAATACTGGAAAATCCAGTTACTTGAACTCGATTAGTTAGTGGCGTGTTTATTGTCGATCGTGGATCGAACAATATTCATGTGATCACGTCCGAGCACCTTACAGTCATATGCCTTTCTCATTGTTTTATATTTGATTATTATATTCGCGTCGCCGAGCGATTGTATTTCTACGTTGCGGCCATTTGTATTGACCATATATCATTGTAATATATTTGGAAATATAAGATCTGAGTTTTGAATCAAATGTGCGTTCCATTGCATTCCCGAGCGGCTGCGTCCACCTTTTCGGAACCTACCTCTACACGCCGAGGCTGTGAAAATAATATGCGAAAATTCGATCTAATCGAATGAATTTCGTTTTGGACACACGATTGTGTTGTCGTTTACACTGAGAATTAATAAAACGAATTTATTCGATACATGAAAGAAGTATGTCGCAAACGAAGAAAGCATCTTTGGAACATCGAACGATGCAAAGTCTGGAGAAAATCAGCTTTAAAAATCCAGAAAGGTAAGATCGGGAAAGAGAGAAATCTTTGGTATTATCTGACTGAAATGTTCCATTAAATTGGCGCGTTGACAAACGCATAGAGAGTCGCTCGAAGGCAGGAAGTCGACGTCAGCGGAAGTACTTTTAAAGGTAACCCATTCGTCACTGGGCCAACGATATTTTTCCTTCTACAGCTCGAAGAACGTGATCGATGTGCCGTTCAAAATTTCTCTTCCATCGATTTTCACTCTGACTAATTGTAAAATAATTCCTATCCTCTGTGTCTTCTCGTTGACGCGCCTCAATGATTCTCCTCTAAAAAAAACTCGCTCGGATGAATTTCATTCGTTTCTCCTCGTTTCACGACGTAAACACAAACGTGATTATCCAAACTACTCGTCACGGTATACGCAATAAAAGAATAAAACTGGAAAGAGAGACGCGTATGACGAAGCACTCAGCCTTGACGCCGCACGAAGAGCCACGCGATCTCTTTTAAATATTCACGACGATCACGTGCGTTGAAATTTATTGCGAGCCTGGAGAAACCCTGCTGGTCTATGATGCTTTAAACAAAAAATCGGACGGGGATGTATTCTTCCGAAAAATTCTTCTCCTTTCGTCGCGATTAAAAAGAAAGTATAGGAAAGAGGAGGTATTATATAGTTGTGCGAGTACAAAGAGAGATTTTCAGTTCTTTCCGTTGCGGAGGTGGAATTACCTCGAGGGTTCGTTTCAATGGGAGTTCACTTGTTGATTTTAGAATACGACGTAGCAAAGAACTTCCGTTTCATTATGTAGATTTTTAACTGTCTAATTATTATTCATCACCCAGCGACTCGTAATACGCAAATTATACCGAGAAATTATACACGCCGGACTATTAAGTTCCTCCTATCTCTCGTCTCTTTATCGTTAGAGAATTACTAAGGAGAAATTTTATCGCACTACTTGTACCTTCCGAATGACGAACGCCCTTTCTTTTATTCAATTCGTGTACGCTCTTTTTCAACGGGGTACGACGAACAAATGTGGGCTCGGAAGACTGAAGGGTGAACAGAGAAAGCAAACTTGTTTTACAACACTGAATTCAATTTAGATGAATCCAACACGTTAACTGCCATGCCAAAACATCCGATAGATCTTCTATCAACATCCTTCCAATAATTCGACTACTTTAACACGTTAAGCACGGGTGTAGAGCATACTTTTTTTTCACAAAGGACTGCGAACTATTTTGATAGTGTTTCGTCTGCAAAAAATGTATAACAAATATTTTACATAGTTTCAAACATTTAAATCTAGTTTTATCAAATTTAGTTAATTAAATTATAAGGCATCATGTTTATCCCTCATCGTCTTTAAGTAAGACAGCCAGTGAGGCATCAGCGTTATGCCAAACCGTGCCGAACGTGTTAACACATTCGCGACCGGCAATTTTTTTCCGTTTCTAACACTGAGTACCGGCGAAAATAATGAAATTCTGAAGCTGGTTGCCGCAAACTTGTATCGTCAAAGCAAGGATAAAAATTATCAAATTTGTGTTGGAATATCAATGTTGCAATTATGTGTTGTTTAAAATAAAAAGATTTTTATAATTTGTATACTTGCCGGCTTACAGTTAATGAGCCAACTGAGATATTCTCACTTGTCTCACTGAGATAGCGTCATTATCGAAAGCGCCTAATGTTGCCGCATTCAGAAACAGAAATTGCAGGACGTGAATTCACGTCAGCGGCAATCAGGAATAGAATTTAAAATAACGTGAATTCACGTCACCGGCAACCAGGAACAGAACTTGAAAAGACGTGAATTCACGTCAGCGGTTGCGAATGTGTTAATACAAAACCTACTGAAATATTCTACAAACAACACCATATTCAACGTGCTAAATATATACAGAATACGTAGACTTTTGCAAGGGCCACTTTTTATATCCTTCCAAAGACCAAACTTTCCAAGATATAATTTATAAAATTGTCTTTTTCAAAGCTCACGATCAAGCAGGTACGTTTCGTATAATTTCAGGACGTGGAATTACTGGAGGGAACGATTCCATCGGAGGCGATGGAGGTGGAGGTTTCCCACTGTCGCGAACTGAGGATCCAGAATGGAGCATTCGGGGGTGGCGCACCACTCAAACGGGTTCACGTCTCGGGGATTTCGAGCTTCGTCGCCAAGAGGCAAGCTTTTCAAAATTTAAGCGCCCCTAACACGCACCTCGAGGTTTCCGAGTGCAACAGCGTCGTCCTCGAGAGCCACGCGTTCAGGAACTCCAGGGGTACGTTGAGCGTCTCGATATCGAGGTGCAAACAAGTGGCGATAAAACCGAACGCCTTCTCGTGGTTGCTCTGGATCACCGTGAAAGATGTGCCATCTTTGCAACTCTCAAGCAACGCGTTTAAATTTGAGGCTTCTCAACATGGAAGGCATGGACCAGCGACCAAGGTCAGATAGTTTACGTTTGTACTACAATTTCAATCTCCTTCAATTCTCTTCCTTCTATCTCATCATATTATGTTAAATTAATCGTCAAGTTGTACGTTTATAAAATCAGTATGGCGATAGTATAGAAATTTTTGAAAGTTTGGCATTAATATTGTAAATGCTCAAATTCTAATTAAAATTTGATATCTTCACGTTGCTCGTGCCAAAGAAATTCTTGCACGTCAGTTAGACGGAGAATGTTCGTTGGATATAAAAAAGAAGAACTTGTAATACTTCACAGAGAAACATTTGTTTATCAATTTCGACGTATAAAACAGTGATCTCATCGAGAAACCATCGCTATTCGGTCCGACAGAGACTGGCGATTTTCCAACAGCTGTCGTAATTTCTCTAGCGGTCTTCTGCAATCTTGATTTCTCATTCCTACCGCAGATTATGTTCCAAAACGTGAGAGTAACGGAGTTGCCGACAGCAGTGTTCCCATCAGCTGTAGCGGAGGTGCGAATGGACGATCTCTGGACGAAAGTCATCCGCAAAGATGCCTTTTGTGCCATGACGATCTTCAGCGTGACCATCAGCAACGCATCGATATCGGAAATCGAATCTGGTGCCTTCAGCGACAGAGCGCTCATCCATAGTCTCGAATTCGTAGGCGTTACATTGAAGAGCATTGAGAGGGGTGCTTTCAGGGCTGGCCATGATAATCTTACGATACAATATTCAAGGTAACATGCATCGAAAACTCACTGTATAAGCGCTCACGAAAGCTATCAGTCTTCTAAGCCGATAAATAAAAATGCTAAGATTGCAATTTCATTATCACTTCCAGTGATAAAATATAAGAAAATCCCCTTCAGCGGTGAAACAATTAAAACTGAAACTCTAACACGATACCAAATCGATCTAACCAATACCTGAGTAGAATAACAGTTGAGAGAAAAATCAAATAATTCAATTGGCATTGCTACCGTTTATCAAAAGTAATTGAAATTCCATGATATCGTGATTACGGAATAATAATCGTTATTTTCCAATATTATCCCTCTTTGCCAGACTTTCCGAAGTGGTTGCCGGCGCCATCGACATATCCGCGGCGACGGTCACCTTCAGCAACAACGAGTTCCAACGGCTGCACCAAGGTGCAATCGTTCTGCATCAATGGAACCACATCGCCATCGATCATAACGTTTTCATCGACCTGGAAACGGACGCAATCACGGCGGAGGTTGACGCCACATCAGCGCCCAACTTCGAATTCTCCTTCACGGGCAATCACATACAGAAAGCGCACCCGGGATCGTTGAAATTCGCGGCGATTTCTCAGCGCGTTAACACGGCTCGCGTGGGTAATAATTATTTCAAAGAGAAGTGCAACTGCAACCTCGAAAATTGGATACGCGAAGTAACCGGAAGAAACAGTTCGGTCAGGTGGATGATGGACTCGAGTTACTGCGAGGTCGATCAGCTGTTGGACAAGTGTTTCAACTTACCGGAGGGCTACCTGGCAATAAGAAATTTTACGAAGCTCATCTGCTCAGCGGGTGATCACATAAATTGCGAGAAACCTGCCCCTAAACCGGAACCAAGCGTCAGCCCTCCGAGCGTCGGTCCTTACGCCTATCCCAGGCACAAAGGTTATTTCGACATTGAGATGAGCAATTCGGAGCAACTGCAACGCGAGAAGAGGATCATCGTGGTGATTTGCGTGGTAGCCGTGTTCACCGTCCTCGTGGTGATATTAGCTTCGGGAATTCTGTACATGCGTAGACGTGGAGTGTGCCCAAAGTTGACCTCGGGTCATCTAACGAATCTGGCAAGTTGGTTGTCACCTAGCAGCGGAATGACGGCAGCCACTTCCGCCAGGTCGATATCCAGGCTCAGTGTTCACGAATACGCGGGACTTCAACCAGAGACAAGGATTCTCGAGGTAGAGACCCAACCGGAAGCTAACGAGGACGATGAGGAAGACGCCGATGGACTTTATCCATACACCGAAAACAAAGCCACGCAAACGCTACCCGAGGAACTGACCGAGGAGTACCTGAGAGATTTACGGGAAAGGCTCAACGACCCTGATAACTATAGTCAAGCGAGAGACATGATAGAACACCTCTACGATCTCATCAAAGTCGAGGAGAGCTGCAACAACAACAACGATCGGCAACCGACGGAACGAGAGGAGAACGCGTACGACGTGATTCGACCAAAACAGAGGAGGCCTCGGGGTCCTCCGATTCTCACCGTCAGCGTCGGTACCAAGGTACCGTCGTTGGAGAAGCTACTTCCGAGCGGAATGCAGCCGAGACCACCGTTGACGGAGTACACGGAGCCTCGAGATCAAAGGACCAACGATCAGAATCATCTCTACGCGGAATTGCCGGGCGACGAGACGGTACCTAGCACGAGCAGACTTTCACAACCGATCCTAGCGACTCTTGCAGGAAGAGCGCCTCAACCACTGCCACCTGATGTCGTCAACGATCACCTCATCAACGACTCGTCCAAGATGTTCGCCAATTCGACGAACGAGAATCACAGGCCTGAGGAGGAAAGTCCAAAGTTCGAGTCGAACAGACACCAAGGCAGACCTATGAGCTTTCTGAAGGCTCTGGGGGAGAGTATCCTAGGTGCAACGAAGATCAACAACAACAGCAAGAGACCGAATTCCTTGTTGTGCGAATACGCTGAACCGTCCGACGCGACTGCTCATCTTTACTCGGAATTGCCAGAGCCTCAAACATCGACTCCTGCGAGCAAAATGGCGAACAGGCCGCTACCAACGAAACCCGATCAGGATTCCGTCGCTGCGAACATGGCGAGGGCGTGACCGCGCACCTCGTCGATTATCTGTGATATAAAAGTGTACGTGTCGAGAGTGAAGACTAATTGTCCTTTCTTTTACCTAATTGTACGGTTACGCTAGATTACGCGATGGACGATCGTCGAATACGATCGGTTCGTGGTGACGAACGACGAATTTCGTTGACGATGTTACGAGCTGCTATAGACACATGGGTAAGTCGGGACGGCAAACGTGGCTCGCGATTTCCCGTGTACAAAGAAGTAGAAGAAACGCGCTTCGTCATTCGCGTTACAAACGGCAAGGGATTTCTCGAGAATCGACGAAGTACACGCGAAACGGACGAGTTTTATTTAACGATTACCATCGAAACGCGAATGTAACATAGATTTCTATATATTTGCTTCGTCAGATTATTATTAAAGGAGTATTTCACATCTTTCCGTCAGCCTTTAATTAAACCCGGCACACCGTGTAACCAATCACGAATCCTCGCTTCCCTCCGCCCTGCTAGAATTACTAGATACAATATCTGTTATCCGGCTCCGATAATTTCGGGATTCGAGTTCTCCCGAGACCTCGATCCTCTCGTACCTTCTGCTGGTGGAATTAATCCGGAATAAAAGGCGGTGATTCCTACGGCAGATAATCTACGCGAACGATAATCGTTATCGAGGTCCTCCTTTCCCCCAGCGACCTTCGTCCTCCTACGTTCGCCAGACGGCCGACAGTAAAAATAACTCGTTAGAACGTTCTCCGTGATACGTGTACGATCGAAGGACCTTGTCAAATTCGTTATCTACCAGCTGTACCAAACGAATCGTCTCGTAATTCGCGAGCAACTTAGTCTCGCGGATTGGCAGTCGGGAAAGTCGAATCGACGACTTCTCCCTATCGGTGTGTCCCCCCGTCTACGAGCCGTACCCGTTGTCTTATCTCGAAGAATTTTACGATCCCCGGTACTTCGCCCTCTTCGACTCCTTCCTCTTATTCCCCTCGACGCTTTTCCTATCCGGGAATGTGTCTCGGGTTCAAGGGTCGTCAGGGATATTTTTTTTGGTCTCGTACCACGGCGAACAGTGGTGCTCCCCTCGACGGTGGAGACTGCCTTTGGTTTACGCGCGTGCAAACGAAGGAAACGGTTCGGTTTGGCGCCCACCGAAACCCCCGAAGATATTCTTAATCTCTTCGTGCTCGTTCTCGTTCTCTCGGGGCGTAGTCGGTGTATATCCGCGCGGCGAGACCAAACTATTCCACGAAGAATGTAAGAGGAGCAAATAGAGAGGGGCTAGCTGGGGCGGGCTGCGATGCAGCTGTTGATGTTCGAGCGGCTCTCCCTCTCTTTCTTTCTTTCTCGCTTTCCGACTTTGCGCCGTGAAAAACTGAAAAATGATCAAGTAGCTAGGTTGCACGTTTGTTTCATGTTTCCAGTTTTAACTAGCGCGGGCACTTGGACGATGTGCCGTTAGCTTTTATAGTTTTAGGTAGTGTTTCATTGTGAATTGAGTTTCACTATGTACAGTTCAAATATCTTCTGCAACTGTGATTGTATTACACACCTGTCGAAGTTTTTCAGAGGACGCTGCGAAAAAATCGATCTTCACTGTAACTGTAACCGTGAAATTAACTTACAATACTGTACAATTCAATGGACATTCGTAAAAGAATTATTTACCCCTTGCCGTACCATTTCTTTTGTGACTGAATGCACAATAACTCAGAATTAATTGCTGAAATAAAAATCTACCCCTGATTTCTGATATAGTGTATAGCTTAGCACAATGTTAATAGTATAGAAATAATTTGATTGTATCGTGAACCACTGATATTTTTAGTTAAATAGGATTTGGAAAATTTAAAAATTTCCTATTCCATATCTCGCGTCACGAGTGTCACTCGTCATTGTACGGCAAGGGGTTGACAGTAACGTAACAACTGTCTGAATGAATGTGCAATAAATCTCTTGTAAATAAATGCTACATAACGATGCGATATTTAAAGAAACTAGATAACAAAAATATCATGGACATTCGGTGCAATAATCGTATCACAAAGAGTGTTACAACGTGCGAAAATCACGGCAAGCTGTCTCGCCGATGGAACAACGGAGAAATTGAACGATCCGCTATTAGAGACAATGCACCGTGAAAATGCTTTATCGAAGGAGTGTCGAAAATTCCCGGCAAGTGGGAAAACAAACGCGATATTTCTTCCACGGGTGATTCGTCCGTTCGAAGGTGCGATCCTTGGCGCGCTTTATCACGAGGCAGTTTGTCGACAGGCCAGAACGCGATACGAGGGCAAGTTATACGAAGCAATGACCCTATCGCGCACCGATTCCTCGGATTCTTTATGGTACCCTATTTCTCAGATAAGGGTGTCATTTTTCTCGACGACCGGTTGCTCGTCGCGGAAAGTCAGCGGGAATGGGACAACGAGTTCTCGACGACGTGTAATTTGTCGCTTTCCGTCCACTTTCGATCTTCTGCTGGAGAACGGTGAACGCCACGAGCGATTAAGTTGGAGAACGATTTAACCCTTTGGCTTTGACTTTTGAAAAATGGCACTTTTATATCGTATCGTCAGTCTTATTATTTTCACTCTCAAAGATGAAAACGTAATGGAAATTTCCTAAACAGGACATAATAGCTTTATGTGATTCTGATCGTTCGGTAAATATGTGTTTGACGCACCTGACAAGATCTCGAGTTTATTTACAAAATTCTATATATAAAAGAGACACCGCATTGTCTTGTATTCCAGAGCCAATATTTGACATTGTTACGCATTATTCAACGTTCTGTATCTGCTCAGGAATATTTTCGACACATCCCACTCTTTCTCGTCTTTGGAGTATCGCGCGAAGTATGCCCAATGGGAAACTGATAAAGAAACTCTCTCAAGACCCTTAATAATCGAACTTCAACGCCATCGTCTCCAGCACATAATTCTGGACCAACGTTCCTCGATAAACCTTTCCATCATACATAAAACACAGGCTTACATAAAAGAAGACGACAATCTTCCAAGCAATAATCAACGGCCCTGCAATCGATCTGTCCCCTCAAATCCGACCAATTTCCAGATTCCAAAATTCCTCCCAATCTTTTTGCACTTATCTCACCGAAAACCCTTCTGCCGGGAAAAAAGGCGAACGGTAAAACGTTCGCCGAAATGGTACCGAAAGAAGAGACATCGGAATCACGGCTGTAATCGGGGCGAAGACATAAGTATCCAAGGCGGAAGTGGATGGGGATCACCAGGGCCGATTCATCGTGTTACGTGCGACAGAATAATCCACATCGAGGCAGGCGGACTGAGCGTCTCTATCAGGTTTCATCAGTGGGGCCAATCATCTCATCACTCGGATAGTTGTACCGGCGTCGTATTCGTCGCACCCTAACCCGTTTCTCTGGTCCCTGACCTAATCCGTGGTACGAGATACTACGAAAATCGATCGGGGATAGGACCGTGGACGTCTCTCGGTGGTACGACTAGGTTATCAGTGTACCGAAATCATGGTACTCTTGCACCAGCTGACGGTCGGTCAAAGGCTTATATTAAGCTCTGGCTTAGTTGCCGCGTAAATGCATTTTCCATCTCTCCGCATGGGAGGCAAGTTCGCGAAAACAGCTTACCTTGGATAATGTATCGGCTCGCTGTAATTCGAGAGGGAAACTTTGATATATCCCGTTCGGCCGACCGCGCGCTAAGAACTTGGGGGCTTCGCTGCGAATCCCCTCGTCGGTATCTCTGGGAAATTTTCGTGGGATATATACGTATCGTTGGTTTGATTAAGAGGATTTTGGGTCGTTAAAAATACCAAGGTAAAAACGATTATAATTTATGGCTGGTTACAACGGCACTTCGGTCATTTAAACAGCGCCGTTGAGCTTCAGTCTTTTGACTGTAGTGTCTGTGAAATTTCATTCCTGTACAGTATATATCCTAACATTGATTGTATGGCTTGAAAGTCATCGAAAATTGTAGATCCTCGAAATAAAGATAAATGAAGCTGATAATTACGAAACGAAGGAATCAATGGTTGATACATATTGTCATCAAGTGGAAGGATTCGTTGTTGAACCAAAGCGGAAAGGAAATACTTACAAGGGAAGTTCGAGAACAGATAAACTTCGACTTCGATAAACATTTGCATAAATATTAATTACACATATCTGAGAAGATACAATAGCTGTAATTCGTTCGTGCCCGTTTAAGGAAGATGTCACTGGCTCTCCTGGCTGTCTTTGCTGTCCTGACTGTTTATTTAAAAAAAATACATGCAGCTTTATAGATCTCAAGAAACGGTAGAACTTTTATTTCAAACATTTTTTGTATCTCCTTGAATCTTTTGTTGTTTACGACTTATAAGCACGTATATAGCAAGGGTGGTTCGGACAAAGGGGTTGATATATCCCTCAAAGTTGTCTTCTTAGATAAGTCTTATCAATGTTTATGCAAAGTTTCATGAAAATCGGAGTGTATCAGTTGCTGAAATTCCTTTATCAGTGATAGAGAAAGGAATTCTATCGATTATATTCCTTCGGCCTGGAATAATCGTTTTTAAATTTAACCGGAAGGATCTATGAAGATCGAATGCACGATATAGGAGCAGGTGGCGACTAAACGACGAATGGCAAACTTTCGTGCCATTATTTCGATCCAGCTATATACCGAGCTGCGCAACCTTAATATCCACCGTATGTCCCTTACGAGCCAGTGTGTCAGGTGTCGCGGCGATATTAGATCGGCGGTCTAATGGACCTTTAAACCGAATATCTCTCTATATAGGTTTACGTGGATCGCCTTCGCGACTCTCCTTACTTTCTACGGTGAAAAAGTTTCTCCGCTCCACGGAGAAGGAAAACGTTACGAGAAAATCAGACGATCAACGACGCGAGAAGACAAATCGCTGAGAAATGGAGGAGGGAAAAAGTAATGGAAGAGGATGGAATTAAGGTAATTGTTTCTGCGTGATCAGTCACATTTGCGAGATTTAGATTTAACGAGCTGGTTATTGGAGACTTTCTAAGATCTCTTTTATTAATGGAATTTCTTCCTACATATTTCTTTCGATAAAACGACTTTCCGATTTAATGGAAACTATTCCCCGGTGGACAATTTCATTTATAAAACAGAGAATTTTTACGATCGTCGTATCGGAGAGACGAGTTAACGATGCTTTGGACAGATGTAGTGAAAATTTCATCGTAAAACTGTCGACGCTCGATACGAGATCTTTTTTTGCCATCGGAAGGACGATTCGATGCGTCTGTGAAGTGCAACGAAACGCTTGTAAGTCACATGTCGAATATCTGGAGAGGCACCCCGCCAGGGTGAAAAAGGAATGGCGAGAAGACGAGAAACAGGATGTCGCAGCGGCAGACGAAACGCGTATATGCGAGCACCGCGAAAACCTCTGCCGCGATAATTATAAATATGAACCAGAAAACGCCATCCGTTCGGTGCGCTCCAAAATCCAAAAATACTACGTCCCGCTGGAACGGGACGACTTTGCGATTAAAACACCGTATATTCTTTCTTGATATCACCTCATCGCGAAATCTTGCATCGTGGAACAACGAATCTGTGTAGGTGCTCTTATACACAAAAATATTATCAGTACAAGAACTTTTAAGATACTATATTAACACTATTCCTACCACGACCGGTGAAATGACCGTTTTTAAAATTTCGATTAGAATTTCCTATATACAACGTAATTGAATCGCCTTTAAACTTCACGACTTTTCCTCAAATATACATACAATACATTCACATTATAATACATGTTTCAATATTCACTTCTTTTTTTACTGTTCATTTTCTGGGAAAAAATTATCATTTCACAAATTCACCGGTTGCGGTAGGAAAAGGTATACGTGAAGTGTCGATAGGAATAGTGTTAAGTAAGTAAAGTATGGTTCGACATAAATTGTGAAATCTACGAAATACAACCGACATTCAACGTGTTGGAAAAAGAACCATAATGAAGGAGTACCGGTTGTACTTTATAACAACCCATTCCAGAATGTCCTCGATAGAAAAACTGTTAATAGTACTAGCACGTTAATGCAACGAAAGAAATAAAAAAGAATGTTGCAAGTTGTACAGAAAAAAAAAATCCCAGACACGTGAGAGGAAGCTATGGTAACGACAATCGGAATATCCCGTCCCGATCGAAACCCCGTGGTTTCGGAATTGTTGGAACGAGGCGCATCGACAAAGAAGCGAATTCCTTTATTGCGACTCATTGCCCGAGTCTCGGTGTACTTTGCAGACGGCGTATCGGCCGAGCGACTCTCGTGGTCCCGGTCTCTCTTCCCCATTGAAATCTAAATATACCCCATGATATTAATAGCGTATGGTGTGGCGATGGCAGAAGGGCCGTTTCATACGCCCGCGATGCACGAGGGCTTTCGGGGCCGAATGCAGAAAACCTGCATTCTCCTTTGCCGCTAAGCAAATCCGACTCGTAACGGAGATTCTACGAGATCTGTGAAAACGTTTCGCAAGCTTGAATATTCCGTTACGACTGCTTACTAACGTGGAACGTAACGCAAACGGTTTAATTAACTGTTAGAATTAATATTGTATTTTTTTTTCATGAATTCTTTCAGCATTACAAACGTGATAACAGAAGATTACGAACCTGTAACATTCAAATTCTGATATATTATAATTCCATGAAAATTAACACAGTATTAATATTGAGAAAAAATGATTCTTCTTCCTGCGAAATTTTATTCGATAAAATTGAAGGTTTTTTTCAAAGTTTACCGAATTTTCATCTTCCAAAAGTGTAAATGATGGAGAACTTCATACATTAATATTATCTGCGACAGGATTACTAACTTTTAAGATTATAATATTACTATACTTTATTATCTTTACGTATACTTTCGTTTTGCGCCGGTAAGCCATCCACGTGACTTTTCAGTCCCAATAAAATCAGAATTATCGAGTCGGGGATCATCCCCCATAAGTTTCATAACGTTACGACATTTTCGACGTAACTGGCCATGTTATAATTTAACGATAAGTTACTTGCTTAAAGGATAAAGTTTCTTTTGATCTTTTATGTGCAAAGTTTATTTGGAGACTCCCAGGTGCGCTCCTTTATATCCGATACTTACTCCACTATTTATCTATTTAGTGGTAACAAGTGTGTTGCTTCGCCATTAGTGAAGCAACTCGCAATGGTCTTACGCAATAAAAACCTCTCTGAGACGACCAAGTGAAATACAAAGTTTCGTATATAAAATAACCTTCATCCTTTCCAAAAATAAGCCGTTTTAACGATATTATGTTGAACCTACATTTCCCGAGTGAATTTCACCGGGGTTAAAACTCTTCTATGCTTATCCCAAAAAATCTCCGCGTTTTCACCAAGTTTCATTAAAATCCGAATTTCCAAGCGGAGTCTAATCCTTGTAAATTTTATAACATTAAAACATTACGGTATTACCTTCCAGAGAAAATTTAAAATTTTATAGAGATATAAGGGAAATTGGAGCTAATTATGTAAAATTTTCAATCTTGTTTATAAACATCGTCTTCCGTTCTTTACTTTCAGTAAAATACATCGAGAACATTAAAAATTTATTAACGCCCGAATAGCATCGTCTCCAAAGAATGAATTTTTACGAAAAACTAATAAGATAAAAATGGCTTTCATCTAATAATAACTTACGATAAACAAGAATCTTCCAATTGAATTTCTTCTACTCTCCGACAAAGCCAATTAGAAGAAACTAAGAAAAGAACGTACTTCGAGGAAGTTCGAAAAGCTGAAACGCATCCTTCTTGCATCGCGCGACGTCAAGATCAAAAAGAGACACCGGCAGCGAGTTTAGGGGCCATAGACAGCTAACGCCGGAAGTTTCTCATGGCAGGAACCGTGTGAAAGAAGCGTACCGCGAAAGAAGCGTGAACTATTCGAAAGATTCGAAGGATCTCATGCGGGTTCCGGCTCCCTTGCTTCTTTGAGATCCTTTTCATCGATGCCACGTGACACCGCGGCTGTACGCCCTCACCGATCGCTTTGATTTCCGGTTCGCAAAGGATTTTTCGAAAATTCTCCACGGTAGTCTTTTCAATGGCGTGTAACGGTGGGATTTGTCGAAGGAGGGAAGAGATAATACCAGCAGCTTCTCGACGATACAGCTCGTAACAGTCGAGCGAAAGTACGACAGGATATAATACCCTAACGAGGCCCAATTACCGTGTTTATTTTCGACTAGGAAATTATTCGTTGGTGCACGGTGTACCATTACGTTCACGCCTGACAGAGAGAACTGCACACTCGTGTGAAAATGCAATTTTCACTCTTTCGGAGAGCCGTGCACCTTCAACGCGATTGTGTTACTTCATTAGGGAGTAATTGAGCGGAGAACGCCGGGAAAGAAAATCGCCTGGTTTTTAAAGAATTCGGTTAACGAAGCACGAGGGACGAGCTTTGTTACGGAGCGTCGAAAATTATTGGCGGTGAAAACGTTTACTGGGTTTTCCAGTACGCTGGTATTTTGCAGTATTCACTCTGAAATTATAGTTGTAATTATGAATTACATCGATCCGATGTTTATTTCATTTTCGTAATACGGTTCGACCGTTAATGTTCCCTCTTCGTACTATTTCTTTAGCGATGAAATTTAAGATTGTGTTGCATCCAGGCTTCTAAATAATTAGCGATGAATTACAGAAATTCTGCTTCGCTGTAACGTACTCCAAACGCGCTCGAGAAGTCGCGTAATTAGACTTCGTAACGCAATCTTTCTTGCTATTCTCATTGCGGCAAAATTCCATGAAAATTCCCGCAACGAACTTGCTAACCGATGGAGATAAAGAGGCACGTAATCGTGGTCGTAATTTTCTTCGTAAATCACCAGAGTTTCCTGCCAGATATATCGGGGCGATTTTTGAAAAGCAGAACAAACGCGAGGGATCGGTATCCTTTCTTTTTCCCGTGACTTCGATAACGTCCGATCTATGGACGGTTATATCTCGTTCTGATTGATCGTCCGTTAGACGAGGAGACTTATCGGCCACTCTGCCGACCTCGAGAAAGAGTTATCGAGCTTCTCGATTTTCACCAGAAACGTTCTTAATAGTCTCGACCGTGCCGTTCGTTTCTTACGTCACCGATTGCACGATAAAGATTTTAGCCGAACGAATTTCATCCTTCGGTTAGTTCTCGGATCTGTCGTGGAAATTGTGCCGACTATGATTCTCGCGTTGACACAATTTCAAACAGTAAAAGCTACTGTCTTTGCAAAGTGTTTCAACTTTAATCGATAACATCTCCGACTACAATGGAAACGAGGAATTATAACGATTTAAAGAAGAGGATCGATTCGACGATAAATCAATCTTTATGCAGATTCGATAAGAAGAGAGAGATATACGTGTTCGGGTGAAAAAGTAAGAGATTTACATGGCGATTCAAAGAAAAGGGTCGATTCAGCGATAAATCAATTTTCGTGAATATTTAACACTAGATCTATGGAAGCCGACAAATTGACGGGTTTCTACTTTTTTAGAAATATTTTTCAAGTATATAGAGAAGCGGTGCAGTAGATATTTCATGCGTATCTTACGATACACAAATTACTTAACTAATCATCTCCTTCGCCGCGTGATCCCTCTTTTTTCAATGTACAACTAAATATCCCCCGATTTACACGGAAGATCGTTCCTGAGTACCGTATAAATGGAAATCGGTTACTGCAAATAATTCTATAGTCAACATATTTGTTGACAGAAAGAATGTGTATTTGTAAATATTTCTTTTTCACATTAGTTATTTTGAAAACCGTGTGAAAGCAGAATCGTGTAAATCGGAGGATAGGTGTATTTATTTAACCCTTTGCGGATCTCGTTATAAGAAAGTTAGAGTGTTAATGTATATAAATTATAAATTACTATTTGTGTAATCATATTCCAACGGTTATATTTCAATTTTTCAACTTTAACCGCCTATACATGCTGCGATAAACTATAATTAAATTTTTTCTCAGACCACATATATTTCCCCCTAGTTCTCAGAGGGTTAATATATTTAAATGCAACAGATTTGACGCCCGTAGTTTATTTAGTGTTAATAAGAGAAAGACTTATCTGCATAGACGAGGACGATAGTGGAAGATTCACCTGCATAGGTGAAGAAAAAAGGGAAAGAAATGTTGAAAGTGGAATGAGAGAATTTTGGAAAATCGTCGAAATCAAACCGGTACACTATTGTCACCCTGACGAACATTTTCAGCGCGGAAGGGGAAATATAATTCCCCCTGGTAGCGAGATCGCGCCGATCAAATTGCAGGAGGAGGGATGAGATCATCCTAGCGGAAGTGATCTTTGAATCGAGTTGAGAACTTAATTCGTCCCATTCGTGCGCCGTCTAGTTGTCTTTCCTCTCCGATGCCCCGAGAGACATGAAAATTCATCATGGCGAATTAAATCCCGATATACTATCAACGGAACGCATCGTTCTAAAGTGGTAAGATACCGAGTGAAATTATCGTTCGTAAAATGGAATCCGCAAAACAGGGAGAGAGGAAGGGAGATAGAATCACTTTATGCAGCAGAGATGCATTTGACGCCCGATTGCATCGATAAAGCGATCGATCGTGTCATCGTCGATTGACGTTGAATGTGCTCGACGGAATACATTATGACGGCTGTTTTAGCAAATTCAAGCGTGATTTACGTTGTAAGGGAATATCGTATTGACGTATAGAACATCGGAGTTGTAAACGGTCCAGGCATCGAATTCGAATTGCCTTTGGTATTGGCTTTGGTTATTATTTTCAGTGGATGCATTACAGGTTTGATTAAAACTGTTTTAAAAGTCAGATAAAAATGTAGGTCATTAACGAGGCAGATATAAAAATCGAGCGTGTATATTAACCGAAATAACGATCGCAGTTTTTGATGCAAAGCTTCCGTAAAATTGTAGCTCTCCGACGATGCGGCTGTAACTGCTGAAATTCAAAAATATATGAGCAAAAAGAACTGTATTCTTGTGCCACGGTGGTAAGAAAAATGAAGCTTTGGATTCTGAAATAACGGGCCTGAATTCCATCTCCTTTGTTATCTCTGAGAAATTTCTCCCACGCGATGCGTATATCATACCTTGGATTAGAAACTTGAGAGCTCATCTAAAACTATAGATCCTCGACGAAATTGCCGTAGATATTTGAAACGAAAATTACAAAACACAAAAATTATTTTTCATTCGATGAATATGCAGTACCCTCGGTAATTAAAATTACTTCGAAATAGTCGTCAAAGCCGAATGTACATAATAAAAATACCATTAACATTCACGGTGTATCCGCGGAGCACGCGAACGGGAGAAGTTTCAGCGAGGGAGTTTAATTCCGTCGTGCTAGATGGCAACACGATGCAAGCTGCACCGTCTGACGGAGAGTCCTATGCAATTTGCGGTGGAATGCAACGGGAATGCAGGGTCAAAGGGCCACTGGGTCATCGGTGATAAACGCCGGCGGCGACACTCTTATTAAAAAAAATATGGCCGACCAACAGCGAATTAGGATTAAATCTAGCACCGCCGTCACGGAAATGCGGCTCGCGATAATGCTACTTTAATAAGAGCGTGACTGCTAACAGAAACATTCGCACTGAGTATCATGTGAGCGCGATGTAAAAACTCGATGGAATTAACGGCATGGCTCTGGCATTTCTTAATCGAATTCTCTCATTTGCATACCTCGCAACATACAATGCTGATCTTCGTTCGTGGATTATTCTCTGTCCCTCGCGAGGGGTGCTTATTTTTTACCGACTCGTCCTTATCGCTGCTATTGCAGGGTTATTTATTTCGAGAGAGAAAAAACGACGTTTTCCCGTACAGAAAGAGCGCACGATCGTATTCCATCGATAATAAAATACATATTTCTCCCCGGGAAATATATTGATAATGGACCATTTTACGTAAATTGTCAGGAGCAATCATTTATAGACGTCAAATTGACAATAAAATTTCGTTCTCGTAATTGATACAATTGCCGGTACGCGAAACATCCGTCCGTGATAAATTTGCAGCGTATGAAAAACGATACGTTGGTTGTTGTGTGAGTAGATTGTACACGAGAGACCGGTGCAATTATCGCGAGAGAGCGCAGGAAAATGGCGCGCCGCCAAAGGGGTCGGAAAATTTTCGGCGAACGGATTTCCAGGCCGTGCCCCCCGACTTATCGTGATCGACGATGAAAACTAAAATTCGTCGACTGAAATTCCTCTCACGCGCTGGTTAAATGCCGTGTCCTTGTATCGCGCGAATTTTTATAACCCCCCGAACTGGGACAAAGAGCACCCCCGGGGCTCGTGCGATGTTTATTGCAACAGAAATATTCCGGCCGCGGAAAACGGGTTCGAAAATCAACATAAAAGTATGCATCGCAATATGGGAGCGTTCCTCATTATTTTCTCAATAGGGAAATAGCGAACGATGGAAAAAAAGATGATCCATGTCACGTGGATCGAAGAGAGGATCTGTTTTAAACTTCCATCAGGATTTTTCCGCTGTTTTCCTTTCATCGTGCGCAAAATTAATATTGTATCGATAAATTCACGAAGTGATCTGCGACACACATTTCTGACAGGCTGATAGAGCTAGGATTTGCGCGTGGACCGATTCTAACGGTGAAATCTCGGATGTTGGACGATATTCGGCTCGAGGGATATTGGATGTGCATTAGTCGGACGTTTAGGCTGCAGTCGGATATCGGAACTGAACTGTCTTGCTTTCTGCACGAGTGTCAAACGAAAAGTTCTGATATCACTTGCGAGAAAATGCTTAAGTCGAGATAGCTTAGATATTTGCTTGAAATAAAAGAAAAATGGCAATTGTATCGGATAGTTATGGTGAGATCGGAGTTGAAGATTTAAACTCTCAATTAGTGGGCCCGAGCTCAACTTCCAATCCTGGAAGATTTTTTCTTTGTGGCTGAGACTACTTGAAACTGTGCAAATCGCAGGCGAAATGACCATAACGGTTCAAGTAAGAAAAATGAAAAAGGAGAAGACAATTCTAACAAATTCTTCATCACTTTTTATGCAAAACTCTGCAACTACTATTTTCTTAGAAGAGTTGACTGTTCGATTTCTCTGGGCTGTCTTTAATCCACGACCGATTTAATATAAATTCGATATGGTAAAATGGAATACATTTTGCAACGTATGGATATTTAAATAAACGTACTCGAAAAAACGAGTCGGATATCGGGATCCATTTCTCGATTCCGTTTCGTGAAGGGAACGAGTCCGTGACGTTGCCCGTTTATGCGAAACAATTTCCGTTAAAAGCGGAAATTCAGAGGACACCTACCGCGGCACTGTGATACGCGTGTTTTTATTAGGTCACGATGATTTAAATTTTAATTAAAACCGAAATACGCGACGTTTCGTAATACGCGAGATGGAAAATTGGCGAGTGATGGGAGAAATTACGCGGACATGGCTAACGGGCTCTCGTTTTGCGCATTTTGTGCTCATCGGTGTTCCTTTGTCGAGTGGTGCTTATAAAATGTGAAGAAAAGGAAGAAAGACAGAGCCAGAAAGATTGAATGAGACACAGAAGAAATACAAAGAGGAAGGAAGAGAGAAAAAAATGAAAAAAATGGAAAAAAGCATCTCGTGGTGCAAGTCTTCAATGAGAATTGTCCAATTTATTATTCACAGGTTCAGCCCCGTTTACACGGGGATTTCTAATGAAAGGTAAACATAATCAATCCCACCCCGTGGCCCGTAAGAGGGAATAAACGCCAGCGAATATCGTCGAATTTATTATTCAGCGTGCCGATTATGACCCACCGTGTAAGGACACTCAATAATGCAGCCGCGGAGCAAGCTATTTTGCGCCCAATTGAAAATCCATACGCGACACCGCGTCGACACGCGAAATTATCAATTACGGGCTCTATCCCGATCGCGTTTGAATTTAGAAAATGCGTGCAAATTGCGCGACGAATTCCTTTCAACGGGAATGAATATTCTCCATTGGCCATTGGAGTGGAACAATTGACATCGAGAACAATATTGAAGTTCCGCAAGGAGGAGCGTATTTCACCAAGTGTGCTGAAGAAGGGATGATACAAGTATCAGAATATAAAATTCGATGTTTTTAATCATTTTAAATCACACTTGCAAATAACTCCGCCTACTTCATAATTTACTAAATTATCTAAACTATATTACAATACATGAACTTATTATACCTTTCGAGTATCCTCAAAGCTATGATTCCTTCAAAAAATAAGTTTCACGCTATATTATGTGTATCTTTGCTAACGTTCTAAGATTTGTATGCCGGGATCAACCATCGCATGTAAGAATCCTCCATTCCTCTATAAAGTCGAAAATCGTTTGACAAATTCGACGCAATTCTTGGTGGAGAAAAAGCGAATCCTCTTGTTGCTTTAAACGGATTTCATTCCCGTCACAATGCTCACTCCAAGCTATTTGGAGAAAAGTCAGGGTGCAAGGGGTGACTTCTTGCCGGCGGGTTTGCGGCGTCCCGAACGTATACGGGGGTATTTCTACGGAAGAGAATCGTGGGATTCATTATTCACGGCTTTAGCCCCGTTTCACCGGTGTTCCTAATGAAAGATAAACATAATCAATCCCGCAGCGACCGAAAGAGGGAATATTATATCGGGTGGCCGTGTAATTTCCTACCCCGGGGTAGGGTGCACCCTGGCCCGTCGAGGCTGTTTTCGTTTCATTATAGCCCTCCTCTACCCCCTAGCGGTCATCATCGTCCTAATTATCCGTTCAAAGGGGCAAGCCATCGAATCTCGGCTGCTCGGGAACCCTTCGACAATTCGCTTCCGGGGATGATGCAATCTTCAACGGGGATAACAATCGAGTACGCCGATTTCGCACGATTCTATGTGAAATGGTATCGTTTGATGTGGGTTAGCGGGTCTGGTGTTTGACTGCATGAGAGACGATGTTTTTTATGATTTCTATTACCAGAGAATAGAATGTTGCGTGTAATTTAACGATAAGAATGTCAAGAAGGGGTAGAAAATATATCGAGTCAGAAAATTAAGAGGATTTCTGTTTTGAATATTTGTGGGAGATAAAAGACTTGTGGTACAATTTGAAAGTATGCAACTGGTGCTTATCAAGGCATTAATTGAGATTGGTTAATACAAAAGAGAAACATATCGACGGAAATGTGTATAAATTTGAAAAATTTCAAAGAGGATTAAATTTTCGACAATGCCGTCGAACAAAAATTACGTGCAGCCCATACACCCAAGATAATGCAATTCTACACAGTCAGAACAATCATGAATGTTATTCATTTTCTATCATGGAATCGATACACAGCGGGTTGTTCGACTGTTGGGCGATATTCGTTGGAAAACTGAATGAATGACGTTAATATCGCATTGCTGGTCCTTTGTCTATGCGACAGCCATCGGGATTTGTTGAATTTCTGTGTCGTTTGCTCGATCGAAAAATCATCTGCCACTGACACGGAATTACCGAATCCGTGCCGCGTTTCTCGACGAGCATTAAACGCCATGCACCTAAATCGTCGCCCAAAAGCTACATCCACTACCAATTACCGTCGGCATGCATTCAAATATTCGAGTGTCCAGGTAAAATAAAAGTCGGGAATTCAATGCGAGCGTCGTTGCGCGCAAGCAAATTGGAAGAAAAAGGAGAGAAAAAGAGGTCGCCGAAAATTTGTCTCTCGGTCCGCTGCTTCTTTTTGCAATATGTGACCCCGAATTCCAACGCGGTGCAGTTATTCCACCTGCGATCGCATCGTTCCACTCTCTCGAAAAGCCGGACTTTTTTCTCACCGTGCTACGTTTCACGGGGATAGGAAAAAAAAGGGAAAAACACGAACTAGAACGAGAGGAAATAACGTGGCCGGCCATTAACCATTAACAACGACGATGCCGGCGCAAAAGCTACGACAATCGAACCACTCGTTTTGGCAGAAATTTGTTAAAACGTCCCGAAGCGAGCTTGGAGAACATCCCGCCATGGGAATAGGAACGTTCCATGGTCTATCGGTTGCTTTCCGAGGAAAATGGAGATACAAAAATGCGGGAAAAACGATACCGTTTCTCCAACGAAGAGGAAACCCAATTGTTCTCCACCTTTTTCCATGATGAATTTTAGCAGCGGGAGGTCATTAATTGCTGTGGCGCTTTCATGAAGGTACAGGCGTGTTTGCCGATGGTTTTTCCATGATTGCACGGTATCATCGTTAGTGTATAAATTGCAAGAACAACAGGTGATCAACGATGCAATCCCTTTTCAGAAAGAGACCCTTTGGCGTTTTCAAACGGACATAAAAGTACACGAGCGAATGTATTCGCAAAAAAGTAATCCATTGTTCCGATGCATATTTCTTTATCATTGTCAAATGCGTTGGAAAACGAAAGGAAGTCAAATTGAGAGTTTATGGAAATAACTTGATATATTATTTACCGTAACACCGCAGCGATAAAATATGAGAGCAAGCGGGGTTTCAAATAATACAGTTTGAAGATTTCCGCGAACTTTTGGGCCAAGCCGAATTAATAAAAGCTTCGAGCGGAATTCTCATATCGTTCGCACAAACGCCTCATATGCAAAACATTAGCAGTATACTGCAATACCCACATACCGAATACACTTTGTTTCCTGCAAACGAGAAAACTGAGAAGCACTTTTCATTCGGTACTAACGTTACTCCATAATTCCGCATGGATACGGGAGTAACGCAAAAACAATTTCTAGAATTCCATTTCGCATTCGCCGGGCACAGTTCTAACGCAGTTCTAACTCTCGCGAGCAAACATTAACAAGTATAATTATGCCGGCTCGAGATGCATACGAGTTACTTGCATTCTTCCTCCGCGTATCCCCTTAACTTTTTGCGCCGACCCTTTTCCGTCTTCTCTTCCTGCTCGGATCTCCGCGTTTGCTTTAGCAGATGTTAAGCGTACAGTTTGCCACTGCGACTCCGCATACTGAAGAATACCATTTCGAATGAATTGCCCGGCAAAAAATATCCGCTTGCTTTTATTTCCTTGCTCTCCAACTTTCCTCCGATCTGCTAACTCTGCTGCATTTTCTTTCTGGACGTTTATTATTAGACTATGTAACACTTTAATATGAAAACATAAAGTTTTTTGGCAGTGTTCAAAAGTTACTCAGTTCTTCCATTATTTGAAAAATAACTCACCGGTCCCGTTTCTTGTTAGCAAGAATAGCTCTACAGGTATTTAATTTGGGACGAACAATTTTTGAAGAGTTCCGAAACACCAAGGCTCATGATATATTGAGTAATAGTTTAGAGTTTCCTAGTCGTGGCGGAATTTTGACCTGAGATTCAGTAATTGGAAGTTCGAGAGTTGAACTCCATGTTCACCGTAACTCCTCCCTTGTTTCTTTAGATCGTTAGGATTCTAAGATTCTTGGTAAGTTTGAGTATCGAGGAAATATATTTGAAACACCCTGTACGTTAAATATGTCGAACGCCGATGAGTTTCTCTCGAGTAAAAACGGTATTAACTGCCGCTTTAATTATTAGTTCGAAGTCGGAATGTTTTACGACTCTTTGAGGCGAGCGGTTGATTTGAAAATCGAAACGCGTTACCGAAGGGCCCCGATAATTCTCGATATTACCAGGGAAATCGAAGTGGTCGGCTTTAACGTGGTTTTTGCGTCATCGTTGCGCCACTGACACTCTGACAAATCATCAACTTGTCAATTAATTTTCTAATTAGTTCAGCGATCGCAGAGATCGCTGTCGCAGCGCGGTTTTCACGCGAGCGAGCTTAATTACGAATAGTTCGCGGACAGCTCGCGAATTCGTTGTGATACTCACGGATTTACGTTACGCCGTTTAATTGTCGGTATTGTTTAATGGACGCCGTTGATTGTCGGTGTCTTGTTAAAATTAACGAACGTTTCGTAGCGAGATAGAGGAGTCGCAAATGACCGGCCGGGGAGTTTTCTTTACTTTGTTACTTTTTCCCGCCGTTTTCGCAGTTTCCCTCGACATTTTTAATTCTCTGTTATTTTTCGTATTATTTTCTTTGCAGATACGAAATGTAAAGTGTGAAAGGGTAAAATTATTTCATCGACTTTTCAAAGCCCACGAAGAATGTGTATAGTACGCAAAAAGTCTTTCAACGTTTGCAAACGAGCCGCGGATGAACCCGTGTCCCTCTAGTTTGCGTTTAACCCCATGGCACCCTGGATATTTTTATTTTTCATGGGCAAACAGTTAACTCTTGTTAGCCACGTGTGTTCATCCGACAATGAATTCTTACAAGGCCGTCACTTTTCGATTTCACGTTATAATAAAGAAAAAAGGGACACGTTTATTAACAAAAATTAATTCGACCTTAATATGCAAATTTACCATTTTGCATACTTACAGGGGAAGTTCGAGAACTGATACACTTCGATTTTGATAAAACTTTGCATAAATATTAATTAGATATATCAAAGAAGATAGCTGCAAATCCTTTGTGCCCGTTTTCAACTGTGAGGGAGATATCAATCCCTTTGTCTCAACCGCCCTTTCTATTTACGTGCTTGCAAGTCCTAAAGAACAGAAGATATAAAAAAATAGATCAAATAAAAGTTATGCTGTTTCTTGAGATCTATAAAGCTGCATCACAGACAGCTGTTACAGTAGTGAAATTCTTCCAAAAAGTGTTTGAAACGTAAATATTTCTTATATAAAATGACTAGTTACCTCGTTAGTGTTTTTCATTGAAGAATTTATTTAGAAAGTCAATGTGTTAACGCTAGAACTACCGGCGTTGTAGATATCTATTATATTTAGATATACTGAATAAGTACTTTAGAAAATAGAAAATCTCGAGGTGAAAAAGCTGATGAATTAAGTAATTTAAGTTTTCTAAGATAGATGAGGAATATTTACTGCATGGCTCCCCTATCAATTTTGAGGATTTTTCGAAAAAATTGGGAACCGATCATTTGAATCGCCTTGATAGTTATAATGTAAATAATGTCAATCGACAAACGAATCGAGAAAGCTGTCGGCGAAAGAATCCAAAATAATTCGTTTGATGACGGATGCTGGGCCAATGGGAAACTGAAACTGAGACGGACCGAGTTTACGAATATTCCATTCGTGACACGAGTGCATCAAGTTCTGTACGCGGTGCAGTTTATTATTACTGTAAACCAAAGATTGCGTGCACCGCATACAAAATTTGCCGCGTTCACATCCGCGTAGAATAATAACGATTTCCTGACGAGCTTTTTTCACCGCCCCTGAATATGTTACAATCGTCAAGAATCATGCTTTGTAAGTAATCCTTGAGAAGCACGGGGTACATTCGTCGACAAAAAGAAGGCGGGTTATCACAGATTTACCTTATCGTACAAATAACACGTTCTATTACTAAATGAAATCCTTTCTTCCGATTTTTCTTGGAAACTTTTAATTAAACTATTTCCAACTTGATTGGACTATGTGAAGCGTTAATTCAACTGGGAATAAACGCATCTACGTACGTTATATTATATCATCGAAATATCGGTGAAAATCCATACCATCAATAACGAATGCAAACTTGTTATTATCGAATATATAATAAAATTAAACATATCCGAAAACTGTAAACAGTACTTACCGAAAATGCAAAATATTCCAGCGTCCATATCGTGCGTAACTCGCGGAAACGCAACACGGGCTTTATCGTCGATAGCCCAAGACCATTGACGTTTTATCGTAAAATTGACGAATACTGCAGTTTTATACAATCAATATTCCATCATCGACCAGCTCTATAAACAAACTCGCGTTTCGAACAAGGTACTATTGTATATAGAAGAGGAATATATTTAATAGAAGATCATTTTTATGTTGAATTTTGTGCAAAGTATCCCGGCGGCGAGTATCCCTTTTTATTTTTCAATTAAAATATGGTATTTTTGTTCGGTGACAACCTATGTGCATCGCGAGGTATAAAGTCATCGATATCGAAGTGAATTATACACCACAGTGAATCGAGATAATTCCGCATCCCGTTATCCATGGGAGCGTTTCCCGACAATAAATTCATTATCAAGCCGTTTCTAATTGTCGGGTGGTTCGCGAAGCTCGGAATGAATTTGCCCGGATCCGCCTACGTCTTAACCGCGCCCAGTTAGCAAATTGCAATCTTCCCGAGGAGCAAACACGTCGGGAGGTACACGCTTCTTACCCGCTTCTTAATCGTGCAACTTATTTATGCAAACTAATTAATCGGACTTACGTAAATTCACTGCAATATCTCGAAAGTCCATCCTCTTTCTTCCTCGTCTCGTTCTCCCTCATTTTATTTTTAATTTCGTTTTATATTCTCTATCCGTTTCTTCGTCTCACCCCTTCAAGACTGTTGCTCCATCACTCTCTTATTCTCCCTTTTAATTTCGTAGTCTATCCTCCACCCTCTGTTAGTTATTTCCCCCCATTTTGCTGTTTCTTTCTCTCTCACTCTCTCCCTCTGTCCTTTTTTCTCTCTCTCTCACTCTGTCTTCACCCACACTCTGATTTTTATAGCTTTTTGCTCCTCGTTGTTTCGCACAACTTCCCTTGATTTTCGACGGCGAGGAATGAAAATTTTTCAAGGAAATACCCTGAGGAAAATATCCTCGCGAAACTTCGTGTTTCCATGGAGCATATTAAAAACATACTAACGAGTTTATGTCTCTCGGAGGAACTCAGACTGGAAAGAAATATTGTTTGACAAAACTTCATTAATGTTACGTCAAAGTATACATCCCGTTGCATTTTCCCGTTTTTTTACAGTGACATCCTATCAGATTGATTATATATTCTCCGTATTGATTTATCGAGAATTTTCGTAGCCTTGATATTAATAATTTCTCGACCGTTTCAATTATGTACCAAGATAAAAAGTTCCTACGGTTTTTTCTCTGGGAACATTCGCTTGAAATATCAATCATGATACTTTCTATAACGGGCTATATAATACGTGAAATCCTCGTAGTGAATTTTCACTGGTATACTACTTTATTTGGTGATAAACTATTGAAAATCCAGCGGAATTTTAGAGTGGCATTTGCAAAATCAATGATTCCAAAAATAATTGCATTAGCAAACGAAGGACAGAGCGAATAATCTCCAAGATGTAAAAGCAACCTCAAATATCGGACAAAAGGTCGGTTACTGCGATAAAAGGCAGAACTGCAAGAATGCTACTTTTCTCGCCTATTTTACTCATTTTTCTCGACGTTCAAGGTGTTAAAAAACAAAAGCATCTAATCGGCGCAATCTTCGAAGTGAATGTCCGAAGAATAAAAATTCATCCCTCAAAGACGATACTCATTCCAACTCGATCATTCAAGCCGCAAATTATTCGGCCTTCCTCTCGATGCTTCGTGACGGGCCAAAGAGTCGTAGAAAAATCCTTCATCGGAGTTGGCTCGTGTGTTGTATAAAACGAGGAACGAGGGTCCGAAAGAAGGGAAAGAAAATAATTCCTCACGCGAGCACGGCAGAACGCTGTGCTGGCGTGATTCTCTTACGTGTCAGCTCCGAGTAAAATTAGCGATCGCTCATTTCGCGAACGTTTTAATTCGAGTAGATGCTCGCCCCCAAAAATAACGGGGCTCCGTTAATTCCCGGGACCTGCCGTTTGCGATTAATCGATCGACGGAACATCTGTGGGAATTCGTTCTTAGCCGCTTAATTAGCCTCCTTTTTCCCCTCTTTTATTTCCAGTCGAGTCCAAAGCACCGAGAATATCATCGTATCTCGATGGTGAATAAATAAGAGCTGCATGCAACTGTAACCAACTATCGCTTGATCGAATATCATATATTACGTAATGCTGAAATTACCAGCGATTAATTCGGTATATTTGAATATACCGGATAATTATCTTGATAGAAGAGGTACGAAGGGAGGAAGAAATTATGGCGCTTTGATCCTTCGTATTTTCCTTCTACCTTTAAAAATAAAGGTAGAATGGTGAAGGATTTTTAACGCTATAAATATGCGTAATTAAAAAAAATTCTATCTCGGCCATTACCACTGTTTTCTCAGATCGATGTTAAATTTGTATCAATTATTGGAAGTTTGCAATAATATATCTCATATTTCTGCCCTTATATCTTGTAGTAAATTTTCAACAGAAGAATTGTAACTTAGAAATAAAAAGTGTATTCGTATCAATCTTATTACAGCTACTAAAATAATCATTATAAACTGAAGAAATTTATTTCACCTGATGATCTATTAAACAATGCTGAATTTATGTCTATGTACCGCGTAACTCAACGGTACAAATTATAAATTTAATCGTCACGTTCACCAAAAGCTCGTTAGAAAATTGAATTCCAAGCGCAAAGGTAAATTTAACTTTACGGAGAGAGAGAGAGAGAAAGCGAGAGAGAGAGAGAGAGAGAGAGAGAAAGAGAGAGAGAGAGTCTCGCTACAGACTCATTCAATCTGTTGACGATTCACGTCGTCCGGAAGAGGCTATCTCTCAAGATTCCTTGATCTATCAAGAGAGTAGAGAATGGAACACGAAGGAGGCACGTGTAACACACTTGACACGATTACCCGTCAAAGAACTTCCGTGTAATGAAACAACCCTTAATGGGTCCGAGATGCCGAGGCGGCGATAAGCCGCATTCTCACGAGTACCACGCTCAAAGGATCGCGCGCTGAGCGCTATCGGCTCTTTTTAGACCGTTCTCCATTTTAGCCGGCCACGCGAAAGGGAAATTCGCGCGTTACGTCTCTACGGTGCGGAAAAAAGTCCCGGTATGTTAATGGAAATCAATCTGACAACTTGAATCCAGCCGATCCTTATCGGACGGAAATTTAACTACCCTCGAAGACCCGGCTGCAATTTAATGCCGGCCATTTAAAGGGTTGCCCGTTTCGGGGAATTATTCGCGGTTCTCGAGTGTATCGATCAACATGCGAAACAAACCGTACGGAAAGCTGCTTAAGGAGAAACAGCTGCATTATTGAAATTTCGCAGTTCAACATAGTTGGATAAATTTCAAGTTGCACCGTGTACAATGGAGTTTCAAATTGCAAGTTGCGAGAGGGAGGAACGTGAATGGTAAAATAGAGAAACGAACAAATATAATGGGCGATGAGTTGGCGGATTTAGGGATTCCGACGATTTATGGATAAAATTGTGTAACTGTTAGCGAGAGAATATTATTCCCACCGGTGATTAGACTTAACGCCTTGCTATGGCATCGATGATAAGGGCGGAAGGAAGAGTTTGAGAGTTCTGAGTGCCTTCTAAGTTTAATTTCGTTATAGCGCTACAATATCATCGATCATCCAGGGTCAATATTTAATATTGTAATTGCACGCATTCCGTTCTCGTTGCACTTCCATGCAAAACACCCCATACCGATTACCTTGTCCCGTTTGGAAGCAAAGGGAAAGATATCCGTGAAGCCGGAGGGCTGTTCGATCGATGTTTATGATAAACCACATGGGTTCACCGTCGTCTATGCATACGCATCGACGGAACAATTTGTCCGCCCAGTTAACCGAATAACACTACATTGTTCGACTGCCCGAGACTTTCGATCGGTCGAGTAATCAGCGTGTTTGGTTGGACTATTTGGAGAATAATTATAGGGTCAATCATTGGGGCTGAATAATGGTGAATTATTAATCAAACGTGCACACGACAAACGTTTATCCCGGACGTAGTCTACGTATTAATTATTAGTTTAACATAATAACATCGAAATGGATCGTCTATTTGTATGAATAAATCATCGAGCATAAAGAGAGAAAAAGGAATCAATTCACGTACGGTGTGTATATGCATTATTCGCCAGGCCGCGTTGAATTCGTTCGAGACGGCTATGGAAATTTCACCCCTCTGCTTCAATTATAAGCCCGTTTACGAACAATCCTACGTGAGAATCGTCAAAGAAAGTTCGATACGCCTATCGCGAAGGGAACTTCGAACCAAAGTGCCATTTCGGCCATACCCAACAGCCTTATCTTCACTTTGCTAACTCGAAAAGTTAACAGCTGACTATGTCCCACCGCAGGATACGTACAAATGCTTCTTCGCATCCTGAGCATCCCTAATGCACCCTCGTGAACGATAACGCAGACATCGACAGGACGTAGATAAAGTATTATCGCTCGTGGCTCTTGTTTCTAGTGGCTTCGATGAAACTTCGTACGATGTAATTGCGTTAAAACAGCATGTTTAGGAAATTTTACTTCGTATCTCCGTCCCGCGCTTCAAGGAGTTTCCTACTGTCAGCTATATTGAGCATGGGGATGGAACATTAGGCTGAAATGTCCAATTTGGATCTCGTCGATTATAGAAATTCTTTCACGTGATATTATAGTTCAAATTACGCAGGCAGGAAAAATTGAAGGTGCAGACAAGTGTAATTATTGTCTTAGACTACAGTCGGAAAGAGGATAAAGTTTGAGACGCTCATATATTATGGTGTAAATTGAATTCTCTCGTTTCAAAGAAATTTTTTTAACCTCATGACGTAGATGCAATAATATGGAACCAATCGTAGATTCCAGAAGAGTAAAGGCACGCACATATGCATCGATGCTGGCACAGCACTTAATCTATCCTACATAAATAAATAAATCCAAGCTGTGAGCCAACGTTTTACATATATGTAATTAATACATTTATCGTACAGTCCTTTGAGCTTTATCGATTTCAATTACAGACTTTTCGAAATACACTTTGCTAGCGTACGCGTCAATGAAAAGTCACCCTATTGCAGTTTTCCCCACGAATTTCGAATCAGCCAATGCATGAAACATCTCCGCGTTTCAGTTTCGCTCTGTCGAGTAATACGGATAATTGATAAAATAAAAATTTCATTTCCGCGCTAAATGGATGGCCGATGATCCACGAAGCTAGCCGGCGACTGCGATTTCAAGCTGGGAAAATGAAATCCCGGAGAAAATTAAGAAGAAAAGAATCGTCGCAATTATGAGCGGCGGTGGAGCAGCTCGAATTAATTTACAGGCTAGTGCCGACTCGTACCGGGCTCCGGGAAATTCCATTAATACGTCCCTGAGTGTCCGGGATTTGAGAGAGCCGACGAGCTTTAAAGCGGAGAGCTTTGTACAGTTAAACTCGATGATGAAATATTTACGCTCTGTCATCGACAGGGCAGACCGAGAGGACGAGGAGAATTTTCATTGGGATAGTTTGTCCTCTCGAAGAATGAAATCCACCACGGTTTATAATGTTTACGATGCTGAATTCTTTATTTTTGCCTATTATAATATAATGTTTTTAAATCGTCTATTGTAATTCAATATGTTAAATCTGAAATATAAATTCGTAAGTTATAAAAATGTTTTTTGACAAATTGGTACGTCGATCGGCTACTGTAAGATAGCACTTTAGATTCTATGATAACAGTTATGGACTTTAAAATGCCCCAAAGACATTAGCATAGAAATTACAACGAAGCAACGATCGACTGTATGTTAATTTTTGCTGTTAATCAATCTACATCCTATCGGAGGCTTTCATCGTTACCATCAAACAAGATACTGTCGAGGAAACTCGCATCACGAGTTTCGCAAGATCGGTTCTTCGTTGTCTCACAAGTTTCGATGGAACTTGCACATCCCGTGGAAGCGGCAAACTTGTCGTTCACATGGGCACCTGAAAGACTTTCGAGAAATTGACGGTAAGACGAACCCCGTACGTAGTTAACTGTCAATCAAGATTACTGGAAAATTGTGGAATCCTTATTAACTACGTTGCTCTATACGAAACTTCCGTTCAATTAGCATCTTCGCAAGGATTCGATTTTTCTTCGTGAATTCCCAATTTTCCCCGTCGATTTCAACATTGTTGATCTAGTGACTGAATATACCTTAAATGAAGAAAACTTTGGCCAACATATGGCACTATTATCTATCGTGTTTCTTGGTACAAATATTTACTGTTTCAGTTCACTTACTGTTCCACAAATTTGAACATCTATATTTTAGAGTATCACGATACTATACAGGGTGTTAAAAAACCGTTCAATGTTTATATGGTATATAGGATACACTGTACTGAGTAAAAAAGCTTTAGTAAACGTAGGTCGAAAGGTCAACCGTTTCTGAGATATAAACATTTTTGTTTGCTAGTATCATGATTGACTTACTTGCTGCCATCGCATGCGATGTTTACTTTAGTGTTTATAATCCGCGTTTTGAATGTTCTTTTGCAAGTGCCAACAGTAGATTTCATTGAGAATCAGTCAGTTGTGGATCGGCGATTGTGGATATTACACAGTTACAAAGTATCGTGAAAATGACAGCGTATTATTCAAACAAAGAAATGGCAGATATGCATTTTATGTATGACCGTGCTAATGGAAGTGCTTTAGCTGCACGACGTCTTGACGCGGAAAAATTTCCCAATCGAAGGGTTCCCTCTCACATGCTGTTTCAAAAACTTCACCAACTTCAGTAGTAAGTCAATTATAATAATAACAAACAAAAACGTTCATATCTCAGAAAGGGTTGACCTTTCGACCTATGTTTACTAAAGCTTTTTTACTCAGTAAAGTGTATCCTATATACCATATAAATATTGAATGGCTTTTTTTAACACCTTGTATATTGTTAAACATCTTCCTAGACGCAATAACCATAGCCGTTGAAGCCAAGGAATGCGAAATAAACAAACAAAAACACTTCCACAATCTTGCGATTTGATTCTCATAAAAGTCAAAAATTCTACTTATTCACCGTCATAGCTCCAAACTTCTTTCTCCTATTCTAAAATTTCATAAACTCCAAAAGCGATGTTCCTACATCCACCCCTTCTACTCCATTCTTTCGCATCCCTATTTTCATCTCAAAGAACCAACTTTTATCACGATAATACAGTTTAACCCTAAAATCTCCAACGATCAAAGACCGTCGAACTTTTCGCAAATTCTTACCAATTCAAAAATTCCTCGCATCGAAAACGTCAAGGAAGAACGATCACTCAGCAGGATTGAACAGATACGATTCCGTGATTTGCGAACTAACTCCGTGCACCGCAAATCAGATTGCAAGGATATACCAGAGAGAAGTATGTCCCGGAAGTGTTCGGAGTTTGGGTAACGGCTGCCAGCTGATGGCGAGACAATTCGCGACTTCCACAAATTCCACGGGCCACAAAAGCCAAAAGTTACGTCCTGGGCCACGAGAGAGGGTATAATGATGAAGTTTTGGCCGCGGAGGAAACCATTCCGACGCTCCGTTTTCATGCTCAATGGCGTAGCAAGCTTTTCCACTTCCCTCGTGCCACGGATTACGCGAACCTCTCTTCCGTCAACTCGTAAATGCTGCCTTTAATCGCAGCGATTTCGATCCACGTGCATGTATGTTTTCTCGTTTTTAACGTATACATTTATTCCCATTGTGCACGCGAAACACCGTGTTAAAGTAATCTTATCCTTTGCGCGCGAAATGCTCGCGATACGGTGCAAAGAATTAGAACAGAACTGGATTTTTCGCATTTGCCGATTTTCTTTTGTCAGTCTGTGGTTTCCAGTTCAAATCTCTGGTCAGCTCTGCGAAAATTTTTCTAATTTATTAATCGATATATCATAGTCTAGATGGGGTGGAATTCACTTCAAACAGTAGATCTTAAGTGGAATGACTACAAGTTAAAGCCGAAAAAAAGAAAAAGTGGAAGAATAAAAGGTGGAGTATTTGACGGAATTTGGGAACTTTTCAATTTTCACAGTTTAAAAATAGTTTCTTTAAAACGTTTCCGTCGTAGAATAACACACCGTAATTTTGCCATCTAAGAGAGATTTTTCCAAATATACGCTTCCTCTCAAATCGAAATTACATTCTGTAAAATCCTCTCAAAATACCCTAGAAAATTACAAAGTGCACGTTACGTGGCTTTCTCGTATTTTTATCGTACTGCCGCTACAGGCTTCCGAGAGGAAGCCGAGATTCTCGCGAAAATTCTAAGAAAGGACATCCCTTTCAATTTTAAACCACTTCAAATGATCCAAGTGAATCCCAGCGGAATCCCAACGACTCCTCGGCATTGGTCCATCCTGGCTGATCCGGCTGATATAAGAACGTTTCCAGAAGATTACTCTTTGCAACGTCAACTTCGATTGTAAAGATCACTGACGATATAACGTTATGAACTTGTTGCAAATGTTTTTCACAACAAGCACCCTTTCAAGTAGTTTTTGAGTTTTTTTTGCGATCTAACGAAAATCATAGCGGCACGAATGAAGGCAATGAAACTAATTCGATTTTAGAAAGAAGCTTTGCAATGTTAGAAAGAAGAGTTTATATATGAATTGAAATACCAATTTAAGCTTGACAGACTATCATCGATATCATTTTTAGTGTGCGTACAATTCTTTTTCTTCATTTGAATGCTTCTAGAAACAGGTCAGTGGATCATCAGCCCTGAAAGTTTCTTATCAAACTGGGTATTCTGAAAATGCCCGGAGGTTGTCGAGCCTACGGCCATCAACTTCTTCGAAACACTTTTCTCACCAGACACAGAAAAATATTGAAATCAATAAAATAGTATTATTGATTGATGTTGAAGATATCAAATAGATCAAGCAAATTTCTGCGACTATTACCTACGAATAATTACAAATATTTGTTGTTCTTACTTAACCCCTTGCCCTACGATATCTTTTGCGACTGTGCATTCGATAATTCAGAATTAAACTGCTAAAATGAAAATGTATCAGTGATTCCTGATATATCTTACAATTTAACGCAATATTAATAACATAGAAATAATTTTATTGTGTTGTGTTCCACTGATATTTTCAATTTCATTATTTTTGGGAAGCTTCAAAATTTCCTATTCCATCTACCGCATCACTAGTGTCACTCGTTATTATAGGCCAAGGGGTTAACACTCTTCGGTAAATCAAACCTTAAACGACATGATTCCGTGGTCCTAAATATTTTTCAGTATCGGCGAATATTACCACATTCGCAACCGCTGACGTGAATTCACGTCTTTTCAAATTCTATTCCTGGTTACCGCTGACGTGAATTCGCGTCATTTTAAATCTTATTCCTGATTGCCACTGACGTGAATTCACGTCCTGCAATTTTTGTTTCTGAATGCGGCAACATTAGGCGCTTTCGATAATAACCGCTATCTATTTTCGCCGGTACTCATTGTCAGTATTAGATACGGAAAGAAATTTGCCGGTCGCGAATGTGTTAATACACGCATCCGATAATGAATACCTTTTTTCGAGGCAACCGTAGAAAATTGTCACCATGCAATTCTAAATATTTTTTTTGCATAGCCTTTAAATGTCACAGCAAGCATCTCTTTCTTTATATTTTTTAAAAAGGCAATCTTGTTTGTACCGTGGTAATACTGTGAAAAGAACTTTAAATCTTTACACATGGAAAATTGATGTTTTCCTATTTTTACGGCCACGATGAGTTTCCCTGTAAAAGTCAACTCGATTATTAGAAGTCATGGGGAAGCTCTTCTCAGCACGCCGAGTTCCGACCATCTTTCGGAATTCCCTGGACGGTCTCACTCACGAATTCTGCTTCGATTGCGAAACGTTAAATCCTTACCGAAGAGTTTCGAACGTTTCAATCGAATCTTGGACGTTCGGTTTACCGGGGTTATCGAGGGGAAAATTGCACGGTGTTCTCTGTGCGGTTTCGTCGACGATGAAACGTAATTATTCGAGCTCCGTGATTATGGTGGGTGATAATAACATAATTAGCTACGTCGGAGTATTGAAAGTAATTGGAAGAAAATTGTGTTAACGATGTTAATTCGATACATTAAAACTGGAAAATCACACGAATCGAATCGAAATAGTAAATTGATTTTTCCAAATGCTGCAAATTGTAAATCTTAAAATGAAAATTACCAGCAGCTCGTACGAGATATATTTTCGCACTTTAATACTTCATGGTACTAACATTTTTTATATTAAGTTTCAAGATCAGATAGAAAGTATAATATCACGAATATCGGAATATTAAAATGACGGAGCAATTTTTAACCCACTGCGCCTCAAAAAGTGCAGCAGTCGTTTCAATTTTGCAGAATGTTCCCGCTATAGAAAAGTACATTCAACGGCAATCCTGAATCACGATTTTTCAAAAATTGACGATCTAAATACTTTAACTTCTATATCAAGGAAAATGAGGTAATTACCAATACGACAGATATAAGATGGGTCAACGATCCCCCATATATCTCCGGGCAGCAGCCACGGTGGCGTCTATCGAACGTAAGAAAATCAAGGAGGGAAATAATTCTCCGAAACTTTCCAGCCGGGTATCGAAGTCCCAACTTTTCTCCTCTTTTCCCGGAGACCCAATTCCGAGAATCAACTTCTCAGCTTTCCCGAAATTCTCTCGAGCGAGTCGTTCGTTTTCGATTCGGCAAACCGGAATATTCAGGTTAAATTCAACTCGGTAACATCGATCCCACCCCATCGTCGGTTAACAAATACGTCGTTGCAACGTCGAGGAGACAGTGAAGAAGGAAACGCGACGCTCCCCGAGGAAACGAGAAGTAACGTCTCGTCCACGGGAAAGATGCTGGAAGCCACGGAAACTTACGTAAACAGACGTTCTGCATTCCGATCTCGGAAGCCTTGCGGTGCATTCACGTTCGAATCCACGGGAATCGCGAAATGTACGGGGAATTTTAAACTCTGCGGTGCGCGGGTGCACGCGATCATCGCGAAAAAGTTTCCTGAGATCCTCAGAATTCGGGGAAGTTCGATCGCGCAAGAGGGAAAAATCAGTGATATGCATCGGCGAATCTGGAGCTGGAAAATTTTAACGTTTCATGGAAGACATTGGAAGAGTCTCTCTCGGTGGGATAGTTAAAATTGAAGCTGAAATGAAACGGAGAAGCCTGAAATCGATTAGCGTTCGATTCAATAGCGGAGGATAGAGAGCGGTGGTATTTCGTGAGCAGTATTTTTGGAGTTGAACCGGCAAATGACGATGGCAATTAGCTTTATTAAAAGTACCACTTTGACGGGGAAAAAAGTGTCTATTTAATTTAACGCGGAACCATTTAATCGCCTTTGTCAGGTTGTACGGTCACGAATCATCGGTTTCGCTGACAGAGATGTTGAAAATTATCGTCGAATTGCTGGCTAATTGCGCCATTTGAAAAGGGGTCGCCGGTTATGGATGCCGATCGGTGCGTTATCGATTTTGTCCTCGTCGAGCGTACCCGAAATAATAAAATAATTAAACCCGTTGCCGTTCACTTTCGCGATTAATTCGACGAAAAATTATTTAATCCAATCGCCGTAGGTTAAGCGTATTATTTCATCGCGACTGAAAGTGCACAACAGCCTGACAGAACGCGTGTAACGGGTGATATATCGATGCACGATTTCTCCATATTTTTTTTATCATGGCTGGTGTTATAGTTGGAGGAAAAAAAAAAGAAGAGCATCTCTCGGCACTCTGCCTGAAACGAGGGAAGCGACACATATTTAGTTGAGCGCGCTGCAACGAGGCGAACAGCCTGTCATTAAAGAAGAAATTTTCTCCGGCGAAACGTCCGCGTGATTGCAAAGCGACCATCTTCCTCGAGGATTCGCTTCCAAGTCTGATTCGTGCCTCGTTACCAACGAGGACCATTCTTTTCGCGAATCGATGTAGAGATTTGCCTCTTAGAAAAAAGAACTCTTTTTTTTTCTAGGGCGACATCCGGAGGAACGGTATCTATCGTTGGGGAAGATATTTTTAATTTGGCTTTTTATACGACGTGAATTTAATCTGGTTAAAAGTTCATTGTGCCTCGTACGAAATTATCGAATTCTGAAAATTTCCGGGCATGGATATGAAAGGTGGGCTGGTTAGAATATCGAGAAGGGGCTTTTAGCTGTGAGATTAAAATTTCAAAATTTATGAAATGGAATCTGTTAAATGGAAATCAACGTGATAGATCGTAAAAAGTTGAGCCATTTCCCATAAATATCGATGGTCCGCTCCGACGTCGGACCTATCGATAAAACTCTATCAATAAACACGTCGTTTTCGACGTTAAACATCGATAGCCCGATGCCGGAGTTAGTCTCCTTCCAACGTCTCTTCTCGGTCGATATTCCAAGAGAAAACGAACCAGAACTACATGGCTTTTTACTCGAAAGTAATTAGCAGCCGGAATAAAGTTCCCTCTTAAAATGTTTTTGCACGCCACCCTCTTCGTTCTACGTTAAACCGAACGGATGCTCCGAATTTGCTAAATTACCGGAACGTTTAATTTCCACCCCAATGCGCCCATTTAATTTGTAAAGAGCAACAAACGAAAAGATAACGTAGAAATACGGTTTTCAAAAAATTTCAGTTGTTTCGCGGGGTGCATCGCAATTAAATAGTAGATCGACGGAAACAGTCAAAATTCACGGATTCTTACCTTTTTATCAACAACTCTCAAATTTATGGGGAAGAAGTACAGTAGGTATTTCATGTGTATCTCATAACACACAAATAACTTAACTATTCATCTTCTTAGTAGATCTAATGTTCATGCTTCAGCTGTTTTTGCGCCGTCCAGAACGACATTTTTCATAGAAACGATGTAATTTAATTAACACCGGATCGGACGTTTATGGTGTTCTCGAGGCAAGTGAAATCGACGAGAGGCTAAAAAATGTCCACAATTTGTGGAAAAGGTATCAACAGTTTCTTCCGATAGGATACACATTTAATGTGACCTGGAAAACGATGATCTACTTACGGCAGTCGACTGAAATGAAACGAACGATAATAGAGAGCAAAACGCTTCATTAACCAAATAAATTTCATTACCGGTAGTTTTCTACTTCACGAAAGATGCTCGAAACGGCGCAATTTCCTCGAAACATAGCGATATTCGTCGTGCCGGCAACGGTAACATTTATTTTGGCACGTTTCGAGTATCCTTTTCATTATTTTTGTCCCGAGATAATTTTTTAATTTTAAAACTCCCCTTTCATTCGTTTCTAACGAGCCCCACGGTAAACTTGGATTTCATAATTACACTTATCTCGTCGAGTATGCGCACTTTGTTTCAACTTGCGAGTCATTTTCCTTAAAGAGACCATTTTTTCCCTCTGAATCGCTGTATAAACCTAAAAACTCGAAGCGGCATAAATGGAAGCGCGTCCCGTGCCGTTTTATCCGTGGAAGACCTCGTTAGAAAATTCATTGATGCGATTTCCTCGTTCGTCTTACTGGTTAACTCGTTCGAGCGAGGCTCGTTATCCTTTGATTCTATTACCGTCATAGAACCGGTCTTACGTTACGTATCGTACCGCATTCTTGTCCTCGAGATGCGCCGGCGTTGTGTTAGCGAGGGAGATCGATTGCTTCTTGGCAATGAATCTTTCTCACTGTCTTGGGAATTATTATTGCGCTTTCCTTCCTCCTTCGTTAAAAGTCAAGCTGTCGAGGAATTAACTGAGCTTATTGTAGAAAAATCTGGACCTTTATTTCCGGGAGGAATCATCATTGATTTGGAAGAATCAAAATCGACGGCTACCGTTGCAGGGAGCAATGGCAATCGATTTGTTTTCACGATTATTTGAACTTTAAAAGATTTCATTAACCGAAAACTAAGGTAAACAAAAGGACGAGCGAGTTGAAAAATGTGAGAGATTAAGTCTCGTCGTTGTAGGTCTTTTACTTCAACGTATTCGAAGTGAAAAGCGCTTTTCGCGTTGAAGCGTAACGAGCCGCGAGAGTCGACTGCCGTCCAGAGAAATACAGAATTCCGATAATACGAAAAAGCGAAAAATAGTACGATTATTTCGAGCGGCAACTACGGCCTGAGATAAACGAAACGAACCCCCTTCGAATACGAGTGAAATGAAAAATGGACGAACGAACGGTTGCGATGTTTCATAGATCGAGGTTGAAATCGCGGTATCGATACAAAAATAATGAAAGTCTGCAAATAAAGGCGGCACAATCGCTTTGAAAGAGAGAAAAAATAACGTATTCCGATGAAACAAAAAAAACGTGTTCTACATTCTTGTTTTATCGACGAGAAACATCGAAAGATCAAAGTTTACAATCGTTACAGGACGTATTCTCGAATATCTGCGACAGAAGCTACATCGTCTGCAACTTCCGTCAAAGATACGATGTTAATGCAAAACGAAATCCGCGACTTAATTCTACCGAATGTTTAATTCGTTTAATTAAATAATTCGACGTGGCTCGTTTACGATTACTCGAGAAACTAGAAAAGAACGAACCCAAATGAGAAAGAGAAAAGGAGAAAAAGTGAGAGGAGCAGGGAACCATGTCCGTGTTTCTATTTCGTGCTCTCACCTTTATACAATTAAACGCGCTCGAATCAAATCGCCACCAATTGCAACCATTACGCCGGTTCCTCTAGGAGGAAAGTAACTTCCACGAGATTACTTCGTCGACTCGCTCGTGCTCGGGAACTACGAGAGATTTTCTCCTACACTCGGAACGTGACCCGTCCTCTCTCCTCTCTCTTTCTACCTTAATCTCTCTCGTCGGTCTTTTTCTCTTGGTCTCTCGAAATTCTTTTTTCTCCCGACGGATGGAAGAGTCTTCGCGCAGGAAAGAAAGTCCCCTAGTTACGCGAGAATACTCCCGGGACTTTAATGAATTCCGATGGGAGGAATAAAGGGGAGGCGAGAGGAAGGATAAAAATGGTAATTACGATATAAAAGAGTCTCCGGGATAAGAATACTCCGTAAGAACGAGCGCGACGTAAGAACCGAGAGGGTAGTCGAAAGGGGTTCGCGAGTGGGAGAGAAAAGAAAAAGGCAAAGCGAATGAAAAAGGAGAGAGAAAAAGAGAGAGAGAGGGAAGCAAAGGAACCACAAAGTTATGAGCCATTCGCAGACATTTGAGAGAAGAGCACGAGAAGGAAGAAGAAAGGAGGAAGAACTGAGACGGGAACGGAGAAGCTCGAGCCTCTGAAATGGTCTCGACGATAGTTTAACAGTTTATTAAAGGTTAGCCATTATCGCGATCGCGTCGTGCCTTTCGGATGTCCACTGGAAAATTTGATAAAAAGTTTCTCATTTGGCCTCCTCCAACAAGAACAATCAACTTTTTTCTCCTCCATCGACACTCGCGATCTTGATAATCGACTATCACCATTACCGGAGGAATTCTTCTCTCGTCAAGGATTATAATAGATGGACTTAACATCACTTTCAATTATCTCCGAAGTACTTGTCAAATTATCAGCGTAAATTATTCCTTACCGAAGATCCTCGAAGTTACCAAAGACCCCAAAGGATTCTCAGGGATCAATTTTGGCAATTTAATTTTCCATGGATCCTTTTAACGCGAAAAATCACGGAGCCTCTTAGAGCTCCATTAAACCGGCTAATTCGCGCCGATTAAATTTCTTACGTCGACTTTTCGATTACGCCGGTACCTAGGACTCAGAGTGGTCTTTATCCTCGTGGAAAACTAGTTTCCTTCTTTCGTACGTATACTCAGTTTACGCGGCGTACTTTTGACAGACAGCGAAAATACTCCGCTCGATATTGGACCACCGAATTAGGAAGGTTCGACGGAAATTGAGATCCAGGTGGAACGAAGAAATCCTCGTTTGCGCTTCAAAGCAATTACCCGGCATCATTTCTCGTTGCTCGAAAGCACGGGCGAGTCACCTACAAACTACCACGTAGAAAATACCTTCGAGCTCTGCTCAAAGGTGAACCTCATCTAACGCAACAAACCGATGAAGAACCGAACGGTAAATTATGTACAGTAAACGTCTCGTGGATCAAAGCAAATCAGTCGAGAAAATAAGAAAGGCTAAATTCCAAATTAACTCCGTCGTACAGAGTGTAATTAACGTCCTTTCTTGGCATTCCGGAAAATATTCTTGAACGAACACGTAAGCTCGAAAGCAGGATTAAGACTAGACTGTTCTTATAAATCATTCATTGCCTACTATAAAATATCTAACAGTTAATATCGCAAGTTTGAACGAATGAATTGCCGATAATAATCCAAACCGACAAATTATTATAGGAAAAACGTCTTCTAATAATTGCAATTGATAGTAAAAGTCTGTATTATTTAATTAATACGTAATAAGAAGAAGATCCGCTTGTTCTCTAAATAAACTTTCAGCACTCAAGGCAAAACTAGTATAATATTCCTGTTAGCGAATGGGTTAAGTTACTTGCAGCCCCCCTCCCTCCTGCCGTACAAAGTCGAGGAAGCCCCCAGCCTCGGAATTGCGTAATCTCGTCGGAAACCATTAAAGAGGCTAAAGAGAATTAAATTACATTTTCGAAAGTGGAGGCCCAAGGAAAAACTGTCCCTCCTTTCTCCAAGTTTACCCTGGAAGCGTTCGTAATACCGGCGGCTCGAGTGTTCGCACTCGAGAGTCGAATCTAAGTCGAGGGAGACGCTCCTCAAACTTGCGTTCGGACGAGTCGAGGAGGATGCACACGCCTGGCTCTTTAAAGCAATTACGAGAGATCACCCTCGTTTTCAGCAGCACGACCGAAGTACCTGCCGAGTAGCAGGATAAACAAGATGGAAGCTGTGCTCGAAAGTTAATCTAATCCCACGTAATAAGGCGGTAAACGAAGAGACGAGAAGCCGAGCCAAGTGGACTCGAAGGGAGCGATGAAAGAAAGGACACGGAAGAAGAGGAGGAAGAACTGCCGGAAGAGGACGGGGATGGTAGCTAAACGGCAGAGAAGAACGATTAAGATGCATCGGTTTATAATGATACAGCCGCAAGAAACCGGCCCCGTCTCTCCGACGGAGTTTTCAGACGACGATGCGGAACTTAATTACCGTTTAATGAAACTCCGGGGTGAAATGAAATCCTTATCGGATCGGGTCCTGGTGTCCCCGCGGCAGTGTCGCGGGGAAATCCGCGATGAAATAAAATCCGAGAGGCACCGAACTGACTGCCCTCGGACTTATCAAGTTTCGTGTTCCGCGTTCGAGCAATCAGGGGAGTTAATGGAAATACTTTATTGCGATCCGAACGTCTGGAAAGTGCACTCGTGTTTTTTCTCCATCGTCGTGAAAATTGTGAGCTGGTGTGTGGGAAAGTTGGAGAAATCTTGGCATTAATGAAGTTCGAAGTTCGGGAGATAAGACGGGTCTGGCGACGGAGGGGGTGTAACGTTTGAAATTGAAATATTAACACTATGCAGTCCGGTGACACCACGATGGTGTTGTGCGAAAGTATGCGAACAAATTGACACCACGTTGATTTCACGCTAAAATTTTAAGACAGTTGCCTATTATCTCACTGGCTATCTCACAATCACAAATTGGTGCAAAGTATCGCTTGTACCCTGTATAGGCTGCAATACGCTACATATCCTCGAAATTTCGTGAAAATTGCAGGACAGAATTATAAGTTATTGTGATTAGTAAAACGCGACGTTTTATGATTTCTCGACAAATTGGAAAAGCGCCGGCGCCAAACCAGAGAATCTTGATTTATCACGCGGACGGCATAGTGTTAAGAAATATCGATACGGAATTGGAAATATGTTCGAAGTCAAAAATCAATATCTTCTCCGGCTTCTTGCAATTATCTCTGGTTTAAAGAACAAAACGAATGAAGTATCAAGAGAAGTCTATGTACAAAGATGTCTAGTATCTTCTGTAAAACGATTTCATTAATTTAACAAATGGAAAGGATAAAACAGGCGCTTAAGTAGAATAGGTCCGAGAATAACCAGTCGGTTCGACGTAGGCTTACAGTATCGGGCGTGTTTATCGTAGGATTAGCAATTTTATTGCCGGCATTTTTATGCACACCGTTTTCACCGTAAGCATCCCCCATTTCGATTCCTCCGCAAAAGATCGAAAGTCGATCCTCTTTCCTGGAGAGACCCTCTTTGTGCCGCGTTCCTTTTCTCTTCTCTTTTCAACGTTTCTCTTTCCGGCACTCGCTCGTACACACGTACGTGCAAACACTGGCACGCGGAAAGAGGACCTACTCTTGCATCTCGACTTCTTTTCCTTTTATTCTTCTCTCCTCTGGAAAACGGTGAATGTTGAGAAAGGACGATGGTACTACAGGTTCTTCGAAGAAAGAATTTCACCGGTGGCGCGTATCCGCGCGAACATCCGATGGAAAATGTGCGCAGACTCGCCATCGTCCTCCATTCGCCCCAAATACATCGTCGTCTACTCGAGGAACGCTATAGAGAGACTTTTCACACGAAATGTGAATAAAACATACACCCGACAAGACGTTGGTCTATAGATCTCCGATTTTTCACGCCAGAGAAACGTATTAACTTATTTAGGAAAGAAGTATCTGGCAGCAGCACCCTCCTACGACACGTGATACCGGAAATCCGGAGAAGATCGACCTGGATTTCCATCAATATACTTGTCAATGGGATTCCAATGGGGATTGAATAAAACCTCTGTTGAATGGTTTGATGTAAATGTTTTAAGCCGTTTAAGTGGAATTTAATATCGGATGAGCTTTTTAAAACTCATTAAATTGCATGTCAATTGGGATTTTAAATGATGGTTATTTGTTGTAATAATAAGACATGGATTGTAAATTGCAAGCTTCAAATAAACGTGAACGCCAATAGTAATTACAGTTCTAAAGTTGCTTTAGATAATCCAATCTTCGCAGCCGATAATCGAAGTTGGTAAAGCAATAGGGATAATTAAAAGTAGATAATGCATTTAGTGAAATAATAAAAATAAAATAATGTATTGTATTTGGTAACACGATTATTTATGTCCGATTAAACATGTTGTAAAAAGTATTACGGCACGGAAGTTTTCGTAATTCCAACGAGAATTTTCTTTCTCTTTGATTCCCGCTTTTTAAATAGTCGTGAAAAGTCAATTGCAGCGGGTAACAGTGGACTTTGAAAGGAGATTAATTTCCGAATGGGTGGGGATTGAAAAAATTAAAAATTGCTCGATTTAATAAATCCTCCTTGAAAAGGCGAAAGAGCGAAAACTTCGAAGACCCGTGAAATTTGCCCCACTTATTCTTGGCGTATAATTGCGAGTGGGAAATTTCTAACCGGTTGAATTTTCAACGCACGACCTGGCACAATATACGTACGTGTCTGGGAAAAAGTATTATCACCGTCGATTTTGCAACACGCAGATTAAACGATTAATTGAATCGCAATCATGTAACGCACTGCAAGAGGCGAAATCGAGAGCAGCGAATTTCATGTTCATACAATTTTTCACGATTGTTTGGACAAATGTTTCTGTTAAAAAGTTTCACAAAAAGACCTCTGTCCGAGACGCTGTGCTGAGAATAAAGCCTGTCGCGACATAGAAATTACCTTAAGTATTATATAATGACGTGATCTTGTAAATGTATAAGTGCCTGACCCGATATTCTGTTTGTTTACGTTAAATAATTAAGATTATTTTCGTGAGTGAAGTCGAGGAAGTTTCGTAAATCCACGAACGTACCCGACGAATCCATTGTTTTAATTGCAATCGCAAACTACAGATTCGACCGGACAGCCGGGAATTGCAAATTTCTACTTGGCCGAATTTCCGAGACACGTGAACGTACCAGCTAAAAACTTTTATACTATTCAATTTCGTGGGGATTTCGAGATTAAACGATCATTTTAATTGCAATTGCAAAACCGCGAGATTTGGGCTGCAACTGCGAATTGCAAATTTCTGCCCGGCAGAAGAACTTTCCATGCAGCTGACGGAAGAAAATTAATATACCTATTAAAAAGTTTTATAGTCGTCGATTTGGAAAACCCACGGAGATATAAAACAATCGTAATCTTCATAAACGCGCACGCAAAAGATTTATCGAGAAATGAATCTCAAGGTTTAAGACTCAAGTTGAAAGTTATTTGGTCCGAGGCATCCATAACAATGACAAACTGCAATCCTATTTAATTACATTCTTAAATCTCAAAATTTAATGATTTCTAGAAACATGCAAAAGTCTGTCAAGAAACGAATCTCAATACATAAGATTCCACTTGAATATTACTAAAAGTAACGTTAAGAATGATAAACTCTAAACCTTTTTAATATTCCCCTCAAACTAATCTCTAAATGCAACAATTTCCATTAAATAAAAGATCTCCCGAGAAGCGAATCTCAAGATAAAAACTGAAAATTATCTAAAGCGTCTAAAACCACGATAAACTGAAAACCTTTTTAATATGCCCCCTCAAATTGATTTCACAACGTAACAATTTTTAAATGCAGATATATTATTTCTCGAGAAACGAATCTCCATATACAACATTCCAACTGAAAATTATTTAACCCTTTGCGGACGGAGACATTTTTCAATATTGAGAGATAGCCATTCATTTTGCGATCCAAAAGCACTTTTTTATCAGCAAGTTATACTGTTAATCCATATACATTATAAATTATTACTTGTTTAATCATATTTCAACGGTTGTATTTCAATTTTTCAACTCTAGGTACATACAAGTGGCTATAAACTATAATTAAATTTTTTCTCAGGCCGCATACATGCGTCGCTAGTCCTCAAAGAGTTAAAGCATCGATAACAACGATAAACTGCAACCCTATCTAGAGTATCCTCCAATATCAATTCCAACTCGCCGACGCAAGTCCATTCGCCCCGAAATTCGTAATATCTCTCCAACTTGGAAATCATCGTAATCGCAGTATGAAACGGAACAACGGAATACACGAAAACAATCAAACGTCGGTGTTCCACAGACACAACTCGTCGGTGACGCTTGACGAAATTACTCGAGGCATAGCTTAAAAGCATAATTGGATTAGCATTGCCATTAACGCACACCGATAGACGCATCGTCGTGGAATTCGTTTTGAAGAGAACAAAATCGTCTTAGGGACTCTCACTCCCCGGGTGCATCGACTAAAGAGAAGCTTTCGGTATTAGCTAGGCAACCGCAACGCGGACGCCGAGCCGGATATTCGAGGCAGGATAAACTATTGTTCGCATTATTCAATCGTGAAAGAGAAAGAGGAGCATGGTGGTGGGGAAGGGAAGAGGGAGGAAAATGACGAAGAGAACGTAGCAAAGGAGAACGAGATGGCCGAAAGTGAGGGACGGAGGAAGAAGAGGAGAACGGACTGCTAACAGAAGAGGAGAACGGACTAACAGAAGAGGAAACTCCAGACCTCTCCTGAGCATCCCTGAGTGTACTAATTGCGTAACAGCGCGGAGCGGAGGACCAGAAATGCGAGAGGAGGTAAAGGCACGGTCGTGACTCAACTCAATGTCCGAACGAACAACTGTATTCGAGGGTTGAGCCGGAAATGGGAATGGTGCTTGCGTTTCGCGAATTTGGGGCCTGAGTTTCGATCCGGTTGACGTTATATCCGGTAGTTCGGTCGCCACAAATTTTTAGCGCTTGGAATTTTTCAACGAGATGTTTATAGTAGCACTGAAATTATTAGGGGAACCGGAAAGTAATGTCGTCTTTTTTACATTAAATTCAAACAAATAAATTATAAAATGATGTAATCACCCTCGTTTTCAACAACCTTTTGTCATTCAGGGTGCACATTTTCAATGCCGGATCGATAAAAATCATTTGGTTTTTGAGGATAATATCTGGAGAAACGACATTACTTTCCGGTCCCCCTAACAGATTGAAGTTAGTGGAGGTTCTTGTGGATGCGGTGGTAGCAGTGAGGATGAAAATGTTGGGATAAATGTGGCGTTCGTTTCGAAACTGATTTGATTGCGAGTTAACAATCTGAGAAATTAAAGTTATCGGTTATCGTGTGCCGCGGCAATGTAAATGACGATACGGTGATATAGAATTGATTTTTTTTTGGTTCTATAATAATTCCGATTACGCGGATTAGAATTTTCCTAAAAGATTATTTTGATGAATTCTCGATTCTCGGTGGATTTATCAAAGCTGCTCAAGCCGGAAATGTAAAACCAAGAAATTACATTCCCCTGTACGTCCGACCATTTGTATTTTTTGCAGGAGATTTAATTATCTTTTCAGTTTTAGCGAAACGTTCTCGTTTGTGCATGTATGTGGCACGGAATTACGCGTGGAAGCTTAATCTGCAATAAATGAGTAATCAAATAAAGAGGGCATTGCATCTCGTCGCCAAAAGGGCTGTATTTTTATGCGGATGTAAATTGGGGACGTTAAAAATAAAAAGAAGCATTTTCGTGTGAAAGAGAATTAATGTTGTGAATTCGCACGAAAGATGAAGCGAAAGATAGAATCAGCAGTAAACGAGAATGCCTTTTTTCAGATTCTTTTTTATCCGCCATTGCAACTTGTAAATGCAAACTGAGATTGTTCGTTGAAAATTTCAAATCCCCAATAACCCATACCAGAAAAGGCGACTAAATGTTATTTCAGTTTCGTACAAATTGAAACGATTTGTCGATCAAAATTATATTCTTAACTGTGCCTTAAATTCTTCCTTTAGCGAGTCAAAAAATATTGTTATCATGGAAAACTAAAACCAGCTCGATAAAATTACTTCGACAGCGAGCGATAGATCGGGTAACTCAAGTTTTACCTGAAATCCGTTCTCGAATCTGTCTATCAGGTAATTTACGATGTGCGAGTGAGAAATAGTCGAGGTTAATACGCTCTTTCGAAAATGCGAAGAAGCAAAGTCGCAAAGTACATTCGAAAAATCCTTCGTTTCTTCGACCCATTCGGAAAAATCCTCTCGTCTCTCCAACGAGCGGGACTCGCCTTCCGATCGTTCGCCATTTCCTCGACGAATCGATCGTACGATCCAGAAATGGAAGCTTCCGTTAGACACGCTAGCACGTAACTGGGATTAATTCGAATCGAGCAGAAACCCGCTGACAGTCCTGCTGGGAATATATCCCCGTTAATTAAGTAGACACTTGTTGATTGGCGTGGCACGAAATCCAATCGGCCGCCGGAGCATCGAAGACTTCGAATCCACCGGATTCTCTCGTGTCCGTGAAAATCCCTTTTTCCTATGAAATCTCCTTTCTCAGCTTCAAATCGCACGGAAGAAACATCTGCGGAAAATTCACAACGATGAATCTTCACCGGGAATCTCGCCGGTATTTCCTCGAGCCGAGAAATCCATTTCCCATGGACGATGTGCGATTACGTCCAAATTAATCCCCCTATTTGGGGGAAAGCCAGGCGTTTACGATTCGGTATAACGCAATCGCGTCAAAGAGGGATCGTTAACGACGATCGATCGAGGGAATGGCACGCGTCAAAAGGCAAAGCCTCTCTGCACGAACGACGGACGAATAAGGCCAACGGTTGATGGCTCGACTCGTGGAACTTTAGGCATTCCTATCGGCAAATTCCCCATGCACTTTGGCAATACACGGAAGGAATGCGGGGATATATCGATCCTTGCGAACTCGAGGAGTCAGGATGCGCGAATACCTCCGTGATTCACGTTCAATTTGTCAGATAAAGGAAGTTCGATTATAAGCTTGTAAAATAGACGTTGCATCTTCTCGGTGTTGTTATCATTCGAAGAGAAGAGGATAGTAGGATAGCCTTTTCTACAACTTTGTTCCGTCAAATAGAGTTCTGTTAACGCGCAACATACGTGATAATACGTTCTTTACAAATTACAACACTTTTAACTTTTTGAGAGAGTAAAAATTAATAAAAAAATTCAATGGTAATACTTTCACGCGATGCTTCGATCACGTTCCGCGATAATAATAACTAAAACTACCCTCACCGTGCCGGCCAAATGTTGCAACCCTCGAGAAGCATCTTCAACTTTCAAATGCACTTGCGGGTTCGTTAACAACGCGAAGTCCTGTCTCGTTTGGCTGGCGAATCCACCGTTTTCCTGGCAAATTAGTTCCCACCGTGGACACCAACGACTAACGAGTATCCGGAAGCAACTTCCGCCAAGGATTTGTCGTCAGTCAACTCAAAATGAACCCCTTTGGCCGAACCCCAGCGGCATTTATTTATCGACGCGGATTATGGAAAATGCAACGCTCAACCGCCAGCGTTTACCGTCGATTATTAATTATCCCGATTAACTGGCCGAATTAAATATCTCGCGCGTAGGGCTACATTTGCGCGTGGACCAAGTACTGCTATATTTAAACTGGCGATTTATTGTGAGGATTTATCGTTAAGCGGCCGCGTCGAGTCTGGCGCCGTGCAACTGCAACAGATGCAGAAAATCGTGCCCGCAGTGCACGGAAAGTGGCGAAATAAAGAGAGGAAAAAAGAAGGTTGCAGCCGGGGGAATTACGATTATAAACGATCAGCGAGTACGAACTCTGGCGGCTATTTCGCATGGCTGGAAAAAAAAAGAATATTTCACGCAGCTACGTCCTTCCCTGATATTTACGGCCGATGAAATAATTACATTACCGAACGATGCATAATCACGGTACAATCGTGGTATTATCATAGGCGGATTGAATAACAGAAAATCAAATTCATTATACCGTACCGGGAATCGTATTACGAAAATATGATTCACGATATCGTGCCCACGATATTTCGATTGCGAATTTTGTTATTTTGACTGCGCCGGTAACTTGATAAAACGTTTCACAATCAACGTGCCGGTATCGGCCGTTACGGTGAAGAGATAACATCGATTCGATTTCGCTTTCTCCCATTGATTCGATGCACGGATCTCGTAATTACGTTCGGATGCACGCAAATCGTGTCGGCCAAAAGTCCAAGACCTTCGGTCGTATTGAAAGGTCAGCCTGAAAAGCAGGTCCCCTCGGTGGCGAACACGAGAAAAGACATCTACCTCGTTGAGACGAAAAGCGGATGCAACGAAGACGCAAGTCAAAGAAAAAGAATACTTCTCCGTGGTCGGAAATGCCTTCGGGAGCTTAACTCCTGGTCACTATCGGCCTGATGTACCCGGGAGCGGCTTCGAGGCCGTCCTTTCCATCGGGTAAACTGGAATAACGACGTGTAATCACGGCCGTCGAGCAGGCACGCCCGATTATAAACCGAGCGATGCTCGTGGGACGTATAAATAACGCAAATAACACCCCGCGGCGTGTCCCCTCGACCCACCCTTCCTCCTTCGAACAGCCCTCCGTTGTACCCCTTCGGTCACGGTAAGATATTTCCTCCGATAACCACGACCACTCGGCAGAGAACAACCTATCCGAAGGATAGAATGGAGTTGGAGCCGTCGACGAAGGTGCATCAGGAGACGAACGAGCCGTGGAAGCGACGATGAGGTGCGACCAGACTTGTAGGGGACAGTGTTTCTCTGCCGATGACCATTGTGGATAGGGGGTGTCATTGGAAGATATGGAAATTGTAATTTGTTGTGGGGTAACTTCGGGAGAATTGATAAACGTGAATTTTATCAGGGGGGTTAGGGATGATAATTCGTTTTGGGCGGAAGTGCTCCTAAAAAGAACTTGTAAAAAGGACCTGGAAAAGAAATGTCATCAGGGAGAGGACGCTGGCGCAGGGGAACTGCGCAGATCCAAGAGATCTCCGTGTTAAGCTACTCAGGCCGAGTACGCTGCTTGAATGGGTTACCGCAGGCATCTCTTTCTTTTTCACGATCCTACAGTTTCGTTTTAAGATATTCGTGACAAGGTAGAAGTGATAATTGCAAGGTGGAAGAATTTCTCGCGTGGATAAATTAGAGACTATATTTTTTTTCGTACAATTCTGATGTAGAAGTATAATTTTAAATAAAATGGTCTGTGAATATTAGACGCGAAGAGTGACGGAATGTACAATGAGATTAAGAGGACTTTAGAATCATGAAAAATTCGGTAATACCGTAAAATTCCATTTCATAGTATGTACCTCTTTTTGTGTGCCATGCCAGGGGAAAGAATTCCACGGTATTGGCATGGTAGTTAACGCGTTAATATAGAAAATGTCCGCGAATCTCCCCATTTATAAGCTCAATTTGCGGACGATTATAAAAGCGAATATTGAAAGCGCGAAGCGTAAAATGCAGTGGAGTACCGAGTGACAAGTAATTCGACTTTTTTAAAAGGTTATTAATACAATCATAAAACCTATCGGAACGTTTCGTCGATGCTCAACAAAAGAAAATTTCATTAAAAGAAGTTTCAAGTGTATTTATACTTCCTCGAGCGATATCAATTTTATGTCCATGGACTGTATGTAATCTGAGTTTACAGAAACAAGGAGACTACAACCGAAGCTTTCCGTTAAATCGATCCTCCGCTTCTCGTTGTATATTTCTTTTTAAAAGCTTCTCCTTCAACTATTTCCTCGTAAGAGAATCGAGTCGGAAGTGACCTGGAACAATTTCTCCGAGGAAAATCGTGCTGGTAACGTTGGTCGGTTATAAAAAATTTTACGGGTCACCAAATATCTTATAGGTTAAACATTAAACAATATATGTGAGCGAGAGTTATTAGGTAAGAACACGAACGACCGATAACGGATACGTGGAACCGCGAGAGCTCAGTGAAATCGAGGAAATGCAGTTTTTTTGCGGGAAAATAAGCCTGAAATGTCTCGAACGCCAGCTGAAATACCCTCTAAAAATGGCCATTTCACCCAACAACCTTTTAACAGCAACCGCGAAACTCGTACTTCTCCCCATCAAGTTGCCTATGCCCGTACAATTTTCACGAATCTCCAAAATTCCTATGTTTCCCTTAGATCTGCGTTAATAATCCTGAATTTCGTTACCTCCCTACATTCGTGAAATCCCCATCGTTCTCCCGAACGACAAACACCATGGAATCATCGATGTACCAATAAATCGCGGATCACGAGCGAACAATAAAAAAAAAAGCAGCTCGAAGGCGATAAAAAGCGAGACGGAATTATAAAATCGTAACGCATCGTCGGGAATTTTTTTTCCCGGAATAATTCGAGCGTCGCACGGCTAGGCTTTCATACGCACCGTGATTAATTGCCAACGCGGCGAAATATTTGACACAACGTTCGAACGCATTCGTCGTGCCCGTCCCATGCACACGTTCGATAATCGTCGAATGGGATTCGCGGATCTCTGATTCCCGCGGTATTCGAGGATTTGCGGGCGAATCGGTCAGATTAGACGAGGGACGCGTAACGGTCCTCTCTCAATCCGGTCGACAATACGCGATCGTTTCGACGATCGACTCGCTGAAACGATCTGCCTGTAATTTCAATTGTCGATGGGAAAAGGAAATTCGTAGGGTCGATAACGATTCCACGGGGAAATAAAAGTATCCGATAAATCGGCAAGCGGAATTCGCGTTACGCGCATCACGATGTGTACTTGTCGCTTGGAGTTTTGCGAATTTATCGCGGCAATTTTCGTCGAGATCGAAAATGCGGCGCGTGAACGGAATTTCGTGGTGGATCCTCCAGATCGTTGTCTTTTCGTTGCCCCGGAGGGGAAAGAGCGATAAACCGTTTCTTGGTTAAAAGCCGAAGGAGTTTGATTAATATACTGCCAGGAGGGATGCCTCACCGTGGAATTCTCATTCGGAAGATAACAATGGAATCGAGCGAGTGCGTGAATATCGTTCTCGAGTGTCTCTCGCGACGTGTCGGTCCGATAATTTACATTTTCCCGGTAATCAGAAGGCAGTTTCGCTACGCGAATATGATTTTCAATGGGTTATTAGCATACGCCGTTGCGCTCCGGTTTAACTACCTAATATTCATTGGAATTTTGTATTGCTCGCGCAATAAACGCCAACATGCTCGCGCAATTTCGAAGCGCGCTTTCGAGCGGTAACGATAACGCCATCGGATAATGCTCGATAATGCAAAAATTCGAGATAAGTTCTGACGCTAATGAGAGGGAGCGCAGAGCGCTGCGCCTGAATTTTCAATTGATTTTTCGATGATGCATCAGTCTCAGTTGCATCGTTTTTATGCGCCAAATGCATTATTTGAACGTTCCTGCGATTTTTATGACTTGCGATATTACTTTGGAATATTTGATTGTCTCTGCCTGCAGAGAATGTAACGATACTCATTTTCAATATTCATTTCAATGTGCTTTAAACAATAATGATAATTGACCTATATACTGTCCAATGATGCAAGATTTCCACTTCAATATAATACCATCGAACACATTAATCGTGGAAACATTTAATTTCCTCCTATCAATTAATTCAATCTTCATCGTCCTTCACTTATGCGCTATATCTAGATGCATCGCTTAAAGAGCATTAACTTTCCCGGTCGCAGTCCTCCTTTCTCTCACAACAATTTTTTCATTAAAATCGCAACGGTTGTCGCCGATATCGTAAAATTTATCGGCAAACTCACCACGACGCTTTTCAACCTCACGACATACGGCAAAAATCTTTCACCATCGATTCTTCCCGCTGCAAATCCCGGAGGATGGATATCGAAGTACACGACCAGCGTAATATCACGTTGAATCGCGTAATTCACAGCCAATGAGAGAGCCAGCACGGAGTTACGAGCGCGCTTTTACGAGGGCGATGCATAATATCGCAGGGCGTACTTTCGTCGGCATTTCGAGGGTGGAAAACTAGAGGGGTAAGGAGCAGAAAGGAAAGTAGACGGTTGCCTCCTTCGGGAACGGCGCGCGACGAACGTCAACGTCGCCGAGGGAGGAAAAAAGAGGGGCGTTTGTGCGGAAGCGGAAGTAATTGCGGAAATTGCTCGACTACTCGTCCTCTTTATACCAATACAGAGTTGTACGTGCAAAGGGAAATGCATAAATATATGTAAAAGCGTTCCTCCGCGACGGTGTAATGCAGCTCACCGAAGGCAGGGATTTTCGGGTGGTATTCCGTTGTAATGACGATGCGAAATAAGTAGGAAGACCGACGGAGAATAAAGGGAGACGACGGAAAGAAAAGACGAAAGAAGCCGGGGCGCACGAGACTGGAAACGATCGCGGAAAATATTCTCGGCACGGCGGGGACCAAGATGGAAACTAAAGGGAATGCGCCTCGGGAAAATTATTCCTCGTCGAAATGTCCCTTTGTGGCTAAGAATAATTCACAATTAACGGAAACGTTTCCCGGTCTGAGGGAACATTTTCATTCTGTAAATTGATCAACTTTCTTGAAGGTATTCACTTCGATTAATACAGTAGTTTAATTATTTAAATGATTCTTGGTATTTTAGCTGCGGTGAAACCGGTATAAATTGACGATTGTACTCGGTGCTATTTGAATTGTATTGGCTTTCTGGCTGTTTCGAATTCAACGAACACCGCTAAATAATATATCGAAAGAATCGGAAAATGCTAGACATCGGACGACAGTTTGACGAATTGCGCTATAATTGGTGAGAAACGGTAAACGAGTAAACATATCGATTGCAATTTCGTGAAGATATATCTATATACCGGTCTCGTAGGTAAAGGATTGAGAAATCGCGGCAATAGCAGGTGATAAATAGGTTCATTTGTTTAATCTCTCGGTTAAATCTAAATCTTTTTTGGCTGGCGTGCTCATCGATAATTCTTTAGCCTCCGTGATAAAGGACGCGAGCGTAGAAAGGGTTTAATGCAGCCCCTCCGATAAAGGTCGGCCCGATGCGATTTTAATTCTCCCGTAGCACAATTTAGTTTCTCTATCGGGTCTCCGTATAAAGCGGGTCTCCGCTTTTTCTATATATTTTTAAGATGAAAGAAAAGCTACTCGGCGCGGGGCAATTAATTTCCCGGCAAGTAATTAATGACGCTTTGTGTGTCGGTGCCACGTAACTCCTCCTTTCGCGTTCATTTTTCTTCGCGGATGGTGTCCATTTTTTAACTTCGCTTCGTCGCTAATATCGTCCACGCCTCTTCGTATGGTCAACGATAACGCGTCCCATTTGTGTCGTCAATTTCAAGCGACAGAACTGCGGAATCTCACTCGACCTCGATTCCCAGTTTCGAATTTCCGAGCTAATGAAGTTTCTGCGACCACGCACGAAACCCGGATCGCTTTTTTCCAATGGAACAGGAAGAAATGCGAGACTACGAAAATGGCAGCGAAATTGCCGCCGTCAGGAGAGATTTCTCGCGGTATACAAAAGAGGGGAAAAAATATATATCGTTCTTTCATATTGAGAAAATTGTCCCTGAAAATGTTATAAATTTCTACTCACCGAAGTTCAAGGGATTTCGCGAGATAGCGAAAGGAAGTCGACGACATGTCTCTTACCTGAAACAGAGAAAAAAAAGGTGATCGTTTAAACGGAAGTGTCTACTACCATCGAGAAGTATCAGCACCGGCAGCCGAGTTTCCGGATGAGTTTCAAGGCGAGTCGCGCCCGAAAAGTTACCGGCAAGCAGTTTAATCGTTTCGTTAAATTATTCTTTTTCCACCTCGCGAAACTGCCTCCTCCCACCGGAAAGTTTCCTCTTAATCGTCCCGGAAACTCGTTGCGACGACTGCGAAAGAGTTTAAACCGTTCCAAATAGCATCGTTGCAATTTCTTCTTTCTCACTTGCCGCGATAACCGCCGAGACGTCTCGAAGAGGTGCGATACAGGATTCAAATTACGGCAGTGAGCTTTACACGGAAGTTGTAACGAAAAGAACCAAGTCTATGCTTACATTCCTCCGATTCTTCAACTTTTCATCCTACATTTAATATTTGAAAAAAAAATGTGTAAAAGAAAAATGCCCTCTATTACAATATAAAATCACGTTTTGTTCTTTCCGATATTCCAGTGCAAATATACGAATTCACTGTTAAGTCACTTTACAATAACACATATTTATTATCAAATCACCAATATTTAATAACTTGGAATTCCACCGATTTGATTTTAAATAAAAAAAGATAACAAATCTTACGGATAAGATCGAAGCCACGATTCTCGGAAGAAGCTCGTAATTCAGGAGAACGCATTAGTCAGACAGATCGAAGTGGAATAGTCCGGCAGTCAGACCAACCTTTCATAAATTGATTCAAAACGATGGTCGGAGATTAATGCACGGAAACGATTTTTGTTCCCACGATGGCCATTCCCGCCGTACCCTCTGACAATGCTCGTGCCGTCGCGGTGGCGCCTATAGTTACCACGCACAATACGCACATTGTTTATGTGATATACGACCGGACAATTCACGAAATGTCAATCGGCAGATGCTCCGGGAGAACAATGCGTCACAGCTGCAGGGTATATTGGCTTTATCTTGCATCTATCGAGTCGAAAAATCCGAAGGAATACGGTAGAAACGGTTTCGATGGGATTGCAATTTTACAACGTTCAAGAGCAATCGTCTATATTATTTTCATTTGAAAAAGTTCGCTCCGACCTCCGACGCGAGTAAACGGTGAAATTTTTATTTTGACGTAACGTTTCATCGTTTCATGTGAGACTGTAATTGCATTTACCTGGTGTACAAAAATAGCATTACTGTTGTTTTAACGCGATCGTATCGAGAAACATGGCACAGCGTTCAGACGAATCGGACAACCGAATGGAGATAAACATATCTACGTCGAGATGCGTTGTATTTGTGCAAATAACAGTTCGCAGAGCTGTAAAATCAGCTGGTATGCTGCTATCGGTTCGATGCAAATGGAGAATATTAGTTATACTGGGTTTATATAATATAGAATATACCACGCTAATGTACCTCCGCTATATCGTGCTCTACAGACACGAAACGTTAATTAATAGTACGGTTGTTACAGAGAGTATCTCCGTTTCACGTATGATGGATACGACAGATTTAGTTCACACGAATACTGTCCCCATTTTAATAGAAAAGCGCGACAGTAGTACTGCCAGTTTTGTCGCTTCTAAACAATCACTATTGTTCCGAATAAACATCAGAATTGTTTGTCCGCAGAAAGCTATACCGGTTACGGCAAATTGAAATATGTTTTTACAGGTTTCTTTTCCAGAGTTACGCATTCCACGTTCATGCAGGATATTCTAAAAAAAAGCGAGATAAAAATGAATTCAACGAAACACGATATAACTGAAGTGGATCGCGTTTTACCTTAACTCAGCTAGCATTCGTTCAAATTCGCTTTCAGCACAGTAATTAGATTTGTCCGAAGGCAAGAAAGTCTTGGCGCTCGAACGAAGAAAAAGGAAAGCTCGTGATATAGAAGAAAGGGGGAGAAAAAAAAAGGAATTCTATCGGACGGAAATGCCGCTACTTTGCTTTCCCTCTCTTTTTCTCCGTTCGTAATGAAACCATTAAACACGTCGTCTTAGAGTAGCTCGTTTCCCCGAGCGATCTCATTTTCATTTTGAGCAGCACGAATTCGTCCTTTGAATTCGTCTTGTCTCTTTGCCTTTCTTAGGAGGACAAAAATAAAGGGATGCCTCTTTATCCTCCCCTTGAAATGGATTAGAGTGAAATGGCCGCAACTCGAGAAGCTACTTCGAAGAGATTAGGCTTTTCTTTCGCTACTAAGGATACCTGCAATTATCTGCCGTTCGCAGTTGCCTATATGCAAAACGTGGCTGCATTTATTCGTCGCAATTCGTTCATTCTAGAGGATTGCGGTATTCTTTCTCGATAATAAAACCTTCTCCGATGTACGCTTTAACGGAGAAAACGGAATGTTTGCAAAAATTATCCGAGAATTGATGTAGAATTTAAACTGAATCCCTTTAATTGGGATGCCTTTAAATCCATAGCCTCCTTAAATATCATCCTTCCCAAAGTACCTAAATTACCAGCACAAATTCCGATCATCCTCGTCGAATTTTCTTTTTCCATCCACGCCGTCGCATCGAGGATTTACCTTCCTTTCAGAGTTGATAGTTGAAGGGATAAGGAAGAACTAAAAACGACACAGATCGACGACTTTCCGGATCGATTTAGTCACACGAAGATACTAGAAATTCTTATAATTCCGAAGCGAGGGCGAGGCATGTGCGAGCGGAAAATTAACAGCTACAGGAGAGAGGAAAATGGAGGAAGGAGGAGAAAGAGAGGGGGGGGGGGAGAGAGAGAGAGAGAGAGAGAGAGAGAAAGGAAGAGTGCCGGCGAACGAGGGATGCAAGCGCAAAGAGCTTGCGGAAGGAGGAGAGAGGGATTTGAGCAAATTAATAGGTCGTGCCAGGTGAGACCCGGCTAAGAGTTTCCTGTGAACGTAGCATAAGCTCTTTCTCGTGTCGCGGCGTGCAAAGTGAAAAAGGAAAGTGAGCGAAGTGCCGAGCTCCTATATGGATGCATGTGCACTACGCTGCATGCGCCCGAGGAGAGGGAAATGCCACGACGAAAGGGACACAGGGGAGGAAAATATTTTCCACGTCGATTAGAGACGCCAGAAAATCTACGGAGCTGCTGCAAAACTGCCGGACGGCGAGGGCAGTCGATGCTTCTTTCCGCTACGAGCTGACCGTTTCTTTTTATATTTTCTCCGGTGCATCCGGCGAGGGCTGGTGGTAAGCGCGCGTAGAGAGAGTTCAACCGTTTTGCTGGATTTTGGATATAATTTGTGCATTATACTAAAATCATTCCGAAGAACGTGAGTCTACTATTTTTATTTTCATTGTTCAACGTTAAGCATTTACGGCGGAAAAAATCCGAAGCGAATTTATATATGTTTTAAATGAAACTGGTGCAATTTAATAATTGTCTTTTAACACGAAAATTGCCAAGGCAGTAAAAATGACTGGTTCCGAATTTTTTTTTAAATTTCCCTGGACTTATAGGAAAGCAAGGGAGTAGATATTCTACGTCTATCTTGTAAAACATAAATTACTTAACTGATCATCTTCTTTGTCGGTTTGTTCCTCCTTTTTCAAAGTACTTATTTAACATATTTAAATATTGCAGATTTTTGGTAGTTTTAGTGTTAAGTTGCAATTATAATGCAGCACGGTAAACCAACGCCGGTGATACTGATACAGTATCTCTTTCAACCTGGTCGTTCTTGGCATCGACTCGACAGTGCCATCGAAATTTTTAGGTTACGCTAAAATTCATTCCTCGACGTCACGATAAACCGCGCCCTCGCTCGTACCAATTATCACTGGCAAGCCGCCGAGTTCGTTGAACTACTTCGTATTCGACCGTTCGAAAAAAAAAAACCTGTACTATCTTCGACATCATATACACGAACCCCGCGAACTCATGGAACAACGCTGCAAAGATATTTCTCTCTCTTACGCACGATATTCTCGCGATTAACCCCGTTATCGCTGATCAAGCTCTCCTTTCGAGCTGCACGAAAAATAGATTAAATCCACGATGGATTCTATAATGAAATTCCCCGCGATAATGGAACTTTTAATAAATCCTTAAAACGTTTAATCGCACGACGTCAGAGTACGAAACGATGGAATATCGTCGTTCGAGCAGTACCGACCGGATAGAAAAAGAAACGTAAGATCGTCGGATAAAAGTGTATGAAAGTAAAGAGACTTATCGTCGATTTATCAAGAAATTTTCCGAATGCATCTCCGTCATTGGAACGAAGAGAGGAATCGAAGCTTAGGACACGCGTCTTCTACGTAAATACAAGAGAGAGATAACGGATGTGCAGTTACGCAGGGGCTGCTAATCGACGCTTTATCGGCTCCAGCCAATTAACGGCTGCAATTGGCACGCGAACAAAGCCACCGCGATCCAATGGCTCTCGAGAGGTAGGCTTTCTAACACGCAGTGTTCGCACGATCACCGGCACCATTTGGGCGATGTTCGTCCCACCTCGAGTACCATCGAATGCCAGAGAGAACGACTCGATTATCAGGATGTTCCTGGACATCCTACCTAACTCGACCTGACCGGCGAGTTTTGAAAGGCTTCGTTGTACCTTTGAGGAAGAGTACGGCATCATTTGGAAGGGAAGACGGACGTTAAACGGGAGATCAGGAATCGATGAGATTTAACACCTTGCTTTTACGCGTATACCAACAGCAAAGCGACGACGTTTTATGAAGATAAATAGCATTCGCTTTGAATGTAACCTTTTGCTGGGTGAGATGAAAATACGGAGAGACAAGTAAAATGATGTTTTTAATAGAAGACGTAACATCGGATTAAATAGCTCGTGGATAAACCGAGGGAAATTTAATTGGGAATTACGTTTGCGACTGGAAGGGGTTACATTTAAGATGAGAAAGGTTACTTTGACTTCCATCAAAACACCGGAAGGAAATTCGCGCACGAGAGAAAGTGCAGGTAAAAGGGAGAGAGGAAGTTCGGAGATTCGCAGGAAGTGGTAGACGTCAATTTTTCTTCGTTTTCACGATGACCTCCTGCGCGAAATAGGAATGACGGAAGATAGCGCGCAGATGTTCCTTCGAGGATCCAGTGAAGATATTTTTCTTACGACTCCGTAATAAGGAAGATCGGCCGAAGGAAGGAAAATGGTCCTCGCGATATATAAAGTCGACGTATGGAATTCTGGAACGGCGACGCCCGGAGGTCATCGCCGTCGGCGCCGAACGAGCCTGATATTTTCCTTTTAAGGCCGACGGAATTACGAGGATCCTTTAAGGCGGTACGTGCATAGGGAAGCATTAAATAAAGCCAGTTTCCATGAGATCGTTGAATATTTGAAGAATAAGTAGATTGATCCCGTTCTCCGAGCGCTATAAAATATTCAGGAACGGCAGGCCGACGAAGAACAAGAATTTTCTTTCGTTCGCCCTCGACGTGCGTCCAAAAATATTCCCGCCGAAAGGACTCCCCTGATACTTTCTCGTAGTTGCAGATAACTACGAGGACGTTTCAGCGTGGAAGCGCATTCGCGAGTCTCGTTGCGAAATGATCTCGAGAGGACATTCGCCGAGACGGAGAAGAAGCTCCGACGGCACTTCCGGTAACCGTCCGGTTATTTACGATCACTTTTGGAATAGAGAGAGAGAGAAAAAAAAATTCGAGGCAATAACGGAACGACTCTCATCGGTAAGAGAAGCCGGCGATAAAAGCGTGTCCTCCTCGACCGAAGACCATTCGTTTCGACCACTTGTCGAAGAATCTCCTGGCAATCATCGACGACTCTCGAAGAAAGTCCAGGGAGGAGGATTACGAAAACGTAGGAGAGGAAGAGAGCCAAACCGGGTTTGGGTTTATACGGTTGTGCAGTTGGTAGGATGGGGTGGAAAGTACACGGAACGAGGTCGAGGCTTGACCGTCGGAGAAATAGAGAAACGGTCAAAGCTAACCTCTTTCTCGGGTGGACCACCCTCCTCGCCGGCCACCGGCGAGGGCAACCCTCGGCCAGCCGTAAACAACGAAAGCTCGAGTGTCCGGCTGCCCTAGAGGGGCTTCTCGAAAAGCACGACGAGACTTCCGGTTGCCCCGGTGGAAAATAAATTTACGGCTAAGCTCTGCTCCCTTGCCTATCCGCTCTCGGGACTGTGCCCGGCTCCAAGGACCTCCGAAACGATGCTGGAATAAGAGGAAAAAATGCAGCCGTAGTTTGTCAGCTGGAAAGACCTCGGAAAGGAGTACTTCCTGACGAGAGGATTATCCGCGCCGACCGAGAGCGATTAATTACTTGCTACGATGACCTTGGATCGATTAATACCGTGAGAATTTTTTCTTAGTTGGATCATGCCCTTTTGTTTAATTGGAGCGTGGACATTCTGCTTTAAAGCGATACGATCTACGTAATTAGCTGATCGGACGAAAAACAAGCCAGTCATATTTGTACTGGCAAATAAATTTAGAAATGCTTGCGGGAAATGATGGACGGAGATTCTGTGAAAGTGACCGAAGTGTCATGTGCTTTACAGTTGGTTCACTTTCAGATTGTATTTACGTAGAATTATATTCCCTTTTCACCGAATAGATAGAGATTTGTATCACGACCCACAAACTGCCTTTCGTCGGAAAGTTCAGAAAGCATTCCAGTCCCCTTCCGACGTCTCTAATGACGGTCCTTAGCGCCCTCATAAACAGGGATTTACCTCGCCGTATTCCTAACGCTGCTCTACCTATTCTCACCCTTTCCCTTCATATATTCGCATTTGCAGATTCACCAAGCCTGAAGAGAACACCTTCCTCCTCCTCCTTTCATCCTCTTTTCATCCTATGCTTTGAAATAGCATCTTTACAGCGAACCCGAATCGACTCTTCGCCTCGAGCATCGCGATCGTCCTCGTATTATTAACCGAAATTTCAGAAATACCATTCGCGCTTATCGGTCCCGATTAAGCACGCGGCCTTAATCCTCTGATAAATCCGATCGTAATTCCACGTTTGACGCGCCGCTATCGCGAGACACGTCGCTTGAAAATTCACCGAGCAAACCGTCATTTTCGGTATCTAGCCGTCGAAGCCGGGAATTCGGTCGAAGGAAAATACAGTGACCGTTTTAGCCACTAATGGAGTGCCGATTAATTGAGCACGGCCTGGCGATTCTCCAAACGTTTTCCCCGGTCCTCGATGTTGTTTATCGTACCCCGTATCGAACGACGAATTTTGTGCCCGTTTATGACGTTATATCGAGAATCCATGTTCGATATAATCCACCCTCGTTGTTCGCCTTGAAGCGAAGCTTCGTAGAATTGCGGTTGCTAGCTCGTTGCACCGTGCCGACGTCCATATTTCGTCGGTTTAAATGTCTCCCTCGAGTGTATCCTCCGGTGATCTTCGCAGTCCGCAGATTCGCATCTCCGACGATGAGAGAGGAAGACAGAGAAATTCAGTGTGCCAACAGACACAGGGACTGAAATCCTCCGGCGTGTGGCCACAGGGCCCGCACGGTTTGTCGGCCCTAAATCAGTGAGACTCGCAAGACCCTCGGGCGAGACGGTCACACGGAATAATTATTCGACGAATTTGCATGCTGATTTTGAGGTCAGGTTTGCTCGGCCGGCTCTACCTCGCGTGGACCCTTGCGTTCTCCAGCAAACGGTACGCTTACGAGCTTCTGTGCTGTTGACAACGTTATTAAGTATGCATGTAAATTGCGCGATTCCACGACTCTCGCCACTTTCGGCATTACAGCCTGTCGGGGAATTCCTATTCTTCGTTTGTCGATCGTCGAAGAAGGAAGTTAGGTCGAGGCTCGGAGAAAGTATGAGGTTTTCAGGCTGCACGGATGTCATACGATGGGAGGAATTATTCTTGCGTGGCATTTACGTCCTCGTGTTTGCTTTACCTTGACGCGACAGTTAACGATAGAACCGTATCAATATCGGATGATATTCCGTCGGGTTCTGTCAGGTAATGGAAACTGAACTTTAACACATTGTACGCCGACCCCGTGAAAACGCGGGATTCGAAGTCTATCGCTTGAGCGCCGGCCCCGCGAAAACGCGGGTTTCGAAGTCTGTCGCTTGAGATGTATTTTTTTCATAATTATAAATTAAAATTTTCGATTTTGCTTCTGTTTTTCGTTATCGTTAAATTGTATATGACGAATATTCAAACAAAATTTAATGTTTTACGAAAATGTATAAAGTTGTAAATATTTCCTTCACCTACTCATTGGTCGTAAACAAGCGAATCATTAGGCGGTCGATACGGTGCCGGCGCTCAGACTTTAAATGTCTCAGATGCCACCGGCGTACAATGTGTTAATATGCTGGATATGGTTGGCCATTATCTTGGAATTATGTATAGGCAACCGTATATCGAGAACGAACGTCAGTTGCAGATGATATTGACAATGAAGAATCGTGAGATTCCAATCTGACGGAATTACATTGGGGATTGGAAAAAGCTTTCCATGATTAATTTCTATACGTTATGCAACGTTAATTTTTTAATATTGCCAATTTTAGAGATTTATCGTTTGTACCTCTACTCGAAACTGCTGTGCATCTACGTTTGAAAAAGATAGAACAGTTCTTGAAGACTAGCACTCGTAAAGTTCGAAATTAGTCTCTCAAGACGCTATCGAACTATCGGTAATTTCGGTCGCACACAAATTTCCCTATTTTACAATCTAAACGTAAAAGCCTAAATAAATTGCTGGTAGACTGTTGCAGTCATTAACGTGTCAAGCTATAAAAGAGCGCGCAGATAAACGAGGCCGGTGCATAACGATACCTTCGACCTCGATTCCATCTCTCTTCCTTTCAACCTACCTCGCGCATCGAACGTACGTGAAAAACTATTGAACACTTGGCGCAAACTTCAACTTTCTTTGGGAATAAATATTAACCCGACGTTCCGGGTCGTTAAATTTTTCAGGGATCCATGAAAACGCTACCAAATGATTTCCCTCGGTCGTTCCAATTGAATGTGTATACATATCGCGTATTACTTACTGCAATAAGATTTGAATTTGATTGAACCTGCACATCACAGTCTTTCGCCTACACTGTCACAGCGTATCGACGATAAATTGTATGAAAATGAGAAGATACGTCGAACTTAAATATCGTTTAAGTCACAATCTCTCACATCTTCCCTTGGAATCGATGTTCAAGAAGCAATTACCACAATCATAATCAACAACCTCCTCTAGGACACTCTTGTCGTTAATAAAGCAACAGCAGAATTTGGACCACAAAAATAATCCTTTAAGGCCCAAATTAAATTTTTCCAACGAACAGAAGGTATAGTGAGAGACCAGAAACAAGGCACTTGGGACGGAAGGGGAGATTGCTCTCGCACCGCTTATCCCGCCATGTTGGTCCAGGAAACCTGAGACTGACAAATGACAATCGAAAATAAAACACTCCTTTCGTCGTTCACATGACGGCGCAACAAATGTGCGGGTCTCTCTTGCCAATAGCGCGTCAAAATCGAAAATGCGTGAGGGAGAGGGATGTCCCTATCCATCAGGCGAATCAGAGCAAATTACCCCTCAACTGCCTTCTTTCCGATCCAACGTAATATCATTTTGTGAGCCGAGAAACGAAGGATGACTGAGTGAGTGAGTGAAAGAGATGTGTGAGAGTGAGATAACGCGAGAAACAAAAGAGTTTCTGGAGACGGACGAAAAGAACGGAACGAGCAAAGGGAAAGTGTGAAAGCATACACGAACGCTATCGAACGCAGAGAACGATCTTTATTCTTATTGCCACTTATTCCAATATATATGTTTTAAATTAATCCTTTACGCGGCCCTGGATTTCCTAGTGTTACTATTTATTCCCCCCTTATTCCTATTTTATTCTACAACTTTGAACATTTATTCTCTCTTACTCTCTCCCTCTCCCCTAACAATTTGTTGCCGCATATTTTTTTTTTAAATAGTAAAATATGTGGTGGTTCCATTAGATACCCACAAACATTTTTATTTGTCGTGGTTCCACATCACCACTGGTTATCACGTAACATTGAAAGGTGACTTTATGGTAAAAGCACTAGAAACAAAAGGGGTAATTCATTATAGGTGGAAAATTCGGTAGTTATTTAAAACAAAACAGGCATCCGCGAATACGAATAGTCACGCTAGCCAGAGAGTTTTCGGGGACGTACATGCATAACAGGTCGATGGGGGCTCGATGGTGTAAAGCAATCACAGAGAGTGCGTGCCGGATGTATAGCGTAATTTCTGGCCACGGCGTCATTTCGTCCTGGCAATTAGATCCGGCAATAACAAATGGGAACGATCACGGCCGGTGTCCTCCTCCGCCCCCATGAGTCGATCGGTCCTCCCTTCGAGAGGGTGGTCCGAGGAGGACGGGGTATGTTCGATGGTGCGGCTCGACCGCTTTGAAAATCCAATTCGGCTGGAGCCACGGTAGCGCGGCAATAATTGGCCGGAAATCGAGGAAGAAAATGAATCGAAACGCGCTCCACGTACGCCCGGTGCTTTGTGCTAATCGGGGCCCTCTAGCATATTTTCGATTTTAACCGCGAAATGGCCGATCGCCCGACGGTTTTGAAATTGCCGAAACGCCCTCGGTCGTCCCCGCTATCCAGATGGATCTGATTGTGCCACTGATTTCAACGCGTTTTGGAATATACGATTACGGAGAGAAGAACCGAGAGGAGATTGCGAGGCTTCGAATTTGCACGGATTGCAACGAAGACGATTGCGAAATTTTTGCGACGTTATTCTTTCCATGGAGAATAATTCGTGGTCTTTGTTGCTGGCATAGAGAATGGACAAAGAGAACTCTTGCGATGTGACTCACGTTTTCGAACGAGTCTTAGCTAGCTTGCGCAGACGAATGCCTCGTGAAGAATTCTCAAAAGGTCGCTGTCACTGCATCTTTCTTTCGGAAAAATAACAATGAAAGTCGAGATAAGCACAGATGAGTTTGGATGTTGCGGTGTGTTGAACTCTGATTCCAAATCGATGAGAACGAATTAATCCCTTTGCTGTCATTCACAAAGTTAGAATTTCAAAGTCAGAATTACAAAGTTATTCTGTGCACTGCATATACCACGGTTATTTGTAACTGGTATGATATTAAAAAACTTCCGACGTACTTCGCCGTAAGAACTGCCTCTCCACCGCGGCACTTGAAGTTTAAAAATCCGCATAGCTGTATATCACATGCCTAAACGTATCCTCAGATTATTATTTATGGCCCGTCCGTTAACCGTTGCACTCGTGAACTTTGATATCAAGATCTCGTTATCGGCACGTCAATTAAGCCAGAAACTCCGGAACGTATTCGCCAATTTCTCTTCCCTCTCTCGAAGAGACCTTTCGAAATGTAGTTCACATTTTCAAACGAGACTCGTCTGGTTTGCGCGCGGCTGCTCTGCAAAGGTCATGGAAAAAGTAATTGCTACTATGGATTCGGTTTTCAGATATCAACGATGATATGTGCACGATACGAAGACATGGAGATTACGGGAAGAACAATTCAACTGTGGAAATATAATGGTCCAAACTACCCCGTTAAGGGTTGAAAGTATTCCATCGAATTTTTCTGAATTTTAGATTTCTCAGGACGTTCAAGCATAGAAAATGGAAAAAATCTTTTTATACAAAGATTACATTATCCACGATAGGTTTTCCAATATGGAACTTTTGTATAACGAGTTTCCTTGCACCGTCAATGGCAATTAATTCGAATGAATCCTAAGAATTCTGTTAACTTTCCGGCGTGATTTCAACTACTTAAAGTGAATTTCCAGATGAAGTGAAACTTCTTCCTTAAACGGTACAATATCCTCCATATTCCAAGAATTCACCATGCAAAACCGAATTTCCAGTTTCAAAATCTTCTCTTTTGTTTCACGTTCGAAAATGCCAACAATTAGATATTAAGAAGCTCCTCGCCAACCTCGCGACTCATCTCGAATCCATCCTCGCAAACCGGCTCAAAATTGTATCTGCGAAGGCGTAATCTCTCACGTTTTCGTGATTGTTAAGAGTTATTGTTCGAAACGCAAGGACGCCGTTGAAACCTACTATCTACAATGTGTATTGTTGTTGCATGAAACTACTTCAGCATAAACGAGTATTATTCCTGCATTATTTGGATGTATGCGAATGCATCCACGGTTGGTCGAGTGCAGGGGTAAGAGCGCAAACACTGTCATGGTGCTTTCTCTCTTTCTCTTTCTCTCTCTCTCTTTGCAGGAGCGTCTCCACGTGGCTTTTCGGGACGGAGCTTAATTTATCATTGCGAACCATCTATCATCACGAACGCCAAAGCCCGCCTCGCACCCTCTCCTTCTCTCTTCCACTCGTGACTTCCATATCCCATGAAAACTTTCGGCTCGTGCTTCACTCTCTTTTGCTCTCTCTCTCTCTCTCCCTTCTGGAGTCTGCGTTCCTCTCCTCTTACGTTGCCTCAATCCGGGAACGTTGGCACGTGACGAGAAACAATGAGGCGAACAATGACTTGGGTCGACAATGGTGTCCTCAAAATTTCTTGCCGCAGCTTGCCAAAATCCTTCGGGCGTGTTCTTGCGACCAAACGATTGCTACTACTCATCGCTGTAATTTTCCTTCCTGTTCGATGGTGCTTCGTACTATAATAGTACGTCTATGGATATTCATTTATGGAAAAGAACGTGGCACGATGTTTCCGATAGACATACTGAAAACTGTATATTAATTCCGAAGCGATTTTATAATATCGTAGCCTAAGACCTCTACCAACGATTACAGGGAGTGCTCGTGATGTAATTTGAAGCGAAGCTTCTTACTTTTTATCCTCTTAACCACCCTATCCCCAGAACCTTCGCTGCGCTTTGAAATTTCCAGAGAAATTTTTCCCTCTCTACGAAATCTGTAGTTTATATCAGTTCTCGAACTTTTAAGAAGATATCGTTCACCGGAATTCCCAAGGTGATAAACATGAAAATCCAGCATCGTAAATCCGCTATTCTCCATTCTCGAAAACCGCGTCTCCTCAAAGCCCGATGTATTTCCCGTTTCTCATAAAAAATCATTCGCCAAACTCCTGAAGCATTTCATCCACCATTCGCCACTCGTCTCTTCTCCCTCGTAACGGAGAGCTACGAACCCTTGACTCGCCTCCACGATTCCTCCTTCAATTCCTCCCCCTGATATTTCCCCATGAAACACGGGACCGTACTTTCACCGTACACGGCGTACTCGTAAATACTCGTAGACAGAGGGCGGTTAATGAATACCCATACAGGGACGCACAGTGGGTGTGAAATTAGACGACATCAGCCGCGACACGTACGTAATGTCGGTCGCGTTTCTTGCTGCGCGGAATTCGCAAACGTTCCCCGTTGTTTCGACTTCGAAACGCGAGACGACGACGCGTCTGACAAGCTGGCGAATCTTCGTTACGTGTCGTGCGAGGGGATAACGCAAATTCGTCGGCGAAAGTAAACACACGCGGCGTGAGAGGACGGAGGAGGATGGAGACGGAGCTGCATGGCGAGGGAAAATGGAGAACGCACGAGAAACGGAGTAAATCTTGTTTGCGGGATTGTTTCGCCGACGACGTTAAATCTTTGCGCTCTTGCGGTTTACTCAATTGGACGTTTCATCGGACCAAGTTTTCCGTCGAATTGCCTTGCTGGGGATGTTGGTAATAACGCGGGATGTCTGACGGAAGTAGGTGACGATTGGGATCGTCGTCGTCGGGAAGGTGTGTTTAACACTAGAACTACCAAACCAGTCAAAATGACTGGTGCACAATTTTTTCCAAAAATTCTCAAAGCTTATAGAAGAGTCTTAGAATAAATATCCTACGACCATCTTAAAAAACATAAATCACCGGCTCGATTATCTTTTTCGCCTCTTGATTCCTCCTTTTCCAAAGTGCTTATTTAATATTTTGAAACATGGTAGATTTAATGCCGGTGGTTTTAGTGTTAAAGAATACACCTAATTCTGTTTTTACACCGTAGATAAGTTTCACACAAAACCGTGTAAAAAAAACATGGAGTACATACATAGAAAAAAGGGGATTAGTTCCATACCCTTCAACCCTGTAAAGAATAGTTAAAATAAATTTATTAAAAAATTTATTTTAAGAATATCTTAGATTTTTTATCGTGCTAAATCGAATGCAATCGTTTAAAAATGGAATCATTTTTTTTTTCTAGACGGTGTTAAATCAAAACCGTGTAAAAACAGAATTGGGTGTATATATTTTTTGGTTCAATCCTTTTTTCAACGAAAGTTGTTGGCGTATTGGTGAATCTATATGTTCTGAGGCTTTCACGGCCATCGTTAACTGAACAATGGTTTTCACTTTTCGGGTTTAAGCCGCGTTGAGTGTTGTAAAACATCCGACTTCAGGTTACTTCCCTAGGAAGTACCGAGAAGCATTGGAAATAATGAAAAATCTGAACAACATCAATCGAGACAATATCAGCCCTATCTGAAACACCCTATTCCTATTCCTTAGTCGCTCAGCTGATCAACGAAAAATGATTGGCTAATCATGGTTCCGTATCAACGAGCAACAATATAAATAGAAGTACCGCTAATAGGACAACTCAATATCAGATCACCCTGATAAGGTCAGCTGCAATAATGGTTAAACGTCGGATGTTTTACAACATTCAATGCAGCTTAAACCCGAAAATTCAAAGCCATTATATGTGTTCCTTCAAAAAAATATTTGCAACTAATAAAAATACCGGTATCGTTGACAGTAAGATCGACAATTTGTCTGGATTTCTACCGCATCGAACCAAAGTATCTACTTCATTCTGCAGAATCGAGAGTACCACATCGACTACATAGTCCTTTTAACATTTAATAATATAAAATCGTCATAAAATTCTTCAGACTCGTCGTTAATACGTTATAAATGACATAATACAAAATTCCAAATACCGCATCGTTTTCATCGAAGAAACACGTTCCATTAAAATTGCTTTCCGCAACAGTAATCGACGCAACGTAGCGCGCATGCAAAAACGGCAATGCAAACTGGAACGCATCGTGCAGCAAGTGCATCAATGCCACGGTAATCGCGCCCGCCGTTTAATTATTAAAATTTATCGACAAATTGTCCCGGCACATCTAGGACGGAGAAACGGCGACAGTTATGCATGGCATCGTTAGAAGCTACGGGGAAGACAAACACGAGCGCAAAACGGTATTGCAACGTGATTCAGGCGCCGAAAGGAGACACCTTGCATACATACAAACATACGTATCGCATGAAATTGCACGTTGACACGAGGTTGTAGCTGGAACGTTTATTAGATTGATTAATAGACACTCTGCGGCACGTTATTACCTCGGTAATGTAAAATCGGAATGGTTATTAATAAATATACCCGGAAAATTTTACGTCGAGCCCGGTGCTAATTATGTCCAGGCAAATTGCTCATTTGCATCTGTTACCAAGATACACGATGGACTGAAATTTCGTTGTTTTTAAAATAATCGATGAATACATGAAACGTGTGGGAGTTATTACTGTACATGAAGCAGAATAACTAAGCAAACTCAATGATTAGGATAAGAAAAACGCGAAAAGTTCCCGGAAGTGCGATTTATTCGGTAAACAAATGTGATAGCGAATGGCGGATTAAACAGAGATAGAACATTCTCGCTGAAAATACATTCGTGATGTAATGGTTATTATCATCATCAGCATTATTATTATTAATATTATTTACCGATGCAACGTTAATAATTCTGCAATGAGGTTGCATTAATCGTGAACCACTCCAATGGTTTATACGATGAAACGAAAGTGGGATATTGTTTGAAGGATTGATGCTCGAATTTATGAATAAAATTAGATATAAATAAGAAAATAATTAGGTATGCCTAATTAATATTTATGCAAAGTTTTATCAAAATCGGAGTGCATCAGTTGTCGAGCTTTCCTTGCGAGTTTGATTTCACGAGAAACTCCCGTTACCCCGAGGAGATTAAAGACCCTGCGATAAGAATTTCGCACAATATTGCAGTCTCGAGTTCCTTTCAAGCAGCCGGGTCTATCTTCAAAGGAAAACAAGAATCGGCGAGATTGATCGATTGACTATTTATTGGCATGGATTCTTGTCTTCTCCGCTTTTTCGCCTATGCTGCATCGACTTCTCTAAAAGCTATTGCGCGATGCATTCTCATGCACCGGTAAATCCCGGATGTAGACACCGCCGATAAAAATACCTCTTCCATTCTTAAAGGCGTAGACCGTAAATCCCATGTCACACCGTAGGGTAATATTTCATATCTCGAATATCGCTTTCAACTATTCCTCTAATCGACGCGCGAACAGATAAGAAATCAATTATCTCGAAATGTGCTATCCGAACTTAAAAAATTTGCATGAAATTGCCAAAATAAGAATTTTCATCGGTTAAAACTCCAAACTAAAATCAAGCTTTCTCGTATCTCCATTAAAAGGTTAACCTTTAACACGTTGAATGCCACCCGCATTTCGCTAGTTTCACTGTTTCCACTGAAGAGACATTTTTTCTGTTAAAACCGTATCTTTATAGAGCAAAACTGTTGAAGGTGACAATAGTTGTATATTAAGCAGTACTTGAATTTTTTAATATCAGCAATTAAATATTAAATATATTAGCGAATTCATGAATTCTATCGTTTGAAAGTCGTAAGAAATTTCATTGAATCGAATAATAGCGCCGGCCCTCAGTGACCCCCGTGGAATTTAACCTGTTAAAAAATGGATACACATACTTTCGTTCGATATTCAAAACATAGACCTACGAACAAAATGTTGAAATATGCATGTCGACAAACAATAAATCTTATCGCGACGTCAAAGTGATTATAAAACGACCGACTACCTCTCGACACCGAAAAGTAACATCGTCCAGCAGACCGAGGATTTCCATCGATTAAAGCCCCAGACGAGACTCATTTCGAGGCGCATTGTTTGGATCTTCTGGTCGACTAGATAGATCCACCGCAAGCACTATAGGAGCTCGGTCGGGTCGTTAACACCAACCCTTTACCAACATCTCCTCCCACTGTCCCTTGGATCCTGACACAATGCAGGCTACCTTGGCAGGCTTGCTCGCGCGGGCGCGATCGTTTTATTAGAAACGCCACGTCAGCTTCCGCGGTAACGGAGACACCTCGGCAATAACGCCGACAGCTCGTTACAACGTTGATAAAGCGCCGCATGTGGCTAAGCCTCGTCGACGATGCCGGTTACGGCAACGCCGACCAAGACGGCTATGGCAACAGCAACGACGACGACGACAACGGGCGAGCAAAAGTTTCTCCCTGTTATCCGATAGCACGTCGCGATACCAACTTTCCTCGCCGCTTACCTGCCTCCCTGGTAATCGACGTTATAGACACCGATTAGCTTTAATGCGATTACACGCAAAGGTATTACAGTGCTTAACAGGAGATTGCAAAAGGATTCCAGCTTTCTTTTCTTCGCTAGGAGGACGATGAAGGAATCGTAGCTTGTAAGGATGATTGGTGGGTAATAGGGGGAGTTAAGCGCGGTCGAGGTTGCGGAGTAATTCTGAAATCATTATGAACGTTTCATTGTTATATGAATTATTCATTTGTTTGGAGAACGTTTTTCCTATATCGGGATGCAGGAGAAAAATCAGGGAAATGATCCAGTTATGATGGATCATTCGTTTCCTTCGCTCTACACCCTCGTAACTTCCGTTTCGGATTGATCCATTTTAACGCGACGTAATCCGAAAGTGATTGCACGAATTTGTAGCCAGTGTCGACACTTTCTACAACCCTCTTCCGCAACTATATCCTCAACCATTATTTTTTTGCCGTCCAAGGCTTCTTTCACGGCCAATGCACAGCCCTTAGCAGAGAAGTCTATAAGGGAGCATGGTATACGATCCATCTTTCATGAAACGCATACCGTGGCGTGCAAACCGTCGCGCCGCAGCAATAACGACGGCTTAGAAGCATAAAGTTAGCCCTTTCTCTCTCTTTCAAACTTCCTCCCTACCTCGTTCACTTCCCCTCTTTCGTCCTTCCTCACCCAGGGGAGGGTTGCAAGGAGGGTAAGGAGATCGTATTGCTGCTGAGGTTCCCGAATTCCCGCGAGATTGAACCCAAGGTCGAGTACTTGGGGCGATGCCACAAGAGCAGGAACGTCCTGCCGATATTATGCGATTCGAGAAACTGCAGTCGATGCCGTGGGATTCCGTTTAATCGAATTTAGGAAGCGCGATCGATGATGAAATTATTGCAGACGAGGGTATTTCCTCGTGGGAGATATAAAGTATGTTTTTTAATTTAATGCTAAGTATCTCAGGTTGCTCGGGGTTAAATGTCGCTGATGAAAAATCCAACTGCATTAAAGCAATTTTGCAAAAAAATATCCATGTTCCAGGATTTTGCATTACGGCACGACAGGCAAAAATTAAGGTGACAGTAAAGGATAGCGTGTAATTCTGTGCAGTCTAATTTTATAACGAGACTCTTTATCACGCTTTTTCTCGGGGGCGCTGTTAAAATTATTTCTACGGAAAAAGTATAGGCTAAATTGGCGATATTACGAGAATTGCTAAAGATGCGATGCTTAATTTTACGTGAAATGTATTTTAAAATATCGTGACATACGTTTAATGACTTTCTCTGAATTATTAACGTTTCACTGTTTTAAGTAGCACCTTCATTGAAGTTAGCGTTAATCATCGATGAATTTTTTCGTATCACGAGAAAAAAATACTATTGTTTAAGTTCGTTTAACTTATTCTGTAATTCCGCGGAAATAAAATATTTTATCGGCTGTGCATCCGAACGATATATTTCAGGATTTCACGTAGCCCCGTATTTTCGTGTTTCCTAGCATGGGTTCCGATTGCACCTTTTTCCATTCAACGATTTGTTTCACAGACTATCGCGTCAATCGAGAGACAAGCGACGTTGATCCCCGTAACAAAAATCTCTGAGCGAAAACAGCGTCGTTTCGCTGACAAAAAGAGCGTAAAACGCAAACGAACGGAAGCACGAAACAAGCTGATCAGAGGGCTGAACGAATGTTCGTCCGAGGACAGGGTGAATTTTGGCGGAAAAATTGAAATTAAGTTTGGGAGGTAACTCGTCCAACGTGTAAACTCCATTAACAAACAAAATCCATTGATAATTACCAACATAATCATCGACAGTTTTTAGCGTAAACTTTATTTCGCCATGTAAAATCACAATTTTCCACACTCTTCCTATCCTCCATTTTGCAAATACCTGGCAATCGCATCAGAATTTTACAACACAACGTAAGGAATTTAATCGACTATTCATTGAGCATGATCTCCATCGAAATTAAGTTTTGCGTAAAATCAAGAGAGCACAAAGTTGCATTAAAAATTTCTAATCCTCGATCGCATGCCCTCCCACACGCATGCAAGAAACTATCTCCAATCTCATCTTCAAATTGCGAAATATCCAACGAATGTCAACTATCGCCAACATGACGTAATACCATCGCACAAATTCAAACCGATCCCGGTACAAAGACAATTTACATTCCGATATGCACTGCTGCAATATTACCTTGATATCTGAACGAGCTACAGCACAGACACGGTTTGAAATCGAACAGTGCCAAGAGCTAATACAGCAAAATAATTAGCGATCGAGAGTCGTTGGAAACGATCGAAGCACCGGAGGGTGAGAAACGTCGAGCAAACAGGAACGAGGATAGAGACCGGAAATTCGACAGGGTCTCGCAAAGCGATACGGTGGAAAGGATCGGGAGAGAACGTAGAGCGGTAGAAGCCACCGGGGAATTTTCCGGACAAAAACAAAAATCGGGTTTGGAGCGGGCCGATGGCTCCGGCCGATGGATTCTGCCGATCGTTCCCGGTACGGAAGGCACAAACTCGATTTAAAGCGCGACACGCGACACGCACCGGCGATAACCGCCACGGTTAACGACATTTCCCCGTTGGCGCGTCGAGCAGCGAGTAATTTGATTGCACTGGGACCAGGATGCGGGCATGGAGAGAGGTAAAACGACGGGGCAGTAGGGACCGGAGCATCGTCGAACGAGAGAGCGAGAGCATCAGCCTCGGAAATGCCATCGGCAGGGGCCGATAATACGCCGAGCACGCGACAGAGTTTTCTGTTTGCTCGGAGAGACGCCTCGTTGGAGACCCACGCTCGACCAAGTACGCCGAATCGTTTGTGCAAAACACGCGCGTACGCGAAACTCCATAGCGTACGTCGGATGTTGTTTGTTGGGAGAAAATCCATTTTTTCCGGTTATCCAAGTCCCGAAATAGTATCGGAAGAGAGACGAAATTCACGTTTCCCGGAATGCGAGGCAAAACAAGATCGACGATTTTTCGTAGCCGGGGGAAAATTAACGAGAGGCTCTATCTCGCTTTGAAGTCTCGATGAGATCGTGATACAAAAAGTTTTCGGCGGCTATGTGAATGTTAATTGGTTCTTTTCGAGGAGCTTCTACGAGAGCGGTCTTCCAGGCGCCATTCTGACCGATAATCACCCACTCCCGAGTGAAAGAAAAAGGGGAGTATAAAAAGATAAAAGGAGCAGATGAGTATCGAACGAGCCTTCGTCTGATTAATCGCCACTCACGCACGCACTGTGCGGCGACACTTCAACTCTCTATACTCGAGGCGAGATTGTACGTCGCTTCCCCCACCGATGATACTTCCTCCGACGGAGGCGTCACGCCGACGCGTCTCTTCAATTAGGAGAATTAAAGTAATTACACGCGAAGACCTTGGCGCTTGTGCGTGCGCCATTATCGCGTCTCCGGCGATCCCTCTTCGCGACGTTGGAACATGAACCGTGTGCGTTGTCTCGCGGACCTCACGGTCGTCCGGATGATCCGTTTCTCTTCGTTCTCGTCTCGGAATTCATCCCCTTTCGCATATGAATACTTCTCACCCATCGAAAAATTAATACGCAAAAGATTCCTCTCTGAGCGCGGTGAGTCCGTGTCTGACCGTGCGGACCTTATCTACTGCGAGCGTTCAAAAAATAATCGAGAAATAGCTCTCGAATGACGATCCGAACCCAGGACCCCGTGTTTGCCCAAGGACCGCTATTACCGTTCGATCTATCGAAGACCCTTTTTCAGAACTCTTAGACTACGGTACAACGCGCATTCTTATCTCGCTTTTTCATTCGCACCCCAGCACGTGGATAACGTTGGAAAGATATCCATCCACGATTCATTTATCGAGATTGCTGTACATTCACGATAAAATAAATCTAAGGGAAGACGAAGAATATCGTGGAATCTTCCCTATCGAACGCGAATCGTCAAACGACGCATAGAATTCTACGTGGCGAACGTTCGATTTCCCCTTAGAAGAGGCTCACGGCCATCCGGCCCTCGCAATTTCTCTTCGTGCTTCTTCTCTCGTTTGGCCTTCTATCCCGCGATATCCCAGCGATTTTTCTCGTTCTCGAGCATCCAGCAGCCAACAACAGGTCGACAGCCGCTCGCCTGGAACGTCTGACGACGTGGATTAAGGCGAGTTCTCAGCGGCGACCATATTGAAGGCGTTTATCGCGATTCATAGAAATTGAGTCGGGGAGCATCTGCCCTTGAGCTAATCCTCGATAAGACGGACTCGGTATTACTGAGCGAGCCTTGTAGTGAGCCTCTCTCGTTGATTTGCATTTGCAATTACCGGCGTCTTTCTCCTCTTCTCGAAAGGGGATTGAAAGGGGGCTAATCGAATCGCGTAGAAGCATTTTCAGCGGACTGATTGGGTGACGACTTGATTAGCTAGATCTCCCAATACTGACGGATCGTTTCGGGGAATTCTGTTCTACGATTCTGTGAATTCTTATTGTCAAAACATTATCTATCGCTCATTCTTCTGAACATTATGCACGAGCGTATGTACCTACTTGCAAAGCTCTATAACACTAAAATTAAAATGTGAAGAAATACTCATTATGTCGTTTTAATTTCAGTTGTTCCGAGGCAGCGTAACTTTATTTTATTATCATCTGTAATAACAGATTAATAGACTGTCGGCCAATGAGTATTGATAAATAAAAAGCCTATTAATAGGCTTCCGCTAGATGAAGTGTTAACAAGTACCAATAACTTATGTTGTTGTTGTTTGGTATTTCTGCTTCAAAAACTGTAGTCATCTTGCTTGGGATCTACAGGTTTAAGTGGATCTCGAACCATCGAAATAATTTACCTTTAGATATATCAGAATGCAAGTTGTCATTTCAAAAATGATAACAGCGAATTATTAAAAAAGTGAAGTATGAGAAACGACGTAAAGAATCCTAGAAATCTTCAAAGTCTCAGATCATCGGACATTTGATCCAAACGTCCGGTAGTCGAAATCGCGATCGCAGAAACGGATTAGGAGACTCGCTCGAACGTTCTCTACGGATGGCAATTTAAGGGAAAGCTTATTCCAATTCTTTCGCGTTTCTCCATACTAGCCCAGGATGGATTTCATTCTCGTAAAGCCTGAAATCTAGTAGCGCGTAATTCTATTTAAAGGCTTAAGAAAGCAGATAGCATTCGAAGAGTCAGCTTTCTCTGTAATACACGGTGTCGGTTTCATGCAGTGCAGCCTCGTTTCAACTCTTCTTTCTTCCCTGTATTTTAAACTCTTTGTAACGTCTCACGTGTCTCTCTTCCTATCTCGCGGGTCGACGCCCGTAGGGCCGAGGTCGTCCACCGTCGAGAAGACTCAAACTCTCTCGCCTCTCTTACGACGCTACGACTTCGTGCAACTTTCCTGGAAAATCTCTGAAATCGTCACCCTCGGTGTCTCTTCTTCAGCCTCGCATTGACAAACGAGCCAAACGGACGAAACTCTCGCGCGACTTTCGAGTAGTTTCAGTTTTCCAACCATCAATTCGAGCCACCTGATCTTTATATCGGTATTTATGCAATGGGAAATGACATTTATTTTTCTCCAATTTTTTTTTACACGTATATATAATTTTAATAATGCTCATGTGGAGAATTTTGTAACGGCAGAGTGCACAGAATTTGTTGTTTTATCAAATGTGCTGAGAATTAGCAATATTTTTATTTCGTGAGTTCGAAAAAAGATAGTTCGATATTCTGTTTTCCTTCGTTCGGAGAAAATGATGATGATGTAGTACATAATATGCACGTAGAATTTAAAGGATAAAGGATAAAAACACCTGGTGATTTGGAACACATCTACAAGTGCAGATTCTATGAAAAATAACCATGGCAGTTGACAGTAGATGCACAGAAAGTGTCAACTTGGCGGGTTCAGATATCTTTTATAAGCATTCCTCAATTTTATAAACAAGCAGTACAGTATATATTTCACGTGTATCTTGTAACACACAAATTGCCGAACTGATCATCTTCTTTTCCAGAGTACTTACTTAGCATATTTGTGTACAACAGATTCAACGCCCGCAGATCTAATCTTAAAGCCGAAAGATATAATAAGAAGAAAGAATTTCATCTTACTTTCCTGTATCCGAAAAGCGAAGTATGTTAAATAACAATGTATTACAGGCGATGTTGCAATAATGCCTCTTTATAAACCGTGACCGGTATAAACTGTCGAGAGTAAATTTACCCAGAAAAGTTATGCGCACGTATATGCAGAGTGCACCGCATTATGCAGTTTACCACGATATTAGATAATTCGTAACATCAGCCGTCACTCGTAACTCACGAAGCAACCCGCAGCGATGATACTCGTCTTCGTAAATCTCGGCCGGCTGTCCAGAGAAAGATCCTATCGGTCGTAATTTAATTCGTATCTCTAAAGGACCTCGCCTCTCATGCAATTCTCCTCGCAAACTGACATTTTGAACATGAATTTCTAATTGAACCAACGTCTTCTGACCCATATTCGTAGCTCGTTGGATGGTTGAAGAAAAACGTAAACATTCCTTGATCTTATCGAGCCAAGATTTCCAGAGCTTCATCCGGTTAAGGATTAATGTAGCACGTGAAGGAAGACTTTCGCAGTGTAGCAAACATTTGGAGTATAAAAATAACGAGGAATTGTTATTCAACGTGAATATATGCCCAAAAGAGTAGATCGTTCATAACGATAAATTTTTGACAGTGAAATAAAAGTCCACCTTTCTTCGTCGAGCAACGATTCTTCACTGAAACCATGAATTATCGTCCTGCACGGTATAAAAGTATAATGAAACTTTCCCAGATCTTATCGGGAATTCATTTGCATAGTTCAAGAAGAAATTTCCTTTGGGCAGGGAATTAATTTATCCCCGAGAAAATAAATTTGAAGGGAGAAAACTTTGAAAATTGTAAAAGCCTGAAAGTAGATGTAAATCTATTACGAAAGAAATTCTCGATTATGGGATCCTACAGTGGACTCAAAGAAAACAGATGATTTTTAACGTTGAACTTTCGCCGACAGAAGTCCACTTCTTCAAAACTGCCAACGACTCCGTCGAGACGACGATTCATCGGGTCTTATCTCGAGTGACTTCTTCCTCGTCGCGAAGAAAAGGAAAGCTTCGGCTATGATGCATCAGAAACGATTGTGAGGAAGGCTTAAGGCCCGTTTCTCGCTGCAAAATTTGTGGCGGGGATACACGGCAGTGGCTCTCGTCCGGTTCTCCAACCTAAGAGAGCCGTTTCGTGGCAGTGTCGACGATGCGTTTGCACCGTCTGCTTCTGCGGCTTAAGAATCGCATTGTCAACGATCGACGATCTCGCCGAGAATCGGCGCGCGTGAATTTCGACTTTGAATTTTGACTCGAGAAATCAACGGTACGTGACATCGACATCGAATGCAAACGTGTGCCGACGTTATCGCGCCTCATATATGCTGCTTCCTCGTCGCACGTAAGGTGAAGTTTGTATTTTCATGTAAAAGATTTCTCAAGTGTCAGAAACAAATGTGACGTGAGAGTAGAAAAAGTTACGAGCTCCCTAGGCGTGAAATAAGATTTCGCGGCGCACTTTCACGAGCGATGAAATTGATTTAGAAGAACAAACAAGTGGATTCACCTGCACAACGAACGTGTCGGAGTTTAGAAGGATCCTCGAAACGACGTGACGTTTTATCGGTAAGGATTTCACCGGCGAGTCAGAGGCACACCTTGCACGGTGAGTCCTTCTTATTCTTATCTTCCGTTTTTCCTGATAAAAGTATAACGCGTCCACCGACGTAATCGACGATCGAAACTCAATTTTCTCGATGGTGACTCGAGCAACGGAGAGACCGGTTAAAAGGAGATCCATCCGGGGATCCTTCGTCCCGCGTTATTCTGGATGTAACGATAAGCCGTAGCCTCCTCGTAGCGATAGCTTAACAAATTTACCCGAATCGAATTACATCACACAACGGCGAATTTCCATAACTTGAAGCGATGTACTCAACGATCGGACGATATCGATGGTGAGCCGACGACACGTGGTAGCTTTTATCGAATGCTTTATAGAGGCTGATCATTTTAAGCCACCCTTTCTTCGCTCGATGATTGATTGTACAGAGTAGAATTTGGAATTTCCATGATTAATATTATAATTAATCGCTTTACATATGACAGTACGTTAAGTGATTGCGCCCGTAAATTTAATATACATGTTAAATTACAACACTAACATTGAATTCTACTATTTATAGTATAAATCACAAAGCTGGAAGTACCGATTAAACCTGTAGAAAAACAGACTGAAAGTTTTCTTCCTGCTAGATTCACGCAACGAATCTACAGTCTATTATTCCGCGCATAATTCAACGGCTGTTTATCTAAGAAATTTCCATCCTGCGCAAACGATCACACGATAATCTCGCGCACTAAACTCTCAACAAAATTGCAACGTTCAGAAACAACAGAGCCTCGAATCGGTCTTCGAAGAGAAACACTTACGCGTCGCGGAAAAATCTCATCACCGGCCGAACGAAAACGTCCAAGGCTGCAGTAATAATTCAGCGCTCGCAATTTCCATGGGTAGACTCTCAACGAAATACGTCACCGTGCGGATTTTTCTCGTATGATGCGTCTCGAGTGCGTGGGCTTCAGAAGTATCTCTCTTTCTGTTTTACTCTTTCTTTCTTTCTCTTGGCGATGCAACGATCGCTGCCGGGCGGTCTTTTATCGTCGCTGATTTATCGGGGTGCGCCCCGTCATGCGTGCAAGAGCGAGCCGCACACGTGTTTCTATTAATAGAAAACGTTAGACCACCATCGGCTACGTGCATACCATAGATACGCGGTAATATTGGTTCTAACGAACGCGACCACCGGAAAATTAAACCCGCCCGGTATCAATCGAACTGTTTCGATGTGTTGCGATCCTCGAATCACGCTCCACCGGATTTTCATATTTTTCGCCGGCGAGTTAACCCTTTCGCATTTCGCGGATTACGAGCAGGTTGGACTTTTTCGCTGTACGTAATATACGAAACACCTAGAAAATAAAACTAAGCGGCAAAAGGTTAAAAGTTACACTGTGAATCGAACGTGACTCCGTTTCGAAAGACTGGAGAGATCAATGAGGGATATCGATATCGATAACGATGGCGGCACGCGCAAGGGAATAATATCGATATAATTTCAAGATGTAAGAAGGTTAATACGAGGCTCGATGTAATCCAAATGCTGGTAGCCGTCTTTGCAGAGCTATTAAGCTCTCTTCGAGTCTCGTTTGTCAGGATTACGATGCTTTGGATGTTATGTTACCAGCCGAGAGACCGCATGGCCGAGTTACGCGCGAATCTCATTTCCCGCGAAACTACGATGTAACTCTTGCTGCGATGACAATCGGAATAGGTCTAGAATTATAAATAAGGAGTCTAGTTTAAGCTCGGACCGCACTGCGGATTTCACCGGTCAACTGGAAGCAATAGTATCGTGATTCACCGAAACTTCCCCGTTGATTCCGTCCCTTCTTAAATGTGCTTGGACGTCGGTGCGTTCTCCAGCACGATATCGTTACACGAGTAAGAAGATCGGCAAAGTATCGGGATCGACGAAACAGGAGGGAATATCGGTGGTTAGAAGGATGAGATCGATCAAGATACCGAACGGACAACACGGAGAACGCGATGCGTATTTAAACGGGAATCGACGGCCTGCCAGCTGCAATGTCGGCTTCGGCTCGAGCGGAATAAACGGCTTTGGCGACGTAACCGCCGATATTTCCCGTCCGGGGCTATCGGCTCGAGAAGAGACGACTTAATAGAACGATAGCGGCCCGCCCTCTTAATGGAATATCGCATAAAACCACGGTGGCATTAACCCCTCCAGCCGTGCATCCGCAAGTGCCATGGACGCTGGAGAACGAGCATCGTGAATATAGTTATCGGCGAGCTACCGGAAGAGGGAAAGAGCGAACCGAAGCAAGCTCGAAATAATTGGGCCGTTGGCTTGAAAAGTTGAACCTACCGTGAAATTCGCGAATTCGCGAAATCACTGCCGCTGAGAAATCGTAAATGCGAGAGACAGAGGGAATGAGAGAAATGGAGAGAGACAGAGAGAGAGAGAAAGAGAGAGAAAAAGGGAGATTCGAGAGAAAGAGGGCGGCCATAGAATCGGATGAAAGAACAGCAGTTCGTACTGCGATCTTCGGCACTGAAGAATCCTCGAGGACTACGGAGAGAATTAATTATTCCGGAAGGAAGTACAGCAGCCCGATATCTCTTTCCGCGTTCCTTTAAAGATGTTGTTTACACTGCTATTATCGTGATCCTCGAGCTTAACGAATTGTCAGACACTCGTTCGAAGCACGCGGAATAATTAGACCCGGTTTCCATCCACCCACCCTTCTCCTCTGCCTCCTCATCCACGGTAGATCCACCCAGGCTTAACGATCCGCGAAGATCGAATCCTGGTAACTATACCCCCTTCCTCCATCTTCGCCCCCGTGAAATATCGTCAATCTAATTTAACGATAATTAATAGCACTTTCGGCCGAGAAGATGCGATCGAGAGAAAACCCTTCCAACCTCGATCGATGCACTCGATTTAATTCGATCGCACTTTATACGAAAGTTCATCTTATCGGGGAGAATTTGGGGATGGGACGTTCCGTGAAAGCAGCCCTTGCACATTCAACGATCTTCAACGAGACGATATTTGATGGGTAGCTGCATTGTCGGTGTACTTGGAATTACTAGAATTTCCATTTCTACTGTAAAAGCTAATAGAATTCTATCTCAACCGGTCCGTTCGACGTCGCGAATTTTCCAACCTCGAAGTAGGCGAATGATTTTTCGATGAACGTAGAGGAACGCGCAACTGTCGCCCTAACGGCGTTCTAATTAGTAATCGGATGGCTGAGCTACTGGCTCAAGGGGGTTAAAAGCGAGTTAAAGGGAGTGGAGTCATCGTGCAAAACCGTCTGCGCTTTCGCATTGTCCCACTCCGTTCCAATTACACGTAGAAATTGCGGTTTAATCTGAATGCGATGTGGTTCTATCCGGAACGAGATCGCACGAGACGACACCTTTGTTTCACGCTCCAACAAACTTCGATCGTTCGACGAGGACACGCGGTACCACGTCGGCGAACTTCTTTCGTAGTTAAAAACTTTCTCTCCGTAGTTGCAGAAATCGTTGTTTACGATCTCCGTACAACTAATTGTTATTATTCGCTTCCGAAATTTTTCACGATCAGCGCGACTTGAATTTCGCCCTTAAAATTTCATATGCTAGCGTTTCTAAGCGAGAAATACAATTTTATCTTGATGCTTACCATTCGCTCTTTTTATAATTTGCAATTCTCCTTTGCCATGTGAGAAACTCAGGCGATAAATTTATCATCGCTTGAAATTTCACGCAAACTCGCCAAAATTTCTGGTGCACTGATTTACGATATTTAAGAAATTAATGACGCTCACGGCAACGAATTACGCTCGTTGGAATTATCGCGGATCTGTGACGCAGGTATTACACGATGTGCAAATGTTTTCGACGTCGTTTCGCGATAATATAAATGACGTTACATCGATCAAACGAGATGATAAAATTAGAATATTACGCTGGAAGGCTATGAATGTTGGAGGAAGTAGCGATAACGGGATTCGTATTTGTTCGGGAAGTACCTTCATTAATAACCGTACTGCATTTGCGGAAAAAGAGATAATCCGTTTCAAGTCTTCATTGAAAGACTGTGAAGGTTGAGTATCAGATTTGCGTGGATATCGCGCTTCGGAATTTTTTAATTTCCTATCTTTTGCTCGCAAAAAAGTGTACATTCGCCGAACTTGCGGTCAGGCAAATATGCCTCTGCTTTGTTTGAAAGTAGAACAAAAATATCTGAAAGTTTGCAAACAGAATTAAAAATATTCTTCTCAAAGGATAATGATATCACTACGAAAAGGTTATTCATGTTTAAAAAGACTTTTTCGCAATGATCAGAGATTATCGTAAACGGCAATTCACGAGTCTGTCTGAAAAACATACGAAAGCCGCGAGATCATCGTCAAAACTATAAATTTGGGCGTAGCATCTGCCGATAGGAACGAATCGTAGGAATTTCCAAATAATACAAGCGAAATTTGACGAACAACTCGGCAGGTGGCAATGAAAAGCGGAACGGCAAATACAAATACCGGCACATGTAACCCATATTTTCGGCTTTGAAGCGAAAACATTTGCCGGGTTTACGTTCGAGCGGAAAACGCGCAGCAGAAATAACGTGGAATCCACTGCGATTCGAGTCCACGACTTTCCGGCTCGATGCAGAATAATCGCGGAGACAGAATCGACGGGGGTAGAGTTTAAATGATCGATTGCTCCGCGGAAACTCTCGTTAATCGTCCGTTTCCGTTCTCTGCTTTTCTCCCTGCCTATTCGCCCCTTCTCTTTCTCTCCCTCTTCTGTTTTCCCTCCTATTCCGTCCTCGTCGCGCTGCAAACTCGTGAGATAGTTTCGGCCCGACAATTTCGATGGCCTCTCTGTCTCTGCCATCCTTCGGGCTCCTTTTCTCTCTTCCTCTTCAACAGCCACACACATACAGACAGAAGGAGAAACAGAGACGGGCTTTCTTCCTCTTCCTTCTCTTCGTCCGGGATCTCTTCCCTTCCGTTCTACTACGCGCGCACATTTCCCCCTTTTTCTTCCCATGGCCATGGATCTTCCCGACGACGATGCTGAAAATGGATTAAAGGATCTCGCACGGACGAATTCGTGAATTTCCGATAACCGCGGAAGTGGGAAGAATTTATGACCATTAAGGACGAGACGAGAAAGTTTATCTCCCATTGACAAAATTCTGTGGTTGCCTTCCATTTAAAGTTACTCCTACTGCGACCTCGAGGATTTCCTCGTTTTCCTCTCTTTGTTTTTCCTTTTTTCTTCGACGCGCTCTCTGTGCAACTGTGCGCGATAATTGTCTTAAGAACACGAACGACAAACGCGGAATTTTCCAATTGCGTCATTGCGACACGACTTGCGATCATCGCTGAATATCTATTATTGTCCGTGAATGTACTTTCAAATAAATGAACCGAGAGAACCGTGGAAAATACTCTCAATGTAAAAACAATTTGAAAAGAATCAATTCGTTGGTACCACCGAGAGAACACAACGTTGGCTGGATTTCAAGCTATCGATCATATTTTGACCTTTCCTAGTCCTCGACGAACAGACAAGATTTAAAATCTGGAAGCCACGAATTCTTCGCCGTATGCGGACGCGTGGTCGTCGAAGTTTTCAATACGATCGGGAAAATAATACCGACTCGCGATACGGGTGAGATTCGAGCGTAAAATCGGTGTATCGCGGGGTTAAATCGTAAGCGGCATATAAAACAGAAAATTATAGAGGCGCGAGTCCATTCGTTTGGCTCTATCATCGGAAGTCCGATAAATCGTACAATATACGATCACGGAAAGTCAGAGGAGGTACGATCGTAAAATGCGGACGCAGGAGGTCCGCCGCGGAAAATGGGAGTTAGCCGATGACCTGGCCTTCTCTCTGTGTAACAGAGCGCTCAACTGCGATGTAGAGAGGGTGGAGAAACTCTCTCGCACGAAAGAGGACAAACTTCTTACGTTTCATGACCGATTTTTATCACCGTCCCTATAGCCTGCCTCGCAGCCGTCCTCGTAAAAGCGTGAATGGGTTGTTCCTCTCTGGCAAGCCGGGAATTTCAGATCTTTCTCCGAGGAAGCCAGAAACGCCGGATTTCGGCTCTTGGACGAGAACGAGAGGGAAAGAGGGTGGAATAGATGGGAAAGGGACATCCGGCAAGGGTGAGATAGGGATAGGGATAAGGAGAAGGAAAGTGAAGAGCACCATTCGAAGGAACCACTCTGCCGGATCGTCGGGAGTTCGATTCCTTTTCGAGTCGCGATCGACTCACGTGGCGGGAGCACAATTAATTCGATTCCTCCGTTATCGCCTGGCCGCGATAAACCTTCCTTGGAATGGATCCCCTAGGAGAACGACGATCGTTGAACGTTTAAGGAATACCATTCCGTTTGAAAAATCCGGGACAGTTAAGTTCCCTTCCGATCTTCCCCGAAGTAGATCGTTTCGGATATCTACGTTCCTCCTCGCAAAAATTATTCCCCCCGTTGCGGAGGGGGACGATGCTGTCGGTTAAATTAACGAAATCACCGCTCGTGAAATTAACTCGAACGGTGGCTGAGAGAACAAACTTCCCGGCGTAGTCGCACGCCAGTCTTGCGGACTAATTATTCAATGTAAAGAACGAGCACCGTGCTTCGAAAATTGCATCTAATTTAGAATAATAAGCTCCATAGGGAGTCACGAGAGCACTCGGTTTCTATTGACGATACACTCCGGCCAAGTTGTAACGTGCCGCGTTACAATCGGCAATCGTTGATAGTCGAGAACGAGCGAGATATTAATTGGAAAAAATCTCGATGAAAATGCAAGGAAAGTCGGAGAGGCTTTTCAATGTGCACGCAATAAACGCTGATCGATCGTGCACGGTGAACGTTACACCTGTGCAACGGCACGTCCGAAATAAAAAAAAAAAAAGAGAGAATGGTGCGAGGTGGAGGAGGAAACGCGGAGAGAGAAGGCAACCGGCAATAGCGATCGTTGAAAATTTATCGTCAAACAGGGCCACATTATCCTACCGTATACTTGGCCCTCCGGGACGTTTGGTTAATATTCCCCCACTCCCAGTTCGACGATGAATATTGAAAGTCGTGGACCAGAGAATGGAATAGGGGGGAAGGGTATTATAAGTTGCCTCTGTATTCTCTCTGGATGTTTCTTTAAAAGATCACACAATTTTTCTCCACTTCTACGAGTCTCTCTAGCCTACGAGTCTACGAGTCTTCACACTTTATAATCCCGAGAAATAGTACACTATAATAAAGAAACGTAAACAAAGTAAATAGTCCTAATATAAAATACAATAATTCCAAATAATCCTATCATCTTCCACCTGCTATACTCTGACGCAATCCTCGCATAGGCGAGTCATTCTTTTGAAATACCTCTCCGGAAAAAGCCCGAATAAATCCGATATTCTTTGTTCGAGAAAATCGAAAGGACGATTGGAATCATCAAGAATTTGGAGTAGTTTCTCGCAAGACTCCCTCGGACCGAACGATCTTCCTGTCGCGAAGGAAACACCCGACCACTTTCTTCGAAAATGAGGTACATCGTGGAACATCTTCGAAAGGACCGGCCGATCTTACGTCACGTACAAAAGGAGAACGTGAGTGTCCGCGGTGTCTCCTGGAGAAAAAAAAGGGCAAAACGAGACAGAGGGATAATTAAAGGGAGCGAGAGGAGGGAGCAGGAAACTGGACATCGGCCACGTATCCCGAGGCAGCCGGAAGACCGAAAATTCCTCCCGGATGGCGAAGTAAATTCGTGGACGAGCGGTTGGAATACCAAAACTTCCGTGTCGAGACTTTGCGCGCGAGCACACGGGAAAGTAGATGCTGTGCAATTGCGCGTGGCCCTTTCGGCTTGCCAAGGAAATTTACATTTCTCGAAATGCGCCCGGAGAAAATCGAAGCTGCGAAGAATTCTCGGTGAAATGCTGGAAACCGAAATCGAAGTATCTCGCGCAGGAAATAAGAAGAGGAGCGAACTCTCCTGCATCGCTCGTTGCTGGAAACACACGGATGCCCGTTTGAACGGCAGTTTTCCGTGAATGGTGTTTGTTACAAAATAAAGGGCGAGGACGCGAGAGGAGAAAGGAAGAGCAAAATTGACGTACGCTCGTTAACGAGAAAATAGACGGGAATAAAGATCCGCGAAATTAGAGAGAGGCGCGCTCTGAAAAGCTTGCCGGCGTGAAAAAGCTCGAGTCGATCTTAATTGAAGATTCCGCGAGCAACGCGCGTTTTTGCAACGTTGCAACTTCGTTAACGTTACAGGGGCCAACTTGAGCGTTGAAAAGCCGGGAAATTTAACGTACGACGGGAAGGTTAATGCCGTGTAATATATGCAAATATTATAGCGACACGAGTTCAACCGTTTACCGTTATTTGCATTAGATCGGAATGAAAAATGATAATAGAGACCGGAGGGCGGACTACGGGCTAGGACCATGGCGAAAAGGGCAAAAAAACGAAGCCGATGTCTTTCTTTGTCATCCTCCGGCGGTTAGAGTCTCTCCTCGCGCGAGAGGCTCAGACATCTGGAAGTTCCATCGAGGAACAAGAGAGAGGACGTTGGAACGACGGAGGTGGAGGACGAGAAAGAAGAAGGGAGGAAGAATAAGAAGGGCGTATAAAACATTCAGGCACCGGGAGGAACCGGTGAATAATGCATAACCGAGGAAATGGACCGCTTAGGCGATTTAAATCTCATAAATGCATCGCCCGTTTGTTCCCAAGGACACGTACCGTTTTGTCAGGACATTCGCCGCCTCCTCTGCTCCTCTCTCGACTCCGTGACTCCTCTCGGTCCTGCGTATCGCGCACACAAGGAAGAGAAGAAGTCGAGGAAAAATCTTTGTAATTTTTTCTTCATAGACACCCTGGAAAATTCGAGTTTCGAGGACTCGGGGTCTCTCGCTGCTGGAGAGAGTACCATGGCGGACGGTGATCCACGATCTTCTCCAGAGATTTTCACCACCGAGGGTCTCTTGACTTCGAATATTATTGCACCGACGATTTACATATTTTTATGATTCGACGTGATAGAAATATTATGCGAATTCCTCCGAATGCGATAGTAGATGTCTTCCTGGCCGGGTCGTAGATTATGCGAATAATTCGTGGATTTTTCAATTAACGCGGAACGCGGACAATAGGATGCGTAATGGAAGAACGAGAAAGCGGTGGTAATTTTGAACATCTCACATTTATGGTAGCTGCTACTGTTTATTTGTAGCAAAGTACGTTCCCTCGCGAAGAAAGGTAACGACGACGTAGCACGAATACTTGGATTTGTGATGCAACCAAATCCAGGACATTTCGATGCAATTTTATTCCGAACTTTTCTCCGGTTAACGCTTCGTTACATCGCGCCTTTTCGATCCTTGTTACAAAGTCCTCCGGAATCGTTGGTAAGGATCGAAAATGCGAAGTATTTCAGGAAGACGAGAAGAAAGACTAAGGCGCCGAAAATTTTTGCCACGAGTTGGACATTCGTGATGACCATCGAGCTGCAATATTCCTACGAAGAAAAATCTCGTAGACGGGGAAACATTTGCATGGTATTTTGCTGGTCGTTTGGCAAAAGGATGCTCGTTTCGAAGATAGCGCGATCATTCCGCATACGGTCCTGGATTTTCCGGAGAAATTCAAAGAAATGGAAATTCTCTTAAGAAAACAAGACGACAGAACGATAGTCAAAATGACGAATTTGATGGTTCGCGTAAAGTTCTTTGGTTGGGAAAGTCAAAATTGCAAATGAGATGGGCGGCTTTTGAGAATAAAGGCAGGGAAGATCTGTAGCAAGTAGAAGTATCCGTGTCGTGTCAGTCGTGTAAAGATGTGAAGGGAAAGGCAGAGAGAACCTAAAGAAAAACAGAGCGTTGCTCAATGAGTCCTTTGAAACGTTTATTCCCAAAGGGACGAAAGCGCTCGTTTGATGTTTATTTCAATGGAAGATCGTGCTTTCTTTAGCGCATCGAAAGCAAAGGTCAAGGGACATGTACTTTTTGTCATTTAATAAGATGCATTAAGGACGACTTCGCCATTAAGACGTCCTATGAGAGATGCTGTTTTTAATACGCGGAATTACTCCTTTCATGCACGTTTCTTTTCGTACATTTTGCCAATGCGCTCTTGCGAGCAAGAGGGTGTAGAAAATCAGTAGGGTGCGCTCTCAATCCCACCAGAGACGACTGCTTCCAAGTATCTTAAGTAAAAATATTTCTGGTCACAGCTCTGCGAGAACGACGAAAAGCGAATTCTCCTACAAAAACTGTGCCGTTTAAAGTTCAACAATTGAAAAACTTGGTGTAATAAAGTCACGCAAGAAAACATTCGGGTCATAACTTCAACCAAGAACAAACCTTTGCATCGACTAACAGTTGAAAATTGTTATCGGTACTTCTGAGAGGAAGGAATTACTGTATCATTAAATTTCGAAAATTTAAGTACTCCAACAGCCATGAAATTTTCTACAAAAATTCCCGTTCAATAAGGGAAGAGGGAAAGAGCACTTTTGAGTAAGCTGATAAATAATTCCGAACTAAGTACCCTGTTTCCATCCGCATACCGTTCGACACCCTTACGGTATCGGAATAGATTGTTGCATGTATCGTGTCATGCATATTTATGGAGCTAATACGGTCTTATAAGTTCCACAGTTTCCCCGAGACCAAAATCGCGGGCCATGCATAACAGGCGCGACGCTGAACGCGTTAATAACAGTTAAAACGAGACAGGTAAAAAAACGAGACGGAGGAGGAAGAGTATGAGGAAAGCAGACGAAAGTACCATTCGAGAGGAAGAGGTAGTGCCATCGGCGCGCTCGTAACTCGTTTTTGGTAACTCACTTTCGCTACGATTCGAGGTGGAAAAGCTCGGGCCGAACTCTGTACAGACGCAACGGGTACCACCGCGTGCATCCAACGTACGTCCAACCTGCATCCACTACGTGCACCCTCTCCGATAGGTACAACAACCGGGTCGACGTCGTTCGCGTGGAAACGAGTTTGCGCCGGAACGGTTCCCTCGCAGAGGATCGTTTGACCCGAAAGAGAAACGGGTCGACGTTGTGCATGTGCCACCGAGGGAGAATGGAAATGAACTATTCATTTGGTAGTCGTTTGGTAAAAAAAAAAGACCGAGACACGGCCCGAAATGGGGGATGAAGTTCCCAAGTTTGTCAATTTCGACCGGCGGCGATTTAACGTTCGGCATTTTTTTCCCTTTCTCCACCCTCGCTCTGTACGGCTCAACCTTTTTTTTTTCTTTCGACTTCTACCTCTCTCCCTCTATTTCACTCTCTTCGGCGAATACAGCCGACGTTATTGCTCTCGCATATTCTTGCAATAAAACGACGGGCGATATAAAATACGCGCGAGAGCATCCAATTGTAAACTCATTTTCTGCTTCGACTTTATCGTTACGTTCTTTCGCGCGACGAGGCGCCCCATTTTCACGCTTCCTCGAGTTCCCGCCTACCCTTCGAATTCCGTGACACCCTCGAAACATGCAAACCACGTACGAAAACAACCGGAGCTAACAAAGTAAGACGCGTCTTTGTCGATGCGATCGACGTAACGAGAACGTCTCGATAATACGTAGAGCGAAGACGTATTGTATGTACAGTCACTGGTCATCGAATTAGGACCACGCACAAAAATTTCACTTTTATGGTTATAATGTTATATCATATATGGAAAATTGTCTTTGGTCATTCAAATTATTACTAAATACGTTGATAACAAAGTATACATAGATATAGATTTGTTACTGTTGTGATAATAATAGAATTGTGTGGACAATTCTCCCGACTTGAATGCCATAGAAAATGTTTGGAGCCTACTCAAAACACTTGTTTACAACTCTCCAAGCACCATATTATCTGAGTTGAAAACAAAAATTACAGATATTTGGGAAAATAACGAAGATATAAAGCATATGATAAAGCAATGTATACAAAGCATGCCGGAAAGGATACAAGCTGTCATCAAGGCAAAGGATGGAAATACGAGATATTAACATGCGTTCATAGTGTTATGTACAGTAGTAGTATATTGTGTTATTAGTTAATAAACTATATTATTACAATTTGAACAGGCCTTTTAATTTTACGGAAAACATGAAAAATGCTGAAAATTTGGAGTGGTCCTAATTCGATGACTAGGGACTGTACAATTGGCTGGAACGATAGAGCGAATGAAGTGCCCTACGTTTGCGGCGAAGATGTTGGCACCCGAGAGAAGAACGAGGGAAAGAGAGTACGAAGATAAAATATAATGTAATTACGTAAAAATAGTACCCCTTTTATGATTTATTATTCACGTCACAACTTCGATGAGTGGAAATATTCTAAGAGCTACAAGTTTTTAATAAAATCATCACAAACGCCGAATTCCGGAATTACAACGTCGACCAACTCAATGAGAGAAAAGTACACGTAAGGACATTGAACCTATCGTGACAATTCCATCGCATATACGTATTATCGAGGTCGAGAAGGAAGGTATCAGCGAAGGAGACAAATCGCAGGAGAGCATACTCGGAAAGTGTCCCGTATTTCGCATCCGCGTGACGGCCGGCGGCATCGTATAAATGGTTTAATTTCCTTATTCAGACGGCGAGCCACTTGGTATGCCGCACCGAGCATACTGATGAAACAACGACTGTTCGTCGGGAACAATCAAGAGGGTCGAGATGTTTACTACAAACAACCCATGTCAGTAGGGTGCTCGAAAGTTTCGTTGGTGACCCTCTTTCGTGCCCGTAGGGTCGCTCGTAAGGCGAAAAAAAGTGCTACTCGATCGTTTGCCGAAAGTGCCGATGCAAATCGGCCCTCGCACGCGCAAAATTCCTACGGGGCGATTCTAATTATGCAAATCATCGGCAATTCCGTCGAATTGCCTCGATTCACCGTCCCGCGTATCCCTCGGGTTCCTCGTTCGAGAGGCTTTCGCGATGCTGACCCGCTCTTTCGATTCGGAAACAGCCCCGGTAAGAAGAAATTTTCATTTCACGAGAAGGCATTTGATTCGCGTCCGAGTAAGGTAATAGCGCAATGTTTACACGGCACCGGCGGAATCTGCAATTAGCTGGGAAACGGCGGAATCAGGGTGATTCTCTACATAAAGCACACAACGGTAACAAGGTGGACAAACGAGAGAGAGAGAGAGAGAGAGAGAGAGAGAGAGAGAGAGAGAGAGAGAAAGAGAGAAAGAGAAAGAGGTAGAGAGAACCTTACGCGCAGCCTCCGCAGTGAAATTCTCCGGCATCTACGAATACAAACCAAGCGGAGCGTAGCACTTCACAGAGGGGTGTCCGCTATCTCGGTTCGTTAACGTTAATTAAGGGTAGACGCCGATAAAGGGAAGTCGTTATGTACCCTATCGATCGTGAGTAGGCGCGCTGCCATCGATGGTTTATCATTGATTAACGGATAACCAAAGCGCGCATAGCTGCTCGGACTCCAACCTGGAATATCTTATGGCTGCGTAACGTTTAACGAACCACCCCAGCTCCAAGATAGAATTGCCGGCGTCGAAGGAGCGTCGCGACGAAAAAATGACCGATTAACGAGAGAATCGAGGCCTTCGTGAGAACATGCTTCTCGCATCGGGTCGAGTGCGCCGAGGATCATTAATTTTCATTGGAACTATCGTACACTTGACGGAGACGTTCAGAGATTCCATTCATTCCCCGTACGGATAAATCAGTGACCTTAAGAGCTCTGACATCAGGGAGATTCTTGAGAAATTATTATCAGAAGAGCGCTTCATACGCAACGAGAGTTGCAGAAAACCATGGTAAAAAGTCAAATATGAAAATATTCGTGGGAGATTTCTAATATCAGGGAATTTTTTCATTTCCGATAAGAGTCTGTGTACTTGGTCGTACAGTGTTTATCGTAGAGTACACGTCACACTCTGCGATACATACGGCTCCGGAGCCGTATATAGAACATACCGAGAACGTTTGATCGTGCGTGCTAATGTATGGGAATTCATTTTTGAATGGTTTGTAGCTTTAAAACGCGTCACCGGCGAAAGATTAAAAGTAGAGAAATTTTCAGCGGACAATGCACAGAAGCCGATTATTAAATTTTGAACGAGACACACAACGCCGGGCTGCCATTGTACGTTAAAATTTCATAAATCACGCCCTGGGCAAACCGTAGTTGAATCGCAAAGGCTACCATGGCTCGGTGAATTTTCATCACTTACGCCGAGCGAAATGAATCGCGAAGAACGGAAATTATCATTGCGAGATACGCCGTGCGTGGAGAGTATTGAGTTACGTTTCACTTTGATCATTTACATCAAAGTTCATAAATGCGAATTTCATAGAGGCCCTGGGGAATGTTTCCAGACTGACGTATTCTCTTCGGATCTGCCCCGCAATCGTGCTTTTTCCTACCTTGTCAGCCCATGTAATTTCGGTGAATCGAATTACGTTAATTACATTTCACCCGAGTGTTTCCGTTTTCGTCGAAATCAGCCATCACGGAAACTTTGAAATCAATTCTCCGAAATACGATTTCGGAAGAAATCTTCAATGACGTTCTATTTTCCGTCCTTCGTTCTCTCGGTTTTACGGCTTCGATAAAGTTATGACGAACGCCGGGATAGGATATTGATCTTTAAAACAAAGCAATCTAAATATAAAGTCCATCGCGTCATTGCTAACAACCATATCATAAATAATACTACTTTCTAACACGTCACTTCCGTTACTATGCAATATTTGACCACGTGATTCAAAGCGCAAAACTGTTATCAGTTTCCCGATGAAAATGTCACAGCATACAAAAATATACAAGCAAAAGCGTCACAGTGTGCGAAGTTATAACTCGTAACAGGGGAAAAAATGGAAATCTATCTTGAAGGGAAAATAGTAGCAACGGCGAACTTGAAACCGGCCTCGCGCTCTTTCCCATTTTCGCCATCGACCACTCCGAAAAGTGGGAGGAGAATGAATCTCCATATTTTTCTGCGGTTTGACGCGTATAGATAGATGGACAGATTGATAGACGTTTCATCCAAGTTTTCCCGTGCGATTGTCATCTGGATATGTTTGACTCGTCGGTCCTTCCGGCTGCACCGAAGAGACACTCTTCGATTTTACGTTAACGAGAGACTACCCTTGATTCGGTACGATTATTCGGTAATAATGAGTGATATGATTAGATTTTTAATTCCCCCGAGATAGTTGGCTTGGAGGAGTTAAATTCCATGCGGGCGGGAATGAGATTTTTTCGTAATGAAATGTACCGTCCGTCCGTTAATGAGCACTATTCATCGTCTCTAACCCCTTCAAAGGGTTTCTATTTTGAACATTTTTTAGCACGAAAAACATGGACCTGAAAACGTAGTTCGTAATCATCAGCTGAAAAGATGCAATAAAACTTCGTAAGCCAATATTTTTTTGAATACGAAAATTTCTTTTCCAAAAATTACAAAGTACCCTGCGGATTAGCAGGTAGATCGCACTGTTTTAGCAAAATAGAAGTAATAAAGTGTACGAAAAAGTAATGTAGGAACGGAATTTCTTACACTCATGAATAGTATTAATTTTTGGAATTAGTTAGTTTGGATGGTTTGTATATAAGCGAGAGTGGATGTTTAGAGTACGTGATTTGGAAGGCGACGGATGTCAGGGCTAGCATGAATGTTTAGTCTATAGATAAAGAGAAAATGAGTGAGTGCAACAGAGAACGCATGCTGCGAGAAAGACGAAGAATGCATGCTGCGAGAAAGAGTATCGAGGGTGGATGCGAGCGCGAATTTGGGAAGAGTCTGTTGAGTTGAGAATACGGAGTTGAGTGGAGAATATAGAGAGTGAGAGTCGTAGCGTGAGTGGAGAGAGTTTAGTGAGAGATTTATATTTAGAGTTATTTTAGCATTATTCAGAGTTTTGTATTTTTATATGTTTAATAAAGTTAATCACTAGTTTTTTAATTGCACGCGTTCAGTTTAGTTTCTAGGTTACGATATTGTTAATTAATTCTAAGGGAATCTATTCGGTTTATTCGAAGACGAGTACCTATATTCTTTGGAGGCTCGTCCGGGATTAAATTAGAGTAGGAGCCTATAGTAATTGATCCTTCGCATTGTCAGACAAGCAGAATTTTCTGCAAAAATAAAGTGCAAATACGATAAGACAATGTTCCCTGATCCACGGTATGATATTGTTCCTATCTTCGTCCGAAACGTAGACTGAATCCACTTGTCGTTGAAAAACGTCCCTTTCAACGAGCAAACACGGTTTTCGCCACATTTCTCCCTTTCGTAATGCAAACTTTATTCAATCTAATATACGTACACCGATATCGACACATAGTACGTAAAATTTTCCGTTACACCCGAGTTATGAATATTGTTCGCTATCTCCTCTACCTCATCCAACCTCTCTCTACATTCTGAAAACACAATTTTCCCTTTTTTCAGCGCCCCCGTACGTTTCCACACCCCCGTTCGACCTCCTGCCAGCCCATTTTCCTCTCGACGAATGTGGTCGTGTTTTTCTCACTGTATTCTCAGTGCAGCTACATTTTCACGCGCGCACACTTTGAGTTCCGGCGCGCAACGTCGCACTTCCGCGAAAACGGACGAGTATCCATTAGGAAGACCGGTATCGCACGCAGACAGACACGGCCATGGTGTTTTTCGCAGAAATAGCAGCTTTTGTGCTCTAGAAAACGAGCTGAACCTTTGCTTCAGACGTGGGAAAAAGCCCTCGATGGCGAGGGAAGAAGGGAAATGTGTGAAAGGGAAAGAAGGAAACGGTGAAACGAGATAAAACGATACACATCGCGGTTACACTCTCTAAACCGAAGATACGAATATCCTGCTACTCGTTTCGGGATTGTCTACGGTGTCGTTCACACCGAATTTTACGAAAGCACTCACCAAAAGCCGGAGGTAGAGAAAGAGTTAGGTGGAAGGCGAAGAGGCGCCAGAATTTTCTGTTTGCTCCGAGTAAATATTTAAGCCGGTATTCCCCCTTTCCGGCGACTCTGCATTACCCTCTTCTTGGGCTCCCTCTCTTCTTCCCCCCAGGCACGTTTTCTCCCTTCTTTGCTTCTGTGGAACACAGAAGCGTGACTTTCCGAGTCCTTTTTCGAGGAATCGAGGAGATTCGATCAAATATTAGGTGCCTCTACCTGCCGGCGATTCTTCGCTCGGATGGCGATAGATGCGATTCTCGGCGCATCGTCCGAGGCGGAAGCGCGTCAAAGAGGCACGAAGATTGAACGAAGAAACGGTAAGGCGGAAAAGAAATACCCTGGCTCGAAGGAAATTTATTTCCGTGATATGGATGAAAATTCTTGTGATTTTGGGGTGACAAATTAAAAGGTCGTGAATGCAGAAATGCGAGGAATATTTTAGTATCTTCTAAAAGCATGAAAAATTCGAGAAATTCAAGGGAAAGCCCGTTTGGCACTTGTATCGCCGATTTGTCCCACGGATGCTGCGTCAGCGGAAAGAACGCCAACCGATTACTATAATTTACGGTCGAGGTAAACGTTTGCATGTAAATGCCATTCAACCCCACGGAGCACACGGAGAGAAAAATGGAAAAATCGAAAGAGTATCGACAACGACAAACACAGCCGGCATCGATTTTCTCCGCTCCCTCGTATTTTCCATTTAAACGAACAACATAATACGTGTACCTGGTACCGCGGCCATTTGTCTTACGTGTTATAAATTATAATTGTACAGAACTGGGCCAGGTATCGTTCCTGGCGTAGTAGGAAGTTCATGAAATTGAATAATTCCTCGATCAAGATATCGCCCCGCGGAACGTGTTCCGTTGTTCTTGCCGGGAACGGACGCTTCGGGATTTACGAGGCTGTTATTTACCTTTCCAAAGTAGAACATTACACTCTCAGCCGTTAGCACTTCGTTTAATAATTACCAGTTATTTTTCAGACGTCGCGGACTGATTTATCGCTCGTGCAAATTGAAACGAGCAAACTCTCACGCGTCTCTGGGCTTTGGCTTTGCGCATCGTCCCCGATTCCGCGAGAGAATTCAATATTTTTGCGCAAACAGTACGGCCGCTCGGTAATCGCATTTAAATGGAAATTACGGATGACATTTGGTACCAAGTAACTACAAAAGTGATCAACATATTAAATAATCGCCGACGGTAGATTTTGGAAAAGCAAAAATGGAAAAACAGAAATTTTATCGCCGACGCGTAGCGCGGATTATTTTCGAATAAAATCCCACCTCGACCAGACGATGCCTTTTAATGAAATTAGCTCCGGGGATACATGATATAATAACTGTTATTACTACGCCACAATGTATTTTATGATTTACACGCACCCTCTTCAATGTACATGCGTTCGTTGACTTCGTCCATCCGGAACGATAGAAAGCAATATTTTTTCGCCAACAATACAACCGTTCGCCAATCACATTCGAATGGAAATTACGAATGACATTCTCTACAAAATAGATTCCAAAGTGACCAATGTATCGAACAATAGCCCGATGGTCGGTTTAAAAAGAAAATACGGACACCATTGACACAATCAACGCTCGAGTTATTTTAAATTCGAAATTTCTCTCCGGATCGACGGTGTTCCTTTTAAGTGAAATTACCTTCGAGATATATCGCATAATAACTGTTATTATCGTAGCGCATTTTACGATCTAAGCTCAGATCGACGCCGATATCCGAGTGCGCTTTAATTTCGCGGTTTTACGTAACACACGAGCGAACCGAGTCACCCGGAAAAGGGTGCATTTATGCCAGCCGGCTGGGCGCAATTTTTGCGAAATCAAATTACAACGGTTAAAAAAAACAAGTAACGCGAAAATAACTGATACGACCCGTGCAGGTTCGTTCCGTAGGCGCGAACGGTCGGACGCTTTTTTTCATATATTTTCGCGAGGCGTACGAGAGCTTTTTTCCGAGTTTCGTTAAATTGTTTTTGGAAGTCTATTTTAATTTGTCAGATTCGCGTAATTCGCTTCGCTCTGCGGCGCCGTCGCGAATATTCCCGTTGATCGCCAAGGGTTCATGCTACATTTTGTATCACCCGACGGGATCACTTTTTCCTCCCCGTTCTTTTTCTCTATCGCTCTTTTTTAAACAACCTCTCGCTAATCCATGCTATTCGCAGCCTAGGTAGATGCATCAACGTCCGTACGAACAACGAGATTGCGTGGCCGCTCGCGGAAATTGCGTTGATGGAACGCCGACATGGCGAACGTTACACGCAGAAACACCGTGCACCGTTTCTGCGATTCGAGTTTTCGTCGAGACGAGACTTTTCACGGGCCCGCCAATTATCGGTGAAACAAATGTTCCCATTTATTAATGAGACGGGCAGACACGATATCCGAAAAAATGATTGTAGGATCGCTTTTTTTCTTCTCGGTCGATGCACTTTATCAGACACGGCGGGAGCTTCGAAATGCGATAACGTTTTGTTCGTTAAATTCATTAATGGGACAGCCGAACGATTGAAATTTGCATAAAGTACGAGTGATAAGAGGATATTAAAATTTTAAATTCCGTCTGATTTTAATTAAAATCATTATGATTTCAAAAAGTGTCCTCTAATAATTATGCGGGGCTGTCGGTCGATTTCCGAAGAATTGAAATGCACACCCTCGGCAAAACGATCGTTCCGATGAATATCAAAGCTTTGAAAGAGAATTAAATACAAAATGTAGCTCTATCCTACCGTTTTCTAGATCGTTCATTGTGGAGAACGTTTACCGAAAATTTCCCAAAGGAACCACGAGTCGCGACGCATTTCTGCGCGAAATTTATCTTCGCAATGAAGACTTCTCCGTCGCACGAGCAACAAGATGGATTAACTTTAAATAAAACTGAAAAACAAACAACCACGCCGCCTTTTGTTCTCTTAAAGACGTCTCCAAGGAGACATCCCCGGTTCTTTAGGGTTCGCGGTCCCTTCTTTCAGTAGAATTCGTTTTATCAGAGTGACAAAACAGTTCATGCGAACCTTCTGGAACTCAGTCTTTGACTTGGCAATAAAAACACGGAGGGTTGAACCAAAGGGACGCAGTAAATACGTCTTTGCCATCTGCGTCTCGGTTTTCGAGGTAAAAGGGTGGCCGCAACAAGCGTCGCGCAATTAAATTATCATCATCCCCCTACGTTACGTTTCGTCCCCTTCGTTATCAACTCTTCCATTTTCTTTTCTCCGTCGTTGCTGCGCCATGGAGCAATTAAATGTATTTATTAGCTAATTAAACGCCCGGTTATATCAAGCTAAGCCAATGAATGCAACGGAGCGGATTCATCGGCTCGAAGAAACAATGACTTCTTCCGGGCTCGGAGCATAATTAAAACAAGACCTGGTCGATACAGACGTTTAGCGCTTCCAGGCAAAGGCGAAACGTTTTGGCTGTTTAACCGTCGTACCGTGGTAATAATTAAACATAGCGCTACAACGGCGCTGAATGAGATAGGTGTACGTGGGTAATTAGGTTGAATAATCATTAAGGTAGAGGAACTTCACGTTTTCAGTATTGACGATTAAGATTAGTAGCCTTCGAGTATTTTGTTCGAAAACAAGATTTTATTGCGTGGAATTAGTTCTATCGATGATTATCGTCTTCGGTAGAGAAAGGGTTGTCGGTCACCCTTCAGGATGGTAAAGGTGAGTGTTTACGCTTCTTCAAGCGGAAGGAGAAAAAGAAATAAAATCATCGAACACAAACTTCCTCCATTCCATCTTCCCAATTGATCTCACGAGTGCGTCTTATAACCGGCACAAATGTAGTTAACGCAAATGGGAAATCGAATTAACGCCCGTGCGAGACGAAAGTTCCTCCGCGTCGAAAGTTCCATCGTTATGGCCGCATACCATTAGCCTACGAAGCAGAACGAAATCTAAGAACACGTTCGGGATGTCGCACGGGCAATCGAGACCGGCTACCGTGAAAGTCCAATTCGATTTCAACTTTTCCACCCTCTTCCCTCCGACGATAAGAAGTAACCCGAGGTACAATTTCTCCTCTACGTTCTTTTTTTTCCCCCCTTTCTTCGTCTCGGGGGTTACAAGACGCGCAGCAACCATTATATTGCCTCTTTCAGGATGGTCTTCGTTCTCTCCTCCGTACCACCTGCCTACCACGGTTTATCGATACCAATAAGGCCAGGTAAGGCGAGTTCTACTTCGGTGCTGGCCATCGAAAGGTATCTAACCTGACCTAACTTTGCGGATGAAGCTTCTCTGCGAGAGGGCAGACGCGGGTAGCGAAAGACAGAAGGGCGACGAGAGGGCGACGAGAGGGCGAGGCGAGGGAGGAGCAAATGAAAGAGGAAGAGGAGAGAGAAGTTGAAACTTCTATACTCTCACTAGTGTATACTCCTGGAAACGTCGCCCGGGGACGTACAAGGAGAACAGGGGGAGCTGCCAGTCGGAAGTTGGCAAGCCGTAGAAGGTATCATCTACGTGACAAGCTGATATGTACGTATACATATGTATGTACGATGCACGCCGGTGTACGCGAGATGGGTCTAATGTAAGGCAGTCGCTCTAGCAGATAATCAGAAAGCGAGAATCGCAGAACAATGCGTTTACGGTGTTCATTTTAAGCTGTGAAACACGGATGAAACTTAAACGCGAAGGATGTTAAATCTTATCCAAGAAATAATGGCTCGCGCTTCGTGAACGCGCGTTTCCGTTGATTTTGCTGGTAATCGTTGATGCAGCGTAGATACGTGTTCATTGGTATAGGGTCCTATTCTAATTTAATCCCGGACGAGCCCCGAAAGAATATAGGTAATCGTCTTCGAATAAACCGAACAGATTCCCTTAGAATTAATTAACAATACTGCAACCTAGAAACTAAACTGAACGCGTGTAATTAAAAAACAAAAGAGTAACTTTATCAACTAGATAAAAATACAAAACTCTTAACAATACTAAAATAACTTTAAAGATCTCTCCGCTCATGCTATAACTCTCACTCTCTGTATGCTCCACTCAACTCCGTATCCTCAACTCAACTGACTCTTCCCAAACTCACGCTCTCATCCACCCTCGATACTCTTTCTTACAGCATGCTTTCTCTGTTGCACTCACTCATTTTCTCTTTGTCTATAGACTAAACATTCATGCTAGCCCTGACATCCGTCGCCTTCCAAATCACGTACTCTAAACATCCACTCTCACTTATATACAAACCATCCACACCCACTAATTCCAAAATTAAAATTATTTATCCGTACAAAAATTCCGTTCCTACATTGGTTTTTGAGGTATCGCCGATGAATGTATAAGTTAATCATTTGAGTTTGAAACTTCTCTCGGAAAGAGACCAGATGAGGGTGCAACGTCGAGCTTACAAAACGTGAAATACAAGACAGGAGAGGAAGGTTCGTGATTTCACCCCGAATTCTCGCAAACTGAGACACGTATCGTCGAACGTGAAAGGGTACTTCGAGAAACGGCAGAGTTTTCCGGAAAAATAGCCGAAAGGCATAACCTTCTGACGCGCGAAAAGAACGTAAGAGCAAAGGTCAGTGACATCGGGGTCAAGTGCTTTCATGCCGATAGTGTAAGCTCTCGATCACGAAGCAAGAACGGTCGAAAGAGTTGCCACTGAGCTAAACTTTTGTTCTTCGACCAAGTAAAGGATAATATCGTGGGCGATGAAAAAGGGAGAAAGAAGGACAAACTAGTTAGATGAAGAGAGAGAAAGAAAGCGTGCTAGAGAGAGAGAGAGAGAGCAAAGTCACCCAAAGGGGAGTCAGGTATCTCAGCCTGACAAGTTGATGCATCCCTCCTTCCTTCCGTATCGGATTTCTTGAAAGCACTAGCGGAGAAGGATCTTATCGAGTTCTCCTTCGAGCAGGAAGGTGGGCGATGCCAGGCCGACTTGCTGCCTTTTGAAATTCGGCCCCCGAGACGATTTTACAGTATATACGCGTATCGAGGGGGAAACAAGGGATCTTTCGATTGGTCAAGTATACGCCGTTGATGTGCGAGCAGGATTTTTTCGAGAGATCCTTCCGAGAAGACCGAACCGTTGGAGGATCCTGTCGCACTTCGGCTTAGCTTCCAAACATTTATTGTACGTTCGAAACATCTGTCATCGAGGAAATCCAAAGCTTACGGATATAATATATTTTAAAATAATAGAAATCTATCGGAAAGTTGTTATTTTAAGAAGCGTACATCTTCAGAGATTTAAATACTTTTTAAAAGTTCACGACGGCCCACGATATGTGTGCTCCTATTATTTGAATTTTCTTCGATCAAGTAATAGTTGAAATTTAATTGCATATTATATAGTTAAGCAGCGGTTGACTCTTTGGTGAATTTATATTTGTGAAGTTAGTAAAGGTGTTGGCAACTAGAAAACGTAAACTTTACAAGAAGTATAAAGTTTATAATTAAGAAACACGCGATATCGATTAAAATCTTCGAATTGATCCCAGAGTTAATTAAAAGAGCCGTGCAAGAATCACGGATCGTAGTATACCGATACGAAGAAAGCACATCGGATTCTCAACGGCACTTGCTCTCAAAAGAGAACTCCCGGTAATGGCCAGAAGAATTTACGTAATTCCACTCCGGAGTCTATTTGTAGTCTGTCCTCATCCGACTTCTCAAACAAGAAACAAAACCGATTCTTATTGCGAATTCGATTCGGCCAGAAGAGCAAACTCGGTCAATCCGTAAAATCACAAGCATTACTCCGAAGAAGTAACTCGAGATTTACTGAAGTGTGCGAAAAGGGAACTGGCACGGTGAAGGAAGAACGGAAGTAGAATTCGTGGAAATAAAAGCGGGAGAAAAGAAAAGGAAAAAATCGGGACGGAGGGAAAACGAGGCGAAATACTCTCGAATCGAAAGAAAGAAATCCCAGAGCGAATCGAAACTTTCGACTTGTCAAAATTCAGCTAATGAACAGTTCCATTATCGGTGGAAACTCTTACTTCATATTTTCAATCACTCGAAACAGTGCCCTACCAATCGTATTAGCCTACGACCGAACAATTTCTGCGTTGATCCTTTCGCGGTCTTCAGTCATCGTCGATCCGACTTTTTATCGCGGCTAATTTCCTATTCAATTAACTTGTTAGGACTTCAAAGTTGCTTTGTATATTTAATCAAAACAGCCTACAATATCCACAATTATTATTATCAGCAAAGACAGAAATGCAATGACAGAAAACATCTAATAAAATTTTCTAAAAATAATTCAAATCTTTCACTTCAAATGCATACGCATCGCAGTAAGAAGAACTACATTGTCAAAGAATAACACCCAAAGTATACACCTAACTCTGTTTTTACTCGGTAAATACGTTCCAGCCAAAACCGTGTAAAAAAAGACACGAAGTACATACATAGAAAAAATGGGATTATTTCCATATCCTTCAACCCGGTAAAAAATAGTTAAAATAAATTTATTAAAAAATTAATTTTAAAAATATTTTAGATTTTTTAATCGTGCTAAATCGAATGAAGTCGTGTAAAACGGAATCATTTTTTTGTCTAGACCGGGTTAAATCAAAACCGTGTAAAAAAAGACCGTGTAAAAACAGAATTAGGTGTATATGTATCAGGATACCATCGAAATCCCCAAATTACGAACATTATCGCAAAACGGCGAAAGAGGATCGACCGAAGGAACCAAAAGAAAGAAGCATCTTAAGAGCAGTCCAGCGGAAGTGTATAAAAAGAAACAAAGGTAAACGACTATGGAAGATACGGACGGAAGCATGAAAGGAAGGAAGGAAGGAAGGAAGTAAGGGCGAAAGAAACGACAGAGGTCCTCGAGGGGGATGGAAAGCCACCAAGAACTCCCGCAGTTTTATCGGGTGAATTGTATCGGTGTCAGACGTGCCGAGTCCCGTCGGGTTGGATTCTTCGGTCCCGCGGAAATTACATTCTCGAATAGAACGTGGCGGTGCAAGAAAACGTAGGAAACGGAACGAAAAAGGGAAGAGGGTAAGATGGGCTAAAAGACATCGGCCCCGTGTATCCCTCGCGTTCTTTGCCGATACCTGGCTGGCTATACACAGCTGGAATTAAATTCTCGAAAGAATACCTTTGGCCCTACGTGAACGTGGGGAGAGTTTTCTTCCTCGAGGAACCGAATCCCCCGCGATGGCCTGATTATCGGGCTGACAGAATCGATTATTTGAGAAAAGTCGCGGGAAACGCTTAAACGCGCTTAAAATTTAACGAGTTTCCCTTTTTCCGACGATGAGAAAGTTGAACTACTGAGAAACTACTTCGTGAAGTTACCTTGGTTCTTGGATCTTTGGTGATTTTTGACTTCTCGTAATTGAATTTATTCGATCTTAGGATCGATTTGAGATAAGTGTTCACTGATTTATTGAATGTTGTCTTGCGTTTTTTAAAATGGCAACGGGGGACGTAAATGGACGAATTAATACAACTTCACACGTTGCTTTAACAAGATCCGTCTGTTACTAATTATCTCGGCGAAAGATTCAAGATCGTTCTCGTGATGCCGCTGCAGGACTGTATTAGGAGTACACTTTAATTTGATGAAAAACTGTTTACCCAAAAACTCACACTCCGCGATGTGCGTGGAGCCATAAAGCGGAATAAAAGTAACGTCCGAAATGAGGACACACTTGCCATCCTGTTTAAAACACTACTGTTTCTCTCTTTCTGTCTCTCCCTCCCTCTATTTCCTCCCTCCGCCGCATGTTAAAAAATGAATTGCACAGGGGATGAAAATAAAATAGAAGCACGATCTCTTCGCATGGAACACGAATATTTTAGCATTAAAATCATAACCAGTGGCATACTCGAACATTTATGATCGCGATGTTTCTTCGTGCCAGCTGTTTATAAACGTAACCATAAACAATACACGTTCCATTATTTTTCCACGAAACGCGGAATACTCTTTTTATCCGCTTTTATACTTTTTTTTGTCCTTTTGTCTATCCTTTGTCTCTCCTGTCCTTCTCCTTCTCTCGCCGTTTCTCTCTCTGTACTGCAAACATGATTGACTCATAAATATAAATAGCTCGAAACTCGGCTGATTTTCAGTTCACGTGAAAATACAAACGCTCGGACGAAATGGAATTCCTGACACAGTAAAGGACGGACCTAAAATGAAATAATGCTCAGAGTGGAAAATTCTCTTCGGTAAATACGCTTTCAAACGCAGCTCTCCCACCTATTTCTCGGTCAATCTTGCGATAGCGTTCCTCTTTGCTTTATTGTACGTACGAATTCGCGGATTTCCTTGAGAGATACGCGTGTCCACGTTTCCGAGATTGAATAATTTTGGACAGTCGAACATCGCTGCACAGAAATAATGAAGATTTCCCGGACGCTACTGTCGGATTCGAAATTTCACCAACTCGTGACCCTGCGGCATGTTGAAACGAGAAAGTAAAATTCTAATAACGCGAAACAGGTTCATCGTGGAATTACAAATTACACGCGAAATGTAAATTACATTTGACGAGTTGTATCAAAATTCGGGTCGATGGTAAAAAAATATTCGCGGTTTTAATATCGACGAGTTGCTGTCATAAAAATATTCACATCCGGAGGAAATATAAAAATTTCAAACTCTGTTTCACTTTTGTATTTCGACTTTTAATATATTTATAGGTGGGTTTCGAATCACCGAGACGGCTGTATATTAAATTATAATGCTAGGAATGATAAGTAACAGAATTTTAACTCGAATATGCTAATTCGGAGTTTGACCCTTTAACTCCATACAAAGCTGTCCCGTATCGAAGGGATTTCTAAGAACTATCTTCTCTAAACAATTTCGGTTTCAAAGTGTATCATTTAATAGAAATTTGAAGACCTACAGTTTTAGGAGCTAATTATTTTAGTATTTTAGCTAGTATTTTAAATGCTAATTCCAGAAAAATGTCACAGAGGTCATAAAGATTTGAACTCAGGCCCACTAGTTGGAAATCCAGATCTTCATAGCTACACACCTCAGCCATCTTCGACCCTCTGTCACGGAATGTACGCATCGTTTAAATTTGCAAGCCCAATTAAAATAATGCCGTCTTATGCATCGATGAATATAACATGTTGAAAGGAATCGTTTATTTGCATTTCGCATGTTTTACGTCATAAATATTGGAGTTATACCATTTCCTCTTTCTACAACGTCGATATAGCATTGAAACGAGTCACGGCGATACCCTAGAAGAAAGTTCGATCGCTGAGGGTTGAAATATAAAACAGGCTACTTGCATATTTAACGTTTTACGCTTGCATGTCGGCACATGGTCGGCAAACAGTAATTTGCAATCCGTGGCTATGGCGAGTTATGGCGAAACTGCACGGACGAATAATATATAATAATAGAAACAAAAGGAATACACCCGTCGGAAGCGGTGATCGATATAAATGTAAAGGAAACTTTCAAAGATTGTTTAAAGATGCTGAATTCCTTTGACGTTGAGCAATAATATTCGGGAGAATAAACGTACGAAATAACGTTAACTATCGTATAAGAGGATCAGGAGTATCTAAAAGAATTTTATCGTTTTGCGCATCCTTCCGTGGATCCTTTAGATGCGACGTGTCTTTGACTGAGGTAGAAAATGTCGCTAAGACGTTGCACCGGCAGAAGATGCACTTGCAGCTAATTTATACACATGTCTTATCCAACACAGACACGAGAAATTATTGCAGCAAGAACCGTGTACTGTCCAATTGTAGCTCTGCATAGTTAATTATGAGCCGGTAGCTTGTAAATGGAGCACTTACGTTGACGAACTTGCGGCGACAATTTTTTGGAATATGTAAAAATAAATAATACAGTAATATAAAATGCTCCGAAGCGCAATTACGAAATTTTCAAAATGTAAGCTCTTTCCCCGTTATTAAATAAAAGACCCTTAAATGGAACTAATTTTTACTCTGGTAAAATGTGGCGCCGTGGAAATAACAATAATAAAAAGTATCTTATTATATTTTCATTGATCCACATTAGAGAATGTAAGTATTTATGAAAAACATTGAAAGCTCGCCGGAAATAAGATTTATTTCTGACAACAGCTACTGTCAAATCGAAAGCGGAGACAGACGAAAAAAGATATTTGCAGAATAACGAAAACATCTCGAGCCAATTATACCAAGTACACGATACTTCGTTAACGAAACAAGAATTCCCGGTGCCTTGCAGCGAGGCCGTGTACAAGACAATGTACAAGAAAGCTAAATTCCACAAGTGCTCCTTAGTATTGGCCATCGAAATAAGAAACTACCGAAATACTTGAGAACCCTGATAATCTCTGCGCCAAATTAACAGACCGTTTCCGTCCCAATTAAAGACTCCGAAAGCGTCGAGGCGAGGCAAGGCAAGTAATAAGTTGGAATTCTAATTCGAGCAAGAAATCGGAATTCCTTGGAATTCCCGTGGACCCGCGAATCGTATTCGTAAGTACGATCCCGACAAGAGGAATAATTTATCGGTCGGTGCCAACGGCACGCGGGTGTTCCTCCTCCGTTCGCCGAAGAACTCCTCGAAGAATAATTCAATCTTCGCGAAGCAGAACGATCGAAAGTTTCGAAAAGCGCGTTCTTAAAGATTTTCCACGATGGCTATTGGCGGCCCAAGTAGTAAGTACGAGGTTCCAGGAGGAACCGTGGGTACACTGCCGATTCTCTTCTCACCCTTCTATATCATAGCAATTTTACGCCCGAGCAAACGCGCCGTTTCGAAGCTCACCGAACTCGCTCGAGAACTTGGAATGATTTGTACCGTGAGTCTGACCTGGCTCCTCTCCTTTCTCCTTTCTCCTTCGTGCCTGCTGCACTCATGCAGGCCTCGTCTTAATTCAAATTCGAGGCGGTCGAGAGGGTGCATCGACACCCTGGCATACATTGCAAAATATGCATTTACATTTCCTCATCGTCTCTTCTTATTTTTTATTTCAGCGTGAAAATCTCCTTTTATATCGACACATACATAAACCGAGACACTCTCTATTCGATTTTACATCACGGATAATTATTCACTAAAAAGAGAAACAATGAGTATTTTTATGACTTATATACAGATATCGTCCGCAGGTTAAATAATTTCATTGCACGTGCCAATCTCTCGGTTTTACGTAGCAGTATTTTTTAACAAATTGAGAGAGACTGAAACAGCTAGGAGGTTAAATATTAACGACGTCGAGCGTTACGAGTTATTGTACTAATTTTTACGAATCAACGTGGGTTGAATAGAGTTTTATTTTTACAAGAAGGATCTTCGTTGATTAAATGCTTTTTTATAGTGGTGCACGTCACGGTGTTTTTTATAGGACGTGTACACATGGTCGACACAGTAAGAAGATTAAATACGAGTACGCTTCTTAAATTATGAACGTAATCTCGTCTAGGGGAGAATTTCCCCGGATATCGTAAACGGAACAACGAATAACCAGGTTTTCGCGATTACTCAGGCAAATAAGAAAGCCTCGGAATACGAGCCCAAAGTATAAAGCTCCGATGGCGAACGTATAACCCGTGTATTCGCGTCAGGCCGAATGATGTTACTTAAATTTTGTCATTCTCTCGCAGACGAGGCGTTTGCGCCCTTGCACGGCTATAACATCTCGCGACAACTTTGTAGGATATAAAGGGTCGGAAGGGCCGACGGTAATCTTCGCCGACAAGGTGGCTCGTTATTCCCATAGGGAGCAGAAAAAGTCTCGAACATCGTGGCGCTGTGTATTGGTTTCGCTTCGACTGCAGATTTCAGATTAGTCGAGTGATTTACAATGAAATTGCTGTAGGGTAATATTTGTTATATATATTTGAAATCATTTTGGAACTTATGTACTGTGCACCTGGGTATTTTTAATTTGTTGTTTTACTTTGATGATAACGAATAAACGTCAAATTTACGATTACAGAATGAAGTTTCTAAGTACATTAATTTGGAAATACTTGTCATTCTGTATTGCAATATGATTAATAAAGATATCAAATAATTTATATTACAAAAGGCATATGAAATATTTTGAATACTAAATTCAATCTAAAATTTAATTTAGCATGTTCTGAAATACTAAATTCAATCAGGGTGTTATAACATCAAAGCAGTAATATTCGAAAGCATTATCAAAGTCGTGCCAATAAAATTATAGAAATAATCAAATCATTTGTATCGTTAAAATAGAAATATATCCAGCGGACCACAAGTATTTATTACTCTCGCATAAACGCGGTTACACATCCAAAATTAATATACACCGACTATACTCCTAGTTTACAAAAAGCAACGGTGCCCGCGAGTTTATTTTTAAACCGCTCTTCTTCCATTAAATGGCGCCTCCATAAAAGCGTTTGTTCGCTAAATCACCTGCGCGTTGCAAAATGATTCTCCCCATTACCTTGAAACTTTTATCATACGGGAGGGTGGGATTAGAGAAGGTTGCACGGAGGATTTGAATCCGGGGAGCTTTAGAACGGTGGTCTCGCTGTATAATATTCTTTCGCTCTAGCCGCGACAACGTTTAATGCGGCGTAACGTTAAGCGACGTAAATATTAAAAGCTCGCGACACGGCAAGCAGAAACGGAGTCCTGTAGTCAAAGCAAAAGATCGCCTTACGATCTCGAAAGACTCCCTTTTTAAAAGTGAGAGAAAGAAAGAAAGTGGGAGGCAGAGATACAGAGATATATGGAGGACGGATATAACAGTGGCAACTGAGAAAAATGGTAGTTGAATGTGCGCTACAAACAAGTCGGTTAATACGAAAACAACAAATATCGCGGAAGCAGCGTTTATTGAAAATAAATTCTTAGGTAGAGAAGATAAAAAATCGTTGGGAATTTCGCAAACGATCTGGTGGACATAGAAGAGCATGATCCTTTAAGAACTTCACCGCATTGTAGATCCTTTATCTTCTGAAGTATCAGATTTTACATCAGCAATTTTGATTGAAATCTAATAGCAAATGAATTATAGCGTCGTCGCTAATAAATCATAAAGTCCACCCGAAACGCGCAAGTGAATATTTCCAATGTCATATATGACAAAGTAGAATAATCAACGTAGTCATAGTAGTCAATGCAGCATTGTCCGACCCCAACATCCTACCCTGATGGAGGGGACTTAAAGTGCACCGCAATACACCGTTAATTATCTACTTTACGACGGTGCATCTCTTCGAATTGCCCTCGATTACCCAGTTCGCAATGAAGCAGCATCGAAGATACCGCGAAAGAGCCATTCCCTGAGATTATTCGACGCGCAAGCGTCGGCAAGACTTCTCCACGCTTTTCTCCGTCTTTATGCACCCTCGATGAATACGGGAGAGAGAGAGTACGTTAAACACAAATCTCTGAGATTTCGTAACCGGCTGAAATTCTGTTTCTTTCGCGTCTCTCTCCTCACGTTTCGACGCATTTAACTCTATCTCACCGGGCGCGCTGTAATAGGACGTCGGGGCGCATTACAGCCGGCGAAAACTCAATTTTGGTCGAGGCCAAGAGAAACTTCCACTCGCTTTTCTTCTCTTCCCCATCTTCTTCCTCTTTCTTCCTCTCCTACCATTTCCATCCCTTCCCACTACTTTCTATGGCCCTTCGTAATTCGTTTCTCCTTTTCATTCTTTTTCTTTTTTGGTTAACCAAGCGGTATTAAAGATATTATGCCCAACCAGCCGGCACTGAGAGTTCTCGCCGTTTCACGGGGAATACACTCGGAGGATTCAAGAGGGTGTAAAGCGCGATACCAAAAGTAGCCTCCGCTTCTTCCGCTGGCCGATGGCCGCGGTTTCCACACACACGCGTGTTCGTGAATGAACAACTCGACGGTGCCGAGGTGCACGCTTGAAAAGCGGCACGAGGTATTTTCCAACGGGAAGACCTTCAGGGTGTTCTCAAATTGATGGAATTTTATAGACGTCCAGTTCTTGTCGAAGTAAACAGTCGAGTGTTGGCAAACATTGATTTGGAGATTAATGATTCCTAAACTGTAAGAGGGAGGAGACCTTGCGCTCTGCAGAGCGAAAACGACGAATTTAAAACTGCTGGTGGGATGCGAAAGATCGATGGATCGAAATCTATATAAAACTGTAGGTTGTAGGAGAGACGACCGGGTTGAAAATTATGACAAATTGAAAAAGATGTAAATAACGAACCTGACACTAAATTTAACAAAGAGCCACGAATCGCAACCTTCATACACTCAAGAGACTCATTAAAAACAGCAGTGATTTCTTCTGAATTTCTATGAAATTTGACGACACACGGTTCGTTATCTCACTAACACAGAAACCATCAGTTTGAGAACACCTTGCATATTCAACCGGGCGGACGACGAGGAGTAGCATGCAGCGCACGAATATTCAAGTGATACAAAACCTCTTCTCTCCCTCGCCGATCGCAATTTTCCGAATTAAATGCTGAAAACTGATTCGACAATTTCACGAGTAAATCACTCAAAACAATTGCGGCTGGTAGATACTTCGAAGCAGAATTTTCCGCGATGACTTTGAATCTTTTCCAGGCGTTTATTCGACGCGCTGTAACAGTGAGTTGTTTGTCTCCCGTTTAATTTTCGCCAGAGCGACGCCAATGAAATTACAGGCGTCTCGCAAACGACCCAGGATGTCCCGGGGCATCACCGGCAAGTTCCGTAGTCGGTGCTTCTTCGCGGATTAAATCCAGAGGCTTAAAGTGCATTTGCCGTTTTCCGCGCGTACGACGCACTGCGTGCGAATACCTGGGCGTCTGCGTGCCCGTGTAAACTGTTAGACACACTCAAAACTTCGGCTTCTCCAGTACGTAAACTTCGTTAAACCGAGTTACTTTAACGGAGCGCAAAGCCCGCCGGCCGGAACTTCTGACTCTCTTCCGTCCTCGTAATTCGGTTAGCTCCGCGTTGCTTCCTACACCACTATAATCAGGCCCGCGAAATTGTACTATCTTTCGGCGTTCCTTGTCGGAGAAAGATAAGTTGTAGTTTGTAGGGTGCAATTGGACTAGTTCTTTTTTTTAAACGAAAGAAGGAAGCAGTTTGAAATTTGGTGGACGATTGGAATCATATCTCGAGGTGGATGTTAACCCCTTGCACTTTAACTCTTTGAGGCACGGCGGGATTAAAAGCGTCCCACCTCTTTGATGCATGAAGATGCACGGTGGGACATTTTTGTCCAACCTCTAAAATTTGTATTATTATGTAACTTTGTTAATAAATATGAACCAACTTTATTCAATCAAAAAAAAATTGTGCAACGTGGGTCCTTTTGGTTTTTGAATTCTCGTGCCTCAAAGAGATAATGGCGTGCGGCACAAGTGAACGCGGTAAATGGAATAGGAAATTTTGAAGTTTTCGAAAAAGTGTTCAATAGAAAATATCAGTGGGACTGGAGCCCTTGCAATTAGTTCTGTGCTATTAACCCTTAACGGTCGTAAGTCACCTCTGACGTGACATCAGTACTTTGTCGCTGCGGTCGTATGGCACGCGTGAGGTGACAAAATGAACCGAGTTTAAACTCGCTGTCTGTGGAATGTGTGGTCAATTGTCTTATCAACTGAACATTACGAACGGAATGATTAACATGTTCAATGATACACCAGCGCATTTTTTAATCTAATTTGAATATTCTGGCCTCAAAAAATGAACAAAGAAAAATTTCTGAGTTTGGATAGCAATAGTGGCAGCGAATTCTTTAAAAACAATTCTGAAAGTGTTTTTGATTCTAGTAATGAGACTAGCAGTGACTCCTGATTGCATTCTAAGAAAAGAAAAGTTGTTATACTTATACAAAATTAAAAATGAAGAAGAATATGATATAGAAGAAAATGTTGGTGATTCATATAATGATCGGCAGCAACGATGATGATTTATTGATAATGATTTGTGTGAAACTCATATATTTGTAAGATTCCTTCAAAAAGTATATAATTTCTAACGAAAATGTTGTTCTTACAATATTGAAAATTTTTCGAATATATACTGCAAACAACTACAACCTAGTGAGAATCATGTATACAAAGCTAACATCCGATAAGGGTTAATATTGCGTTAAGTTACACGATATATCGGAAATCAGTGATAAATTATTATTTCAACAATTAATTCCGAGTTATTGCGCGTTCGATCACAAAAGAAATTGTACGGCAAGGGGTTAAGAGATATTGAAGAAGTGTAGAAGGGCATCTATTAACACTAGAACTACCGGCGTTAAATCTATTATATTTAATTATGTCAAATAAGTACTTCAGAGAAAGAATTGAATTCTGTACTGTATGCTTTATAAGGTAGGCGGGGAATATCGACTGTATAGCTCGTTTATAAAAATTCGCATTATTATACAAAGTTAGAAACTCGACCTTTTGACTGTCTTGGTAGTTCTAGCGTTAATGTAAGATATTCTCTAATTTGCAAATTATATCTTGCCAAAGATAGGGTTTTAAATAAAATTGAAGGAAAAATATATGCCAGAGGGTTCTACAATTTCAGGTCGTGGGTTCAGTGACAAGTATTAAATTGAAACGCTATAATACCAAGCTGGAATCGTTATAACGAAAATTCAGCAGACAGTTTAACCACTATCGATATCAAGTCTGGTCGCAAGCACCGATTCCACTTAATATTCGTGCAGCAATGACAAACCTCGTGACACAGGCAAACCGGCAAACACGTATCCGGAATAGCCACGGGAAACTAGCCGCACCAAGAAGCAAGAAGTACCTTCGGTGCTGGCAAGTTGGTGCACTGGAGTAACGTCTATTCGAGTAACCCCGATGTTGGATAGTTTCGAAATTAGTCCAGCTACGTTGCCGCATGCTGCATCGAGCAACTTGGAATAACGGCGATGTATTTGACCCGTTACTCCTGCTTTCTCAATTACATCGGTAGCACTCGCCCTACCACCACGTCAAAGTTAATACGTTATAAAGTAAAAATTGCCAAGAATTACGCGCTCGTGATGCAAGGGAAGTTCCATTCCCGGCGAGTGCCGTAAAATCACGGAACGCAAAGTCGAGAAAATTGCAATCGAATAGCGACAATTTGCAAGTGCCTTCTCACAAACGTACACTAAAGCTCGGAAATTTTTCTTTTCCTCCCGTTCTGGCCACTCTTTCTCCTGGTCGATGAAGAATCGTAAAGAGTCCAGCCGAATTACTAAATCTTCCAGGACGGAGGAATTTCTCGGTCCTTTTCCCCGCGAGTTTAAAAACTATTTCAAGAGCGAAAGGCCCAGATACCTTTTCGCTTCCTCGGAGAAAAGACTCCGAGAATCCATTTAACTTTTATGACACCCGTAGCCGGAGTCTTTACTGTTTTTCGATGGACCGTATCTTTCGGGGAAGAGAACCGCGCCGAAAACTCCACCCTCTCTCTGTTTGCGGAGCAACCATTCTTGCAATTTCGAGCGATAGTCGTCGATTCGACGATTTAAAGGGGATACGAATAAGGAGGGAAGGAATCGTAATTTTAGACGGTCTAAAATCACGCGTACGCAATACGTGACGTAACGTGAGTGAATGGAAATTCAATCTCAAGCGGTCGGATGACGTTTTAACATTCGGATCTGGAAGATTCTTTCTTCTCTTTTCTCTTCCTTAAAGTACGCCATAAAATACGAGGGAAGTGTGTCGCAGCGACGGAGGAACATTTGCCAGATTTCCCTGTAGTTACATGGGAGTTCGATCGTTTTGTAGATCCCAAGGCATAAAAACCGCTCGAGAAAAGTCGCTATCGAGTAAGATAAGGTGAGAAGATTGATAGATGGATTGGTAGGGCGATCAATGTACGGTTCTTTGCTTGCGCGATAAGAACCACCACCTCCTGAGATTGGATCCAAAATGCAATTACGTAGAAAAATGATTCGCGAAGGAATTGCAAAAGTACGGACAAAAGAACGTTATAGTTGGACTATTCTCCTCGCTTGATATAGTAAAGAGAGGAGTTAAATCGGGAGAAAGTAGCCGCGAAGAAGGCAGGGTGAAAAGCTTTCTGAAAGTTTGCCGGATACGTTCGAAAAAGCCTCGAAAGGGATGAAACTCTTGAACAAAACGAAACGCAGGCGAGGGAGGAATTTTTGAATGGCCGGAAAAAGTTGCTCGGTGAACGAATAATGCGACGACAGAACGGAAAATTGTGAAGCAACATTAGACCGATTGTGCAATAGGATACGAAGAAATCGCGAAATTCGCTGCTTATTGCAACGATAAGTATTCCCCTAGAGGAACTAAACCTCATGAATTGAATGATTTTTAAATAACCGAGTATTTTAAGATCATGAAGAGCCAACCTTTGTTGACATTTTCATCTCAATTTCAACAAAATTGGCCTACATACTGCAGACGCCATGATGTTAAAAAAAGGAGTCCAAGATTAACTAAAACATCTTTTACAGAGACGCATTTTTTTATTTTTTAACCAAATCTTTCATCAGCTGAAGTGAATGTATCCAGTAACAGAATTGCCCCTATGCAAACTCAAATCCACGTGCTATGAAAACCACTCATCAAGCAAGATTCCCATTTTAACATTTCAACCTCGACTGACACGGTCGTTTGGATCGGAAAGGACGTTTAAGGTGGCTTTCGAACCACGAAGATCGAAGACGCGTAAACCAACCGAGACTAAGTCCAAAGACGTCGGGAGCATAGTATGGCACCAGGTGCGTCGAAATGGAACTACCCGCTTTTCGAATCAGTTTCAAAGGTCACGTTCCGCTATTTATGCACCCCCAACGCTCCTTTGCCGTGAGATGCCACGGTCAAGGATCGATACGAAGGTAGTTGGGATCGTTCGAAAACCAAGAACTGGTTGCTGTTGCACGTTCTAAAATATACATGTATACTTCGTTCGAGTTTCGGTCATGGAAACTCGAAAGATACGGGGAGAGGAAAGTTTAACCGTTTGAAACCTGGCGCACAGTAGTAAAGTGAGAGACCAGAAACAAGGCACCTGGGATGGAGGGGGAGATTGCTCTCGCACCGCCTATCCCCGCCATGTCGGTCCTGGATACCTGAGATCGACGAATGACAACGGAAAATAAAACAATCCTTTCGTCGTTCACATGACGGCGCCACGAATGTGCAGGCCTCTCTTGCCAATAGCGCGTCAAAATCGAAGATGCGTGAGGGAGAGGGATGTCCCTATCCGTCGGGCGAATCAGAGCAAATTACCCCTCGAGTGCCTTGTTTCTGGACCCTCAGTATAGAATCTCGTCGAAAAGTGCCAAGCGGCGGGATAACGCTACTGCATCCACGGTGATGAAAATACAGCACGTTCTTTTGCTTGAAATTTGAAGGACGCAATTGCACTGCGTGGGAGTCAAACGGTTACTGTTTCTAGAAATTGTTATGACGATCAATTTAAAATAATAACGTTACGGACTGATTTCGTGTAATAATCCTTTCTTCTGTGAAGTATTTTTAATGTATTGGTATAAAACTTGCTATATTCCGTTGCCAGATAAAAGTTGATATAAAAGGTGAAGCTTGAATCGGCGAAGTATCAAAGTAGATTGCAGGAGATGGAAAAGAAAGTATCGAGGAGAATACGATAGGAAGTATAAAACGCGGGAAAGTTATTCGAGGTCTCGTCAAGCTACGGTTTAAATCGAGTTACGTAATTTCACGAAAACAGAACGGATTTACGGACTCGGTATAATGTGTATGGAAAAGTGAAGACAGAAGAGAGGAAAATACGGTGGATGATTAGACGAGCCGCAAGATTTATCGCGCTTTAAAATGCCGTTCCACGAGCGAAGGATATAAAATACAATTTATTAGCAATACCTGCGAAATAATCGTTTAACTCAATTCCGTGCAATTACGCGATGTACCGACTCCCATCGGACTTTAAACGCGTATTCGGATTAAAGTATAAAAGGGGAAGCGAAGCAGGAAAAGCAAGGAAAAATAAACAAGGAAACGATATCGATGAATCCAGCCGACCCAAATATCGCGGCCGATAAAAGTCGAGAAAACGCGATCTTTCGAGCGAGAAAACTACCGCGCCAGATATCCCAAACGCTGGTCATAACGCGAAAGTAAAACACGGAATATTAATTGGAAGATTTAAACTAATTATCGCGGCGCTCTGGTCCAATTAGCGTGGCTCCGGCGGAGCCGATGTTCTCGAGAGACTCGCTCAAAGTATAACCGAGAGCTGCTGCAAATTCTTTGCGATCCACGATCGCGCGCGTCGTGATTTCCATCGAAAATCCCTCGCGCGAACGAGTTTGTAAAAAAAAGTGCTTCTACGTGGATGATCATTCCTACGAAACGAATCATTCTATGATATGAAAACTGGCGTTCCATTTTTTCCTCTCTCGCTTCTGCTTTCCCTCTGTCTCTCGCTCCCTCGAATACCGAGCTACGACGAACGAAATGAAATTTGCTCGCACGATCTCGCAAAGGAAGCTCGACAGTCGACATGAATTCGCGAAAGCAAAAAAAAGAACGCAGCTAAACGCCCGACTGTGGGGGGTCTTCGTCATTTTCAATCAAAATCCCAGACGTTCCACGGATACGCCCTTGTAGATCAGATGCCGAGTGCTCAAAGCGTTCTAATTACTCGAGGCTGCCTAGTCATTAGTATGAATAAGTAAGCGTCCCCGTACGACCGTAAGGAATTAAAGTCTTTTAATTAAAGAGCCTTTTTACGGTGAATTTAAATTGCCTGATTTCCCAGAGTTACCTCCCCTAGGTTCCCTCTTTTCCATACGCACCCTCTCCCATCCCTTTAACCCCTATGCCGTCTTTCACCTGTCGAGCGGTCCTACCACAATTACGTATACAGAGGTAACTTATCCGTTCCAAAAAGTCTTACAATTAGTCTAAATAATCCCGTATAATCCATGGAGCAGACGTTCCACCGCAACGTACTTCTCTCACTCTCTCTCGTCGGCGTGTTCTCCAGGACGATTAAAAGCGCACGGATAACAGATGGCTTCGTGTCACTCTCCTCTGTGATGGAACGTTTCATCCCGAGGTATTCTCCCTTTCTGCGTAGAATAGATTTGTAACTTCGTGCACACGCGTCTGGACTAACGGGGAGAACGTTTTTGGGATACAAAGTGGAACGAGTACGAAGGCCACGGCAGTTTGCAGGTTTCTCCGTGTGATCGTAAGGTCACCGCAAAGGGGGGACAGGGGAAGAATCGGGTTAAATTTTAGACGAGATTCCATCGGGTTTGTAGAACGTACACGGAGTTATACGTAGTTATAAGAATCACGGTAGTCGATGTATGGTATGCGTACATATGTACATACCTATATCGAGCTGTTACGAAATTACACGAAACGTGGACTTGTAACTGAAACAGTAAGTTAGCGCAGCGTAGACCTGCGTCGTGGCTGTCTCGCAGTTGGGTCAACTATGATAATAACGTTCCAAGTTGTTGGGACTGGATACACGGTTCCCATTGTGGACATATCTTCAACCAAGGGTAACCGTAGTTCAGGGAACTTTACGCGCGAAACTGCCTCGAAATTTAAATAAGAAGCACGGCCGAAGTTAATCTCTTAAATTCTATTAGCTCTCAGCTCGCAGAGGCAAGTTTTCTCATCAAATATATACACGCGTATTCGTGCATATATGTTCGTACATATAGCTTGATACGGTGCTAAATTCACGGGACGATTAGCGTTGGTTATACGCCTCTGATGCACTTGTACAGAAGTAATCGAAACTCCCGTGTGTACATGCATGCCCGCTATTTGATCCTTCATATGGGATCGCGTGTCCAACTTCAAAGACCCTGCTATGTAGATAGAACGCGATACTCCGTGTTTATGCCGGCCGAACGTACGCGAGTGAATGGTTCCTCCTGGTTATAGCTCTCTTCGACCTAATATTTAGCAACTGAAACATTCCGTAATTATGCAGTTTGCGATGCACGCGCATCTCGCTCCCTCTCGTAAAATCCTGCACGTCCTGCATCAATCTCCGATCTTTCGCACGAGCAGATGCTTTTCGCTAATGCGGAGTTCACTGCCGAGAGAAGATTCTCATCTCGGAAATTCGGATTTTAGCCGAGCTTCCATGCTAATGTACAAAGCCACGCAGATAAAGCACAATTTTTGACCGCAGGTATTCGCTCAGAAGAGAAACTACCTATGGAAACTATCTGTCTAAAAGTTCGTCGAATCGATACAACCAACCTTCTTCCTTCCATCTGATATTTCGCCGTTGATTGGAAAACTACGAAGAAATATAGGTCACAGATGATACGTAGATAATTGTTAAAATTGGAAATATAATATTCTTAATTTCAAACATACCTATCTGTCCATAGCTTGTCCGTATTCTCCGAATAACGGTAAAAAGTTCTTCCTACGGAAGTGCGAAAGATATAACGAGATGGAACCACCACGGAGAAAGAATTGTTTTTCGACAGCGAAAGGGAAGGTCGGACAATGCTTTGCGGATTATTTCGACGATCGTGATTTAAGCTACTTAAGTATGCGACGTTCTCTCTCAGCCTCGTAAATTTTGCGCGATGCGGAGATGCGAGAAGCCCGAGTGGAAGGCACTCGTGTCAAGAGGGAATACCCAGACTTCGACGGACTTCGGATACCTTAATATTGCATTCCTGGCTTCCCCGGGCTCCTACGAGCACCGTATAAGCAAGCACCCTATCCGAAAGCCCGCACAGTACGATGCGATATGCCGCCGCGAAACGAGTCGGTTTACCCCTGGCGAATCTCGCCAGTTCCGCCGACCTCCACCCTCTCCATCCCTATAAAACGAAAATCACGCGGGCCCATTTTGTATATCGTGGCCATATTACGGGAGAAATGTGCACGACCTTATCAGAAACGATGAGAGGCGGGAAACCTGTAAATATGTACGACTTTCGATGATGCTTCGCGAAGAATCTATCGGGAGGGTTGTACGCGGAAATGCGGTATTTGATAAATTATACACACGCATGGTGGTGTACGAAGGTGGGCGATATTTCTACGATCGAAAGTTCATGTATTTCGTTATAATGTAAATACGTTCGGTTTACTACTGATATTTTTTTTCAATTTTTTTGATTTGAATTTTGTACATGCTGTTCAAATGTTTAACACTATTGGCACTTTATGTATATCTGTTCTGTTCGTAGCCTATCGTTTGACCGGTTATGAAATAACGATTATACTTTTCAGACGAAATGCAGGATATTATACATTTAGCCCTTTCCGGACGGAGACTTTGTTGAACATTGAGAAATAATCATTTCTTTGGCGATCAAAGACCACCTTTTTATCAAAAAGTCAGAGGGTTAATGTATATAAGTTGTAAATTACTACTTACGTAATCATATTTCAGCGGTTATATTTCAATTTTTCAACTCTCACCATGTATACAACCATGTGTCGTCCTCAAAGGGTTAATATAGGTATCAACGCAAAAAAAGCGTTTAGTTAATAATTCAAAAAATTACATATTTTTATTTAATTCCATTGAACTGGTCATTTGACCGGGTACGGTACGGTTAGTGTTAACAAATAATTTTAAATGCAACACATCTAGAAGGATGTTAGATACTATAAGATTGCTTATTTGTGTGTAGTCTATTTTTTAAAGAAAACTCTTACACGTAAGCAGTACAAATCCTGATGAACGGCATCGTTAGAAGCTCAAAAGTTCACGTTTTGCATTAACTTCTACTATATATCTTATGTATGTAGATTCCTTGTGAAGTGGTCCTTTGCCGTTTGGGTATTATGTATCATTAAAGTGTTTTCTCTTTAGTTAATATTTTCAAACGAAACGCTCATACATTGGCATTCCTGATACCTCAACGTTGCCAGGCAGAAACGTCCTCGTCACTTCGATTCGCGTGTATTACACGGAAAGAATATTCAACAGCATTATTACACGCGATCGCAAAAAGTTTACTATCGTTTACCGTAATTCAGTGAAAGTTAAGAAATCACGCTACCAATATCTTGTATTTCGCAAAGTATCTCCGCATTCGACGAAGCCGTAGCCGAAGGGTTTCATTGCGAAGTTAGAAACGCTACCTAAATTATCAATTCAAAGTAATTGTTATGCGGCAATTATAAACGCGTGTATTTTATTTAATGAAAAAAAAAACAAAGAAGACTTCATATTCCATTGCATCGTCGCTAGTTCAACGATGGAATTAAACTCGGTCGCGAAAAACGCAAAGACCCCGGCAAGAAACGTGACTTGGGACGTTCAATCGTTACCGCTGCAATTAATGCAACTCGGCAGGCGCAAAGATATCCAGGAGGCATTTTCGATCGGTTCAGCGGGGGGCCGATGAAATATCTCGTAATTCAAGGAAAGTTTCTCGCCCACGTAAGTGCGAGAAGAGGAGGAGGAACTAGGGAAGGAGGAGAGGAGGATGATTTATAGGAGGAACGGAATAAGAGAGGGCCGAAGGAGAGCGCACGAGAGACGAATCACGGAAGGAGGAAGACACGAAGCGACTGAAACTTGTTAGTTGTAGACAGCTATTTCTTGACAATGAAAAATATCATAGAAATTTTATACGAAAATAATTCTGGGTCGTGTCGCTTCGTACGTTGAAATGCTTTTATCCCGACATAATTCCTCTCGCACCTAGAAATTCCATTAATGTTTCTGGCACGCGGTTTATTTTAGTTTACCTGTGAAAGGTTTTTAATATCGATTCCGTCAAAGTTCGATCCATCCAAGAAAATGCTTTAATAACGTTTTTAGCAAAGGCACTGTTCACCTCGCTACGACCTGTAGGAACAGCGGAACACGAAATCAAAGTTCGACCGGTCGTTAGCACCCTCCTTCCGGGCCGTGTGCTTCAACGGACCCCGAAATATGATTTCTAGGATTTTGGAAATTCATATCCGGTTGATATTTTTCTCAATTTTGATGCGCTTTCTTCACGAGATTCTTTGAAGTCCAATCTATCGATCTAGTCGCGAAAAATAGCTTTTGCATGGCCTACTTATTTGATATAGTCAAAGGATAGCCTTCCGACGATAACTTTTTAGCCAGGTAAGAGTTACTATTTCTGCCTAAAAGCATCTATACGTTTCCTCGTACCGAGCACACGTTCGGCAGGAATTTGAAATTTGCGTGGTTACCAATGGTAAATCACGATGGCGAGCCGTGGAACATCGATCGTGCGAAACTCATCCATCACGATAGTGCGACAGTCGCGTATCACAGCATTCGACAAACACGTACGTACATCCACGCATCATTAGCAGCGTTTACGATTAAGTGGCGATCGTCATGTCGCGTCTTCATTTGATTCTCATTAGCACGTAGGCTTTCGAATTCGTGACACTTCGTTGACTCCCAAAAGCTACATTACAAAGCAATATAACGACGTTGTATTACTCATTTCTGGCACCCTTTTAGCAGGGATTGAACGACCCTATTGTCCGAATTACACTTATAGGGTATCTGGGACGTTTCTAAGGAAGAATTTATAGTCTCTATTATAGGTAAGCATAAGTCGACGATGTAGGGGTGTCGGAAATAGTGATATGGGCCTTGGGAACATAAGGTAGAATTAGGAAGAAGGGTCTTCCTCTCTGAAAGAGAATAAGAAGATACGAGGAGACGCGTCTCTTGAGCGAGGGTAGTTTGAGTTATGACATTAAGCATGGCATACCGATGACTCGCGAGGGAAAACAACGAATTAATTTATTAGGTGAGATTATGTTCAATGCATATTTCTTAACATAAAGTACTAAATAACATCTATCAACGAATATTCTTTCGTTAAAATGTATACATGGAACAGAGTTCAGAGGGTTCGTCGAAGAGAATCGATCAGCAGGAAGTCGCTATATCTTGCAAGCTATATATAGTTGTACTATAGTTTAATAATACGAATACCATTAGATGTAATCATCTCGGTCATAATCCACCTGCCATCGATCCTCCGCTAAAAACTGACAATCGTAACCAAGTATTACGAAAGGAATCTCCGAGCGGAGCGAGTAGCCACGCGACGGAAAGTATAAAATTTATAGCGGACGAGGTACACCATCCGCAAATTGGATTTGCAAATCCCTCCGCGAGGCATCCAAGCCCGAGCGTCGTTTATTGTCAGCCGGGCAACCCTTCGTCGGATCAGAAATTTTCTCTCGGCCGCTTTCTTTTCCCGCCAACTGCCGACTCGTCTAGGTTGTTCTAGGTATCCGCGTATCCGTAGATACGTGCCCGAGCTATGTTTTCGCAGAGGGGCTTACCGGCGGTGCCGGCGCATAAATGTAAACCCGAGGAAACTGAGGAAAACGGCGGAAGGGAAAAAAGATAGGAAGAGAGGCTGCCGGAGGATTACCATGGTCGACACGAAAATACCGGGAGACAGGTTAACGCTATCCGCACGCAGGCGAAAACTCACCCCTAACCCGAGAATTTTTATATCCAATCCCACCGCCGACGGGCTTCTCACCCGCCAACGGTGATCCCGCAAAATTACAGGAGACCCTTCGCCCTCGAACATCGGGGCTGAATAACTTCCTGCTACCGATATACATCTCGATAACCCTCGTCTCCGAACTCTTCGAAATCTCGAGGAACATCGAACGACGTTCTCGAGGAACCTGAGGGGAAAGAGATAGATTAAGAAAACAGTGGTCGTATCAACTACGATTCCGTCAATGTGGCGAAAAATTGGAAAGCCATATCGTTCGTTAAGTTCAGCTGACAAAAAATCTCCGCTATGTACCTCGAGCTACGTGAAACGAGATTAGCGGTTTCCGATGGTTCTCGAAGCTTGTCGAGCTGATTTTAACATACTGTTAATAATATAAACGCAAAGGGATATCTACCTCAGAGTGGATTTTCAATCTCGTGAATACGAGAAATAACGTAAAAAAATGTACTCCGTGCTCGTTGAGATTACAACCAGTTTGAGATTTATCGGGACTCGTGCCGCGGAGCGTAAAGGAGGAAGGATTGTCGTTTCTTTTGTAAATATTTGCCAGGCATTGCGAGCTCGCGGATCCCAATTACGATAGTCTCCGTTTCGCGAGACAGAGGGAAAGTGGGTAAAAAATCACAACCCCCGTAGGATCTCGTCGCGAGGTATAATGCGTATTCAAACACTCCTGTGCAAATGTCACAGTCTTTTGTCTCGGTGCTCGGTTTCCCCTCTTTCTTTTTCCTCTCTTTTTCTTCAACAATTAATAACCCTCATGAATTTCTTGCCGGCGGCTCGTGTGTACCGGCAGTCCTGGATGGCAGTCGCGTTACGGGGGTAGGAAGAAACGAAATAAAGTGGAATGCAAGAGTATATACGGCGTAATGGGGTAACAGGTAGCAACGGCGGAGCAAGAGCAGGGCTCAGCGAGAGCTCAGGGCCGTAGTATATATCATGCGGTAATGGTCCCGTTGCGGCGGGGGCGACAGCGGTACGCTAAAGTATCTAAGGGGGCCCCCATTGCTCGTGTTCACCGCGGCCTGACGTGAAAATAATAGCCTTTCTGAATTAGACTACCGAGGCCACGTACCCGACAACCTTTCCGAATCCTCCGTTAACCATCGACGCCCTGCCAAGATTCATGCGGTGGTACGTGAAATTTAGAAGGGGATGGAACCGCATCCCAACTACGAGCGGGAAAATTTACTCGTATTGCTTACGGAGGTTTTTAAGGCTGGTGCGCACCGTTGGATAATTAAAAACGACATTGGCACATATACTGATGGTTGGATTGAGATACGTAAAGAGGTTTGAGATCGATCTTTTGAGGAGTTTATGATTCGATAAAATTGAAACACTGAGAATAACACTCGAACGTGAGGACGTTCGACAGAGTTGAAGTTTAGAATGGTAATAATACCGATGGTACCAGGATGATAATTCTAGGATATAACGAGACACCGGAGCGATTAACGCGAAGCATTCGCCGACAACGTATCGTTCGATCGTACAATTTTGTCGATAAAACGGCGTGAGATTGTCAGCGATAAATATAAAATCTAAGACCGAAGCTGAGAATCTAAGACCCGGAAGCCGATTCTGGCGCCTTAAAGATCGAGCCGCGAAGAAAGGCGTTATAGGAGACCCGTTTCCTCGAAGCGAGCCCACATAGACTACACCTTACTTATTTTATCGACAATTCGCGGTAACTGTGTTGCACGTTGAGCAAGCGATGCAGGCAGACAACTGCACCGACGCCACGTGTGCACCACGAGCAAAAGGCATAAGAAACAACGCCGTGGCGAATGCCGCGAGTTATACGAGCAGAAGGCAGCATTTTGTTATGCTCAGGCCCACCTGCGCGCTACACCGAAAGAAAGGAAAATAACTTCCATCGTATACTCCCTTCCTCGTGGTTCCTACGAGACCGTAATAATACGACTACGTTGTTCCGTTAACGATAGAAGTCGTGGGGAATTTTCAAACAAAATAATAGCAGGTTACGAGCGCGTAGAAGAGGTAGTTCGTTAACGAAGAAAACTCGACAATACGGTAGGTTACGCTGAATGCAAAAACAAGGATCCGGTATCCTCGCCAGGATATTCGGCGGTTGAGGTTTGACTTTGCACTTGCGATATGTGTCTGTATAAACGCAAAACCGTCGTCCATGTAGGTATACACGAACTTCTTCCGACATTTCCGTTGAAAGCGCGTCATGTTTCGCCTCGTTTCCAGCCGTTAAGGACTTTTCGCAATTCCGCACGCACGGCGAATCAATGCGAGAAGTTGAAGGACTTTCGCGTCGAGCAGACGGCAAATAACGTCCGTAATTATTCTTCGGAGGGGGTGGAATTTCGGAACGAAGGTAAATACGAGCGGAAGCCACGGCGGGAAAACTTGGTAACGTCGCCGTTTCACCTCCAAGTTACTCGGGGATACGATAAATACATATTATCGCCGCGGGTAGGTTAATTGTACGAAACTTGGCGCATCATCGACGACTGCGAGACGAGAGGATAACTTTGAAGGATACGGTTTCGCGCGGAAAACCGTCGAGTGCATTTCCCAAGGAGAATTTTGAATTTAACGAAACATGAAATGTCTGGAAGGATCTAATTTGATTTTGAAATTTGATAAAATTCCCGATAAACGAGAGTTTAGAGTTGGCGCAAAATATAATCCCAGTGCGCACCGATTCGACGAGGAGAATCGCCCTATGGCGTCCTTCGCGAAGGGAATTACCATCGAACTGGATACTCTACGCTTAATGCGACGACCAATTATGCAGAGAGAGAGTCGGTTCCCCAGGGTCAGAGCCATCATCAAGGAATCTCGTTGACCGATGACGTCGTTCCTCCCTATTCGCAGACCGGTACACAAGAGGAAACAGGTTCTGAACAACGTTCTGGCACTATGCACGATTTCGTATGCAAACACAGAGATACAAGGCCGAGCCTCTCCGCACAATGGCTTATGTCATATTCCTCTTCGTTCCCTCTTCCTCCTTCCACCCTTTGCGCACCTACTCCTCCGGCGAGCTTCTACGTGTACGCCATTCCCATTCCATCATGTTTTCTCTTTCGGTTTCTGCTTTCCATTCTTCTCTTAGACTTGTCGCTACTTTCTCTCTTCCGTTCTCTCTCTCTCTCCTTCTCTCAGCTCAACTCTCAGCAATCCCTGGCTCTCCTCAATGAACATCACGGTATACGTTGAAGCTGCATCGTTGACTCGATTCTACCCCTCGCTCTATTTTTAGAGTGCAACGTCATTTGTGTCTCTTTGAGTAGCTCGTAAAGTAGTACGCTTGCTCGTTATGGCAGTTGATTGAATCGGGCGTGCCACTCGAGGCGAACCTGTGCCGGATTACTTCGACGGTAATGGTCCTGATCAAAGCATAATTCAAATTGGCGAAAATCGCGAACACGTGCAACCCGCTGACTCTTCCTATCGTCGGTGGAATCCACGCGATCGTTGAATGGAGGTACTTACTGAGATACATGCAGAAAAGACGGCTTTCTGGGTGATTTCGAGATAGTTTGGTAACGTTAACTCTTTTTTGTCGCAGTCAATAACGTGTCCACCGGAGATAACGACACTGATGGTTGTCGGAGTGAAGCATTTATACGGCGCTGTACGTAGGCTTAATATCGATTACTTTAAAATAGAGATAACTTGGTTTCTTGATTTTCGATGGAATTTAAAATACTGAGGACGTGATACGCGAATCGCATAGGGGTAGCTTTCTGGATCTGACGGGTATTTAAAACTGTGCGAAATAATTAGGATGCCGAGATTTTAACCGGATATCTGATACAGTTTGAACAAAATCTTTTTTATGATTATTATGTTAAAGCAATCGCGAAAGACAATAACATTGACATTTATAATGATATTCAGTTTTATTCCTTTGCTGTAATAATTGATTGTCGGTGAGGTATTACGGTGTAATTAACAGGCTGTAATACAGAGAGCAGAAAAAGTAAAATAATAAAATAATCCATTGTACACGACGATATATCGATTAGCGCAAAGCTGTCTCATAGCCAATTAACCGCGTTATACAAAGCGTCAACTAAAAATAAAATAATCCATTGTCTCCAGCAACGTATACTCCACAAAATGAAAATTCCCCGGGGAACGGAAATTTATTAACTCCCGAACAATTTCAACGCCACAAACAACCACAAACTACAATACACATTTCCAAGTACCCTCTCGAATATCAAACACCCGCCCATAACCGTACTCCTTTCTCATCCCTCTGATTTTTCAGCAGAACTCTCAACGATCACGGCCAATACGAACTTTTATCGGTGCGAATATATTCGAAGAGAAGCAAACTTCGCACTTCTCGCGGGCGATCCCCATTACTCGTGAGATATGAAAACAGACGATGCCGTAAAACTAATAAACGATGCTCCGGCCGAGGGAGGACGTTTATAGAGTCGGCGTAACGCGAGAAATTTCAGTCTTTCGGACGATTTCCAGTGGCCTCGGCGAATATACGGGGAATTACGCTCGACCCTGTCGTCGCGCACACCTCGTAAACTCTATGGATCCCCGTCGTTAGCGAGCCAAGGGTCGAAAACGTGGAAAGAAGCTTTACCGAACTCCGCCAATGCGAACCAGTGATTTAACAGGCCTCGACATCGTCCTGCGATCCAGAATTCCGCGGTGCACTTCCATCGTTGCACTCGCAAGCGAGAGTCTCGCGCACCTCGTAAATTATAATCGCGAAAATACGGCTTTTCGGGACATTAAGCGAACGGGGGGGTTCTCGCTTTAAATAAAGTGGCGAGTGTTAGCCGGTGCGTCGAGCCGATGTGGTTGTCGGACATGTAAAAGGGGTGGAAAAAGGGGGATGGAAAGGGGTTAATGCACCAGGACGACGGTTACGGAGCGTACTAACCGCAAAGCCGGCCTATAATTTCTGATCAGCATAAATCTCTCCCTCTCCAGGTGACATCCCTCGCATTGCCACTTCCTTCCACCGAGTCACGGTCAAACTTGAACCCTCTACCTCGCTACCCTTTACCATGAATACCCTCTCCCATGGGGACGGATCCCTAGTGCAGGGTATGCGTGTCGCCGTGAAGCGGATATCGAGCCAATGAGAAGCGACAGGTCGAAAGTACCATGGAGATACTGCGAATTGCAAATGAAGTGTCTAAGTTTGGACACTAGAATGTCAGGGAGTATCGACGATCATCGTTGCACGATGAAATTGGGAATCGCTTCACCATCCAAAATATCCAGTCGACAGATATTTCTCAAAATCCAACAACCAGCGTCAAAAGTAGGAGATAAAATCTATTATTGCGTCGATCTCTGCAATTACCCCATGCACAGAGGTAAGAGGAAAAGAAAAAAGTAAACACACACGCTAGAGGTATAAAACAGGGTCGATGAAATAGTCGGGAAACACTGGAAGCGATGTATGTTCCTCCGGCGTTAAAAAAAACAGTGGCATCTGGTCGAGGTTCCACGCGATCTCGGCAGGCATCAGAGGTCACAGGGCAGATGTGGGTGCCATTATTTAGTCGATGGCGGTAAAGGCATCCCTCCTGGGAAGCCATCGTTGCCACGAATCCCGTACAGAGAGACCTCGTGTCCTGCGGGCACGGGGGATCCCCGCGCGACTGATTTCACCAAAGTCCGCGCGTATCAAACGGGATACAACGAGCAGGCTGGACCGATTCCGTCAAAGAGATTGAGATACCAGTGAAGGGTAGGAGATAGTGGGAGGGTGGATGGCCAAAAATAAGCTTGGCCGGTCAGCGCTATAGTCCCGTCTCGATTTCCGTCGCGTCTCCATCGACGTCCATCCCGGGCAAATCCCTTGTTTGCTCGAGCTCTTTTGCCACGGGATTGGAAAGCTTTTCCCTCTAAAAGCGCGAATCCTCTTTCTTGAATCTCTCACAAAGGAGGAAATAAATTAAATTCCTACCGAGTGTATGCAGGTTCGTGCTCGCGTCACGTTAAATCGGCAAAGCTCCTCGTCCTCGTCAAAGACTGCCGAGGAGGATGCATTTTCCACGTTCACCAGGGAGGTGCGAGAGACTTTACTTCGTTCATGGTGTTCAAACAGGTGCTCGTGATAACGTGCACGTTTTACAGGAAGCGAAAGGCGATGGCGAATTATTCGTGCTTTACCGGAATCCAAAAATTAGTGGAAAGGTATGCGGCGAAGGGTGGGGAACGAAAAAAAATGCCAGCACTCCGAAGGGTTTCGGTACTTCGTTCGAGGAACACGGAACGGAGACGCGGGTTCTGATTTCCGCGGTGCTTTGGAGAGCGAATGCTAATTATTCGGCGAATTACGCCATTAACCGAAGTTTGGTTTCCTCCGTAGCGAATTGGGTGGCGGGAGAACGTTTCCGGATAGTTCGCAGACTCGTTATGTACGTTTCACGTTGAGTGTCAAATCGAATTTCTGCGGTGGCGGACGAATTCAAATTACTTTCTCGAACTTATCGAAACGGGCCGATTCGGTGATTTTTCTCGCCGGTCCTGGTAATTACGTTCGAGCAGAAACGGTATACGCTCCAACTTCGACGAAGCGATATATCTATCTTTCTCGAAGTCGACGATAGTGGTTCCTTCTCTCGCGAATACTTTCATTTCAATCAAAGGAACGACGATGGAAATCGACCGGACGTATTTCTCAGTGAAACGAATCGCGATTTTCTCGGACAGTTGAGACGCTAAAGGAGACATGCGCGCAAAATAAAGCATTGGAAAAAAGTGTGAAACTTCAAAACGAGATTACCGAATTATTAACGCGTCTCGCGTAACATCGAAATTCCCTTTAAAAGCTTCTAACTTCGCTCCACCCGCGAGGATCTTAGAAAAGGTGTGTGCTAACACCGGCCCGGGGGGGTTAGTTGCATTAATGAAATCCGATGAGACGGCTAGATTAATGCGCATAAATATCTCAGGCTGACGGTATAAACGCAAGCTGTTGGTACAGCAGCGTTTCGAGGAGTGTACTTTACGCGGGTAATTATGTAAGAAATATGTACATAGATAGCGCGGTCATTAGATTTCCAGGAGCGAGTGCAGAGTACACGAGCCGTTTTCCTCGTTTTCCCTTTGGCTCTCCGCGAAGGGAGAATTCCACGTCATTAAACAAGAGTGAGAGAGCAAGACGGCGAGAGGGGCTCGAGAAAACGGAGGAGGAGAGGAAAGGAGAGAAGCAGAGAGACAAGGCTTCCGAGGGAGAAGAGCAAAAGCAAACGGGGCTCGCGCCGGCCGTTGCGACCGGACGAGCCGCGCGATAATGCACGTTCGGGATAACGAAATTCGTTGGCAATATTATCGACTAATGGGCTGCTCGCGTGATACTTAAAATCCCCCGGCTTCTTCGAAATAGAATTATCGACTGTTAAAGTAGCGAAATGCAATTAAATGCTAAAAACTCGAACGAGTATAATATTTGCACGGGCCACCGGCATCTAATGCAATTCTCGCGTGCGCGTTTCGTCTCTCTGCACGGCTCGGTGCAAGAAATTGATGATGAATTAACGGCTAATAGTTCGGAGGAACGAACACGAGGACGGATAGGACCCGGGGAACGAACGAAGGCGGCGGAGCCGCGGTAAAGATCTGTCTGAGTTGGTTTCTCTCTCGTCTAACCAACGAATACAGCGAATTCAGCGGACGCTAAAGTTATTTGCGCCGAGGGCTTTGAAAACGACGACGCACTGTAACGAAACTACGGAAAAGCCGATAATTAACTTACTATTCCTGCTTGCTTCAGTCGACCAAGTCAAACACGGAAGGGAATCGAGGGAATCTGTATTCGCATTGGCAAACAATTAATCAAACTCGTTCCCCGACGAGTCGTCAACTTCGTGTCAACAGAACCACTCGCGGAACTTTATCCCCGCATATCGATACGTTCAAAACGAATCGATCCGTTTACAAGCCATTTTTCGAATTGGCACGAGTCTCCGGGTGAAATTCCAAGTTTAGACAACCACGCCTCAATAATAAATTGATTCGCTGCCGAAAACTGGGCCGCGACGTTTCCGGGCTAAGTTCCCCGTTTCGGCTTCGAAACTCGGACGTTTATAATTAATAGCTTCGCAACACTGCGGCTTCGTTTTCCCCTCGCTAATTAAATGAACCGCATTATTGCGCTTATACTTAATTCAGCTATAGTTTAATCGAGTTACAGAGTACAGCCGATAATCGATGAGTCTGAGTATTCGGAGGTTTTACTTGTTTATGAGTCTCCGCCAGATACCAAAACTTTGAAGAGTTCAAACTTTTTTTTTAAAGAGGACAGTGTAAATGGTATTATTGTGACCTCGGTGATTCGGATCTTATTTAATGGCATCGAATTTGTCATTTTTTAAATCGAATTTTCCGGCGAAAATAATTTAATGCTCAGAAATAACATTGGCCAACGTTGATCAACGTGTCAGTTTAAAATGTACGCTTAAATATGACGAATGTAGTGAAAAATGTGTAGGTTTTCGTGAAGAAAGACGGAGCAGTAGACGCCAAGAACACAAAAACGAAAGCAACTAAGAATACCAGATCTCAGTGAAGAGTTTCCACAGAAAGTCTCGAAGATGCACGAGGCATATTTGTTACTACAGGATCAGCGCATGTAGCGCGTCTTGCAGACGTGCCGGCCGTAATTGCAAACGTTGGTGTCGTCTCGCGTTACAAGATAATTCGGAAAGTTCTCAGGCAGTGTGAGAGGTGAGAAACGAAGCAAGCAAGAGGCTACGTTGGTGGATGATGTTGAAACACGTTAAAAGAGAAACAGATAGCGAGAGATAAAAAGAGAGGGAAAGAGCAAGGAAGAAAAAGAGAGAGGGAGTTTAAGAGGACGAAAAGAGAGGGGTAAATTTGCATCTACACGAAGCAGCCCATATAATAGAATTAAAACGAGGTGACGCTGCAATTAGCTTCCTAACTAATTTTACAGACGCATCCTATGGGACGCACTGCGGAAAACTATTCGCCGGACATTGTTCATTCTTGTATTTTTCTTCTTTTTATTCTAAACCGGTAAAATAAATTTTCCGTGCTGAAATCTCTAAAATAAATGCAATATTTTGATAAAGTAATCCTTCTTATCATTAGCATTGCCTCACTTCTCAATTCCTACGACGCAACGATTCCACCGTGTCACGTTAACGACTACGAGAGAAAAAAAAATACCGCGAAGGTGGCCGTTCCAGAACGATACCGAAGTAACATTTTTCTCCGTCAACGAGATAAACACGTACGTGCGAGAAAATGTCCACTTAATGGACAGCCTCTCGCCTACGACGTGAAATTACGCTTGCCTCGGATAATGAACTAGTTAGGTTCACAAACGAGAAAGGGGGATAGATGAATCGTCGTGGGTGGAGCGAACTGAAGACGGTTACAAAACGGAAGTACAGTTAAAGGGGAAGGACCGACAGAGAGTAACTCGTAGACAAACAAGTTTTCTGTGCCGGAGAAGTTCGTCTTACGATGACAAACTGACAATCAGACTGCTGCTTTAAATCAGACATGTAAGAAAAGGAAGGGGGTGGAGTATTGTATATCTAAGTGACGTCGTTCATGAAATTAGATGTTCGTTGATTGGAAGTTTGTGAAAACTATTGAAAGCACTTTGTTTCGAAGCTTAGGATGATCCATCTTGATTCTTTTCACAGTACTTTGAAGAGGATGAAGTATAAAGTAACTACCTGCTTTTTAAAAAATAACTGGTCCCTCAACTAAAAGTTATTTGTTCCAATTTTACACATAGACCACCATCATAACCACCGATACATCCAATAAAAAGTATCATTATTTAATACGTAGGTGATATGAATTAGAACGCTTAGTTTCTCTCATTGCATTTTACACGAACGATAGCGTTCCGCTCTTTCATTCACTCTCGACAAGATCAAGTTAACATCCATCTACGTACCACCGTGTATACCTTGCAACTGAGATCACCAGCTGTCCGGTGATTTTGCACAGTTTGCGTTCGCCGGCTATTGTAAACGAAAAGCCGATGCATCGTTGGCGCATAGTCGAAAGGATTTCAGAGCAACGAGGAGAGAATAAATCTGCGAGAGACCGACAGAGAGACCGTAGAGGGAGGAAGAGGCGAAGGATGAAGGATGAGAGGTTGTTTCCGTATAATTACAATACACATTGTCTGGTCCCTTCTATGGCCCCGGTAACCGTGACAAGCCAACTAGCTAGTCGCCAATGTAACTACCAATCCTCCACCCTCTCTCTGCGACCCCCAAGTCCTCCATTAGAACATCGTGATCCGGTAATGATACGTTAATAACCCCCGGGCGATCTATCAACACGCGAGTTCCTCGCAATAAGCCCCCGAGCGATCCACAAAGGCTGTCCTTTTCAAAAACTAATAATGATCCTCGAAACTATCTTTTCACCCCATCGTCACAAGCAGACGTCGAGAGACCATCCGCGGCTCGACTCCGCGAGGAAATCGTAAAACTTCGAATCACTTTTTTAATTGCAAGGGTGTCGACGAGATCCAAGAAGAAAGTTGTATCTCGTCGAATCAATGTGTATCTTTGAGAAGACTCGCGTCAGATAACGAAGATAATCGAACTCTAGATGCAGATGTCGAAGATGTAAGGAAAGTCGATGGGAAATCCGAGCTCCGCCGTTTTCGCCGATGGAATTGAATCTGGGAATGCGGTGAAAGCCGTGACGAGTTTCCGTCAACGTAGAAGCATCGTAGATATTGCACGGCACTAGCGTGAACGAGGCAGCAGGTGATCTATTATCAGCCACGCGTGTAATCAAGCGAGCTTCAACGGCTAACGTAAACTCAGACACGCGGGAAATTCTAGATGATCGGCGATTAATCTGGTCGTGAAGGAGCTCCGAAAAATTCTCCTCTTGCAACTCTCATGGAGGAGATGCTTCGTATTCCGCATAAAGATTGAACACGAGTACACTGTGCGGAGACTCTTCGGTCATAATTTATTGCGTTTTAAGTATCCCCTGCATACGGGACTTTAAATGCATGCGAATACACCCTCGCTACATCAACGGCACGTTATCACCCCTGGAGACGCGATGCAAGGTTAATGCGATATTCAGGGAGCACGGCTCTGACGTTATAACGCTCGCGAATAGGAGCGGCTGCCTTTGGCGTTCTAAAGCATGGGAGATTCATGGGCAAAGAGAGGCTGGGGGACGCTCGATTGCAATTCTATGGGAGAATCAATTTCCAGAATCGATGTTCGAGAATAACGTTGGTACTTCTATCTTTGGATGCTACCGGTTTTGGATGGTAGAATATCCTTCTCTGCTGTGATATCATTTTTCATAATTACAACCTACACATCTTTCCGTTATTCTCGTTCCATTCTTTATTCCCACTCATCTCTGAACACGCTGAAATTTCAAATAAACTTACAACTCAGAATTTTCTTCGTTGACGATATCGCAAAATTCTTAAGAAAAAGACTACGGAAAATTATTTAACACCAGAACTACCAAACCAGTCAAAATGACTGGTACACAATTTTTTCCAAAAATTCTCCAAGTTTATAGAAGAGTCTTGGAATAAATATTCTATGTCCATCTTAAAAAACATAAATCACCGAATCGATTATCTTTTCCGCCTCTTGGTCCCTCCTTTTTCAAAGTACTTATTTAATATTTTGAAATATGATTGATTTAACGCCGGTAGTTCTAGTGTTAAACTGTTACACGAAGAACTAAATCCTTCAACCTGCAATTTCTTTACATTGCTAAAACCCCTTCGTACATTACCGCTCAATCTCCATCCGCACATCGACACGGCACACGGTTTCGTCTACATGTCATTAAACGAACGCTAAAACTCCGGAAAAAAAGAAAGAAAAGAAAGAAGCAAAACGTACCGAGTTCCCGCGGTATGTTTGATCTCGCATTGCCGCTTTCTCGATTTGCCTAAGTACCGAGCATTCTCTTATGCAAAAGGCTCAAAGCGTTCTTTCGGGTAGTCTACTTCCGGTGACGAGCGAGCGACTCGAAATAATGCAGCCGTAGCGGGGAAAGTAGAAAAGCGCGTAGAATGTAGTCGGGCGAATAAAGATGACGAACTAAGGAAAAACAGAAAGAGGGTGGAGCATGGAAAGGTGGAAAAAAGAGAGGAAAGTTCTCATGGGACGTTAACTCGGTAGGTTCGTGCCGGCACTCTGTGTGTCGGGTGTATCTTTGAGCAACGTGCATGCAAGTACCGAGCCGGTTGCAAGGACGAGCGCGCAGAATGGAGGAGCGTGCAATTCCGTGCATTCGGGGGCATCGAGGCGCGAGCCTCGTTCCGCATGCACTTTGCATCCGTGGTGCATAATTCGTACTGTCCGAGGGTACTACCTCCAACCATTTCCATCCTTCTCGATCGATCCACGTCATCGATCACGTCGCTTACGTGCCCTTTTCGAATACTCGTGTAACACACTCATACGTTCCACATACCAATTACGTGCATTCTCCTGTCCCTGCAGGACTGTTCTAGCGTTTCTGAAGTGTTACGTTTGCATTGCGAAACGTACGGTTATTACACGTTCCTTGCAGAAAGGACTTCTTAGGCGGGACAGGGTTATCCTGATCGATCTTGAAAAGATTTACTATCTCGTGCAACGAGTGGGAAACATCGTAAAGATAAACGAAAGGAAACGGAGAAAAGTATTTCTAATGAAAGGATTTGATTGACGGAACACCGGTTATTGGCATCGAACGCTCGACATGGAGTTCCAAAACGAATTCGTGATTTGGGAGTCGCAGAGCCCGATGAGAGTTGGCTCGATAGAATCGCTCGAAATATGATCGAGTGGAGATCTCGCTGCTCTTTTTAATTCGTCTACATTCACCGGGGAAAAATGGTACGTTAGTACGACGACTTTCCGCCGGAAACGACGTGATTCCATGGCCGATAGCCGAGCAATTCGCAACGGCAGAAATTGCGGATCGGGACGACCAGTGAAATCGAATTTCTACTTTAACGAATTCCACTTACCAGCTGCGAGAGAAATATTATAATCTCTCACATATTCGGCATTAATTATAACGGGCGTTAATCTCACGATGAGTATAATCAATACCAAAAGTCTCCCCGATTGTTTCGACTTTCCACGATTTCTGTTTCGCTAGAGATTTTTCATCGCGGTACAGACTGTACTTGAGAATGGAGAAAAGCAAGAAGCATCGAACGCGTCAGAGAAATGAAATGCACGCATAATGCAATGGCATTTTATTCCTACCCTGGTATGATCTTTCATACGAGCATTCCCTAAACCTCTCATTCTTCCGCGTCTCCTCCGCATCTTCAGAATCAAGGTAAACAACTGGAATACGGATAAATACCACCGTTGAGTGGTGTACTTTGCTCTCATCGACAGTAACGTATCTTCTTGCTGTAAAAGATGGCGGATTTCTCAGTCGGAACGATACCGACGATAAATCCTTTCTTTCGCATGCGAGTAATAGACGTCCTGCCGGCGCACATTGTTGTCAGCCGGCAATATTTATCGCCGGGAACGTGAATCGTATATCTCGATGGAAACTGTTACAAGGATTTTCCGTGAGCGGCTATATTTTCAGTAATACAGAAGCTATTCAGAGTGGACGACGACAGACATTAACCTCGAGAGACGCTCGAATGCCCGAGGAAATTTTCTACGGGGAATATCGAAGCGTAAAGTCACAAACCCCTTTAAACGAGAAAGTCGAATAAATAAAGCGCAATGTTAACAGAACCCAGACTGCTGATTCTTATTTCTCTGTCTCATTAGATGGAATTTGTAATTAAGTGAAATTAATCCGTTAAAATCCTCTATCCTGTAAATACTCGTTGTTTTTTCAACAGTAATGTCCACGGATGAGAGTGAACATTTTAAGTAAAGTAAATAATTCCATGTCCAAGTTAATTACATTACAACACCCTATAACATGAAATCCAACGAGGTGGATGTTGTATCGCAAAAGGGCTGACTTCATTCGTGTTTCCTGTTGTATCGTTTGTGCGGTGTCTTACGAAAGAGATCGATTTACGATACTAGCTACTTTACTCGCGCTTGAATAGCACCATGAGTCTATTAAAGTGTCAGGGATGTTCATAAACTGCATTAAAACGATACGCAAACTTTACGTAAGCTCCACGCAAATTATTACCTTTAAACCCTCCATCACCGTTGTAGGGAGGAACGGAAAGCACTTTAACTCTCTTCGCGATCGCGAAATGATACCCTGTGTCGAAATTATTGCTATCCATCCTACGATATATCCCAACGGACCGGATACCGGTGTACTTGCACTTCGATAAAGTATAGGGCGAGCAAGTGGCCGGCCTTAATTGTAAAACGGAAGTCCCAACATCGATCGACGCCAGCAGCGTACCTGAGAATTCGCGAGCCCTTACGATGCGTGCAATTATTTATTGCCGTCACCTATACGCCCCTTGGTCAGATCCTTTTTTTATCAGACTCATTGTCGAAAAAACAACCGGGAACGGGGTTTATTTAAAGTTGACAAAATTACATAAAAATGGAAGTTCTGTTTAACGCGAAGAACGTCTGTAAATTTGATATATCTTGTTATTATTTAAGAACAATTTTTCAGCACTTTTATGTTTCCTATTAACTCAGGGAAATCTACGGTCGAGTAATAAGAAGTGTAATACTTAAATTGATATCAAGCGTCGTCTGTGAAATTCGCTCGTTAACATGAAAAGCGATGTGAACATTTTGCGTGCACGTCAAAACAAACTTTCCTCTCCGTCGTAACGTTATTTTCTAACTTCAGGGGTATAAAAGAAGTTTTTTCCTACCCTACAGCACCGACGAGTAATTTTCACCGGGAAGCAAATCGCGGCGAGTTTTTAAAAGCTCGAGCAAAAAGTCGCGTTATTAACTCAATCGTATCCTACGGGAATGCTCGGGAAACGGGGAAAAATATTTTCATACAGAGTCTGGAAAATATCGCTGGGTAATCGTTTCGCAAAAGTAGCCGTAAGATATTGCGAAAACCGCGATCGATCGTTCGCCGCGAGAATAATATCATTCGAATGAAAAAGATCCTTTGCAAAATTGCACAGATTACGAATGTAGACGATTAAAATGACACCGATCTCGAGGAGTCGCGTGGAAACGTGGAAAAATAGTTTTCATCCCCTGGCAGGAATTCGCGGTAATTGCGAATTATTGCGTGCCAACTATCGTTTACGTGACAACGACAACGCGTTATATTATTTTACACGTATTAACGGTTATGTTAATAAATTCTGCTTAAAAGATAGCAGGTGCTACATATAATTCTTCATTTAAAGTGTCTTGCACGAAGATAAACGACATCCGTCGTGTTTCTCGGCGCACTAAAACCGACCGTAAAATAATTACGTATTCGCACCGTCGAAAAAGGAAACGGGACAGGGGGGGTTGAGGGTAGAAACGTGCGGATAAGTTGAAAAAAAAATTTTCATAAAGTCTTGCAGCCATTGAAATATGATTTCAGGCTGCATGGAACGGTCGTTACGGTTCTCGATTTATTAGCCCTCGCACGATCGATACTCGTTGGCCGTGCATGATTAAGTTTTTATCGAAATCCGAAGTCCCGTGTCACTCGTAAATTCGGAGCCAGCACTGAAATTCGTCCACACCGTCACCTGCACGCGCAAGGATTGTGTTTGCATCTGTTTGCGAGTGACAAAGGTAAAAAGAAAAAGGCTAACATTCACCCCCTCGCGAAATTCCATTCGCTACGGGATGCTTTAAAACCGATTAAAAAGCGTCGTTTGGTAACGCGCTCTCGGCTCTTCGATATTTAATTATACAGATTCTCGAAATATTCCCTCGCCATTTGTCGGACTTTACGCGTCGCTTGAATTTACGGGGAATATAAATCCACAAAATGCGTTTCGCCGACGAGGAAATACGATAATCCGCGTAATGCCCGATACGTAATGATAACAGCGTGTAACCAAGTATATTCACGTTTTAAAAGAGCCACCGAGAAATCAAAGTACCATTGTTACATCCGAATCGTCCGGCCCTCTTCTTATTCCCATCGAAATTCCCCGTACTTTCTAAAGGTTTCCGTGGAGAGAGAGAGAGAAAAAAAAAAGAATATTAAATCCAACACTCGCGAGTCGTCTAGCCGCCGGCATAAAATATCGTCTCGCCCCGTCGGAAAGCGGTGCTCGTAAAAATGCGAACTGCAAGAGACTTATCGCTTCACCCGACATTCATTAGAAGTTCCGTATTCTTTCTGCCCGGCGATACCGATACCGTTATTACATCGACATCGTCGCTATTATAATTCCTTCCCGCGAGCTTTTCGAGTCGGATTGAAGGGAAACGAACTGTACGCTCGAAGGATAAAGGAGGAATATAGAAAAAAAAAATATTCCGAGATCCAATGGGGGCTCGACGAGGCGCGAGGGGTGTCGAGAACGGAAGAGACCATTAACGCCGATCCAAAAGATGCCTGAGCGACGTGATATTGGAAATCCTCCTTTTTACACGAGTTTTTCATCCCACTCTTTATATATGTCTTTCTCCCTTTCTCTATTTCATCCTTCCATCCTCGTACGAGAGAGTCGAGCCACTCGATTTCTCCGCGCATTCCCCTCGAACGTAGATCCATTCTCCTCGATTTCGTAGTAACTACCGTCAAAACGTGAGCTTCTACAGGATTTATTCGCGGTGTGGAAAACCGCCTCACGTGCGAGGCACCTTTCTCTCTTTCTCTCTGTCTCACTCGACAGGTGTAAACGTCGTGAAGCAACATAGGTGAAAATTCGATGAGGTCGGAGTGAAAACGGTGCTAACCAGGGCGCACCGGCGGAATGAAAGATCCACCGAGCGAGATATTTTGCAAGGGCAGTCTTTCCCTTGCTATTGAAAAGCGAAGAGGAAAAAGCTATTGAAGTATCGTCGATAGATCGATCATTCTCGACGATTAGAACAAAAGGGGACAGGAATTATTCTCGATAGAAAAACGACGAGGTTACTGTGGAAATCGGTATCACCGTGTCACACTGCCCTTTAATCATTGAGTAACAAATGGAAAGGAAGAATAGACACTTTTTGTCCTATCGTTGAAACGATTTCATTTTCATAAACGAACGAGAAGGTATGACTTCTTGATGTGCATCGCACAGGGTTAAACGAAACTTCGAGTTCGACGGATCATTTGAAAACGAAGAGTACAGAAGCCATGAAAATAGACCTCTTAATGCGTCGTAACTCCGGGACTAGCCAATTGATCCGATATCAATTTGGATCGGCAGCGATATGCAAATTCGCACTCCATTGTTCCCTCGACAAAAAAAAAGGAGAACAAAAGGGATCACCGAATCCCCGGACGCGGCACTATACCCACAGCCGGGCCTTGTAATCCACTTTTTACGATCCGCGCATTCGATAGTTAATTTTCGAAATCTACTCGCCGCTGCCTAACTGTGAAAAACACGGGCGCAACGCGTATAAATCGTTGACGCGCGCGCATATACATACTCGCAAAAAAATATGTTCCAAAGCACTCGACGAGGCACACCTTTGAGCCTCGACGATCATTTCAGTGCACGCCAGTCGGGGGCTTTTCCGCGCGCATATATTTTTGTTCGTACGCTTTACCTTTCCATCCTTTCATCCCGCTTTTTTTTCCCCACTTCCGCCCGTCCGGACTCAATTCGCACACGCGCACTTGTCGCGCACACGTTTCCGCGCTCTCTGCCGGTATTCGCTGGCCCGTGGGCAAGAAACTTTAATTAGACGAGGCTCATCGACGTTGCAACTGAAACGGCGTCGATGTAATCGTCGTCCCTTCGATTTCACCTGTGTGCATCCTTTTTACCTATCTCTTAGTCGCTCTTTCTTCCCCAAACGATCTTTCCTCCCGTCGTTATCTCTTTCCATCGACTCTCCTCCGCTTCCGGTTCCACATTGAACACGTATCCCTTCTGTTTCGTCATCCTCTCACGTTTCCTTTCAATCGTGATCCTCAAAGAGTCACGGTGGAAATCGACGAACGTCTCTGTATCTCGTGATCTTTCACCGAAATCCAACTGGCGAGACGCAAATCGCAAGTGTATCGTGTTCTTCGATTCATCAGTCGGATAGGTGGAACTCGGAGGGATAAAAAAAAAGGAAGAAGAGAAGAAACAGAAGGATGAAAACACGACGAGAGATGAACGGGGAGTGTTAGATATCGAGCTTCAAAGAGTCGCAACCCCACCCTTTCAACCCCCGACACTCCGATTCTATCCGGTTTTTTAAAAGCACCGTCCTACCGCTCGCTTCCCGGCTGTTCCTCCCAACCCCTTTGGAAAAACTTTCCTCCATCGCCTCCTCGCCACTTTGGCCACAGTTTTTTTTTCCTCCGCGAAACTGGCATAAATCGACCAAAATGCATGCACGGTCTATCGCTCGCTTTCAGGGTCCGACGCGTGAAAAACATCAAACGGTTCTGGGCCGCTCACGGCGAGACTACGGACAAAGATCCTACGGGGGAAAAGGAGAGAACAAACACGGGAAAAGGGAGCGAGTGGTGCACAGACTGAAAGATGCATAAACAACGGTAACGGGGAAAAGGAAAAAGAAAGGGGGGAAAAAAGATGAACTGGGAAACCACGGGCAAAAGCTTGCGCGAACGGAAAAGAGAAACGGTGCGGATGGTAGGTGAAAGTAAGAGAGAGTAGGTGGAAGTGTCGGTGGCGAATATCCGTTCTCTTTCTCTACTTAACGTTCAGTTTCCGTCCCTTTCTATCTCTTTTCTAACCCCGACGTACGCGACGACCAAGGTGCGCGTTTGCAAATTACGCGCAGTCTGAGGCGACTTAGGGACTTTCAGAGTTTTAATTACTCCGTGCGAGAACTACCCTCTCCTTCTCTCGCACTCCCGTTTTCAGCCACTCTCGCTCTTCTTTCCCGCACTTCCTCCTTTCCTCTCTGGCCCTCCTGCACCAGCTTCCGTGGCTCTTCCTACGTAACGCACCCACTTTCAACCTACTATTTCAATTCCGCGCGAGAGTTTCGGCTTTAATGTAAAAGGGATACCCGATCCCGGCTTCTCTCTATCCAATATCCTCTTCCTTGTGGCCATTTCAGTTAGCCTCGCCCGATTCTCGTTACGATGATTGCGGCGAAGATTCGCGCGCAAAGATGCTCGCGAATTTCGAGAGGTACCTCCGAAGAATCCCTAAAAAGGCTGCTGCCGGTCGAGTGCTTAGCAAATAAGCCAACTTAGAACGTCGATTAGTTCGCTCAACTCACCGTCTGAGAGCCCCGATTTATCGAAGATCCTTAGACTTATCGAAGTCTACTTTTCAGATTATTTTTATATTTTCCACTTCGTTCGCTAAAGTATTTTTTTTATTAGAAAGTACAATTTTAAACAGACTTCTTCATAGATCATTAGAAGTACTTTCAGAGACTTCCTAAGATACGATTAACGGTATTTAAAGGTGATAAGTGGGAGTTCAAACACTCTCCATTCAACAGAACGAAAGCTTCTGGACAGCTTCTGTAAGACTACTTTATACACTCTTCTTCTTATAAAAGCGACCATCGCACGTCGTCCAAACTTCCCCATTCAACTTAGACCTAACCCAGATCTCGGAGACTGTCTTTAAATGCTCTTCTCTTTATGGCAAACGACTATCGCACGTCGCCCGAATTTCTTCCCTTTACGCGTCTCCAACCTGACATTATATGCACGTAGCTCGTTAAGAGATTAATACACGGCACACATTTTCAACGGGTCACAGTCCTCCAACCCCTCTACACCCGCTCTTTTTATTTCTCCCGTAACTAGGCGCATTAGAAAAAAAAATCGTTGAGCCACTTACGAGCACGCGTATCCTCGTAGAACTAAACCTTCTAGGTCGTGGCGATAAACCCAAAAGGAGGTGCACCAAAGGGCGATTGCAGGGAGGCGCAGATATTAATCCTGCGGTATAATTTATAACTAACGTGATTACAAGCGTGGCACGTACTTGCGCCGATAAAATTGTACGACAAGGCGCGAATCTTGGGGAACAAGACTTTTTTTTCTATAGATGCAACAAAATTGAGAATCTAATTAACGGCTTCATTTATACGATATTAATCCTGTAGTTGGGTTCAAGTAATATGAAAAGCATTTTCTTAAATTACACTGGTCTACGAAATTGAATTTCTGTTTTGCGCAAAGAATATTTTTGCTGATTTTTATAGATTGTGTGGCGACGAACATGAATATTAAGTCAGTTTGTCTCAATTAAAATCTATTTTCGAAAAATCAGTTCTGAAAAAGATTCAACTTTGCAACTTTCAGAATTTGTTGCATTTTAACCGTAAAAGATATTTAAGCTTTTTTGCATAAAATGATTCTACAAGCCTACCCAAATATCACGATGCATATTGCTTTAAAATGTTGTAAACATTTTACATGCTTAAATAATGGTCAAACGGGAAATGACGCCCAAAATGCTCCAACATTTGTGGATATTTTCCTGTTTATCATTAAAAACCAAGCGCTCAAAAGGAAGTCTAGTAGCAATAGGTGGTAAATTATCTCATGTTCTTAGGACCTGCTTTTAATTGCACACACTTCGAAACCAGAAAAGCACCGCACAAAAACGATGTAATAAATCGCATTCGATTCGTTTCATTAAGTATTTACTTTATCAGACTGGTTTATTATCAGACAAAATGTTACGTGCCACGTAGCAACTGCCAACCCCCATAATATCCTATTCACTAAAAGGCACACCACATAGAGCGTCTAAACTACCGGTGCGAGACTGATTATCGATATCTCGTCCGAGGGACTGACACGCAGCTATAGCGCCCCATACGGGGGTCCTTTCTCCCTCGGATCGCATCGTAGCCGAAGGATTAACGAGACGACTATGGTCACGAAAACGCGATAATTACAGGAGAAAAAGGAAAAAGGTACAACGAACAAGGCGAAGCCAAGAGGGGACCGTATATACGATAGTCGTTCGTGGCAGTTTCAACGATTCTCCGGCTTCTCGTAGAGCACGTAAACCCAGATCGCAGGATAATCGATGGACAGTGATGAATGTCGCATTACCGGTATTCTCCACTCTTGCAAAAACTCAGTATTACTTCGCTCGACGCCATTGGAAAACTCGGGATTGTAATTCCACGTGAATTATTGAACGAAGAGGGAAGTCTTGAAAGAGGACAGGTCGCAAATTATCGCGGTAAAGACGCGTACGTGGCGAGTGTCAATTTAAGCGCTCGCACAGACACGAATTGAATTTCTACGATGCGAAAAAAGGGAAGGAACTTTGGCTCGTTCGTGAAACACGGCGTGGAAAGGGCGAAGAAGGAGATGAGAAAATATGCCTGCTGCGTGTCTCCAAGGAGGGAACTAAAGGGGCCCCTTACGCCCTGTACCCCTCCCTTGGGGGGCCTGCTTCAATCCACGGTTAGATAAATATTTATACTCGCGTACTCGCGAGCTTACGTCACGTGCGTCGCGTTGCCGTGCTTTTCGTGGTCTCCGGCTTTGGAATGGAAAAAAAAGTCGGCCGCTGGTGGAGGTGAAATTTCATTCGCTCGGTTTACGAGGCTACCGAGGAGTGTACGTATACGCGAACTGTATGCCAAGCGATGGAAATCTTAAATGAATCGCGTCTCTGCACTCGTAAAATGCGAGCAATATTTTTTATTCCCATGAAAATGAGAAGGTAAAGAGGCGAGTAGGGGTGAGTGACAAAAACGTGAGGATGTTCGCACCCTTTCAGACACCGCTGTACTCGAGAAATCTCTTTAATTATCGCGTATAAAGCCGTAAGAAGACTCCAGGAATATCGAATGAACTTTCTCGAACGATCCGTTTAAGATGATTTTTATTCGCGTCATTTTTTCCGTTGGCCTTTTGCATCGGCAATCCGATCGAAAAGTCGACAAACCTGAAATACGCGGAGAAACGTTAGGCTTTACGAGCGCGAAGCAACCGCCCGTCGACAGAACGGGGAGAAAAGGGGCGCCAAAGCAAAGAGTGGTAAAGTAGAAGCTGGCAAATTTATCGTTAGTATTTTTCTCGAGCGCGAGTGTGCAGAATCTCGAAGTTCTGCGCGGATGTTTCGATATTTTTTCCTCTGAGGGAAACGGGTCGGCGAAGCCGGCCTTCGAAAAATACGAAGGTGCACCGAGTTGAAATTTACGTCGATGCACGTGACACACGCGAGCAAAGATGCCGGCGATAAAATTCCACCCTCTGCCCCTCGGACGGCGATACCGTTTCCTTACAGATTTCCAAGGTGAAAGGTCCCGCCATACTTCACCGGAAGTTTCCAGGTCGATGTCTCGCCACGGTTTTCACGGCTACGTGCTGCGCGCCATCCAGATTCCCCTCGATGCGCAAATAATTCGAGAAATTCGTTTGACGACCTCCGTTCGATCGAAAATAATTAATATTCGCATACCGGGAGAATCCCGATGGAACCTTTCCCCTTCGTCGAACCGGTTTTATTTTATTTCGTGCACGTTATATTTCGCGCATCGGTGGAAGCTTCAAAGCGTAGTTGCACAACAAAGCAAAACCACGCGAAACCGGTGAAACGTACGAGGAAAAAAAAAAGCAAAAATGTATCATGGCATCGCTAACGAAGTCGTGCCTCTATGAGAAAGGTGCTCTCGGAAATGCGAGAAGTCAAATGCAACGGTGCCCTCCCTTGGGGCATCGGCCGTCGGAAAAACTTCGCAAACAATTATAACTTCCGGTGAAAAAATGGCATAACATATAGTCGACCCGGCTAAGGCTGGTCGTTTCGAAATGTAGTATTAACACTTTACCGACCGGTAGCCTATTAATAGGCTTTTTGTCACCAACGCTTAGACTTTTAGTTTATTAATCGGTTCCCACGGCAATCACTAATTTGTTATTTATTATTGTAGCGGAACTGTGTTAAGGAGTCGATGAGAAGCATTTGCAATTTTCAAAGAGATTGTAATTTTTTTTAGGCAATCTAAGCCGAAACAAATCCTTTAAAGCGGGTAGAATGCTCAAACAATAGCGGCCGGTAAAGTGTTAACAGCATCGTCGACGTTTCCAAGATCCGCGCGTTTCTCCCGTTGGAATATCGTGGTTTCGCTGTCGCGGTCATCGGCCATGGATATTCCTCCCGCAAGTTCTTCCTCTTCCTTCCTGTCGGTCCTCTCGCCGCAACATCGTTCCACCGATGTCCGTCCACTCGGTGTCGGTCCTCTCTGTACCATCGACTAATCTATCTTCGTCCGGTCGGATCTACTCGATCTTCCTCTACCGTCCGTCGTCTGTTTATTTACCCGCGTTCCGTCGAGCGCAAGAGTCAAACTTACGTTTCTATCTCACGAAAAGTCCTCGCGTTAAACGTCGTTCTCCGCGGGATAGTCCGCGGGAACGCAGGTTCCACGTGAACGGCGGAAAAATGGTTTTCTTTGATCTCCTCTTTCTTACTCTCGATTTTTCCAACGGTAATAAGATTTATCACGTTACCCGATTTTCTTCGAGACTCCGTCCATCGGTTTTTCTATTTTTCCGCTTTATCCCTTTGAAATATCCCGCAGCCGTTCTCAATCGCGTGCTCCGCTAAAGGATTAAAGAGAATTTACCGTACTGCCAGCAGCACGATGTATCTCGGTTCCTTTTTCGGCGTTTGTAAACAATGCACCGACAATGCGTTATGACGTCTCCCGTACCGCAAAGTTTTCCCATTTCGCGGCATATTTTCCCCCTTTTTTTCCACCGCGGCAGCGAAACAAACTGCAAAATACGTCCCCGGGCAGTGGGTCAACGTTCTCGCGCACACCGCGGAGCTGCGGTGTTTAATGGAGAGAATTCGTCTACCCGGGCGTTCTCTTTTATTCAACGGTAAAGAGAGAAAGAAAGAGAGTGAGAGAGGGAGAGGGAGGCAGAGAGAGATATGCTGCGAGTAAATCTTTTGAAATCCATGACGAGCGGCTCGGTTTACCGACGGCATCACTCTTTTTTTCCAAAATGAACGCACAAACTTTTTCCCTCCGTGTACTCGCGCTTTGAAATGTTTATCCACGAATCATTAAAAGTTGAAGGGGGTGAAACCAGATGCGATGTTATTTTCGATGATTCCGCAATACACGGAGAAGTAAATTAATATATCGTTGGAAATAATTAATTCGATCCGTTCATTGTGAAACATCCAATGCATTACCCGATGCATCGCATCGTTTCGACCGAAATGAAATTTTAAATAATAACGTAGCGCTAGTTATCGCTGAAAGCATAATGAATTAGTAAAAAATATCGTCCACGCATATTCGACGTCCTAAAATTATTTCTACTGTGAAAAGGAAAAATAGTGGAACTTTATTGAATAAACGATAGGACCGATCAACAGGCAACACGAACTCATTCAAATGGCAAATAGACTAAACAAAACCGAACACTGCGGAAATAGCAATCCATGAACTTCCTAGAGACTCGTCCCAAGGTACAGTCCCCGCAGGAGAAACGATAGTTTTGCAGAAATTGTGAATCGAGGATATTGGACTCATTGAGATTACAGCAAGGAATTGCACGCGACTCGAGAAAGAGTCGAAGAGTGGCGAAAAGCTAATGTGGATCATCGTGACGATCGGTAAACAGTACGTGACGTATTATCGCTAAAGATGCAGGGTAGAAAATTTCTTCCAAACCTGTAAAATTCGTTAATATATGACAAGAATCGATATAATTTGAATTTAAGAGACAAACTAACTTAGCCTGATTCACCAGAAGAGTCTTTGAAGACTAATCAATGGCAGTTACCACCCTTTGCTTCGATTCATATGAATGTGTACTAGATGCCTAGTAGTATGCTAATGTATCAATATTTATCTACTAATATCTATTTTAATTTCTATGTTGAACGTACGAAAAAATCTTAATGAAATTGCAAACCTAGTAAAACCAAAAAAACAGACCTTCGTTTCAATTGACACCGCGGATCGTCGCGACAGACCCCGAACATTGTTTCCAAGCAATACGAGGAGAAATACCATTTTTTTTCATTCGACAGTTATTTTCGATGAAGTGAATTGAAATTTATTGTACCCTTTTATTCGACATTTCGGAGGGAATTTTTCACAAGCCGACAGATCTCCTCGTAAAAAGAACGTACGTTCGAATCGTGCAATTTCGAAAAGACAAACAATGTAAAATAAACTGTAAATAGGTAAAATAAAATAGATCTTATGCTTCTCGAAGAAATCTACCCTACTGATCAAAATACCCTTCGCATTCGAAGAGTTATCCGGTAAGCAATCCTTTAATCTCCGACTTTTACAATTTCCCGCAACTCTGTATTTCGCGATGTTGAAACTCTGCCAACCGATGCAGATTTTTTCGCCATCTGTACACTGAGAGAAGTAACACTTGTTGATCAAACCTACGAACTATGATTTAACGAGGACACGTGACGGCGAGTTAATGACTCGATTACATTTATGGGAACACAGAAATATCGGTAAACTCGTTGAAACGCATCGTAGAAACTCTTCCTACCGTGTCACGTGCACCACGGGCTGGATAGTTTCGATCGTTTTTCTCGGATGTCGTCTGAAGTATGAGAAGATCGTGCCAGATTCATCGACGGATTTCCACCGACAAAAATCATTTCAACTATCTCTCACGAATATCCCAGAAAACCCCACCCCGAGCCTGTTTGCCTATAACTTCGCACTTTTACGATATCCATAATAATTAATTTTGCTAATTAATAGTAATAATATCTATCCACCGATAGCATCAAGCTTCCAGTAATTTTGAAACTCCTATTAACGAAAACAATTAACAGCACCGAAATCAGCCTAATTTCTCAGGTCGCCAACGATGCCCATCGGTGATCCGGAAAGAGTCGATACGATTAATTTCGACCCAGTTGAAACGCGACCCTCTCGATATTTTGGCAGAACGGGGGAAAAGAGGTGCGTTTGTCCAGGAAACCGACGTCACGGACAAACGACCGTTACGACATCCCGACGAATCGATCATCGGGAACGTTTCTTATCGGGGGAAAGGTTTGGTCGGTCTCCACGAAGTTGAAGGTGAAAAGTTGACCCGCGATCGTTTCGTGTTGAGATTCGAGGCGAGATTTCAGCGCGACGTAACATTATGCACGACACGCTCCGGCGGACAGGCGGATAGAGGGAAAAGGGTGGCAGAGGGCGGAAGGGCCGAGGAAACGCGAGAACGACGGAGGACACGAAAGAAAGGAAGGCGAAATCCAGCGTGAAAATCGAATATGAAAAAGTCGAGTGTCCAAATCGCAGGTGGAGACGAAATCGATTGGAGAACAATTTCTACCATATCACGTGTCTCTTCTTACCGAGGAACTTTTGTTAAAATATTTTTTCGTAACTTTAACGCTAACCGTGCCATTCGCGGTCAAATGACCGATTCAACGGATTAAAAATAAATTATCTTTGGCACTGTTAACACTAGAACTACCAAACCAGTCAAAGTGACTGGTATCGAAATTATCCAAAAAATTCTCCAAGTTTATAGAAGAGTCATACAGTAGATATTTTACGTCTATCTCATAAAACGTAAATAACCGAATCGATAATCTTTTCCACCTCTTGATTCCCCTTTTTTCAAAGTAATTATTTAATATACTGCAATACAATGGATTTACCGCCGGTAGTTCTAGTGTTAACTAACAGGTATTTTCTACATTGCTACTTATATTCAATTTTCAATCTTCTGTACTTCCTTCGAAAATATATTATTGTTATTTTATAACCGGCCAAGTCTTTAGCTACGGTAAGAATAGGTATGCATAAAGTATCAATGTCTGCTAAGGTACTCGAACGTTGTTGAACGAAATACAAGATAGATTCGAAGGTTCCAGGAGTAATTTTTAGGCCAAGCTTAGACAGTGAGCAAAAAATAAATATGAGAAGTCCAGCGAAAGAGACACGGTTACCGTGATCTAATTTTTGCCTACCGTTTGAGAGCTCGCAGAGCATCAACAGAAAACACCAACGAGAAAGCTTTCTCAAAATTTTAAGTCTCAGAAAGTATATAAATTGTCGCTTGTACGTCATAGTGAAGGTAAGATTTTTCACGAGAGTGACGTACCGCATGCATGGTTTAACATAGAGCTAACCCAAATTCCCTGCAGGGAAAACAGAACTAAACTGAACCATGAAACACCGCAACTGCGAAATACTTGAAATTACAAAACTTATTTTCCTTCTCTCTCTCTCTCTCTCTCTCTCCCTCTGTAGGTGCACTTTAACGAAGATTAATTCGCGCATGATTCCGCATTGGCCGATAACAGGGGAATAAAAACGCTATAGAAAACTAATTAATTAAATGGCAATCAATCGGGCGGTCTTTATCCGAGGATATGAACACTCATGAAAATATAAAGACACTGTTGATACGGCCGCTCAATCAATCGGACGAGCGATCGTTGGAGGAAAAAGAAAAAAAATCATTAGTCGTCGGAGCATGAGAATAAAAGGGATCGAGAACAGGCTGAAAACTCTGCGATAAACGATCGTGTGGCTCTTGATTGACCAGCATACCATGATTCTGCACGGAGGGAAAAGCTTTTTATCGTGACCCTTCCCATAATTAATCACCGGGTAATTAACGTGGAAAATCCAAAAAGAGAGCAAAATTGCGAGGGTAAGGGTGCGCGGATAATCCAAACGTATGCCCTCCCTCGTTTGATCAGCAGCGGAGCAAATGGAATTCCAAATTCGAAAAAATTTTACCAACCTTTCGGCGTTCCTTTTGGTACCGCTTTCCTTTCGTGCTCTGCCCTCGTTCGCGTACTTTCTTTTTTGCTCTCGTTAACGAGCAACGCAGAAATCCCGGAAGGAAATTGCGGATTAGGTGACTCCAAAATACAGGCTATCATTATGGGAAAGCTGCTTACTTCGTTGCTCATTCGCGTGCTCCACAATCGTGACGCTCTTTGACGGAAAAATCTCCAGATAGGTCATTTGCATCCGTTCTTTTCATCCTCCCCGACTACTCTTGTTTCTCGCGAAGAATGGCGCAATTATGAAAAACGACTTTTTAATGCGGCGACATTTGAAGTTCCTTCGTATGTCTATCAAAGGAGAAATGATGCGGGGACGTAGATAATTATGGTGGCTCTTTAACGAGACCACTTCCTCCGGGAAATATTAAGCTATACAGATCGTATCGATTTTAGATTTCCATTCCGGATGATCGCCAATCGATAAGGGAGAAAAACTGAAAATTTCATCCACCTGAAACTTCTACCCCTGTAAGCTTCTATAATTCCTCCTCCCTTTGCTTCCACTTTCGTATAGCTTTCCCGAGTTTTTTGCCTTTTAAGACGCAGAGAACTAGGGTCAAGGAGGACGAATATTCGCGCGGAAACGTCAGTGAAAACATTAGGGAATTAGAGCGAAATATTCGAAGCGCTCGTAAGACATTACTCGGTGAATTTCGCCGATTCGTTTAACGCGATAGACCGAAGAAGAGGAGAGGGAGTTTCATCGTGACGGTAGGCGCGTAAAAGTATGTTAAGTTGGAGGTTGGAGAAAAAAAAAATAATCGCTCGAAATTGCGATCGCGGTAGCGAAGCAGTCCGTGATTTAGCAACCTTATCTGTCGTGCTTTATCGTTCGCGACCGATAAGAAAACTTAACGACGCCGACACCGGGAGGGACACGAAGGGAGAAGAGAAACGAACGAGAGGGAAAGGCAACGACTCGATTAATACACGGATAAAGTGGCGCAACGACACCGGGACATTTTTTAATACATTCATCTTTCCATCGTTCCTCCATTTCAAGTAGAACGTCGCATCTTGACCTTTAATTTGCCGATTTCAATTCAAGCGCATATAATTCACGGAGCAAACATCCAAAACACCACAACAACTCGGTGGACGAGAGTATGCAAGGAAGTTTTCAATCGCCCGATACATCTCGCGAGGTTCTTTCGCGATCGCGTGGAACGACAGTCTGTGAAATCCAGTTTCTCGATTCAATCAGCTCCAATTGCATGCCACGTGTACCGGCAGTTAATTCGATACGTCAAAGTGTCCGTATCTCGCGCGCGGTTACATCAAATCTAAGAGCGGCGTTGTTTTGAAGCAGCAGCGAAAAGGAAACTGCAAGGGCAGATCGATTTGATGAGCGCAAAAAAAGGTAGCGAGGATAACAGTTAAGAAAAAAGTCGATAATGTCATGCCGTATAAAAATAAATTTGACGCTCGAACAAACTTCCTCTCTTTTGCGAGATGAACAGAGAGAGAGAGAGAGAGAGAAAGAAGAGGAAGAAAGAAAGAGAAAGAGGGGAAAAAGGGAGAGTAAAAAAGGGAGGCAAAAAGCAATCTACACCCCGGAACGGCAGAGGACCGACTGAGAAGCACGCGAGGGAGGGAAGTCCACTTGTTTGGTGGGGATGCAGTTTGCCATGCAGGAAGAGAGCAAGTGGAAGAGGGAGAGGAGGAAAAGGAGAGGAAAGCGAACGTGGTGGTAGGGGGCTTCGTGGAGAGAGGGGGTTCTCGTGTCGCGCGATAACCGTCGCCGAGGTGCAAACCAGCCGCGAATTCGAAAGGCGGCCAGTCGCTGTTCGCGCGTCGTCGGTGACGCGTCGTGAGTGTATCTTATCGAGATAAATCGAGGTAAAGTCGATCTCGCGGTATCGAATCGCGATCCAGTCACGTATATGCGATAAGTCTCTCGCCCGACCGATCGTCAGTGAGCGCGATTACGTTCCGAGGAGAAGGAGATATCGTTAAAAAAAAATAACAAAAAAGCAACATTTTTGGATAGGAGAAAGTGCGACGCTCGATGCGAGAAGTCGAGCCAGTAACAGTGAAAAGTTCACTCGCGTAGAGCGATCGCGCGATACGCTCAAAGGTTAACGGAGACTTCGTGGATCGCTCGTGGAATACCGTGGGGGAATGCCTGACCTTCCGCGGCCGGATCCGTCGACGACACGGAACATCCTCGGGAGATCGTTGCATAACACCGTCTCGATGACGACGGTCGTGCAAAATATGAAAAAAAAAACGTGCTATCTGCACACACCGCAGAATGTCGATGGATTTTTCTGTAGGTGATGCAAACGGTGGGTGTGCCTGGCGCGGGCCATGATAGAGAGACAGACAGAGAGGGGAAGATAGAGAAATAAAGAGAACAAGAGACAAAAAGAGAGAGAGAGAGAGACATAAAGTCAATCTCGTCCCGATTAATCGCGTTATCTCATCCTCGACCACCGACGTCGCGAAAAGAGATCCATCTCGTTGACTCATTTCAACGCGAACACCGTCGGCTACGCGTATCGCCTCTTTGCCACGCTCGATCGTGCGTACACGCGCGATAAGTACGTCTGCTAGGTCGGCCAGATACAATCGTAACCGTAATGCATGATTTCCCACGTGGCTCTCCGCGCCTATGTGGGTCTACGTGCCGCGGCTTCGCGACTCGGAGACGGCAATTGTTTCTGTATTTTTATAATTCCCGCTTCGCTCCTTTTACAACGATCCTACGGCTTTACGCGTATTCCGGGCCACGGTCCTACGCGCCGGCACGAATAGCGATTACGCTGGCCGAAGGCTCGGAATTGTCCGTATATTTTTCAAAGTTACGCCTATCATATTTTCAAAGGCGGTCCTACAAATTGAAAGGTGAAATTAATTCCCACAGTGGGAATTCAAAGTGAATCGAGTATTCGGACAATTTCATTCTCGTTGCCACTGCAACTCCAGAGACGCGAATTACAGTGCCGATCGCCTACGCGTCGATCCGTACGTCTATCTCGCGGTATTCCGTTTCTTATCCTCCCAACCGCTCGACTTCTCGGCGAGGTCTCGTCTCGTGGAAGGAATCGGTGGAAGGCGCGGGAACGTCGCGTAATAATTTAGCAGCACGACAGCTCGTAAATGGGACGACGTATCGTAAATGTTTGCCGGAGACGCGTCGAGCAGGCCGCAGCTGTCGCTTCTCGGGAGGTTTCGGTAACGCTTTTGCTCGCAGCTGCAGCTACGCGTATAACTCGCCTCGCAGTCGAAAGATACCATCGGTTTCCGATGATACGAGATATTACGCGATTCCCGTGGACTATCGACGAATCGGCAATTTTTTTTCCCCTCAACGATTGCCATCGGGAAACGAGGAAAAGGACCTTTCGATACTCCGAACTCTTCTCCGCGGAAATATCGTCGGGGCTAAAGTTTCCACTGTCGGATTTCCCTTGGAATATTTAACGGATTTAAATTTCATTCCGAAGGCAACGTGTTCCCCGTTACGCGCGATATTTTTCTTGCGAAAGAAGCGCGCACGAATTCTGCGTGGGCATACGAAATGAACGTCACTCGCGAAATTGAATTTAAAAGAATAACGATCGCCGCGCGACTTGTCGAGAGAACCGATGCTTCGGAAAGTCGAACGATCGAGTTCACCGTGAATCGATTGGAAAGCTATTAAATACCGAAATTCGTTGACGACCGTTTCGAAGGTGGCGCGCAACGATGGCACGATAAGCATTAATTTCAATACAATGCTACCAGACCGCCAAGACGATCTTTGACGGTGTAATAAGATTCGAGTTTAGCCTCGTTTGCATTCCGCGACGAGGCAACGGCGATCTCAAAGCGAAACGCCCCTCGATACGTCTCTCTTCCCTTAACGAGTGATCGAACGAGCCATCGTATATCGAACGGGACAACCTCCCCGGGCTCGATTGCAGGATTAACCCTTGTCTCGTGGATAAACCGCCTTCGACCTTCCCAGATATCCGATCTTAATCCTCGCGTACCGAACTCTCCGGTTTAACGTCGACCTTTGTTAAAAAAGAAAGAGAAACATTTGCAGGGACGTCTGCCGAGAAAGGGACGAGTCTTTCACCCTGAGTTTCTCGTTATCTGGAAACTGCGAACGCCCGAAGAGACGCGAGGGGAAATAGCTCGTTTCTCCGGCGATAACGCGGTCGGAGAGATAACGCGCGTCGCGAAATAAATAAAGATGATGCCACGCAAGACGAAAGAGGCAGGTGGAACGAACCGCGATTCCTCCGGGCGTTCGTCCGCTAAAATAGCATCCACCTGCGAACCGAGGATCGAGCACGGTATTCCGGTAGGGTTTTCAACACGCGTGGGCGTGCGTGTCGCGTGTCTGCACGCGCGTACGCACACGCATACCGGAGAAACGACGGAGCGTTACGAGCGCCGAAGAAGAGTCACGTAATCGGAAGCGATTTACCTCCCTTCTCTTTGTCGTGGATCGGTGGAAAAAAAAGGAGAGAAAGAAGGATGGCAGAGCGAAGGATGGGTGGTTGAAAAGGGGAGAATTCTAGGGTAGTAAATACGGGGTGGAAAAGGTAACTATCGAGCTGAGGATCCGAACATATGAATATCCATTAACGGGGCGTAAATCAGGCGGTGCAAAATGTTTAATCAACCGACCTCGGCAAATCGACCCTGGACGAGATCGAGTAATTTGTGTACGCTCCGATCATCCTTCCATGCTCTCCCTTCGACGTCCACCCGATGTTCTTTCCCTCGAGTTCAACTGACCCATCGATTTCACCGATCTATCCTGCCTCTATTTTTCTCGTTATCCCTCTCTACCCTTCCAGCTCTTCCCGGTTTTTTTTATTTCTCTCGTTAGGTACGTTTCTCTCCGCGGTTCGTTTGTTCGTTAGTTGTTCCAGCTGTGTCGCCCAGAAACCAACATCGGTGTGCAACGACGGCCAATTAATCGTGCACGCTCGGTTGCTCCTGTACTCGTTGCTGATCGCCGGTTCGGGGGGAAAAATGCGAATTCTGACGGGAAATACCGTGTACAAATAAGCGCGCCGATTGGAATGTAAATTCGACGGTCGTTAGCGGTTACGAAATTTTCGGTCGCCCTTCCTCGTTCGATTCATTCGCGAACTGTCCGCCGGGCTGTGCGGGAAATTCAGGATAACACGAATACTTTTCGGGATGTCGTATTCCCGAAGAAATACAGGTCGTGAGGTTTAGGGACACCGGCAGATGTCGAGAAGGCTACGTTTCGATGGGTTCGATCGTGGGCAGGTTTTGTCGCGTAGCACATGACGCTTGAACAGGTAACCGAGCTTTCGAGGGGAAGCTGCGAACCATGGGATTTCGATGACCTTTTCACGGACGAGTCTACGGTTAAAATAGCTAAGCAGGTGTCCTAGGGTTTATTCGATTAGACCTTTGCCTCTGAGGTATTTAAGGTTGAAATTTCGAGTATAAACTGTTGCCGATAGTACGGTTGGGATACTACAGCGATACTTTCCTTTCTTCTATCTTCCCGACCATTCGTATTTATTAGTGACGCGCTTTTCCAAGCGAAGAGACTCGTTTCGTCTTGTCGGTGCAAGATACGAGGACCTTGATTCTTCGGAATTTCTCTCCGTTCCACTCGGCAAGCAAAGTACATATAATTAGAAGGGGGAAAAAAATGAAAGGGTCCGTTCTCTTCGAGCACTTTCAAAGGATTCATGGCAAATGAATCAAATGGAAAATTGAATCTTCCTGGTAGCCGAAGACCTTTGCGTTTCCAAAGGGATACCTCCTCTTTTGTTCCCGGCATGTACAGATATATACGTATGTACGTATATATCCTCCTCTGTGCACTTTCTTCAATGCGTAAGGCGCGCGTCGGCGCATAAACATAATTGCGTTTATTACGCTCAATGATGGTTTAACGACGTTCCTGTCGGCCAGCGTAATGACACGTTAAAGTCTTTCAATTCGTCGAAATAACACAATCGTCGCTCGGCGAGCTCGTTAGATTAATCAAGCCGCGCGACAGCACTCGCCGAGTTTTTGATACCGTCGAGAGAACGAGCCGAAGGAGGGGAAAGGAAAAAAAGAAAGACCTCGGAGGCAGGAGGAAGAGGTACCGGAAGAAATTAAGAGCACCGCGTCGAGAGGGATCGAGCGTAAAGAAAAATTCTTCTTCACTCTTTCGAATTGGGCCGGCTTTCATTCACGGTGCTCTTTTCACGACCATTGATGCTCCTCTTTTTTCCTTTTCTTTCTCTCTCTTCCTTTCTCTACTCTCCTCCTCCTCTCTCTCTTTCTTCCTCTCTCTTGCTTTTCTCCTTTCTCGCAGAGACGAATGAAGAGTTATTCCGTCAAAGACAAAGATCGCAAGATCCACCTCGCAAAGTTTCACTTCCCTTTCTCTCCAGTCTTTCGAATTACCGACAACTCCCGACTATATCGAAACCCCTTGACGAGCCGGAGCACCGATCGAAATAAAAAAAAACAAAAAACGAGGAATTATAACCGCCGTTAAATCGCGACTGGGTTTTTGCCCCCTGACGTACCTATAGACGAATCCGAGCCTGCTTTTTTTCCATCGCACGGCGTCCGGTTAAACGCTGCAATATTTAAGAGCGGCCGCATTGTCGGACACGCGAGCCTTGTAAAAAAGTCGACGACACGTGCGTTCGCGCGATATAACCGACCGGCTCTCGAGAATGCCGCGAAATTACGGTTTAACGAACACTCGTTTCAGCGGGGAGCCGAAGAAAATAAAACATAATTCACGGACCTCACGCTACCGCACTGATAACGACTACCTTCGAATCGATGCGTATACTCGTCAGTTGCAAGAGATGCTACATGTATCTTTCTCTCTTTACGTTTTACTTCCTCTTTTTCCTTTTAAATCGTTCGAAATCGATGGGAAATTCCGTGGACAGATTCGCTTCGAGAGTCGTCTCACAAGATCTACGGGTATAGAAGCGAAGACAGATGGGTCAACGAAGACAAAACTAGAACGGGACGGTAAAATATTTACCCTCGAGTCGATGGGCACCTGTATTCTCGTAGGAAACACACAATGCGATTTGCTCTCCTCGAGGCACCGCTCGAACAATCGGGAAACTATGTAACTGTGTAACCATGCTTGTGATCCCGAAGGGCAAAATGTGTAACTCGTCGAGTGCACAGGTAGAATGTACGTACACGGTTCTCTATCGCGTTCAACGGTTTACCCCATACGCGATCGTGCGTATAGCATATTCGATTGTTGACGAGAGTGAAGAATTTTTAGTCTGTCATTGAAGAATCGTTTTGAAAAAGAATTTTTTTAACGTCAGACTCGTGCGAGAAAAATTGTGACTGTGAAATAGAAGACGGCAGGGATATGAGATATACGCGAAGTATAGGAAAAAGGATGAATTCTGTGCGAATCGACGTTAGGATGTTGAAACGAGCTGCTATCGTGTCCTATTGACGTTTCGTAGGAAATTCACGGGCATTCACCGGGAGAATGGGGAATTCTGAAATAGGAGGGAACACGTAACACCCGACGATATATCGCGTAATCGTAGGAAATTTAATAGAACGACCGTCCGCGTATTTCGCCGATAAGGGAAAAGCGTGACACGACGACAAACGAGAAGAGTCCGATAATGTAGGAACGTATTTAGACGTCCAGCACGGTTAGTCATGCGAGTGTACACAGTGACAAAAAGGCCAGGCACTATTGTCGGGAGAGAGAGGAGATTACAATGGTGCAACGTTGCAACGAGATCACCGAGGATTTTCCATCGCGTCGAGCGCTCGTACGAGATTCTCGATGCCGCACGTTGATCGCATCGTTCGGATCGTTTTGTATCGTTGAAATCGGGTAGTCGGCGTATATTCGCGATTAAGCACGGAATAGTCACCATCGAAAGCTAACCGCGAGGTCGCGATGAAAAAGCATTCGTCAAGAAAGTAGGCCACGCGAGAGAAATACATCTGGTTCGGGGAAGAGAGAGATCGTTAAAATTTCTTTTCGCGTAAACGTGCAAGCTTCACGCGTACAAGTTGCACGTATAGAAGGGTGGCAAAAGGATCGCGGAATTTCATGATTTTTCTGTCGTTACAGAGGAGACTCGGGGCGGCGAAGCGAGAAAAGAAATCCGCGAGAGTGATCGGTGATGTTCAACGGTGTCACGCGACATCATGGATACAATCGGATGCCCTGGGTCGAGCGAAGGAAACGACTGAGCGCGATGTCGTAGTGGCGCGTAACGAAACATTCCGAGGCGGCACGAATGACGGAAAGGGGTCGCAAGGTTGTTACTTAAGGCTCATGATTTCCATGACGATATGACCGACGGAATTGCTTGGAGCGTATGTGGCGTGCATGACGCGAAAGAGAGCATGAACGAGAGAGGCTGAGTGAGAAAAAGTGAGATAGAGAGAAAGTTGGCTGTCGTCGGATAAAAGGTGCGAAAAAAGGGGAGAAATAAATTGTGTTTCGGCATCGAAAGGATCTCGTCGTCGGGGGCACGGAGTGGTGTGATTGGATTCGTCGAAAATCCAAGGCGCAGACATGTCGAGGCGGCCTCTCGGTCGGCTCGACATAGAATCGGCTGGCATCGACTCACTCTAAGGGCACCAAGGGTAGAAAAAGCGAAGCTAAGGGAGGAAAAAGTGGAAGACGAAGAAGAGGGTGGAACACGAGCGAGAGGCGCAAAATGGGAGCAACGAAATTCGTGTTAGGAAGCGCTATCCTTGGACTCTTTTGGAGCAGCTTACTGAAAGGTGTTCTAACCAATTCGACGAACAGATGCGACTATCCGCCTTGCTCCTGTGATCACTACGGCAGATTGACCTGCGACTGCAAGGACGAGGGAGAGGTATGTTGACGATAAACGTTATCACCGAATAAATGTTTCTATAGTATACATATCATGGAGAGTATGTTCGATAAAACGTATTAACAAATGTCCAAGCGAATTTGTAGGACGAACTTTGATGTTGGCCGACGTAATTCGCGATATCTTTTACCTTACGCCGAGACTGCCGGAAAAAAGTTGTCTCGTTTCGTCTGGCGCGAAATAGCCCATCGCATTTAACTCGGTTCCTTTCGTTTCGTCGATTTCATTTCATGCCCCTGGCCCAAGAGAGTCGTCCGCTCCGGGCCAATCGCCGTCTTGGATCTCTCTTGCCATTTCCCTTTCCTCGCCCCTTCAAATCCCTTCTTGGATTCGAACCCTTCTGCAATCGTTTCTCTCGCCTTTTCACTCTTTTTCTTTCTTTCTTCCGTTTCTATCTTCGTCCCTTCCTTTCTCCCTTTTACCCACGAATTCATTCAGAAACCGCGGCAACCGGGTCCTATCGCACGAAAAATCTCAGACAATGCGACACGAGGGTCCAACAACAGATCCTCCCCGTGCCTTTGTTCGCCGTAGAACATTATTCCATCTCTGAATTATCAAGAAAAGATAAAGAGTAAATCGAGTTCCGCGCGACGAGAGCAGCATAAAACTTATTCCACCGTGATTTTCTCCCGCGCCATCGAGCATCGAGAGCGAGAGAGAGAAAGAAGAGAAAAGGAATTCTGTACAATCGAGGAATTAAGAAAGACAAAGAAATTACGACCCCGCGGCTCGAGTATTATACGTATCCTTCGATCATCGCGCGATTATAGACCCTGATTTCATGCTGTGGGAAAGATGAAAAAAAAAATTATTCACGAACAAAAACGAGGGTTGTCGAAATAAAAAGGGAAAAAGCGGCATTCGAGGGAGGCTAATCGCAAAGGCGCGCAGGGGGCTTCTCCCGTAAATTGCGAGGGCGGCGCTCACGCAGAACAAAACCTCCATAAATTAAAGCGTGTTTACGCAAATCGTAGGGCCGACATTGCTGGCAGGTAGGTAAGGTGCGTAGCTGGAGCGTTTTCACCCTTCTCTCTCCCTCTCTCTCTCTCTCTTTCGCTCTCTCGTTCGTTCCTCGGCCTGCCCCTCGGATATTTATTGCACCGGATGGCTATGGGGTACCTGCCCCGCCCGAGGAAAAATGCTGCTCGCCGAGAAAAATGGCAGCCGCTCCTGACGGATCGCGATCACGTGAACAGCCACCCTTTACCAACTTCCAACGACCCTCTCGATTCTTTGTCCTCTTTCCCTTCCTGCATCTCCGTCTTACCCTGCCTCTTTCTCTCCTCCTTCCCTCCGTCCTCTTTTCTCCCATCCTCGGACACCTTTCTCGTTAAACCTGTCGTCAAATTACGTTCGACTATCCGCAAAACGGAGGCTCCACGAGAATTACGAGAGGTAGGGTCGTATGACGGATGTTTCGCGACTATCGTCAAGACGGATCACGCGAGTTGTGCAAGGAGAAACTACCTAAGGGAGAATTACGAGACTCGCGTGACTGATTTAACGAGACCTGGACTACGTCCATTGAAAGCAGCTGCGACCGAAGAATATCTCGGCAAATACTTTCCAACCATTAACTCTCAACTACTCTCAGAATCGTCCTTCGAGCTTCCATAGTGAACTCCAAACTTCCGGACTCTCGAGAGAGAACTACGAATCTAGCGTTTCAATCGGAGATAAGGTTAACGCTATCGCCCCACCTCGTTCCGCAATCGTTGCTATTCAAATATTTATGCCACTGATCCGTTAGTCTCAATGCCTAACAAACTCAGGCCACCAAAATAGCTTGGTACTCTTAACTCGACCAACCTCGACGATCATTTTCTCAATCATCGCAGCTGAACTATAAGTTCTCCAGCGAACTACAAAATTTCATACGTTAGTTCCACAAAGACGGAAATTCTTAGTTTCCAATAAGACCCTATTTTTCACCATTATCACAATTCACCAGCATACGAAAATCTGCTCTCATCCGTCGAAGCTTTCTAAATCCAACAAGCTCCGAATCCCTTATTAAAACCCAAGGAATAAAGGTAACCTTATCGCATATCCCTCAGGGTGTTTCGCGATCGTTGCAGTTACGGATAAAACCATTTCTTCCTACCACGGATCCGATACGCGTCGCGTACGTCACGCTACCGTCTATATATAATCGTCGTTGGTACAATGCCGTAAAACCGATCCGTAAAACCCTCGTCCGTGACGAAATAACCGACGATGCCGAGAGGCACGAGCAGTGGTTACGTCGTGAAAACCAATCGGGTTGACCGAGCCTCGCGTCTACGCTTCCGTCGTTTTTCTCCCGGTCGTGAATAACAGCAAGAGGTTCGTCGTCGTCGAGCTACCGGAGAACGTAATAATCCACGATACTCGAAACCGAGTCGTTGGAGAATCGATGAGGCGAAAAAGGTGTCGAGATTACTCGGTGTTCCGGTATTGCATCGATTAGACGAGAGTATAAGACGATTAGTAGGGATTACAAGAGCTAGTAGTCTACGCCTCTCTACTATATTCATCGAAAGGAGTGGTTTAAAGCGCACGAAATGAGACAGGTTGGAAGTGGAAGGTTTCCGTGTCGAATTTAAACGATGAAATTTACGTATCCTGTTCACGGGATGAAAAATCACTCGAATGAATTTGCAATACCGTCGCGAGCGACCGGGCGAGAAACCGTCCGCGTAGGCGCCTCCCTGTCGCGTGCAGAGATAACGGAAGTGGTTGATCGTGGGTTGGATAAGTCATGGATCGAATGTCATCGGCGCTCGAGATTGCGATCGATACGTCTCTCGTGTGAGATCGAGAAGATCGTGATCGTTGAAGGTGCGATGGATTCAAGGGCGCGGTAATAATTAAGATCGTCATATTTCGAATTTCATCGCGATACAATTGAAGAAATGTTTGCAGATAATAAAAGAACGGGGTTGTTTCACGTTAGCCGGTGAAATTGCGAGAACGAAGAACCGGGAAGATAATCGAGGGACAAAGGGACCGGTTGATTCGCGGAAAACCTTTTCCTCGCTAACGATAGAAAAGGAAGGGGAACAAAGAGAAAGAACAAGGTGCTGTATAATGCATATGGCTCGTAAGTTTTCTCGTGGATTTTGCATAATACAGCTGGCGTTTCATGAACACGCTTGGCCAATTTGTCGCACCGTCAACTCGTGACTACGAATACATCGAGGGTGAACGAGACCTTCCTTTCCCTCCTCCTCCTCCTCCTCCCTCGACTGCTCTCCTGTGTCTGATGTTTCCATTGGCATTTCTTATTCATACCCATCCTTTTCTTCCTTATCTTTGCCGAGTTAAGAAACTCTCGGAAGAACTCGGGCACCTCGCGCGCACGCGCGAATGATAAATGTAATTGCGATAAGACCGAGTTTATCGCGCGAAACGAAGACCGGGCGATTCGATCGACACGATGGTTTTAACGGTATGGATGATATTTTTTCGCGATCGTCTAGAAACGAAGGAACTACATTCTCGGAAGGTATTGTACGTTTCGTCCTTAAAAAGTTGACTTCTCCTGAGAAAAGTCGACGGTATGGAAGTCTCGACGTAGGCAGGATCGTCAAGCGCACCGGAGACCGGTGAATAATTGACGAGAAGGTAAATAATTGAGAAAACCTTTTAGCGAATGCACCCTTAAACTTACTCGGTTCTCGGTAACGAGAGAGTAACGGAAGGAGGCAGGAAAGGACGAAATAAAGAACGCGAGCCGGCAATAGGACGGCCTGCGAGCCGTATAAAAGTAACAGCTGTAAGTACCGAGGGAAACGTAAGGGCGCCATTTACGGGGGAAAGGTGCTCGGTTATGAAAATACTTGGAAAATGGAAAGTCGATGGCGGAAACTGGCTTATACCGGCCGACTCGCGCAACGAGGCTCCTTCGTAAAACGTTGGTTGGATTCGAAGGACGATAATTGCATCGTTCCGCGTCGTCATTTCCCTTTTCGCGGCTCGATTCTCTTTCGTTGGAAAAACACGAAAAAGGGTGGTAGAGGGAGAGGGAGACGTTTTCTGATAATATCCTCACCCACATTGGCTGTTCCGCTCGGAATAATCTATTCGCGAAGCAGCGTGTGATTAATGAAACACCTACCGAGCTTTCTTCGATTAATCTAAACATTTGCGAACACCGAGCGTGTACGATTAATTATCGTTTCCTTGACTTTTAAATGAAAACGTGCAAATAAAAAGATCCGAGGGAGGACGGAGGAAAGGAGAGGACGATAATGGCGAACAGGGGCCAAGAGAGTCCTGGAGAACGAATCAGCCCCCGCGGGGGAAATTGTTTCGCATAAATCCTTTATAGATCGTAAAAGTCTGTCCCGCACCGACCTCGTTCCTCTCTCTCTCTCTTCACCTCTTCTCTCTCCATCGCTCTATCTTCTTATCCTTCTATCCTTCCGTTTACTTTCGTCCACTGTGGAACGATTCGGTTTTCCGGATAAACGCGATTTCATAAACCAAAGATTTAAACTCAACCTTCATCCACCATTTACGCTGATTTTTACTTTCATTTCGAGACTACCCGAGTAATTGGCTCCTCTCATTCCCCAACGAAATCACCGACGACTCATGTGTTTACTTTAAAACGGTACAATCCGACCGACTGTCCGTTCAAAAATCGTAACACGCTCCTTGTAGAATCGTTACCATCCAGAGACCACACGAATCGTCGCGGGCCGAGGAAGACCGCGAAACGTAATAAGCGAAAGGTAGAACACCGGCTCGAGTTTAATTCCGATGGGAAACGTTCTAAGTAATCGAGAAGCACGCTTTCAGCTGCGAAGAGGAAGCGAGAGAGTGAATACTTTTTTCCACGACGGGAGAAAATGTCCAGAGGGATACCCGGAGGATCGTACGCTCGATAGAATTACACGCCACGGAAACTGCACAGGGGGTTAAGCCGAGAGAATAAAGGCGAACCGTTAAAAAGGAATATCGCGCTGTCGTTTTGTTTCCTCTTTCTCCTCTTTCATTCCCCGTCTACGAACCACCTTGTACAACCGCTCCGTCACCTTTGCGGGTCTCTTTGCGTTACCCTGACACTCCTTGTCCCGCGGGAGAAGGAAATAAAGTTGCGAAATAAAATTCAGATTCCCGCTGCGACCCTCGAAATTTACGACAACAAGCTCGCACGACCGCGCGTCCTCCTTCCCTACTTACCAATTTCTGCTTTAGGGCGGGCACCCCTTATGTGCAATGAATATTATTCCGTTAAATTAGAACAACCGAGACAGCTCGTTTTCCTCTTTCTTTCGCTACTAAAGTACTTCTTTCTAAAGTACGCTACGAGAGGAAAAAAGAGATAGAGAGAGGGACAGAGGAGGTGCGAGAAGGACAAATAATTATCGAGAAAGAGTAAATTCATATAGAAGACAAGCAGCTTGAATCGGTAATCTCCTTCATGGCTGGAGATTGTATGTCCAGGATTGACGGAGAACAATGAAAACGGAACAAAGGTCCGACGGAAGGGAAGGGACAAGGAGCATAGAGATCCGGACGGTGCAAAGACGAGAACGCGCTGGTACCGGGGATACCTGAGGAAACCCCGGCACAAAGGTTTCGCTTTTATCGAGACGCACTACGCAGACCTCCGTCGCTGTCTCTTTTATTTTCATCCGCTCGCTCTTGTTTTCTCGTTCAACGAATACACCTTAACCTCTACCCCTTCTTCCGTCTTGTTCTCGTTTCACCTTTCGCCCTTCGAAATCGACCGGTCTTTCTCTCCTAATGAACAACGACCGACAAATGTACAGTCGGTGTGTCATTCTACCGAGGATAAAAGCGATCTCGCGTAGTCCACCGCAGAATTCAATTTCCTTAACGCGAAACTGAGAGATTGTTTGTTGTACGAATGAAGTTTTACTTTCAACGGAAGGCCATCGACGCCGAGGGACGCTTGCGCCGTGGAAAATAAGATTTATATGTAGAAATTCCACGATGGAAATTCAACGTTTCGACGGATAAAATTCTTACGGATTCTCTTCGCGAACGACGACGAAGCTCGACATGTAATCGTGACACGCGAGCTAAGTGTTTATTAACTTACCGATAAAACGCGAGGCGCAGAAGTATCTCAAGTGGTATCGCGTTCGTTAGATGAATCATTGGTCGCGACATCGAGGAAATCGACGCGCCGTTGGTTTTCTACGAACGCTTCGTTATCGTGGCTTCGTTAGCGAGAAAGGTGCGATAATGACGAAGAGAGGAGCACGCGTGGTCTCGATGAACGTAAGCTTTGACCCGTTAAATTAAAGGGAGAGAGAACAAGATACCTTTGTCGATGATTGCGATTAAACAGGGGACAAGTATGCGCGCCGCGTTCCTCGATCGATTGTTTCAACAAACAAGGAGCTACGTGTGCCAGGTGGTGCAGTGGATCCCCGAAGTTGCTGCTAATCGCGAATGAATTAATAAAGAAGGAGGATAGATGGAACGGGGCAGGTGGATGGAAACGAATCGGCTGTTGTTGCAGCTAACGCAACGAGGGGAAACTTGTCCGGCAAAGAACCCGTTTCATCTTTCCTATTTGGTTTCGATTTACCGTGCCTACCCGGTCTCGTTCCCGTCTAACTTTCTGATGGGACTCCTGGTGTTCTTCCATCGGGAATAATACCGGTGAAAATCTTCAGGAATCAACAAATTTGCACGGCTAGAATTCCCGTAAAACGATCCGAACGGTACGCGTATCGAGAGATTTCATCTAGAGCGGGAAACAGCGACTTACAAAACTTTAACGCCAAGACAAACTGAGTCAACGAGTTACGCATGGAAAGAGAGAGAGAGAGAAGGAGAGAAGTCGTAATCGTGGTCGATCATCGAAGTGCACACATGCCTCGGGAAATGTTTGGAGTGGAAAATTGCACGGATGCATCGCAGATGCTCGCGATAGAGAGAATAAAGGGCGGAGCATGTAAATTGTCCATCGTTATGCCGGGAGAAAAAGAAGCCGGTTTTACGTGAAAATCTTCGTGACTGGTCTCGTTTACTGTCACGAAACGACGCAATGTATCCTAATGTAACTCGGAAACGATACCTACCCGCTCGAGGAAACTTCGGTTCGAACCCTCGTGATTGCGATAACGACATTATTCGTGTTAATTGGCAGGATTGCGAGCGACATCGGGCACGCACGCGTCGCGAACAGTTAGGGTAGTTAGATGTCCAATTACAGCTATTCGGCCCCTAATTAGCGTCTCCGATTCGATGCGTCGAATCGTCGCGAATTACGCGCAAACGTTCTCCATGTTGAGTAGATGGAAATTCGCGTTATAATTTACGAGAATTCCTCGGGAAAACTCGACAACTACCGACGATCGAAAATACTACTGTAATTGAAACTTCTGTTGAATATCGCGGGAAGAATTACGTTCTATGTCGACGGAAGGCAATTTTAAGGTCCTCGTGCTAATGATCATCGTTTGCTTTCAGGAACTGGTGTTAACGACGGAAGGCGACAGAAGATTGAGCCCGCACACGAGCAGAATAGTAGTGAGCAACTGTTCCTCCGTGATTCTAACAAATTCGAGCTTAGCCGCAATGGTCGCCCTTCGCTCCGTGGACCTGATAAACGTGGCGAATCTCAGCCTAGTCAGACAGAGTTTCGAGCTTTCGCCTCACAGCACGAGGACGCGGATATCCGTGCGGAACAGCAGCATCGAAACGATGCCCAGCTTCGTCTTTCGCGGCGACGTCGAGGCGATCAGCTTCGAGAACGTGAGGATCGGTCAACTGAGCGCCTTCTCGTTCGCAAATTTGGTTCATACGGACACCCTGAGGCTGGAGAACTGCATCATCGAGAGCACCGAGGCGCAAGCTTTCAAGAAATTCGACGTCGGCTATTTGCACGTGATCGGCGGAACGTTCGGAGATCAAGTGCCCAGTAGGACGATGAACGACATCGAGGTTTATCACAAGTTCATGCTGGACGGCGTTAGAATGGGGATGGTTCGAAGCGAGGCCTTCATCCTGAGAAGTCCTCGAACCGTGGCAATTCAAAATTGCATCATAGAGAGTCTAGACACCGAAGCGTTCGACGTGACTGCCCGTGGTGCAGTGATCGTGAAGAACAACACCTTCGGCAGCCTCTCCGTGGGTGCCTTTCTAGGTATTCGAGCAGACCCAGAAGCTAAAGCCGTCCCTGCCTCCCCGGCTACAAGTCTACACGACTTAATCTTCAAGAACAACAGCGTGGTCAACTTCGAGGAGGGCTCGATGATGTTCGACAGAGCAAGCTTTCGTCCCGAGCTCGATAATCTGCTGGTGGACCAACCGTGCGATTGTCAGATGATACCCGTTTGGAAGAACAATATTCTCAATTATACCAACGTCTACTCGAGGTTCTACACCAGGCAGAATGCGATGATACCACCAACGTTGTCGCCTCAAGACTCTATCAACGAAACGCCAGAGACGTTCCTATGTTCCGATGGAGAGGTGAATGGAATACCGACGAGTTTCACGGAATACGAAACGCGATACTGTTCTCTCGGTGGATCTATTCTAATCTTCGTCCTAATCGTCGCAGGTGTAGTCGTTATTTTGACACTGATCGTGTGTCTGACAGTATGGTGTTGCCGAAGACGTCGACAGAACAGCCGGAAAAGTTGGATCAGCGTGCCAACGAATGCGCCGGACGTACTTTCGAAGAAAAACGGTGTGATCGGCAGGGAAGCTGCGTCGTCCGCGACTCCGGTCGACAGCCGGATAACTATGGTCGTGCCGGACGGTAGACTTTACAGGGAAACGGAGTTTCACGTGATCGTTGAGAAAGCCGAACCCTTGACTACGGAATTGTAACGAGAACCTTCAAACGGCACGGCCGAGTCCGTCGTTGATCGAGCGGAGGAAGAACTCGAGTGGACGGATAGGTCGAACCGTTTTCGCGTGTACAAGCTCTGAGCGACAAGAATGGAATAATCGTTTCCGATAAACTGTGAGAGAAACACGTGTGTGTACAACGATTGTGAGATTTTATTTCGAACGCTTGCGCAGTAGATGGAACGATCGATGTATTTGGTTTTGAAAGAGACATCGAGATAGTGACGATGAACGCGATCGTTCCTGCGAGTTTTTCGCCTACGTTTACCGATAAGCCATTTCGTCTTGGGAATTAAATAGAGCGGAAGACTCGACTTCGTACCTCTTGTTTTCAGTTGAATCGACTATCCTTTAGTACAAGGCAGTTCGTAAGCTTCCATTCACATATCACGAACGAGCACCGATTATCCCTGACGCGTTCTCCGCATTCTCCACGTTCTCCACGTTCTCCGAGTTCGCGTCGGCTTCGTCACTTTCGAGGGAAACCACGATATTAATCGTGCGACTAAAGAACTCTCTTTTTTTTCGTCTTTCTCCCCGCCCATCCCTCCGAAATTTCTCGAATGGATAATCGGTACACGTTGCTAGTTAAGTTTATCGTTAAGTAGCTTTCGAAAAGAGGGCCAGTGCCGGATGGAGAAGAGGCAGACATGATTTCACCGAATCGAGGAGAAGTGGACGCAATGGAGAGATGAGAATCGTGAAGGAAGAAGTCCTAAAACTCGAGCACTCGTGTAAGATACGCGATCGGGATCGACCTTTCGCACTTCGTTGCTTTAAGTTTATCGATTGATAGCACGCTTATCGACGTGTCGCGTCGTGCGTCAATAAATACATTTCGAGCGAAGATCATTGGAAGAAAGAAGGACCCAAGATCGCGGGACAGTGATCAATCGCTCGCTCGGAGAGCAGTGCCATTCCTATGCGAATATAAATACATCGTCGGTTCGTGCACACTTCATCAATGACTTTCGAATTTTTGCGAATAAGAGACGTAGAAGGTAGCCAAGAAAACCTGCGAAACCAGAATTAAAAGCCGAAGAGCCGATCGTTCGTCCGCCTATATCGCTGTATTTATCGGCCGATTTCAACTTTTTTTTATTATGCTTGTAATAATAAATGTTACCCGACATTCCTTGACAATACAACAGATACTCCTAAGCGCGATAGAATAAAGAGTAAGCTACGAAATTATCCGAAACCTTTTGGAGTCTCATCGCGTCGGAAATGGTGTATTACAAACTGATTCTTTCCAAAAAGGTACAATGAGGACAAATTAGCACGTCCCAATTGTTCTCTTTCTTCAAATATTCCAAACTTTCACCGTCGCGTTGTTCGTTTCCTTCGTGGTTTTCTGTCACTGCGATATATTTATTCATGTGCTTTGAACATCGGCAATAAACTTGTTGTTGTTACTGATTTCGCAAAGCCAATTCTTCCTCGCAAGCGCGCGTTTAAATCGAAAACCGGGAGGCAAATCAACGTCGGAATAACAGTAGCACACGAGATCCCGATAACTCTCAAAATTAATCGAATCTACGATAGTACCACCGATCCTAAAATCACGAACGAATACCGTGAACAGCGAAAAGCAGAGACCGAAAACTCAAAAGTCTTCTACTCTCTCGAGGTCCGATTTCCTCGGATTTTCGTGCGAATAAAATCTCCGCTCTACGTCCAACACCTCGAGGACTTTCAAGAGAAACACTCGACATTCCATGCATAAGATTTGCATCGATCTCAATTAGGTATTCGAAAACATGAGAGACGAGAGAAGGAAGTATCTCTAAGACACGAGAATGGCTCTCGACGAAAGGAGAGTCTCGTGTTGAGCGTTACCGCTGGTCCGACCTCCTTGCGTTTCAGAAGTACGGCCAGAGAAGTACCGTAAGCGACGCTTTGTCTCTGGCATGTGAACCTATCTCGTGCACGTGTGAGCCATGCATTATTGATGCAGCTGCACTTGTCTCGTAACGACTTTCGTACCGAGCGTTGTTTCTTTTACCTCCCCCTGAGCGAACGGCGAAGAAATTGGGCCTCGAACCTTCTCGGATTATTCAGGCGACCTTCGTACCGTTACCTTGAGCTTCGACAAGGTGTATTTAATTAGCATCGGCGCGCGGAAAGATGAAGAGGGGACAAACGAACGGATGAAACGAACGAGAAGTTCAAGCGTAAGAGTGAATTCGCGTGGAAGAGCGCGAACGGTGTGTACGAACTGAATACGTGTGCAAATGTATGCAGAGTATACGTGTATAATTATCGTATTTTGGCGAGAAATTAAGTTTTTTAACGACGGTTTAGTTGTAATTATCGTGTGACTGTGATATAACGACAGCCGACTGTATAATTTCTTTTACATTGTACGTCGTACCATCGATGAGGAAAATAAAGATGATGCTGATACGTAGACGATAGAAAGTGAACGATCGATCAATATTCCCCGGGGTAAGTTTAACAGTCTCCTTCGCCACGTTTACTTTTCCCTGCACAACGTTATCAAGCGTGTATACGTGCACCTTTCTATGTTTATGTATCCATTAAATTCCGCGACATTTCGATATATCGATCGTCCCTGATTCCAAGTTATTCGGAGACCTAAAGAGAGAGTTTCTTGTAACGACGTTAAATGCGGAAACGTAAACAAACGATGCACGAGTAATAGGAGAGTTTGTTTGCGTGCCGGTGGCATTTAAACGCGTCGCAATAAAGATGCCGCGTGTTTATCCATATTTAAGAAGTTCCTCGCTGAAGAATAACTTACTGCAGTAGGCGTACATTTAATCTGCATAGTAAATTCTGCACGCCAAGATACATCTCTAAGGTGCTCGCTACGACGTAGCAACGTGCACACGTTGAATTTTAATAAAATTGGAACTAAAAGGGAGATAAAGCTGATAATGCTACTTCAACGAGTTAAGATCTTTAATTCGACATTAGTGTCATTCGTCGATTCGGACGGGGAATTTTAATTCGCTTTTAGTTCCGTTTGATCCGCTATACGAGATATCAAAATTGAGATCAAAATCACTCACCTGAATGGAAGTACGCCATCGAGAGCCTGAGATACGGTAGGGGGCGACGCCAAAGCAAATCCTCGTCCAAGTAATGCTGAGTGCACGGAGAAGATCCTCTTTGCAGTTTCCTGCATCAGCTCCAAGTCCTCCTCGAATTCCTCGCCTGAGGGGCAAAGACAAAAGCAACGCGTCAAACATCGAACTACATCTCGTTCAAATTGTGCAGCATATAATTGTGGAAGCTTATCACGATGTGATCGAAAGAAAAATAATAAATAATCAGTGATGAACGCTAAGCAATTTTTTATAGAAGGGATATCGGATATAATAAAAATAAACACGTACCTGACACCGGTGGCAATATGAGATCCTTCTTCATCAAACTCGCGGCACAGGCTCCACCGAGAAACGATAACTCAGTCTCCAAATTCTTTAAACCGTTCCCCGATGTTATCCAATCATAACCGATAACTAGACACTTGAACCCGTACGTAATCGATCGGTCATTTTTCACGTAATCCGACGCAGTTTCCAAGGACAATATCACCTCGTTTCCTATGATAATCAGATAGTTACTTAATTCGCATGTTAACATCGAATCTACCAAAGTTCCCGTTCTGCGTTAAACTTACCTGGAAGCACGATCGCATTCTGAGGCCACTGACTCGGTACATTGCTCAGTTTGTGCAACACGGGCCAATGTAAGGGAGCATCTTCCGACAATGCATTTGCAGATGATCTATAAAAACATCGGAATAAACATGCCTTAATAACGTGCACGGACAACGACTTTGAAAAAGATACAAACTCATTTGCTTACCCCGCAACGTTTGGTATTATGTTGGGGATGTAAAGTTGTAGATAATCTTCTGGTTGGGAGGTACCAGATTCCGGTGTAAATTCAATGGTCAACCACTTTACTGTTTCCGGAAATGCGACTCTATAGTGCGACACCGTGGCAGGTTTGTAAGGATGATCGCTTTCCAGCCAAGTGTAGTGATGGCTAGTAGTAACCGGCGCAGAAGAATGGCACTGTGTTTCGCTGTCTTGTAACATCTCAGATGTACCCATTGCAGACAGTAGATTAAGTGCCGCGACGTGTGGAAGCATCTCTTGTATTAACGTAAGTACTTGGACTCCGCTCTGAATGAAGCGAATGATTATATGAAACCCAAGTTGCAAAAGATTAAATACTGGTAAATATAAATGAAGGTGTAACATATTTTACCCTGGGATCAGAAGTAGCTAGAGGGCTGATATGCGCCATGACCAGAGGTAAAAGTGTCGTAACGAACGTCGCATTCCCAAGGACTTCGGTGGCTGTAACATCCTCTGCTCTTTCCCTGGCTAATGCAAGAATTTCGTTGGACCGTTGAATGATCGTAGATGTCATGGCGAGAGTACATTTCTTTGCTTGTATTTCAGCCATGGCTTTACTTGTGTGCTGACCATCGGAATCCTGTGGGTTTGAGTAATAGAGGATGTGCGGTATTTGGCCTCTGGTTTGGGTTGTACCTATAAAAACACATTTATATTACTGACGAAACAGAATAGATAATATTTGACGAACGTAAACATACCATTAAAACTTAGAGAGCAGGCAGTAAATGTAAATGTTGTGCCATCCGGCCCTTTGACAACACTCAGTCCACCGTCACCGTTACTCGTTCGCCCACCACGGTTTCTCAGTCTGATAGCATACTTAACATTTTCTTTTATAGCGACAGGCTTATCGAATTTTAATTCAACTATATCGTTCACACAATCATCCGGACCAAATGAACCTCGCGTGAAATCTAAGCTGCTCCAACGTTGAGTGTGAGAGGGATCATTGCCGGTATTATTTTGCTGGAAACAAAAGCAATTACATATAACAGAGTCGATTAGCATTTAAAAAAAAACTACTTGATAAAATATCCTACTTACATCGTCGAGTAATTCTAATTCGTAATCATAGACTCCGACACCTCCGTATATACCAACACCAGCAATAACGATACCTGGTCTATCGACCGAAAAGCAAATGGCATCTGGAGAACCATTCCCAGTATTCCAAGACCTCGTTTGATTCATTCTCGTGAATCTGGAAGGTGTTGTGTACATGATCCTGCCGCAAGCAGCTTGAAGTTCATCTTCGTTTCCATTGGACTGTCCGGCTAATTCAGCGACAACTCGTGCTAGTAAATAACAACAATGCAGAACCAAGTCGGGTAGTGATTGGCTTTTCTCTCTGCAGAGACTTCTCTTGACAGGGACTAAAATGAGATCGAGTAGCCTGTCAAGAACCTCGCGAAACGACCAATTTAGAGTGTCTTTGCCTGAACTCTCTAGCTGAGACTTGCAACTGATTTGCTCAACCAAAATCGGATACTGATGATTTTCTGCAGAATTGATCATTAATAAACCGGTGTTATCCGACGGACTGAGTTGTCGCTTTATACTGTCGCTATTGTCCATGATATTGTTCAAAATTGGAAATGTACATCGAAGTCGAATAGCAGAATTGCACAGAGAAGCTAACACGGCGGACAATAGGCGATCTTTCGTGGTTATTCCTTGTTCCTGTAAAAAATAACAAATTGTACAATAAATAATACTGCAGTTTTTTACAATCGAAGAAGTTCCAACTTACTTTGTCAATTTCTGACAGTAGCTCGCACAAGCAAGTCCATTTTAAATATGCAGTCGGATAAAATGCATGGTAACAAGCTACAAATGTTCTTTGGCATTCATCTAATATAGTGTTTGTCATTTTAATATTTAAAGCATTAGAATCTGTAAAGAAAAATGTTACAGTATCGTATTGACAAAAGTTGTTTTTGGTAGTAGAATATTCCATGTTTAATAATAATACATACTTTTACTTGAACGCTTCTTCCCTTTACTTTCTGTGTTCGTAGGTACCGAATCGGATAAAATTTGATGTAACAACGCTCGTACTTCTCCAATACATTCTGCTAAACGTACCGACTCTGGTGGAGTTTTCTTTCCGGCTGAAAATAAAAATAACGTTACATCGAATGATGGTGTAATGGCCTTTGGTAGCTCAATGTTTGCGATGTACCTTGATTTGGATAAATTTCATTGGTATATGTTCGAAGTAATCGTAAACTAGCTTTACTAATATACACTAAACGTTCCATTTCCAGTAACAGATGAGACGTAGAAGATGCGTGAATTATCGGATCACTTAATCCTGCTTCTAATGTATTCCAGCTCCACTGGAGGAGAGATATCAATGATTGAAAACATTCCTAAAATTAAAATTGCATCATAAATTGCCCTTATGAACGTTTCACAATACTTCGTTCTAGAATATGTAATTAAATGCATACTTTCGTAACTGTTCTACTAAATTGCTTCTTCAATACATAAACAGGTTCGATAAGGTCTCTTTGTCTGTTGGGAGTTTGATTCTCAGGAATAACAACACGATATAAAAATTGTGGAATCTGTCCAGCGTTTACATCCGTTCCATTGTTCGATCTCTTGGACGATTTAAAATAGAACATAACTCTGCGTAAAGAAAAATTCGATTAACTTTAAGACATCTTATCACTGACGAAGAGAAAACGTATTTCTACTGACTGATCTTCCGCTGTAACCATTCCTTGACCACCAGATCCGCAATCGCTAGAAGGACCATTGACTTTGGCCCAGGCAACGTACCACCTGTTTGCTTGGAGAGGAACAGGCTCGTCGAATAAAATAAAATATTTTTGCCTAGGTCCACATTCGTACGGTATCTCTTCGGTCTCTGCTAGAAGTTCACCATCATTTTCCTGGTCTCTCCCATCCATCCCAATGTCAAAAAGCTAAAAATGTGCATTATGTAATAATCGTAATGATACCTGTAATTACTTTAATTTCAATTATTAATGTTTACTTTTATCTTGGCCGTGTATTCTCCACGACCGCCAAATAATCCATAACCACCTAGTAAAATGTCAGTGTCAGGCATAAATCTAATTGCTTCGATCGAATGGGCTGAATAGCCCCAACCACCACCGTGGCCTGAAAGAATAAAGGTAATTTACATAAGAACAATACATTGTGAACAATTACATCGACTGATCTTATTATCGTTCATATTTACTTTCAAATCTGCTGACCGTGACGAAGTCTTCACGGCTATAGACTTTACCGTGTGTCGACTGATTGCATTCGTTTTCTTCGATAATTGACATGTTTTCGTCCTGTGCTTGCGTAAGAGTATCCAAACATCCCAATAAATGCATCGCAGCTTGAGAACGTGTTACAAAACAATTCGACACCACTGGCAGTGCCAAGCGAGGACTGAGAATGGAAACTTCCAAACCAGGAATTGTTCTGGCTTCCGTTGATATTATGTTGTATAAACTTATTTCATTACTTGATGGATTAAACGTCCAAATAACATTATATAAAGGATCTAAACACGTTGCACAGCTGCTAAAATCAACTTGATCAGAGCCACTGTAACTATTACAAGTTCCGTCCCTTTTACTTATAACCAGACATTTAAAGGAATTCGCATGATCATTCTGATGTGGAATTAAGACTGCAATAATTTTTTACCGATTAGCTGCAGCCTTTGCAAAAATATATCACTTATAGGCAAAAAAAACATACTTATGCAATTTTTATTCGCCATAACAGTACTCCGTGTTAAACTAATGGAATTTATTTCATCAATTTTGACGTAAGTTTGATCTCCCGTTGCGCCAACCCATGTCGCTCGCCTGCCCCATCGTGGACCAATATTTGAAACTACGTTTGGAAAACTGTGCCATGGTTGTGATCGGTCAGACCGACGACTAGTTTGAGAAGAAGTATTTGATGATTCGTTTTGTCCATTCCACGAATTAACACCCAATTGACCTTTCTGTATGTAATGTATATATTGAAACATTATCGCATAACTGTCGAATCAATACTTATTTCCAAATTAATACGCACTTCATACGCTCCAAATGTATACACTTCTCCCTTTGATGTGAGAATGACAGTATGATTACTTCCAGCTGCAACCTGTGTAGCTATACCCGGTAACTTAACGTGAACTGGACCAACATGTGCCACTAAATCTCCCACACCTAATTGACCATACACATTGCTTCCAAATGTATATACCTCTCCGTTTTGTAAAAGAATGACTACGGATACACAGATTGTTATTACATTATGGAAAGATTGTATTAAAAGAAATAGTAAATTTTAAGTTATCGCACCTGTATGATGCAAACCACATGATACTTGAACCACAGGACTTTCGCTAGGTATAGGAACTCTCGCTGGAGGTATACTGGCAATTCTTGCAGCATCCCCTCGTTCGATATCGCTTCCTCCAACGCCTTCCTCAGCCATAAGATTACTTCCTAATCCTAACGCCATTTTTCCGGGACAACTCTTTTGCGCTGCACTCGGTCCAGCTTTTTTTATATAAGATTGTTTGTAACGTTAAATAACACATAACCATTATATCTATTTTATTATGCAAAAAGACATATACCCGATCTTTGATTATTTGGACCTTTCATCTTCATTCCGTACTTTGCCGTACTAGGATCAGTTTTACTTCGCTGCCTTTGTTTTATTTCCCCTAAGCGTCTTTGCAAATATTCCCGAAAGTTTGAGCCTGATCTGCCTAAAATATTACGTAAACATTAAATGTATAAGACACAGTGGAAACTGATTTATAACTTTATTTGTAGAGTGTTCTTACCATTATTACAACTTTTTCTCGCACATGTACGACAACATCCGCACTCGGCACACCCACTATCACCTTCTCCACATCCGCACTCCCTAAAAGTGAAATATACTGTACATTCGCACAAATTTAAAATAACTTGCGATACCTACTGTCCTGGATTTCGATCCGGTCGTATACTACTCAAACACGATATGCTATATCCAGTACACTCTCTGCACACTGTGCAAACCATGCAAACTCGATTCCTCCATTGATGTTGTCCTGGAGGGCACATCCCCCTTGTTTCCTCCCAATCCTCAACAGGATCTACACATTCTATATGTTAAGAATACGTGACTTTAAAATTTCAATGTTATTTATATCCTACAGTATTACTAAAGCAACATAAAAAATATGTTTGTTATTAGGAAGAAAGATAATAACCTTCTTCGGCAACTAAAAGTTCATCTTCTGCTGTACCCATTTCCATTGCCACTACCGCGACGTCTTTATTTACAGTATGAGCTGCTGTGAAATCTCTGCCACACTGTCCTTTATTATTAATTCCGAATGTGTACAAATGGCCTTTATTAGTTAATGCCGCGGCATGAGCTTTGCCTAATGAAATATGAACAACGCAAACATCTCGGAGATCCGTAACCAATCCCGAAACTGGATCGCTATGTAATGTATCTTTGCCGAACATCAATAATAAACCGTCTTTTGTAACTAAAGCTGTTGTACCATTGTTACAGGCAGCATTTACAACGAATTGACCTTCTACTTTTGTTATTTTCTTCGGCTTAACAGGTTTCGGCTGTCTACGAGCTTTATCTAAAGTACAAAAAATATATGAATTTGTTGAGATCGTAAAATATATGAATCCTTTCGCTTCGGCAGTCCAGTCCGCCGAAGTGCCGTCTCCGAACGGAAACACGCGCCAGAAATGTGCACAGTGCGCGTGGTTTTTGTATATACGTTCTTCTAAGTCTTGAATAATTACTGTGCTTAATAAAACAATTGTTGCTCTAATATCACACGTATTCTTCACATTTTTAATATGAAAAGACTTATACAAAATTATATTACTTATTCTAAAAACACTAGACCAATTACAGTTGACTTGTTTCTAGGTATTTACATATTTGCAGGACTTTACAATTAAACGTTTAATGTAATTAATAATGTAACGCAAATTAGTTAGTATATTAATATGTAAAGACTAGTAATATAATTCTGTATGATATGCCAATGAAATCAACAGAAAATGTTCAGCCGATAATGAAAAATATTGTCATCGATTACAGATGGTACTTATATACACTTCATATAGATGCCGGATATATCCGGCGCTCGAAGCGAAAGGGTTAATGATTTCAAGAAATATAACGATATTGTGCTTACTGCTATCGCCATCTTCTCCGCGTCTAGCTGTTCCGGCAAATAAAACGGAACCGTCTTCCATGACTATGACAACATGTTGACCATCATGACCAGCTGCAAAATTTACAAGTCTTGGTCCTTTACCAAGTGTAAGCTCCACCCATCTATTAGGCCTCGTATTATTTTTCATACCAAGACAAGTACCTTTTCCGCTATATAGGATCTATAAAATACATGTACGGTATACTGGCTAAGAAAAATAGCGTTTAACAATATATCAAAATGAATGCCATCACTTACTTTCCCCGAAACCGTTTTCAACAAACCAAATTCCTTTCCTGCTGTAACCATTGATATTTCGTCATCACAACCAGGATTTAAAGTATGGACCAATTGCTCTTCATCAAATGCTGCATATCCGAAAATGTCAACACATTTTCGTGCTAATTTTAATGGCAATTCTGACGCAACTGTTACCGGATTACTTAATGTATTTATCGTTCTTACTACAAAGCCGTCCTATTAAAATGAAACGTATTAAAATAAATTATTCTGTGAAAAGCCGAACAATGAGAACCAAATAAAACAAATATCACTGACATCTTTGCCTGCTGTTATCATTCCTAAGCTTTCACCGTCGGAAAACATAACGGAAGATGACCAATCACGACCTTCTAATACAGCAATTCCTGTTACTATGAGAGTTTCAGCATCAATAATTAATAATTCACTCTGTTTTCTGGGCGTACATTTAAAGTACAAGCAATTCTAAAAAGAAATTCAAAGTTTCAGCAAAATATGTCTATAGTTCGTGTAAATTTTCGTGACATAAACCCGACTGACATTTGCATAACCGAGCCAACCAGTTTCTGTAGGATAAAAGTCTGCTTTATGAATGTACATATGACCCCAAATTGTTCCACCATGGCCGCTACCAATTTTCAACAACCCTCTACTGGTATGCAGATACAAGTACTTTCCATCACTCACAAAACTCCTTCCATTGAGAACTATATTATTTATCTCATTTGGTAACATAAGCGTAGAAGTATAAATCTTGGAACATTTAGGAACTCCGGATGTAATCCAATCTGGTCGTGCCAGTTTACCAAGTAAAACAGCCTGAACGCTCCTTTGTAATGATGTTAATACACATGGCATCTATAACATATAAATCGGTGTAAATCAAAAGTATCATGCATAAAAATCTCAATGACTCCCACCTGAATATTTTGGACAGCTAATGCTCTGGGACACATAAGTAACGCAGCTATTGCTGCTAAAAGACGGCCGGTATCACCTCGAACCACAACAAGACTTAATAAACATGCACAAGCAACGGCAGTCAAGTGACTGCCGTCATTGGCAGCTGCTGATTCGGGACCATGGGAAGTTGCAAGATCCAACAAGAGATCAAAGAGCGGGTCTATAAAACATTAACATTTTTTTTCATCTAAAATACAATTGTGTGTGCAAATAAATATATTATGCCAACCAATAACATCGTCTGGTTCAGATTTCAGGCCTTCAGGAAGCTGTCCTTGTAATACATCCAATAAAGCCGACAATGCTTTTGTACATAAAAGTGGTTCAATTGTTCTACTTTCTCTCATTAATGTGAAAACACTTCTTAAACCGATACCTACAATCTAATAATATGTCCAATTTAGTGTCTTTAAGTTTCTTTTACAAGTCATTCTTGTTGCTACCTTTGGTAAACTATGTATGGTTGATATTCGATCTTCATCATCACTCTCTGTATCGATAGTATCACTAAGTTCTGGCGGTGGTGGAGATTCACAATTAGATGCTCTATAAATTTCAGTTGTTGTTCTAGCATGCCTTTCCAAGATAGCATTCCTAACACTAGCAAATACAGCAAATGCAGAAGCATTGCAAGGTAATTCAATCTTTGGTGGATTAGCATAATTTAAATCCCCACCTAAGTCAATCTATAAGTATCAAAAGTATTAACGATATTACACCATTAAAGATGTGTCATTACACAGTAGTCAATGATACCTTTTTCTTATCCTTCTTTCGAATTGATTTGGTTTTTTTACATTTTCTCCATTCTCCTTTATTTCTGAAAATATAATAGACTCAGCATGCATACTGCAGAAATTCAATATAATCTGATATAGCTGATGATATTAGAAAAATAATAACTTATTCCCATATATTTCATAGTAATACGTATGACAGAACTATAGTAACAATTCTAATTCTTGCAGTTATAATAATTGTAAATTTGAAACTCTATAAATAAAAGTACAGGTGAGAAAACATATGTTTTACTAACAATCATATCAAATATATATATACATCTATTTTTATTAATCTCTACATATGACAGTACTGAACTAAATAACGAAATATTAACGTACTAAAAGAGATATCTTTATGCATGATAACTGTCAAGCTGACAACCTCAAGCTTTCTGTTCTTAATAAACAATATATTTAAGGTTACTTTTAAGGTTAAAGGAAATTATTGATTATTTTGATAGTTTCATAATGTTGACAAACATATTTATTGAGCATAAAAATAAATTATCGCATATCTTATCCCGATTATCGAGAGTGATAAATGACAGATGAAGTCACCGCCAAAAGCATCAAGTAAACAAAGCTTGGAGGAGGTTATACGTGTTTCGCACCTCTGTGCCTCAGCAATATTTTTGAAGAGGTCATAAAAACATTTCACATAGTTTTCTGGTTCAGGCAGCAACCTTTCGTGGTCCCCAGACACCATGATGTGCACAAAAATTTCAACGTACGAATCACCAATTCATTTTCGTAATACTATTGATCGTTGACATTCTCCTGTCTTCCCCATGTGATTGCATTTCCACGATTTACAAAAGGGGCCATTCAGTGATTTCTACCAAACTATATATCTGCTTAACCTGAGCTTTTAAATTCACAGGTAACAGATTACTAAAAATCGTATTATTTTCGTAATATTCGTAAACGGCCACCGATCCCTCCTGAATGCGTGCTAAGAAATTTGTCTTGAAAGTACCAGACGGACCGCGACTACTTTGCGATTTCGATCTTTCGATACCTTTTCGATACCCTTTCGTTCCAACGTTTATTGTTGTTCGAGATAGCGGTGATATTTAAAATAAACATTTAACAGAATCCACGATAATACTATTGATCTAAAACTAACAAAAATTTAAAAAATATTTTATAATAATGAAAACCAAGCATCTAACTTTATCGTAACGTCACATATATTACATTTTTTGCATATAATGCATTGAACGAAAACTATTTATTTGTAATAATTATAGGAGAGAGAAGAAAGATAAAGCTATTATAAAAAAATATACGATACTCCATAAACATATTTGTAATTTTTTAATTTCATGTATTTGATAGAACAGTCCGCAAATCTATTTTTTTATTTGACTAACAAGACTATTTCCTAAGAGTGCATGTATGCAGTAATTTTATATATACAAATTTTTCTTATCGGTATCACTGAAAAATACTCTCCTATCATTGTATCTAACAGAGCTGTCTGTAACGTTATCTAAACTTTGCGAATCGTATTTGTCATCGTATGCAATCGAGGAGACACCAAATTATTGATAGGAATCTGCTGAAGTATTTACGAAGTGGCCATGTAACGTGAAAAACGTATTAAGAATTAGCAAAAGTTACGGGGAAAGAATATCATGCATACTAAAAATTATCTGATATGTAATTTAAGATTTAGCCTCCAACACGAAAGATGGTACATAATGCATATCCTGTTATGCTGAGATTACCGTTTTGAAGACTACTAAGAACATAACCTAGGAACACGATTGATAGCTTGTAGTTGTATTGGTTTATTAAGTTATAAAAACCTTACGTAAATATGATTCTTTGCATCGTTCTTTAAAGTGTACCATTCCTAAAAATTCGTCAAAGGTACAACGGTAAAATAATAGCCTTATGAGGATACATTATGATGACAGTTCTGATGTAAGTATATAATCTTGATATGAGTAGTCACAGAGACTTTATAAATGATCGCTGTTAATTTCTTACAGTTTTAGGTAGATTCTTATAATAATATTAGTTATTAACTATAAACGGACTTTCAATTCTTGAAAATCTCTATGTCTGAAGCCAGATTTAAATATATATTTAAATTGGGAAAGAATGAAGAAGGAAAGAAATAGAAATGTAAACAAAAACGTTTAATTAATTACGGTGAAGGAATATGTTTTTTATGATAAATATTTAGTATGTATTAAAATAAAGTTTTATATCTATCTACCAGTCTATGTTGGCATTATGTTTCTTAATAATTTCAGTTGTTCTTTGTATATATTCATGTATATAATGATATATGCATATGGGTGTTGAAATATTAACAATTTCAAACAAACATTTACTTTTAGTTATTCTGGAGGCAAAATTTAACAGCACGCATGCTATTTACCTGTATGAACATAACTTAAAAAAATATATCATAACAAAACACCATCGTGAGAATTATTATAAAATTGTGGGAATGGGCAATTGTTTGTGCAAAGATACTCCTGAAGAACTTGTAGTACCTAATCATGCTCAGAATCATGCTGGAACAGAAAATACTGTATTAGCAGACTCAAGTATAGGTGCAGTTGCATCTGGTGATGCAACATCTCCGTCTTTCAAATTTCCAACTTCAGCTAATATCGATAAACTAGTGCTTGAAACATTAGCCGTTATTGGCTCCCTTGTTGATAAGTAAGTAATAACGTATATTATGTATAAATAAATTCTCATTGCATTTCTTGATGACCTTTTTATTAAACCTAAATTTAGCAGATAATCACAATTGTTTTGGCATTTCTGTGTGTTAGTGTGTAAATGTATTATTGTTTTAACTAGTATTAAATGTTCCTTTATTAAATCCATTGTTGTATATTGTTTATATTATATTTAGTGAACAGGAGCCACCACCTGCTATGTTAAAATTACATGCTATCGCGGACAAAGAAGATGGTTGGATACAAGTTGTTAGTTCTATGGTCAATATTATTCCAATGCATAATCCATTGGGCCCTTCGGTGATACTACTACTATTGGAAGATTGTCCTCTGCCTTCAAAGGTTGAATTTTATATAATTTTGAACACATATAAACTTTTTTCCATGGATCATTACTTTAATTATATTTTTTAATGCTTTAGGACTCTGTGTTACGATTATCACATATGTTTCAATTATCTCAAAGACTTGGAAATGTACAAACTAGCGTGACCCAACAACGTAATATTTGTGTGGTGTTGGGCTGTATAGCGGAGAAGTTGGCTGGCCCTAGTAGTATAGCAATATTATCCGATGCAACTTTAGACTATCTTATTTCAAATCTTGTACGTCCTCTTAAGTGAGAAATACGTTTTTATTCTGAATAAAATTTTGTATCATTTTCAAATAATTCATGATTTTAGAGGGACGATGTTGAGCCTTATGTGGTTTTATATTCACTAATAGCTCTAGAAAAGTTTGCACAAACAAGTAAGTAAAGGACAATAAATGCAAGTAAGAAAAAGTGTTGCAGTTATAATAACCTTAACAAACATCTATATACAGGGTGTTTTCTCTAACGCGACACACAATTTTTTATCCACTTGCAGCCATCTAATAAAAAGAAGTTTAGCACAATGGTTGCAGAGTATAGAGTATACGATAGATATCGGTAAAAGAAATTCGAAAAATTTCGAAAACGGTTTACTTCCATGGTGAAGTCTAGGATGAGAGGATTTTTTTTGTCAGACGGTGGCAAGTGGGTGAAAAATCGTGCGTCGCGTTAGAAAAAACACCCTGTATATGTAAATTGTAAATAACATTCATTTTCTATTTGCACAGGTGAAAATAAAATAACTATCAAAAAACGTTTAATGGCAGAGAAACAAAATCCACTGTTAGAATTGGAAAAATGGTCAACGGAAACTCATTATGTACGGCGTCAAGTGGGCTTTTGCGCTCAATGGTGTTTAGACAACTTGTGTACGTTTAAAAATACTTTCCTAATAATAATAATCAACAAGTAAGCGTTCGATAATTTCATTTATTCGATTTAATTTAATATTTCAGTTTTAATGGAAGGTAGAAAGTATTCTCATGATTCAGTCGATATGACTGGAATTAACGTTATGTTGAATACAAAAGATGTAAGCGAGTACCTGAAAATTTCACCTAACGGTTTGGAGGTAACTTTCGGAAATATAATGTATGTTTTTACTAAGGATACTTTTGTCATAATATTTAACGCATATTCTCTTAAAAAATCTTAGGCTCGATGTGACGCATATTCATTTGAGAGTGTGCGTTGTACTTTTCAAGTAGACTCAGGAATTTGGTATTATGAAACTCTCGTAATAACTACAGGAGTGATGCAAATTGGATGGGCAACAAAGGACAGTACATTTTTAAATCATGTAAGAATCTAGCTAAAAGAATTAATAAATTACTGATACCCCTGTCATAAAATAAGGATTCATCGTATTTTAGGAAGGCTATGGCATAGGTGACGATGAATTCTCTTTGGCCTATGATGGCTGTCGTAGATTAATCTGGTATAATGCAAGAAGTGAGAAATATCACGAAAGGCCATGCTGGAAACCGGGAGATATTTTGGGTTGTTTATTAGACTTAAATAAATTAGAAATAATATTCTCTATAAACGGAATACCACTCAAACCATCCGTTCAAGTCTTTAAAACAGTGAGGTAATGAACAAAACATTGAACGTGATCGAAATATCAAATTATTACAACCTAATTTCGAACTATTTTGTCAATTTTCTAGATCCGGATTTTTCGCAGCAGCTAGTTTTATGTCATTCCAGCAGTGTTTGTTTAATTTTGGAAACGTACCTTTTAAATATCCACCTACCGATCGGGAATATAAAAAATTCAACGATTATGCTTCTTTGAAGCCAGAAGACAAGGTTGTGCTTCCTAGACACATATATTTAGATCAACTGAGAAAACTTAGCGTTAGAGAAGATTCGTGTACACTGTGTTTTGACCAGAAGGCTTCGGTGAGATTACTACCGTGCAATCACAGGTACTGTATATTACTGACTCTGCTAAAGGTCGTTCGATTCTCTCTGTTTATGTACATACGAGTTCGGTGAGCGGGATAGAGGAAGCAGATCCCAACGAGAGAATCATCTTTCTTAGAATTAATCGTACACAGTTGCTTCATTAATAATAAATTTACGTTACAGAGGATTTTGCCAAACATGTTCAAAGCAATTGATAGAATGTCCAATGTGTAGAGCTACGATCGAAGATATAGCCCTTGATAACATATGACATCGATCAAGTATACCAGCATTTATTAATACTCTTCCACTATTTTTTTCATATTACACAATTCTCAGGAAATATCGCAAGATAATCATAAATGTAATAAATAATTGCGTACATTTTGTATTAAATTCAGTTATAATATTCCGTGCATTTCTGTTCTCACAATACAGTATTTTAATGAAACAGAGGAACTTTGAATCAGTCATAAGATACTCCACTTTAAATATTGCTTTCAATTATACAAAAATGACACGTGAACTATACGGGAGTTAATGTACGACGATAATGTACTACGAATTTCAAAAGGTACAGAGGTATATCATTTTATATCTATTGGCTGTGTAAACTTCTTCTCTGGGTTTTGCCTATGCACAGTCTGCATTTAATTAGATAACTAAAGTAAACTAGTTAAATAAAATAAACTTATTTTTTTTACACTATAGACACACAGAAAACGAAAAACAATATTTGCAATTTACATTTGAACTGCTAATGATATATCATATACATTCTCACTTTAATATTTGTGACTGGCTCACAAATACCTAGAAACTAATTTGTCCACGAACTTGATGTTCTTCTCTCTTAAATTATGAAAGTCTGCATTACCTGTTAACTATATGGAAAACTTGTCAAAATTGACAAGTGAGTAAACTGACTTTGTGCTATAAATTAAGATTGTTCTTAGGAAATTGTAAAATACTGATATTGTAGTATATACATATATTATATATATTATGTTAAAACAACATAGCTATATAGATATGCTCATATTATATTCTTGGGAAGATATAAAAAAATTTAATGTTTTATCACACTTGTATTTGACAAAAATTTTTTATGAACTGTATTCATTTTCATTGGAAAATTACCTGTCCCACGTTTTATTTCATTCTCACGTGTCGTTTGTATGATATAAATATTATTTCTCTGTTATATATCTATACCTAGATTCTAATAAAATTTTATTTTTCTGCCTCTTTACGATATATCATTATTATTTGAAAATATACGAAATTTCGAAACGATAATACGAAAGATAATAATTAAATACATCGTAAAATGCGTGACGATATTTTTACCTTCTATACTTCACAGTGTAGAATTCGAAGATGACCTCTCATCGTTATTAAATTTTAACAATTCAAAGTTCTACGTACTTGATATTCTCGGCGTTTAAACTTCACCTGGAACCGTTACAGTTCATGATTCATTTCTATCAGCTATCGTAATTCGTAGATCGATCGAAACACAATTTCTTGCTTAAACTTTCACGAACGCCACAATTTCCATGTTCGATTTTAAAAAACCGTTGGAATTTCGTAGAAAGAATTGGCAATATCGATATCTCCTGCGACAATACTGAGAAACGATCTCTCGATTGAGGTAGTTAGACGCATGGCCGCGAGAGAGCGCCGCAGTTTGTTACAAGATGGCGGGTGAGTGAGTGCCTGTGGATCGGACGAGGCTGCCCAAAAACACGAGGGATTTTCATCTAACCCGTGGTGTTTGTGGGTTTCAGATATATCCTACATCCGGAAAGAAATCTCGGAAGACTCGGACGAGGGTGAGTACTTGCATTGAAATAGATTTTAAGCGGTTGTAATTGTATGCGGAAGGGGTCGGTCATTCGGCACAGTGGCCCCACCATCGAGGCATGCCAGTGTCTGGCGTGCGTGGTCGTAAACTCACGTTTCGTGTACGTACGCTTCGCCCCATAGATTTTTGAGGTTAGGTCGCTCTATCAAATGCATTGCCATCGATGACAGCGAGGCTCCGGAGCCTCCGAACGGGTGTCACGTTGCAGTTTGACTGCGAGCCGTATGTCACGCCGTGATTCTCACATGCGCGACCAAAGAGACGTCGCGAGAGCGCCTTCGATGGCGTTTTATCAGTTAGGGGGCGCCACAAAACGTGCCGCGCTGTGTTTACCTCGACCGCAGCCTGGAAAAAAAAAGAAAAAACAGGAAAAAGGCACGCGGTCGTCTCGCGTCCTCGCGTATTGTTTCTATTTTTCGTTAAAACCATCCCGTAAGTTTCATGGCAATCGTACCATATCACATGTTTTTTGACGTTTAACGATCACGCAGAACTTGATCGCTTCGGTGAATTTATAAATAACGGCATGCCACGATGGTCAACAACCGCTCACATTGTCTTAGACGTATAATAAGATTTGCCTTTCGGTGTCTTTCGTTTGTAAATACAAAACCGTTGAAAATATCGATAAAAAAGCTTGGTATTTTTAACCGATGCTGAATTCCCACGGTGGCCCATTTATAGGCTTAACGTTAACGCTTATACAGCAGCGAAAACATTCGTGCGAACAAAGAAGCACTCTGCCAAGTTAAGACGCAATACAAACAAGTCCTATTTCGTCCATCGTTTACCAAGCTGTTATTGCATTCTTACCCTGAAATATATAATGCGACAATAGAGTTTAGAACCTGCCATAGCTATCTAGTTAAGAAACTACAGAAAAACTGAACGTTAGAAAGCGAAGCTATCGCGAAGGGTCAAAGTAAACAAGGTGTTAACGCGCGGTTATTCGCCTATCGGGGTTACTGATCTCGGCTCTTGAACCATCGTCTATTTACCAGTGCCATCTATCGTAGACGAAACCGTACCAGATTGTTATTTCACGACAGAATTTTTCTCAAATCGAATCGTAACGTATAGAACTGTAACGACTCTTTTCTGAACTTCCATTGAAACCAACAAAACAGATATTACGTTGTCCAAATACGTATTACCCTAGTTTTCTCGCTAATCAATTTATCAACGATAAATCGTAGGTGGGTTTTTGGTTTGTTCGTAAGAAATGAGACGCGTGTACTCTTATCGTGGCACGCTGGACCCTGTGGGCCGATAAAACCCACGTTCTATACGTATGTGGGGCATCTACCTTTCTTTCTCTCTCGTTCATACATAAACACATACATATACGAACACAGAGACTGTTGCTGCCAACTAACTCGTAGTTGGACCTAGTTTTATCTAACATTCCAGAGGTCTTTTATCAGCCTAGCTTACTTATATTTCTAAATGCGACCAGATAGAAAAATCTTTCAGCCAGTACCCTTCCAATCCTCCAAGCAACGGTCAAATCTACAGTAGATCTCATCGATCTCTCAACGATCTCTGCTCCTCGATGATATTAACAACGACAATAATGAATGAATCGCCTCTGGTTAATTCATGATTCTTAAAATCGTCAAAGATTAATCCGTATTATCAGAGTATACCACTCGTTCAACGTATCTTCGTCTCTTGCTTCAAAAGCATATTGGAGTAAACAGTGGTAGATAATTATCATAAGAGTGTTTTTCATGAGTAATCCTTAACGATTCATGCGTCACCTTTTCGATGACGCGCGAATGTAATCCACTTCCTGATTTATACTTCCGTTTCGTGACAATAAAAAAAAAGGCGAGCTATATTCGCAGAATCCTTTACAACATCCTATATCGTTTTATTACTTTTGAGCAAAAAATACAACGATATTATTCTTTAATCAGATCCGACGACCAAGTAAAAAATATCGTACGATTCCGATGTATCTCCGGAGGTGGGGAAGAAATTTCTAGCACATTTGTATTACGGTGTCGATTTAATGCGACTCAACGACAAACGTTTGCTGAATTTTTTAAAGACCGACGTACAACGTCGACCACGGTAGCTCCGGTAAGCGCTGGTAATCAGTCGCGTTTATGTAAATTATTCAGTGACTGGCTGTGACAGCTACCGGGTTAGACGTTTCTCGGGTATCAATGAATTCTCCTTCTGCTAACCGTAACGAGACCATTCTATCTACCGATTGATCACGATCGATCATCGTGTTCTTCTTCCGTCCTTTTTCATTTCCTTCGTACTTTTCAGCTTTATGGTCATTTTGCCTAGGACCCACTGTTTTATGTGGCTTTCAAACCATCGAGGCTATGGTATACCAACACTAGAACTACCAAAGTTAAAATTACCTTCTCAATTTTCTCTGTTTTCTTTTATTCTCAGTATTTTCTAAAAATTCCCTAAATTAATAGGGACCATACAGTAAATAATACACGTCTACTTTCTAGTACAAAAATTACTTAACCGACCATCTTTTCACATTTTAATTTGTCTTCTTCCGAAGTACTTATTAATTATATTTATATATAATTGATATAAAGCCACAGTTCTAGGGTCAACACTGGAACTGCCAAAGCAATTAGAATGACATGTTCTTAATTTCTTTAAGAAATTTCGGAACTTTCTAACTCTTCTGCTCCTTAATTTTTCTATAACTATCAATTGAAGTTTTTTATTTTATAAGTTCTCCTCTAAACTTAATCCTAAATTAGTTTACCAGCACTTAAGCGCTCTTAAATGTTTAAAATTGATTATTATCAAGGTAATAGATGCTATTTTACGGGAACAACTTTTTACATTGAAATGAAGAATCGAGTATACTTGATTCCTTGATCTAGAATTTGTTTTATGATAGTGTATAACATAGTTAAGCGTTTAATTACTGAAACGAGAATTTACCAGTGATTTGCGCTGTATTGTGTGTTTTGAAATAACACTCGTAACTTTTTATTTCCGCTTTTGCCCCAGCAGTGTTACGCGTTATTGTTGAGCATGTGGTGAACACTAGATCCACCAACGATTAATCCAGTATATTTTAAAATGTGAAATAAATACGATAGAGGAAGAGAAACGAAGGAAGCAAAGAACTTGATCGGTTAAGTTGCTTGCAGTATACACTATAGATGCAAAAATCGAAAAAGATACAGCATTAAAAACTTCAGGAGTATTTACAAAAAATTTAGAACAAGTCACTTCGACCACCTCGGTAGATGTAGCGTTGAACCATAGAATTTTCACTGGAGAGAATATTTGAAAGGAGAAAGGTGTTTTTTGTAAAGCTATTAGTCGGTAGTAGCGACTATTTGATTAAAATAGTCTTATATCGTTTTAATTATCTTGTCCGTCGAAAATTTCCTAAAAACTGCTGAAACACGGACATTTTGTTTAATTGCCAATGATCCAACGCGTTAACAACCCCATGGGACCGTATCAGCGGCCAGTTCGTTCTTCGCAACTGTTCGGAGAACATTTCGCTCGATTAATCTGTGATCTCATAAATGCATAAACGGCATTACCAGTAAATACTTCGTTTGTATCGCTCGTCCGATTTCACGGCTTGAATTTCCATACGATTTCGTCGATAAAAACGATGGCGTGCAAGTAGTATGCGAGTTCCAACAGGTACGAAACCCGCGAAACATTTGGCGCAAACGGAGCTCCGTCGAATCGTCGTGCACGATGTGTGTCCTCGTCCTGCTCTCGTTATCGACAAAGTGATCTCTAGCTTCTCTCTCCTTCTCTCCCTTTCTTTCTTTTTCTCATTTTCTCATAGGACGTCGACGTCGCGTAAAAAGGATAGACGGAGATAGATAACAAGGGGGAGAAGGTAAAGGCATAGGACGAGTATAGGTGGATATACGGAGAAACTTTAATTTCTTGGCATTGTGAGGAGTTCCTTGCCCTTTCAGCCTTTTCAGTTCGGTGGTCTGTTTTTGATAGGAGGCCACGTCGTCTAGACACACCGGGGGTTGCCCGGCTTTTATAATCGCAACGAAATGCACCCTTCGGTGCTCGACGCAAAAATACCGGTTTTTTTCTCTCGGTCTCTCTCTCTCTCTCTCTCTCTCTCTCTCTCTCTCTCTCTCTCCGTTGAATTTCTGTACCCCCTTGCAGCAACGTCACCCCTTCGTTCCGTACGATATACCGGCCGCGTTGCATTAAAATGATTTATTCTCTTTATTAAATTCACATTCGAGACTCACGTGGATCGAATCCCAAGGCCGGATGTGGCGAACGATACGTGTCTTCAATCTCGTTCCGCGTCTTCCTCCGACTCGGAAGCGCGCTATGTTCTATTAGAACTGTGATAACCAACGTTTAAGAGGGAACATTATACCAGTTCACGACCGTAGAGGTAAAATTATTTTCACTGGAACTTAAGAAATTTATTGAAATGAACTATCATAGGTGTAAAGGGTGTTGCGAGACCGACACACCCTTCGTCCGATAATCGTTTCAAAGAGGAACCTTGCAAAATACGAATTCGACGGCGGCTTGAGAAACTTTAAAAAGATGCAAAATTATGTACTTTAATAGTGCGGTATTTCATTTATATCTTTACTCGTTGTAAGAGACAAAATCTACCCCTAATGCGAGTCAGTAGTTATGCGTGCAGGGTCTGTAGACTTGTAGAAACGCTTAAAAGAATAATTGACGACGCAATAAAGTAAGAAAGTGTTCGCTAAAAGGTACATACGATCTAATCAGACGGAAAACATGTTACTCGATAATCATCGTTAAAGCGAGGCTCTTCTCGTAATTTTTACCTCTTGGCCTGTCTGAGCCGAGTGGTGGCGCCGTCTATCGTCAAAACGGACTCTCGAATGGCGGCCCGATTATTACATGACATTCCTCGAATACCATTCAGACCTCCCTCGTCTCCGCCCGCGACCAAAGACTCCTTCCTCTCTGTCTTCCATCCCCCCTCGATTTCTTTCTCTTTCACCTCTGCGTGTACGCAGGAACGCCGTCTCTCTCTCTCTCTCTCTCTCTCTCTCCCCGCGCCCCTGCCTCTCTCTTTGCTGCTCGGTCGCTTCGTTAGAATAAGCAGATCTAAGAGGCAAAATGCTCCGTGCTCCAAAATAGGCCCGCGATACGAATGATAAAAGCATCCCCTTGTTTCTCTCGGGGTTTTCGGGTCTTCCCGACTCGTGGTTCTTCCCCTAGGTCCTCCGAATCCCTCCGACTCCCTCCGCGGCTCTCCGCTTCCTTTGCGTCCTGCCGGCGTGGAGGAAGCGCAATCGGGAATCAGCCGCGCCCTACCGAGAGAAGTGCGCTCGATGCACGATATTCCACTCCGTCGATTACGAGAGAGAACGAAGCGGTGAAAGATTCTAAAGAAAGAAAAGGCTTATTCTTTCCCGAAAATAATACGAATATAAAGCTATACATACTTAATATCGATTTCTTACGTGCACGAGCTTTCTTTATTCTTTCGGCACCGATTTGCCCGTACAGCCGAAAACAAATTGATCGTTCCAATGGAACGGCAGACTTTCGTGAGAACTTTTACAGCCTGACGATAGTTTCTCATTTGTACGCCGCCGATCACGGCGATCGACGGTGAAAACCGAAAAAGACCGATAACCGCGAAGCGTTCGTTGAATGCAAATATGAACGAGCAGCGGTGCCTCTGGACGGGGAATTTTCCCTATTTTTCCATGCGGCCGTTACGATCACTTTGGTAGACTAAATGCATTTCCGCGAACAGACGGCAGTGGCGACGACGACGTCGTCGGTGGTGGCGGCTGCGAGGTATACGATCGATTCGCGGCCGCCTTCCATTGTTGCTGGCTCTGTGTAAGGGGGTTTGCAGCAACCTCCCTCCCCCGAGGAGGACGTTGCCTGACACCCCGTTGAAGAAAGAGAAGGAGCACGAGAGGGTGGGTGGGTTGGAGAGAGAAAGAGTGAAAGAGAGAGCGAGAAAGTGTCGGTAGTAGAGATAGTACGATTCCTCGTAAGCCACGAGCGAACCCATTCATAAAGACGAGGCCGTGACTAACGAGTAAGGAGAAACGAGCGCGAGAGCCTTCTCTCTCCCCCGCCCTTCCTTCCTCTTTTTACTTTCGTCTTCCACTCTCTTTCTCTCTCTCTCTCTCTCTCTCTCTCTCTCTCTCTCTCTCTCTCTGACCCTCCCTCTCTCCATCTCACCCTAGGATTCTTCTTTCCGTTATCAGCCGGGATAACGAGTCGAGTGTTCGCTTCTCTTTTTCCTCGTGTCTCTCTTCTCCAGTTGCTTTTGCACCTTCCCTCGTCACCTAGAACTAGGAGGAATCGCTGATTAAAAACTCTCACGGTGAAACTTTTTCGGAATCCGATAAACAGTCGTTCTTAACACCGAGCAACTCGTAAAAAGTTTCTCATCGTGTACGTGGGTATCTCTCCTCGATAGATTTCCAAAATGACGAATAGGATTGCTCCCCCGCGTTGCCTACCTCTCCGCGCAATTTCTCGTCTCGTACGTCGTTCGTTCTTACGGGTGATCGAAGAGGAGCAACGTGAACGTTTCGCGAGAAACCATGAAAATCGTAGAAACTCACCGGGACATAAAACAGCGATGACAACGTAGAGCAACGGCCTTTCTAGTCGGATGCTTCCGCGTTCCATCACGTGGACCGACCTCCGAGAAGGACGCGACATCATCGACGACAACGACGCTGCCGGTGATTTCTTTTCCTCGGGTCGTTCCCCGAGTGCCTCGAACCTGTCGATGGCATTGTTTCGTGCTTCTACGGGCGACTACGAAATTCCGCCTTAAAAGCATTTGCCATTTCAACGACTCGTACGAAAGTTACGCCTCGTTGTTCGATCTTTCCCGAATAGGTTGTTGCTTTTTATATTTTTTCATTGCGATTCCTATGATCGAGAACGTGCGGTTTTAGGTTGCTTCCGAGCGATCGAGGCTATGATACACATATCAAGTAGGATAACATTCCTCGCAGACGACGTCGAGGGAATTCGAATTCGAGTTCGGTATTTCGGAGTTTGAGGCTGTTAGCCCCGCGGTTATCTGGGGAATACGTAAATCTATATTCTGTTTTTTCAATATCAGTCGATTAGGTTCGGAAAGTTTACAAGAGTTCAGGTACGATGAACGTTACGATTTTTCTTCGATATCTAAATTTGGAAAAATCGGTGCACACACGTCGTCTCGACGGAAAGTATCGAGATAACCCCTTCGAGGGACTTTATTACGACACGGGGGGAAAGTTTTGATTGGGTTACAAGACTCGCTCGCGGAGGGATCGATGGATACCCCGGAAACGGAAAAGCTCGATGTAAACGCACCCTTCTTCGCCTCCTCTTCCTCTTCCTCTTCCTCCGGCAACCCCGCTCGCTCGGCCTTGGCTCGACGTTCGATGAAAACCAACAGCCCTTCGCTCGCTTTTGGCCACTGCACAGGGGGAGAAAGGGGAAAAAAAACAATCTAGCTAATTTTCCACCGCATACAAGGGCACTGGGACAACCACTGTGAAACTAAAGTGCCTCCCCACCTCCGTCCATTCAGTCACCCTTCAAAGGGACACGGATCAAAGGTATACATCCGAGCTTTATCTGGCTAAAAACGTCGGCTCTCGTAAATCTGTGAGAAACGGTGTGACATTTATCTCCGTATCACTTGTAACCTCGATTCCGTTTCGTCGGTGAATCTCTCGATCGTGATACCGAGCCGTAACTGGAATCACGTATCACCGAACATCTTCCCTCTTTCGCTTTTTCTTCTTTCCTCCCAATGAAATTACACCGGTCATACGGTATTTATCGTCATCGTATCGAATTATTGCTTCGTTACACCGTCCTTTCTGCCTGAGATACGAAACGTACGAAATCTATTCGACACTTTTCGAGCGTCTTGCGCGAAGAAACAAACTCGACGACGGTCAAGGGAGGAGGGCAAGATGGAGGAAACCGGAACCGCCCCGATAACGCGCATCGATAACGCGAGGTTTATTCAAAGAACGGCTCGATAGTTCCATTAATCAAATCCGGAGGAGGAGAATGGACGCCCCTTGTGAATGCAACGTGAAAGTACCGTCACGTACACAGAAGCGTGTACGGTTGGTGTGTTATCAGGTGCCTTCAGGGGGGATGAGATAACGACTAAGGATGCGTAACACCTTTCTGTCCCCCCCTTTCTCTCTTCCCCCTCTCTCCCTCTCTCTTTCTCTTCCTCCTTCTTTCTCTCCCTCTCTCTACCTTTTTGTTCCTCCGTCACGTTACCTCTCTCGTTCTTTCGGGCGCATACGTGCACGATCGCATACAGGGACACACGCGTCCCCTTTTGTCTTCCTTTTCTTCTTCTCGAGCCGGTCGTCCGATTAGGCACCACGTGTAAATGTGGAAACTAGCTTCTCAATGGACGAGCCTGACATTCTTTACCTCTTTTTTAGGCACGTGTCGTCCCTATATCGCTCGTATATGCATTCCACGTGTGGGTGCGCAGTGTAAATAAAATTCCAGACGTTGTAGCATTCCAACGTGTCGGGGAAAAGCATCGTGGCGCTCCAACTGCGTGAACTGCGATCGCGCCAGCCTCCCATAAAATTACATCGTTCTATGTTTTAATAACGCGATCGTTATCAGCCGGCTTGTGCATATAACTCTATCCTCGATTACGCTCGAGCCTGGATCTACAACGTTGAGGAAACGAATGCGATAACGGGGAATTCTATCAGGACGATTTCGATTTTGGAGTAGACCGGTATAAAAGAGCTCGTGCTGTCCGATGAATTACTCGGACGAGTGTTCGTATATGCATGTATACGTATATAAATATATACGTCAAACATATCTCCGAGGAAATCGATCACTCGTGCAAGTTTAGCGTCACGTCAAATGTATTTTTAAAGCTTTTCCTCGATTTAACGCCTCTAAGTGACGAAAGAGTAGACGGGATCGAGGTCAAAGCTCGAAGTGGCACGAGAAATTTCGTCTCTGGAATCCGTCGGTTCCCGCGCAATTGTTGCGACAATTTAGCGCCACTGTCTCCGTCTCCTCCTTCGTTATCTCGCCAACAAGTTAATCTTTATAAATAGCTCGAGCCACGGTTATATTTAATCCTGACCCTCGCGGTCGCAGCTTCTGCGTTGATACCTCTCCGTCTCCTCTTTAACGTCGTTCCGTAGTTCGATACTCCTTCCAAAGCACACATGGAAACACATACGTGCACATACGGTCGCACGCATCGTTTTTTTTCTTCTTCTCTCTTCCTCCAGAAATCATCCGAGAGATCGTTGGACCGACTTAAACGGAAACGAAACTCTCGAGGACGTCGTCGTCGTGCTGCAAGTTTTTCATTTTCGAGGTCTTATCGATTAAACGATGATAAAACCGGAGGACAGTTACGACGGTTGTAGAAATTATTATTAGGACCTCCGGTGACCTTTCGGTGATCCGTGTCCCGGTTTTCAAAAATATCGGCTACTCGCGAAGGAACTAGTACGTTCTTCTGAATAATAGAAAAAGCTCCCGCGTGAATTTCTATCTGACTTTTCGGACGAGCTGTTTTTATCGTCGGAGGAACCTTTCTTACGTCTTTTCTTTCCGTCGGAGTTTCTCGGTTAACCTAAATTCAGAGTCGACTGGTAATCGATCGTTCTTAAGCTTCTCCTCTTTTCTCACGCGTAGAGAAACGTCCGCGGTCTGCGAACCGACGAAATTTCGGAGATCGATCGATCCTGTCTTTCTAATCTCCTTTTTTTTCCCTTCACCTTTTCTCCCTTCGTTCGCATTTCGTGAGACGGGATCGGCACGGGTGTCCAACATCGGTGCAACAGCACCCAGTTCGCGAGATACATTGTCCCCGAAATCAGCTGCCGGTTCTGTAACATCGACCAGCGTCGATCGTCGTTCGGTTGGAACGGAAATGTTTTCAGACGACCGAGTAGAAAAGTCCGTGCGAATTAATCTTGGAGCTCGACCGACAATAAAACGGGACTGTCCTTACATTCCTGGGCAGTGTGTCGTACGCTATTTTAAGCACGGGGTTTAATAAACTTACGTCTCTTAATTAGAGCTACTTCCCTCCTCTTTCGTCCGCCTCTATCTACGCTGTGTCTGATTCTTGAACGGTCGGAGTCGCTCGATCGACGCATCGCTTTGGCTTTCCTGGGCTGTACGCTAAATATCTTTACATTCTCTGCTTCCCCGTCGACGATGGCTCGAATTTTACACCCAAATTCGAATCACTATTACCATTTAGAAATTTCGAAGTTATAGATATCAGATATTAGTATCTGGAAGTTCTCCAAAAGGCTACAAGTGTTCGAGCAAAATGACGAAACCTATGAAGCAAATATAATAAGAGAAAGAATCGCGCGATTTTCATTCTTTGCCAAGAAACTTGTCGTTCGTGCAACCGGCTTCTCTTGAAAGTAATTGCTCAGACTGCATTCTTCGATCTTTACTAAAAATGTAGGAAAATTTCAAACTCTCCTACGTTGCATGCCAGGGAATTATTACAAGCACGCTTACGTAAGATAATACGATGCTTCCCCTGTTATACTTTCGTGATATTATCATCCTTGCTCCATGATAAATAGACATTAGTCCGTATCCTCTAACGGAGCGACCAGTAATGATTCGCGATATTTACTCTTGGCATACGCGGGAGCCATTCCGCGCTCTTTTTTTACACGCTGTCTTCCAGCCATGACGCCACGCGAACTTACGTGTACGCCGTGTTACGGCACTGCGCAACGTACGCTCGCTATTCTATGATACAATCAATGAATGACTGCGTGCCGTGACGTAGCCGCGCTGGTGACCGTGATGACTTATCTCGTACTCTTTCTCCTTTGCGCCTCGCATTGCCGTGCTTTCGCTTTGTATTCGAGCGGGCAAAAAGATTTCGGCGAAAGGACTTCTCAGGTGGGACAAAATCCTCCAAAATTCATTTCGTACTGCTAGGAGCAGGAATTAAAGAGCAATTTTCAATTGGGTCGATGACGATTTCTACCGATGATTCTGAAAGTGTTCTTAGATTAGTATAAGGTCTCGTTTAACCCCATGCCCTATAATACCGAGTGGCACTCGTGATGAGGTAAATAGGATAGGAAAATTTCAAGTTTTGCAAAATTGATCAAATTGAAAATAGGAATGGGACGCGACGCGATAATATCATTTCTATAATATTGATATTACGTACAATTGCACGATATATCAAGAAACACTGATCGATTTTTATTTTAGCAATTAAATTCCGAATTACAGCGGAGACGGTCACAAAAAGAATCGTAGGGCTAGGGGTTAACACGTTGAATGCCACCTGTGTTTTGCTGGTTTCACTGTTTCTACCGAAGTGAGACTTTTTCTAATAAAACCGCATCTTTATAGAGCAAAAATGTTAAATGTAACAATAGTTGTATATTACGCAGCACTTCATTTTTTTAATAGCAGCAGTTAAATATTGAATATAGCAGTGAACTCGTGAATTCTATCGTTTTAAAGTCGTAAGAAATTACATTGAATCGAATAACGCCGGTCACCGGTGATCCCTGTGGCATTCAACGTGTTAAATTTCGGTTAGGCCTTGGCGAAGTCTGGGTTAAATATATTGTTTAAACTTACTTTGCGTTCAACGATCGTACATTACGATATGGTGGAAGTACTTTGTAGAAATGATAAAAAATTCTACCGTTTAACGGAGCTGTTAGTTGTCTAATTAGATAGAAGTTATTGCGCGACCCAAAACAAAAATGGAAGTATCGCGTAACGAAGAATAAGTGAATTAGATTGCTGGTACAATTGCCGATGAATTTGTGGTAAAAAAGAAAGGAGCGGAGAATTGAAAGGACAGAAGCGTGGGAAATGAAGAGTATGAAATTTTCATTTACGCGTATGGCGCGCGCATCGTTGCCGTTTCGCTTGAATTATCCGATTAGAATTTGTCCCCGAAAGAGGCTTAATTTCATGAAGACCAGTTTCACTCTCGTGCCACGAATTCTTTGCTTTAAGCGTTTAACCGAGTCTGGTTTCACCGAGCGAATGGAGGAGAAAATGAGGAACGGAGAAAGAGAAAGCCGAATATGCCCGGTACAAAGCATGCTTTCCCCTCGTAGTTTTCTCTATTTCCCCTCTGTTCTTTATTCATCTGCTTCTCTCTCTCTCTCTCTCTCTCTCTCTCTCTCTCTCTCAGTCACTCGCACACTCTTGCTCTCTTCCTTTCTCCTTTCATCCGGTGCACATTAGCGACGTAAAGCGTACGTTCGCTACGGCAGACCGCACGCCACGATGCAATCAATGAATGACGGTGTGGCGTGGCGTGGCATGGCGTGGCATGGCATGGCGCGGACCGGCGCGCGCACTGACCGTGATGACTTTTCTTATCTAGCAGTCTCTCCTTATTCCCCCTGTCCTTTCGCGTTATCCATCTTTCTTCCCTCGATACGTCTCGTCTACCGCGCGTCCTTTTTTCCTCTCTTCGTTTCCTCTTACCCTCTCCCTTTCCCTCTTTCTCTCTTCAATCGTGAGATACCGTTCCTGCTCTTTCCCATGGCTCTCCTTCTTTTTTGTTATTCATTTCACACACTCGCACGTTCTCTACCTTCCATACTTTTTTTTTACTCTCGTTCTCTCGTATCCCCGTTCCCTACCCCTTCATCCAGTTGGCATTACGTGCGATACGTACGCCAATGAGTACCGAGTACGAGAAGACAGAGGTCCTCCACCCCTGTCGCGGCAACGGTGCTCGCCCGAGGTGCCCTTTAAAGGTGTTCCTAATGATGTCGCGCTTTCTCGTATTTAAGGTGGTTACTGGAGCACCGGTGGCTGCTCGACTGAACCTCGTAAAATTAGTTCAAGCCCCTCGAACTTTCGTCGAAACGATAACCTCGGTAAAGGGGTGGCGAAAAGTCTACGTTTCGATCGTGCGATTAAATAAAACTCGAGTCTGCCTTTCGCGTACATATTACTGACTGATCTTTACGTTCCCACGAACAATGCAAAATAGTAATTCTATCTATATTACGTATTCCAAAAAGGAACTTTGTACACCGTACAAATCTCTCTCTCTCTCTCTCTCTCTCTCTCACTCTCGTGATAACAAATATACAGCGATATACCTCACGAAATACTCATCGCCAAGTAGATGAAAAAAGAGCGTTGGAAAAATTTGCCAATTTCCAATTATCGTTGCAAAGAACAACCCCTTCGCGACCAGAGTTCGAGGAACGAAGACGAGCAATCCAAGTAACACGTTGCCGTGATCGTCGTGGTCGTCGTGGTCGTCGTCAGCGGCGTCTTTCTCGTCGTCGTCGGCGGTTGCGACTATCGATCGGTCGCGGGCGTCGGCGTCGGCGTCGGCGTCGGCGTCGGTGTCGGTGCCGCGCGGTGGCGCCGCGGTCGTTCGGAAGGACGACGACGGCGACGGCGCTCTGCCTTCGCCGTCCGCCCCTGGGGGGTGGTGGAGGGGGCGGTGGGGCCACCGACACGCAGACCAATCATGCCTTTGGCGGAGCCGGCAAGAGCCCGGCGTGTACGTGAGACCGCCACGCTAAAAGCGGATTTATCAGTCGGCGAGTTGCGTTCTTGGCGTAAAACTTTTCGTCCGTCCCCCTCGCATTTCGAGAGAACGAGTTCGCGCGAGCGAAACCTACCCGCCGCGAATGGATAGAAGAAGAGAGAGGAGAGAAAGAACGAAAGAGACGGAGAGTAAGACTCGAAGAAAGAGAGAGAACGAGGCACGCACCGCTCCTGCGAGCGATCGGTTAACGGGAAGGAAGGCGTTCCTGCCCCGGAGCCCCTTTTTTTACCCGTGGGTGGCGGTGGAGAACGCCGAGGACGAGCGAGGATGCTGCGTCCTTTGTCTCGGTGTCCCGATTCACCGGGATCCTCTTCCTGGAAATCGTCTCGGACCGCGAGTCGACTGGAAGGAATTCGGTGATCGCCGGTGGTGGGCATCGATGGAACGGTAACCGAGGATAAGTGAAAAAGTGCCATGCTGATCAAACGTGGATGGACCTTTGACGGTGGATAGTGCCGGTTGAACTTTGAATCTGTAACGGTTTGCTCGATCTTATCAAACGGTATTTCCGTGCGTTCGTCAAGGGTTACTCTAATCAAGATTTACGTATTAGGAGATCGAGAGGTAAAAAAAATCTATCGGATGTAATTGAATTTTTGGGCGTCAAGAGCTATTGGCAAAGAATGCACGAAAAACGGAATGTTGTATATCCTCGGCAGTTGGACACGTTGTCGGCGAAACGGAGAAGATGCGAAGAAGTTGTATGGAAGAAAAGTGGATTATTTCGTTGGCGATGGTGGACAGAGATGACATTGTAGCGTGTCGTGAAACGTAGAAAAGGAGGCGATGGTCTCGCCAGCCACGCATGGCTGTTTCGTCCGAAGGATGTCGTAAAATGCCGGCGTAAGGATCCATCTCGCCGGCCAATGTACATTTTCTAACATTCCGATTGAGAGGAGAAACGATTATGCAACGAATTTCGCGAGAAACCGGAAACGTAATAACTGCTCGAATAATAATAACGAAATTGATTTCGGTAAGAGTCGACTTATGAAAGGCCAGAAGGCAATCGCTATCGCAATTTCGCAAACTGTTTATACGAAATGGAAAAGTTTCTGTGATTATTGAAACTCTTCCTTGAGGCGAGTGACTCTTGTGATAGTTCATGAGATAACGTGTGATTAGTGAGAGTGCGCGTTCATTTCTCTAGAACTGGCGCAAAAATGTTTATTGTGACGATGCTCGAAATCACGTGGATACCTGAGAAAATCGTTGGATTGCTCCTTGCGGAGGTGAGATTCGCCGAGAGGAAACACATTTTTAGTAGTAGTAAGCTAGTCTCATCAAGTTTCAAGGTAGCAATGTGAAATAATTTCATCCTACTTAATTCAATTCTCGTATATCGAATAAAATTGAAACAAATGAATGAAAAACGAGACCATTTCTTCATGACTCGATCAATCCGTAAAATCAATTTTTCAATTGTCGTTTTCAGAACGACATGTAATTCTGTATCGATCGTATGACTTTAATGTAAGTCCCAAAGATATTTTTACTTAATGCGACATTATAATAGTACGGGGAACAAATGATTGTGTCTGCACGATTAAATTGGTATTTAAACTTTGCTTCATTGACGAAGCTCTTTCTCCGGTTACTACAGATGCGTGAAAGGAAGCGAAAAGAGGCACGAAAAAAGGAAAGAAAAACAGAAAACGACAAGCCGCCGCGAAACATCGACAAAAACAAATGTTCTCGTCGCGGCTAATGAAACGCCTCGGGGGCGAGAGAAGAGAGAGAAAGAACGAGAGAAGAGGAAGAAACGGATCGGGGGGAAGAAGTAGAGAGAGCAAAACAGAGAAAAATCGATGTAAAGCATGTCGGAAAGGGTTTAAACAATCAGTCAGGGGGAACAAAATAGGTTATTCCGCGGTTGAAATTAGGCGGGGCGAAAGGAAAAATCTGTCGATCCGTTTGCTTCGAGACAAAGCGGATGGTCCATTACGACGCGGTTATCGATCTCTTTCTCTTCCTTTCTCTCTGTCTCTCTCTCTACAACTCTATCTTTCTCTCTCCGCTTTGTCTTATCGCTTTTCTTCTTCCTCTCATTCCAATTGAAGAGGCTGTAATTGATACATAAAATTGATTTTCCGATTAACGTCTCACGATGAAACCTCTGCAGCCGGTCGCTTTGGAACCACGAAGAGAGAACACCATAATGGTTTGTTATTGATCTATGCCCGGTGTCTTCCTTACGCGTTTCTTCTCCTATTCGTCCTTCGTTTTATCGTTCATGCCGGCAATAAAACGAGTTCGATAAAAAGGTCTCACGGTGAAACGGGCTGTCCTGGTCTCACGTACGAATTTTCCTACCTTCCTTGACGCATATCTCAAACCACTGTGAGAAATAGTACCCATTCTACGCTCGTGTTTGCACCAATCTCTTTAAAAGATTTCGACGAGATATCGGAGCCGCTGTGAAATTTTTCGTGGTCACGGGGCTCGGTGATGGGATATTTATTTTAGGAAGAATTATGTCACTAAATATCACTGATATCGTATTCTGGTAAATGCTTTGTTTTCTACCGATGCAATTTTTCTTTCCTTCCATCGTCGCCTCTCTCCTATGTCCTTAATTCCCTAATTTTAATGTTACATTTTAATCGTGATATTTGAGAAGCCGTAATTAAACGTGAGTTCTTCTTTACTCTCGTTATTAAAAATGGTGCCCCGTAAATCGTGCTACCGCTAATAAATTCGTTATTTCGCGTGTACATGGAAAACTAATTGTCCCGCATTATATTATCGCTGTGTTCGCATGGCAGCTTGCTTGATTGGCATCCATTTAGCGCGATGATGCGAAAATAGATTAACGATATAAACGTTTACGTAACGATACCTCTGCACAAACAGCCAGTATCAAATTTTACCAAAATTCTTAAACTTATTACAATCCGATACAATCGTAATTCTCGTTGTACTCCGAAGATTCTTCGACTTCAAAATCCCCCGCCTCAAGGGAGATTTCTCTTAATCGCAATACGTACTATCGATACGTATAAATAATTCGCACGGTATCATGCTAAAAGCTTCTTTCTTAATACGCAAAGCCTCTTCGCATCCCTCTCTTCCGATCCTCGTTATCGTCTCACGGTAAAAGCCATTGTATTTCGCCGCCTTCCGCAAAGTTCACGTTGCGTGTCGCATGAATTATAGATCGCAAAGTGGTAAAACTCGAGCACTTATCTCGTTCATCGATTATCAGGTGAATCGAGCGGTTGCTACGAATACCCCGACACGAAGATTTCCATCTACACGGCCGTCGATTTAGCTCTAGTTCTCGGTAACTAAGCTTGTCATTCATTCGCAGAAGTTACTCTACCTCGTAAAAGAGGGGGGCCTCCACGTCGGGGTAGAACTCGCGGAAAACTTCTAGCGAGAAAACTTTCGCTTTCCACCTGGCTCTCTTTGTTAACCTATCATTATGTCAGTTGCGGTGCCACCTGTTATTACGATACATTCTGACGACAGGCATCGCGTTTCACGAGATACTTATAACGAAGGGTGGCTATGTTCGTTATACATACCCTAGATTTGTCTCTTCCTTGGCAGATTACGAAGTCGTCAATTGTTGTTTCGACTTATCCAATTATCCTATTTGTTCGTGCTCTCTTTAATTTCTATCGGTGCATAGATTTGTACGAAATGGACATGTGAATATTGAAGATGGAATTAGAGATGAGAGAGTACGTAGGAATTTTATAAGGATATCTGAAAGCTTCGTTTTTTTTTATTTATAATTTCAACGTGTTACTGTTCGAAGATAAAAACGTAGAATCGTAGGAAGTAGAATTTTTAAGAACTTTTTCTGAGACTCGAAAAAATACGGCGAGGAAACAAAATGTTATTTCGAACTTATGATTCTATGAAGCGCAGAACAAAAGGGCAGTAATTACGTTTCGTCGGACTGTCACGTCCGACGAGTTCACTCCCGGCGTAGCTCTCGTGCTTCGGTTATTAATACCGTCGAATGCCGGTACTCGTGTTAATCGACCGCCCGGCAATTCCTGAATTTCACGACATTTTCAATCCTGCGGGTATGAATGGTAAATCGGGATACTCGTTATACGATAACTGTATAGTTTGGGTAATTAAAACGGTTTTGCGGTTGCTCGCCGATGGTTTGCGCATTCCTTGAATTTTCTAAATCCCTCTGAAAACAGTTATTTTGAGATAAAACCCCTTTTCATCGAGCCGATGATATCAACTTCGTTCACGCGATAAATATAACCGCAAAAACATCTTCATTTTGTGTCAAAGTTTTATCGTCTATATTTACAATTTCTATGAAACATCAATGCATTTCAAAATCCTTCTTCGAAGATCCTTTAACATCGCGATCAAAAATTCAAATTACCCTCCGTCTCGGTAAGAGAAGAGTATATCAAAAGGGTTTTGACAATGCCTTCGGCAAAATTGTATCGCAGTAATTCCCACATTGTATGCATCGCTGGTAGAAAAGTAACGAACATTCAGGTGGTTCGTTACAAGAGATCGGGGAGGAATCAGGATTCGTCCTTTCTTAGGCACGGTCGGTGCCGTGCGGTACGTTGGACGACGAAAGTGTCGTTGATCTCTCGCGGTCGTAGAACTGGTCGGCGACCGTCTGGATATCGGGGTGAGAGAGTCGGATCTCCTCCGAGTTTCTCGACTTCGATCCAGACGGGAGCAACCTCTCCCTCCGAAAAGGAAGGAAGGAAGGAACCGACACGGGCGAAAGGGGTGCACGCATGACCCTGAACCCAACCGGCGCGCCACCCGGTACAGGGGTGCGAAACTCCGGGGAGGGAGAGAAAGAGAAGGAAAGAGAGATAGAACGACCACGGAGAAACGGTAGAAGAGACCGAGGAAGGGGAGGCACGCGTATATACATCGACAGAGAGAGAGAAGGAGAGAGAGAGAGTCCCCGGGATCAATACTCCCGCGTCTTGCGATCATTCATCTTGCCACGCCCCTCTGCTCTCTCCACACTCTCTCTCTTTCTCTCTCTCTCCTTTCTCTCTTTCTCTTATCCTCTCTCTCTCTCTCTCTCTCCCTCTCTCTCCTTCCATTCCTCCCATTTCTCACCCCCTCCCACATTCTGTCTCTCTCCTTCCATACTCCACCATCTTCATCCCTCTGCCAACGGCACCCCTCGTAATCGCGCCCGTCGACGTTTGCCGCCCAATCCCGGTATCCATTACGAATGGAGCGAAAGGGAGAGAAATTTTTGAAGGACGAAACGTGAAAAAGTAAAGAATCGGTGAGAGAAAAGCGGCATGGCGAAATTTCGTAAATCAGCCGCGACACGCGGTTGCCAGCAAAGGCGAAGAAACCTTTCAAAAAGAAGGAAGAAATGAATACCAGAGAGAGAGAGAGAGAGAGAGAGAGAGAAAAGAACCGCGACTGTAGAAGAGGGTTGGCGAGAGTAGCTATACACGACAGAGCGAGATACCAGAAACGTAGTACGCGATACCGTTATAGACGTCGAAATCAATAAATACCTAGGAGTACGAACGAAAAGATAGGAGGCCGTGGTGGGCGGCGCAAAAAAACCGTGGAAAAACAGAGCCGTTAGTAACGACGTAGTAACGTATATACGCGATGCCGTGGCGCGTAGTACGGCTGCACTTGACTCGTCGTTGCACGTGATTCAAATGACTTTCTGGAGCCCGGCACTACGTACCTCCCACTCGGCGATGCCAGGAGAACGATAGGGAGGGGGTTCTACTAGGCCGGGCGGCGAGAGAGGGTAGTCTCGAAGAGGGTGGCTGCTTGTTCCAGATAGAAGGGCTCGTCGGCGGAACGGTCGATCCGATCGAGTCGGCTGATAAAAGAGAGGCTGGAATCGGACAGACGGAAGTCTCCTTGCGAGATCGATATGTTGCTCTCTTTCCTATATCTCCTTCTACCGCCCTGCGTCCATTTTCCTATCCTTTTTATACTTTTACGTCTATACCTCTACGTCTATATCTATACGTACGGGTACATATACGCATGACTCCCTTCCGCCTTTGCTCCTTTTATTCGCCTTCCTCCTCGACGGCTCGTGCTCTCCGCAAGGAGTGCCCGGTATCGCGAATCTCTTCCACCGTCTTTTCTCTTTTGTCTTTTGCTTGACTACTGAGAATGTCGAGAGAGACAGACAGAGAGAGAGAGAGAGAGAGAGAAAGTGTAATATCTGCGGAGAGACCACAAGACGAGCGAATCTCTTATAAATTATCCACCGCTACGCTTATTTTGCCGCTACGATGAAGGTAATTTTCATACTCTTCGGCGAAAGGAGAAAGGGGGATATGAAATTAATTTTTCCTGCGCCGTAGAGAAAATACGGTAGGCCAGACGAGAAACAAAATGTTCCCGTTGAAGTATCCTCGCTCCATTGGACCGCCTTTATCCTACGAATCTACAAAGCAACTTTCTCCAACGTTCTCCCTCATTTCTATACCGTATAACGTATTCTCGCGAGTATTCGACGATCCGGTTTTTATCTTGCAAAAGTGTTCTCCGCTTAAAATCCACCGTGTTTTTCGCACGTCGGCAAAGAAACGTTAGACGACACACAGAGAGAAATTGGCGAAAGATACAAAGGAGTAGCGGCGAGGAAAACGAACGAGAATGGAGCCGAAGAGGTGGAGAAAGGTGAAAAGGAGGAAGCAAACTTAGAAACAGGAACCGTTTCGTTTGAAGCCTGTCGGTGTTACCTTCTCCTTTGAACTTCCTTCTTACTCCTGTCACGAGTCGTTGCCGACACGCTAGTTGCACTCGGACCATTCTTTGGTGCACGCTGCAACGAATAAAAGGAAAAATACGATAATCCAACGACGCAGTATAATCTGCTACCTATCCGCTCGATAAATCAGCCAAACGAATCGGCGTAAATGTGTTTGCCGAGCTCGATGTTATTTTCAGCATTGTTCGAAAGACAGCTTCTAAAGGAGATATTTTATCCTCTTAGCACCTAGTATCGTGAGAAAGATATTGCACGAATAATCCTTTCATTGAATCGCGTCACGATAGGAATACAAGTACGTAAGTCTAATTGCAATTACATGTAACAATGATATTTTTTATGCGTAGCGATGGAGATCAAGGACGATGACGATGTAGACGAGAACGGAACTTATCAGCGGTTAGTATACTGCGGTTCTGAGACCGGTACTTTGAACAGTGATGGAGCAAGTGGCGATGAGGGTAGCAGGGATGAGCAGCTTCTCAAATTGCGTCAATACGCGACTTCGCACGCGAACTTCACACGGTGAGTTCATTTATTATACCGAATACTTTCGTACACTATCTCTGGCGATTTCTTTGCTTCGCCTATTATTCTGTATACGGAGAAATACCAGAGTGTGGCCGTATGACGCGGACGAAGAAATATAGAGAGCTTCTGTCTGAGAAACGTAATCGCTCGCATGAATTGTACTCGAGGTTTTAGAATGTCAGAGCAACACTGTTTAACCGTTTGCGTACCAGAGGGTTTTGCAAAAACACGATCGAAAAGCGCCAAGGAGCGCGATCGCGCTCCTTCGATTACGTGCCGAAAAAAGCCAAAGAGCGCGATAGCGCTCCTTCGATTATGTGTCGAAAAAAAAAAAAAAAAAAAATTTCGGGTGGGCCGTCAGTTGTCTGTTTCGGCCAAATGCCTTGGCTTTTCTCGACACAAAATCTGAAGAGCGCGAAAGTGGCTCGTGGTACGAAAACGGTTAAGAGAAGCCGAGAGACACGAAGCGAAATTACAATATTTAAGAGTATGCGAAACAAATGCTTCCCATGCCTAGTACTTCAACGTGTATGGAATGAATGTTTTATTAGAGGGAAAGGGAGGGAGAAGGTGGTGGAAGTGATATTTAAATAAAAATTATTCAATTAATTTGTATGAATAAAATTGATCAAGCCGCAAGACGAAGAAAATGGTAAATGCTGACGTGTACACACGAGCAAACGTTGAATAAATTTACGATGAAAGAAATTGTTGCTCATTTGCATACGGAGAGAAAGAAAAGAGCTTTTGGTGCATCGGCAATTCGTACTACACAATGTAATGCAGAAGTCGTCTCGTGCAGGTTTGACTTTTTCTGAGCACCGGGCGGATGCACCGCGGCGAATGAAACCCGTCCATAAATTCTCGAAGCGCCGGTAGTCGACGGTCGGTGTTTCTTTTACGTACGACGCATCTCACGTTGCTTACCAACCCTCGACTTTTGCCGGATAGTCACCCCGAACTTTCTCGAGATATTTGCCTCCCGTTTTTCTTCCTCCCGCGTCGTATTTGTTTTACAGCGTTCGCCACCGTGAACCTCCCGGTACCACAGCAAACTTTGCCGGATAACGTACACGTAGATTGAAGAAAATTACACTCTTTTCGTTATTTAAAAGTCGAGACCGGAGGATCGTGTTGGATATATTGCTCTCAGATTTTCACTTACTGGATTCGAGTTCAAAGTCTCCATCCCCTCTGGAGGATATTTTCTAAGTTGTTGATTAAAATCGAAAGATACGAATAAAAAAAACGTTAATACATCAGGGCGCAAATGAATTGATGAAAAGATAAAATATATTTGCGGTTTGATTTTCGCGATATCTGGTAAATCTTCGGAGATCGGATCTAGATAAAGCTTTGCAATCTTATTTGAAGTCTGAGAAAAGAACTGGTAATATATTAATGGAGCGGCTAGCTGGGATAGTAGTCACACGAGATTACCTACCGCGGAAAGAAGCTACTACGATCGGACGTGGCGGACCCTAGCCAAATATACACGGTGCGTCAGCGTCGCGGCGCGCGGCGTCGCGTCCTCCCTTTCTGCACCGTCCAACTGCCGGGCGCCTCGTTTGAGGTCAACGTCATTCGGTTCTCTCTCCTTTCTCATTCCGTCGGTTCTTCCCTTTCCTACTCCTGTATTCTTTACGACTTCGGTCTCTCTCTCACCCTCTCTTTCTCTCTCTTGCTCTCGTTCTCTTTCTCTCTCCGCGTCTCTCGTTCCCGGTTCCCGTCTCGGATGAGCGAACTTTGGAACGAACATAGGTGCACCTATGAGCACGAGCAGACACGGTTACGTAGAATCGTGCAGCAGTAAAATCTAATTCGTTGAATCTTCGGGCCGTCAGAAAATAACCCTTCGCGATCTTGTACCTTGAAATCGTGCAAAATCCGGAAGATTGATAACGTTCGTCCTCTTACAAAGTCCGTCAATAAATTACAAAATACCACGGGGTTCGTACTCTCGCGTCACGATATTACAACCATTTCGAACTTCTTAATTGACACGGCTGATTTATGCATCGTAAACCATCTCCGCACGAGTAGCTACTATACTTCACATTTTTTGTCCGCCTCTCATTCAACTTACTCTTGATGTCACCGCGCTAAACGTTCCGTGGTTGAAACAATTTACCGATCTCCTCTTCGTCGAATGGACACGGCAAGAAGTCCGAACGCAACGTCGCGGATTCCCACTCGAATGAAATTTCATCTTATCCCTTCTTCTTTGCCATTCGTTTTGAAAAAGGTCCGATACATTTACATTTTCGCCAGCGTCGAAAGAAAAGCAAGGTAACCTCCCGATGTACCTGTTGGGTCGGAAATGCCCAGTCGGCTTGCGGATCGTTCTGCCTTAACGCAGGTGCCAAGAGGACCCAGACCATGTAATTAAAGGCGTGTTTCGTAACCGCGCACGGTCCTCGATGGTTTCCGATTACGCGCTACCGGGGACAAAACGTGTGCGAATTACGCTCATACAGGATTCCACGTGTAATCACGTAGTTCCTTCCGGTGCAAAGGAGACCGACCGGTAGCCATCGATGCTTCGAAAGTTTGCCGTTAAACGGATACTTTTTCTTCGGGCTTCAATTTTCCATTTGCCGTGACGTTTTATCGTCGATGCGAAAGTCACTTTCCCGAATGTGTATTATTTTCGACGAATCGCGAGAGGAACGACGAGGATAAATTCGTCGTCGTTTCGTATCACGCGAGAGAGTCCATACTTTTGCTCAATTTCACGCCAGAGTCAGGTAGAGTGGAAGGGTAAATTAACGAAGGAGGAAAACCGCGGATGCTTTTAACGCCGCGGATAGATTTCTGCGAAAGACACGGCGCGCCCCGTGAACGTGCAAAATATTCTGGAATACCGACCGGTTACGGACGAACCAATGGCTTTAGCCCGGGTGTACGACACGAGGCAGACGAAACAAAATACTGCTAAAATTAATCCGGACCTTAGGTCACGTCTGCAACAAGTCTAGACGACGAAGTTGACGACACGAGCCGCCGAAAGCGATCCAAAACGTGTGGGCGCGACGATTTTAACGAGTCCTGATATTTCGACAAATTTTCAGCCCCATTTTTTTCCATCTCCTCTCCATCCTTCTCCTTTATTCATTTTTAAACGTTCCTTCGATGATTTATCGGGCTTTTCTTCGCGACACACGTGCGATCGAGAAACTCTCTTAAGTTTTTAACCGACGACACCGACGAATCTAATTCCGCGTTGCCCACGGTCCCGTTCTGTCGGGTAATAATTCTTCCCAGAGATCACTCTCGAGCTACGAAGGCTAATATATTATCGTTTTAAACCATCCCTCGTTAATTGTGCGCGATGAACGTTCAAACTGACAACGTATCCGTCAATTATCGTCGACCTAGGATCTGGTGACACGAAATGAAAGGAACGCCAATTCGACGAGGAGTCTGACCGTTCGATAATATTTTTGGAAACGTTATGTCCGCTCTCCTCGCTTACGATCTTGGATCGAGGGAAATAGAGCGAACGTAAAAATAACTAACGTTAACCGTTCTTTTCCGATTGCTTCTTCGTACGAAACGACGATCCGCTGGAATAATTAAGTCAAACGATCCACGCGGGTTGTAGCGTGGATATATCTGTTACTCGTGTCTAACCGAATATCATGCTAGTCGTCCACGTCGCGTTACGTAACGCTCGCGATTTTCATCGCGGTTAAGAATCTTCCTAATAATCATCGTAACTCGTATCTACATACGTACGTTCCATAACTTTTCGCCAGTCGGTAAACCGCGGGAACTAGATTTGACGAAGCGCAGTCATCCAATGACTGGTCGATTTGTCTGGTGTGGCGAGCATTTGCCACGTCATGCCTCTCTTCTACCGCTACGAAGAACAGATAATGCAGACATTGTTCGGTGTGAACGCAGCCTTCGACCAGATGGCACAATTTTCCGATTGTCGTCCCGCTTTTTCATCGTCATCGCTCCTCGTTCCAGCTTTCAGTATGTGAAATAGATGCCACGTCGAAGGGAGAAGGAGGAGCCAATAAAGCGGGATTAGGGCATTTCCAGCGGGTATTTGCAATTTTGATTTATGCTCGCGGTTATTCTCGTGATTTCGTTAGAAGCCAAAAAGGTATTTTCTACGAACGACGACCCGAATTATCGGCCTCGATTATCAAAGTCGGGCACGCGTCGATGACTTTTCTGCTAATATTCTCCGAACCTCCAATCTAACGGGTTTCCAAGGAAGAAACGTTGCATCATCTTGTCTGGCATTTGCGACGATAGAATTGCACTGTTTCGTTTGCGCGGCGTTTAATGGACATCCGAGTTTTTATCCTCTCGCAAATGTGCACGTCTTTCGCACGCGATTACAAAAATTATCGCTGCGAAATTCGCGCGTTCGCCATCGATCGCTCTCCACGTCGAGATGATGGCTCACGGAGTAACGGAAGTACGGGAATAAAAAGTATTTTACCAGGGGGGAAACGTAGACCGTTTCTGCATTTTTTTCCAAAATGGATTTTTTAACGCACCGCTCACGATTTGTGTGTACTCAAATATTCATGATGTCTGGAAATTAAAATGTACATATCAAATTTAACGCGGATTATGCGTTTCGGAAGCGAAAGATATATATTCAACAGGCTGTTGTTTTTTTCGACGGCGCTACGTTTATTTTGTTTGTCGAAGAGGGATGAAAACAGTAAGTAAAAGGAGAGGAAAAATACTTGGCGTTGAATAAAACGATGGCTTGTCGTTTCGCACACGAGCCGCGCTCTATTTCACCGGACACAGTTAGAAATAATCATCGCGATATTATTTAGTGATAAACGTCGTTATTGCCCGTATGCAAATCGACTTTCGTTCGATATCATTTATTTCTTCGACGCCGAATCGATTCGATGTCGGATGCGAAAGAAAAAAAATGTCAACGTGGATCGACGATAAAAGCAACGATCGCTGTTTCGTCCTACTTCGAGCATCGGCTTTTCACCTTTCCACGTCGTCGTAGAACAAGAACAAATAACGAGAGAAACGTGTCCACCCGAAATCTAGTTTTTAACGTTGATTCGCGATATTTAAATTTATTCGTTCCGTTCCCGCGATGAGTCAACACGGGCGTAACGTTGTAGTCGCCGGTGTAACGAAACGATGAGTCGAAGTTTCTCAAACAAAAGGAGAATGTACACCAGGTGAACTTTGTCGGATCGTGGTTGACGTAAGAAAAGAAGAAGAAAAAAGAGCAGAAAAAGTTTAAAGATACTAGTTTATCCTGGGCGATCGTTAAAAGCTTAACGACTCCGTTCTTCGTTTCCGGCGGTCATATTGTACTAAACTCAAATATTAGATCAATGTGTACGCGCCGCCACGGATTTAAACTTTGCCCGGGCCTCCGAGCGGAAACCAACGGAAATTCTGGCATAAAAAAAAAGGCAAGATAAATAACTACCCGAAGAAAGTTTAACGCGCATCGATACCCGTATATATCTAATAGTTAATACATCTTCAAAACAATCGATACGATATCGCGGGAAAGAATCCAAAGAAGCTTGAAAAAAAGGACAGCGAGTACATGTGCGTGTCTCTAACCTTTATCGACTGTGCGAATCTCTAATTATCTTGGCCGAAGCTCCGAAAGAAATCGTAAACCCGGCGTGTCTAGGGCACGCGCCCTTTCGCCCTATGACCATCTGCCGGTGGTGGTGGTGTTGGCTCTCTCTCTCTCGTTTCTTCCTCTCCATCGGTTCGCCTTTTCTCTCGTTTGTCTCTCTTCTTTGGCCTCTCCACGTGCCCCGTGCGACTCGAAACTAACAATTTCTCCGACAGAAGAGTGAACGCGATCGATTGACGTCACGATATTCCGGCATCTGCCACGGAAAATGGTCATTAAGGGTCCCTCACCTCATTAGTAACCGCTCGCGATAACGTTCTCTTCCGCGGTCGAAAATTTGGGCTGTCGCAGGACGAGAGGCGATCGGGTCCACGCCCATCGTGGAAACTTTTAATAATGCGGTCCTCCACCAATTACCCCGGAACTGTTGGTCCCGGTGTCTCGTACTCTACGAGGGACACATTTCCCTGTGCCGCCACGACTCGCCGTTTTACGGAGGAGAGCCCTTCTCACGTAATGAGCACTCGGCCGAGCGAAACAAGAGAGGAATTGCGCGTGTAACTCCTCTCCGGCGCGGTCACGTTTCTACGAAACTCGTTTACCGTTTTCTGATTCGTGCTTATTGACGAAACTACCTTACATTGTCTCTCGCGGAACGTCCTCCTACTCGAGTCCATCGTGCATTTAACCTTAGCATGGTCTATGTAGATGACAATAACGATCGTGTTCGTCGTGGATCGAATATCCTTGGAGTTTTGGCAGATTCTTTTTAAGAATTCTCGTCGCGTCGGGGAAGTGTATTGTCACGCGGTAGAACGTGAAATCTTTCCGACAAGTTCCGTGCCAGCACGGGCGTTAACTTTTGCCGCTGACGCGCCACCGAAGAAGGGATTAAGGGTACATCGTTGGAATGGCAAAGTTCGCGAGCAGGAAGCTGCAAAGACCAGCCTCGAAGAGGAGTAACGACAGAGAGAGAGAGAGAGAGAGAGAGAGAGAAGGAAAGAGAGACAACTATGAAGGCACAGCGACGTAGTCGACAACAGCCGGCTTTTAGTCTCTCGCGTTTCCAACTTCTCGCTTCTACGTCGCCTCTTCTTCGCGACGCATCAGTGCCGTCTCTTGTCCTGATTTAGATGCGATCGTGATATCGGTGCAGACGTAGATGGTCGGACGTTCCCCCTTTCGACGATATCTATCATCCTCGCGAACGTTTGGCATGCTCGCATTATTACAAACAATTGGAATAATAACCGCTCGAGTGCCAAACAGTGCGATCGGAGTCTGTTTGACCCGACCGACTAACGCTTCCTCCGCGTTGTTTATGTCGACACCATTTCGTTGATGTACATTTTCAACGATACTGTGGGTTCTTTTATATCCTCGTTTCTAGGACTCGTTGCGTCTCATGAGCGTGTATTTCGGCGAGACTTTTCAACATGCTGGCCAGTTGGTATTGGGATCTTTTTAATTACGATTATCTGCGTCACAAATAGCTTACTTTTCTTCATCCTTGGAGCGTGAACGCTATTGTGTATTTGTAAACACCTTATCTGAAAATGCGTTTACAATATTCGGTATAAAATAATTCGGTATTCGTGCAGAAAGGCATACACCGCTAACAGTCAGCGTTAAACAGTTCTAAGGAATGTCTAGTAGTCGGTCCGGTCAACTAGACTCGCGTAATCGCGATTCTCCTATGTGTCCTTAGCAAAACCTGAATAAATAAACTGGCTCTATCACTCAGCTATTCTTTAATGCTCGACGAGACCGTCGAACAGTAAAAAATAAAAATCACCGTGGCATCCTTGCAATCATATTCAACGATCCAGACCATGCTTAAAACAAACGAAAGCAGAACTTTTAGTATGCTCCGAGACAATTAACCTCGAACCCTCCTATCAATGTTTTGCGTAGACGAGTAACGTTTAACACTCTTTCCGCGAGTTTCACGTAACAGTCAAAGAATCCGTTCACCATGTCTCCTTCCACGAAAATAACGCATTCAAATAGCACGGGGTTAACAATGTTCTAGCCGCGGTACTGTATCTCTTTCTCTCTATTCCCTTTCTCTCCGTTTCTCCCTTCCTCCGTTTTCCATCCTCCATACCACTCGCATTGCCGAGAGTAATCCGTGTGCATTTACGACCCTCGCCGTGCACAGTCGTCGTAACGACGTGCATGCGTGTCGGTGAGGGGCAGGTGTGTACATTCGGGGAGGGAAACGAGACCTATCTGCAGAGAGAGAGAAAGAGAGTGAGCGGAGAAGGGTGGAAGAGTCGGGGGGAAAGAGCGCGTGCCGCCGTCGACCATCCGGAGGCCAGGTGTAGCCTTTATCCATTTTACTCGCGTTTGTTACCCTCGGACCTCTACGATTCCGATGCACCCTCTGGGTCCCGCTTCAGGGGCGCCCATCGACCGACTGGGTATATACGGAGGAAAAAAAATATATGTATACATACATATATATATATGTCTACCATACATACGCGTTCTACCGATCGACGACCGATGCCCACGGACATCGGCTTTCTGGCTGGCTCTCGGTATGCGTATACTTGAGTTGCTCGGCAAACCTGTGATTATCGGGCGTTTTTGCCCGGCCGTATTCCGTGACGCGTCTATCGGCCCTCTTTAGCAGATAGCGTAAAGAGAGTCCTCGCGTATTTCGGGCTATCGGTCTTCTCCGATCGGAAGATTTATTACGGCCTGTCGGGAGACTACGAATGATTTCGAGGACGCGGCGAAATTCCTTGGAAAGACGGCGAAGAGAGGAACTGGCAGCTGGAATTTTGAAAAATCCATCCAGCTGTCGAGCCCGTCGATCGACGAGTCTGGCAGAAATGGGGTTGTCGGGATTCCCCTCGCCTCTTGCCGTCACCCCCTGCGGGCATACGCCCACGCGGAAATGACGTCCGCCCTTGGATAATCGGCAAGGCCCCCGTAACGAGCATTTCGAAGGGCGTTCTAACGGCGACGTTTCCGATTTTCTTCCTCACCTCCGGTGTGCGAGCCTCGTCGCGATAAAAGGGAAGAAGAGAAGAGTGGCTCCTCCGAGAATACCGACGGTTTCTTCGTTTCACTTGGAAAATCTCGCTTCTCGTTCCCGGTATTCCTTCGACTCGGATGCGTTGCGCGGCCCGTGGAAAGAGCAAAAAGGATTCGACGGATGGAGTCTGCACTCTTGACAGCGGCACGGCGCAAATCCTTGCGTTAATTCCTCAAAACTGATGGGAGGAGTCAAGGAAACCGGCAGATGCTAGATCCGGCGAGTAGAAGGATTTTATCCCCCGGAAGAGAGGGTGAACGTTCGCCGGGAATGAACGGACTGCACAATGGTAGAAATTTAAAATAGAGTATACGATAATCTAGAATGCAAAGGAGGGAAGGCGCGAGGGGCGAAGTAAAAATATAAAACTGACGGTGCTCTCTTTATTGTCTCGAAACCGTGAGAGATCGCGGACGAAGGAAGGAGAATAGAGGAATCGCGCTATAAGTGGTTCGCGTACAATTACATAAAAATACATGCACTCGAAACTGGAGCAATCTCGCGTAAAATAGTCAAGTCGGAAATATCTGGCTCGGATGGCGGTGGATGGGTGTACACCTATACACGTATATACGTTTACGATTATACGTATATTCGTCCATGTATCCCGAGGAGATTCAGAAGTACGTGACCTTATTCGGTCGAAATATTATATCTTCTTGTACGAGCAGGGTAGTTCAAACCTATCGCGGACCATAATTTCAGAACGACGTACCCTATAACTTTGCACGGTCATTCACGACAAAGAAAGTTACCGAAATAATTCTCGAGGGCTATTGAAGATCGAAGGAGAGGCGTAACCGTATGGGCTTGGACATTCAAGAGTAATACTGTACGCGTTTCAAAAACGAGACCTATGAATTCGGAGCCACGGTTCATTTGTAGTCGTCTACGATGTTCGGAGAAATCGCGAGAGAGTTTATCCACGACTTTTCTAATCCCCTGCGATAACATTACTTTGGGGTAGCTCCCTGGAAAAAGAAGCAACAGGGACAGCGGTCGTAGACTTCACCCTCGACACTTTAGTTGGCGCAGATTCCGATACCGATATACCAACGAAGCCGACATTTTCCATCGGTTATTTCGTCCGGAGCATCTTCGATGTTCGGGATAACGTTAAATAACGTTGGAGTAGGAAGCCAATGACGACAGGGACGGGTCTTTGACGTACATTAAACGCGACGTCGACTAAGTGTTTCTCCACAGTCACTTCTAGCCTTCATCCACGGCCTCTTCCTGCCACCACTTTTCTCTCAAGCCTTTCGCCACCGAGAGAAAATGACATCGGGCCGAGAGTAACCCCCGGCTACCTCTCTTCCGGTGGCAGGGGTGGTAGGGTATACCTCTCACGAGCGACAGTCCTGTAAGAAGGGCGAATAGCAGGCATAAGTACTCTTCGAGAGTTACTCCCGCAGATAAAAGAGTTTTAAGCAATAAAGACGGCTCGTGTAAACTTCGACCTTAACTTCGGTTCCTCAAAACTCCACGAAATACCGAATTACGTCGCTCGGGTATTGTAATATACGTGGCGCTTTTTGCGAAATTCGAAACGTGCGTAATCGTTTCTCCTTACCGGGAATCTTTTGTTAGGTTTCATCGAGGACATCGTCGGTCCGTTCGGAATATCGTTTTAACAATGCAAACCATCGACGGCGCGTCTCATGAACGATAACAAAGATCAATTTTGATAAGAACGACGGAAAAAGGAATCGTGACACAGTCGTTTATTCCGGCAGGAGTGGAGAATATCGGATAGTTAAAAAATTTCATCGGTAGGAAAGAGTCGTTGGATGCTCGTCCCTGTGGGCTCTTAGGGGAACACGAAGGAGCGACCAGTTATCGTGTTACGACGCGGGGCTCGTGTTAAACCTGGTAACTGAATATATCTCTCTGCCCAATAGCCGTCAAACGCCCGACAACGATCGAATTTGTCCAGCCAGGCGTGCCACTCTTCTTCCTCTCGCGTAATCTCTCATTCTCCTTCTCTCCCTTCCCGCTGGCTACCCTGTTGCCAAAATATATCAGCGCAGCGGGTTCTCATCCCGTTCGCGCGTGTGGTATCCTCAATTGATTTTCCAGGCAAGCGCACTCCAATTTGTAAGATATCATCTTTCGCATTTGGCTTTCCACATTTCGTACAACGTCGTCTATCGTGCAAAATCCTCGCTCGATTAATCGTCATTCACTCTATCTCGACTGTGCAGAGAAGGAAAAACAATTGCTTATCAACGAACGTCGTTCATCCGACACGTTCGATTTTCAACATCGTCGTGTACGTTTATCCGTGCATATAGTACTTCGTAGATGACGTACCCGATCTCGTTCTCGCAATTTCTACGAGAGTGCTCTCGATTCGTGAGTCTAGTCATTGACACGATTTAACAGGCGCTAACGTTTCTGCGCACTTTCCGAGAGACTCCAGGTGCGAAGCACGGCGCGTCAGGACCCAGGGGCCCCTCTCGATCCCCTTCCTCGAATCTACCTTCTTCCCTACTCGCGGTGCGCCGACGTTCGAGTCAGGGCCCTCGTACCGCGGACGCGTCGGGCCCCACTAGACGTTCCGAGGGCGACGCAACAAGCTGGCCGTTCGACTCGCTTTAAGGAACCCAGGCCCCTCTTGGTGTGCCTCGACTTCGTGTTCTCGAGGTAGAAGAAGAAGGGTGAAGAGCGCCGGTGGTGCGGGGTAGAGGCAATTTGCGGCGGTGGTGCAGGGGCAGCTGCAACCTCACGAGATACGGCTTAGATCGTCGTGGCACGAGCCTTCTTGGCATGTGTTTCCTTCGGGCCCTCGACCGCCCCTCTGTACCTTCGTTTCTCCTTCCTCTTTCCCCTTTCCCTTCTTAGATTTTTGCCCGAATCCGTCTCGTTCTCTCTTCTCGCTCGTCCCTCTAGTCTCCTATTCCTGCACCGTTCTCTTTTCTTCCTCGATACGCACATGCACATAACTCAAGCGGAACAGGCGTCCCGGTACCACCAGCCCCTTCACGCGAGGGATCGGGACAATATTTGGTGAAGAAGACGACAGGAGAAGCCGTTTCCGTTCAACCTGCAGGTCAGCGTTTCGGCCGGGTCTCCTTGAGGCCACGAACGAACGTTAATAACTGCAATGTGCAGAGGTAAAAGAAAGAAAGGGGTACTCCCTTTCGTGGATGCGGCCTCTCCGCGGGTATCGGGGGCACTGGGTCAAAATGAGTACGGTACATACGATATTTCTGAAAACGGTGCTCGCTTGAATCCTCGTACACGCGATCGTCGAGTCTCGCTCTTCTCGCTTCGCTAGGAAAAACGTTGTATAGCGTGTATTTGTCCACATTCTGGATGAACGATAAACCGCGTCGGAAGTGCAAATTACATATTTAATTACGAACGAGATGTTATCCTTACGCATGACATAATTACGGGTCACTATCCGCTCCGAGCATCGCGTCTATTATCTTTAATGTTTCCACGCGGAACGACGATGCGCCGACGGTAATCGACTTTTTGAAGTCGTCCCTACATCTCGGTCGGAGAATATCGAAACAAAAATGCAGACAAGAATGTCGATCGATGATCGACGATTACGATCGTCCATGAAAACGTGGGTCCTTTCTTGCGTCTTATCGCGAAACTGGTCATCGTCGAACGATCCATCGATCTTTGAGCGTTTCGTGTAAGCCGCAAGATCATTCCGGCAGCTGTTACTCCGCAATCGCCGTTCGCTGGTAAATGAACGTAAAATGATAATACAGCGCGTAACGAGGAGCAGTTGTTTCCTGCGTGAAATGACACTTTACACCGAAATGCGTAATATCGAACGCTAATCGATGTCGTATCATCGATCACAATTTCCACGCGGGAATGCGTTTATCGTGAATCCAGCACGCGACATCGGTGTCGTATCTGTGCTTCGAACGTCATTACGACGTGTCGCGATTACGGAAGCACGGAAAAACGCGCATTGCTCTAAATTTTCACCCGGGTAAAGTAACGATGCCTCTCATACGTCGTACAGACACGACACTGCGAATCGACGTTTATACTGTTTGCGGGTACGTCCTGTGATAGGACACTTTACGATCCGTGGCTTACGATCGAAAGAAAGACGAGGCACGTGCGTCGCAGAAAGAACTCCTATCCCTTTTCGTACATCTGTTTGAGGCTATCGGCGCAGGAAAATTAATGCATTTTTTTTCCTCGCTTTCGAGTCGCGAGCGTGTGCCAGGAGGGAAAAAAAGGTGGCCGAGATACGTCAGGCCCTTTTCCTGCCCTGGTCCCACTGCACCTCGTGGTAGCATCTGCCGGGGACTTCGATGAAGTGATTTCGTAGCATTGTACCTTTTTCTTGTTCCGCTTCCCTCTTCCACCCTCTCTCTTTCTCGCTTTCTCTGTCAGTCTTTCTTCGCGTTCCTCTTTCTCCGGTGCATAGACCGCTTCGGGGTGTCGTCGCAGCCCGCTGGGTAGAATCGAAAAATTTAGATTAGGCGCAGGTAGACAAGCTGCGCGTACACCTAGCTTCCTACAGCCGCTACCCCGAGAGCCTCTTTCTTCTACTCTTTCTGTCCGACCTACGACACGTATATATCGTCGGTTTTCTCCGTCTCCTCTCTCCCTCTCCTTCTCTTTCGTCCTGTCTTTCACTCTCTCCCTCTCTCTGTCGCTCTCGATAAAATCACCAAAGGAGGGCCGGCCGCATAGTCAGCTTCCTTTACGCGTGCACACACGGGTTCGAGAAGAACCCAACTCCTCGTCGTATTGCAGCTGACACGCACGTGGCACGTGGCCATGCACCGGGCAGACAGGCGCTCACCAATGTATATGCATGGAGTACATTTACGGAGAAGCCACGAAAAGGTGAGGTGGCTTCTTCTCGAGGATACTTTCCATCTATCGACCCCTTCACGAAGAATAATGTTCTAACGTTTTACGCGGACAGATGCACCGGGTTGAAGTTCACGTTGACCAAAAGAAAGAATGCCCGCCGGGGATAACGATTTTTATCCGTTCTTCCGACCGATGGTAGAATGAAATTATTACAGGAAGATACGACACGTTTTCATGGTACTCGGTATTTAGGAATATAGATGTATAAACGACAAGATCGTAGATAAATTCGCCGAACAAAAATGGGGAGAAGGATGAACGGAGGCTAACGACGAATTCGTCGGTCGTCGGCGTTCATTATCTTTCAGCTTCTATCTCGTAAGAGTATTTTCTTTCGCCACTGACTAGACACGAGCTAAGCATAAAAGTATCGTGAAGGTGGCGTGGCTTCTTACGACGACTGCGATTCTAAGCATTCCGCGAATTTTCGGAGAGTTACGCGTGGATCTGTAGCAGATAGACCACCATCTCAGATCATCTTTCTGGTCTCTTATCTTTGAGGGAATTACGTAATCTCGGTAGTATTTTACAGCATGCTGGATGTCGGTTCGTCACGGGAGTTTTGTTGTAACGTCGACGTGAACGGACCTCGTGAAACGTATTTTGTAATTGTGTCGGTATTTTCGTGATACGTACACCGTGTCGTTTGTTCGTGATGTCTGCTTTTATTGCCATATTCGACAAATATTTTTCCTCTCGTGAACGCGAGTCGGTAAGTGGTAAGAATCCTTAAGAGAAGGGATCTCAAACAGAGCACTCGGTTCTTGAAGGCGGCAGGCGCAAGGGTCGATGGTTATCTGACTTCCTGTCCGTTCGTTCGCCCTTCGTGCCTTCGCGGTCGAAGGAAAGAGAGAGCAAAAGAAAAGGAGGATAAGAAGAAGCAATAAAAGTTCAGTCAAATAAATACAAAAGATAATCGACACCATACAGACAGTCGTACGAGCAACGAAGCTTCTTGCCTCCTCGTTCACCCTCTTCTTCGCCCTGTCCCCTTCTCGAACTGACATCTGTCGGTTCCGCTAACTCTCGAACGAAACCAGAAACGATTCTCGCCAAAATACGTGCGGCCAAACAGGACTCGCGTGAAATAAAGCGAAAGATACACGTGCCAAATGTGCGATAAATTAAACGGGCGCGTACTACCGCATATTTTACCTTTATCTTCCGAGCATACGTGTCTCCCAAACTCTCGCAATAACGTCGTCCTAGCCCGAGCAACGTTTTCATTTTGCGAAATTAAATCGATCTCTTGGCAAGACGATCCTGGCAAAAGAAAGGTTTATGGTAGGGCAAAAATGAAATATCCAACGTCGAAAGGTGCGCCGCTGATGAAATAAGTATTAAGAAATCTAGAGTGTCGGGTTATAAGTTCTCAGTGGTCGGAAAAGAGAGGAAGAAAAACGAAAGAGAGTTCTGCGAAGAGAATGGGTGGGGGTGAGGGGTTGAGGCCGTGGCACGTGACCGGAAAGCGGGGGGGCAAAACGGCGCACGCGCCGTCGTTCTCCACCTGGTGCATCACCTGCTGCCCCCTGCTTAAGCCTCCCTGCCTCCTCCTTTCCTCTTCTATCCGGCCCTATCCTCCACCTCCTCATCCTCCTATCCTTCTCATCTCTTTCTCTCTCTCTCTTTTTCCCTCGTCCTACCACCTTCAACCACCCCAACCACTCGGCATTAAACTCCTCGTTCGTTTGCGATCCTCCCGATTCTTTCTCTTCTTTCTCAGTGGTTTGAAATTAATCCGCGGTTTCGCGCCGGCAACTCCGCTTCGCTTCTCGAAGATCCTCGTATTTATCGCTAAATTTTTCCCCGGTCATGCCTCGCGATATTGTTCGACAGATTGCAAAATGATTTCACTATAAACGACAATCTCGATGTAATTATGCCCAGCACCATCGTTCTCGAGATGCACGCGTTAAGGATCGTTCGACTGCACGAGTATCACCTGCCACCCCCCCTGCTGAAGGTTCCTTGGGTAGGGCTAAAAGAGCGATTCGGCGTTAAATTGCGGCATCTCGAGCGTGTCCGATGCTCTTCCCTTTTCCAATGAGTATTTAATTGTCCACTGTTTAACCCGCGCGACTTCTCCTTCCGGAAGACAGGGACGATGAATCGCGGCGACAGTCGAGCCGATGGCCCGAGTAATTATCGAACGAACCGAGAGACAAGGGCAACACGCCGGTGGCACAAGGTGGCAGATGCGGGCTCCTTCGGCTGCATCTTCGTGAGCCTCGTACGCGATGGAATCGAAAGAAGGAGAACCCACCGGGCCAAGATGAATTCAAAGTCCAGGTGGTACACCACGGCGGGCCAGGTTTCGCGATGCTTTTGTAGGATCGACGGAAAAGATGTTTGGATGTTAAGAGAGCCGCCGGGGTAGCAGCCAGCGACCCGAGGATCATTGTCCTGATCGCGACAAGCTGGCGCGGCGCTTTCGAGGGTTATGCCAACGATGCCCTCTGCCAAATCGACCTTCCGCAAATACAGGCGTCGATGCGAAAAAGCGCAGCTTTATAAATAGCTAACTCTTAATAATAAGCCGGTGAAAAGCGTTACGTGTGATCGAATATATCGAGGCGCGGTAGAATCCCGACTGGACGATTTTAGTTTTCTTTTAAGGGAATTAACAATTTTTCTACATGTTTTCGTTAGGTTACTTTAACACTGTGATAAATCAAGATTCTTCGCTTGTCGCCGGCGCTTTTCGTATTTGTCGAGAAATCATAAAACGTTACGTTTTACTAATCACAATAAGTTATAATTCTGTCCCGTAATTCTCACGAAATTTCGAGGATATGTAGCGTATTGCAGCCTGTACAGAATACAAGCGATACTTTGCGACATAACAGGCAACTGTCTTAAAATTTTAGCGTGACACCAACGTGGTGCCACCGGCATTTGCTCCCATATTTCCGTATGGCACCAATGTGGTGTCACTGGCATTTGTCCTCACATTTTCGCATGGCACCAACGTGGTGTCACCGGACGGCATAGTGTTAATATTTAATTGAAATTCTAAAACATTCCGGAGGTACAATTATTTGCATGTTTTCGTTGTCCCTTCTAATGACAAAACTCATTTTTCTGTTACAGGTAAGTCTGAGATCAAACAAATTTAAGCATACGGTAAAACTGCTTCTGGCGAGTCTCGATGTCAATCGTGAGTAATGAATGAAATTATTTTTAAGCCAAGTGATATAATATAGCTGTAATATACATGTTCAATGACGCTCTCGAATCCTCAACGACTCGAGACATGGTCGGAATTTTTTCACAAACCATCCTTCCGTCTGTCGTAACTTCTTACGTTACGCCGTGTAATTCATTTAACTCCGACAGACGGATCTGGTAAAGAGGCTACTTTGGGTAAAAGGCAGGTCATAGGCAGCAATTTCAGGGTGTTTGCTCGTCGACGACGAGTGCGAGTGTGCGTGGGCGTCTGCGTCATTCAGGACGCATCGACCAGTCCCTCTCTCTCTTTCTCTCTCCCTCTCATCCTCCCAGACTGTCTGTAGGTAGCTGTACTTGCACCCCTCCCTTCCATAATCAGAGTGTCTGTCTTTCTCCATCGCTCCATCCCTTTTTCGACTATCCGTCACCCTTCTTCGGCCCTTATTCGTCTTTCTATATTTCGGCGTTTACGCCCCCGCCCTCTCTCTCTTCGCGAATGGCACAGATTCGCCGGTATGTACAAATCGGGGACGAGGATTAAAAAGGCAGGAGAAGCATGGTGCAGGAGGGAAAAACGGGACGGTCAAGGGAAAGAGAGGGGAAAAAAGAGAGCAGAGAGGAGAAGGCAAGAGACATTTTTCGTGTATCAAGAGATACGCGCGATACGTTTCGAAGTGTAGAAAATTCCGGCGCAGACGGAACTCAAGAGGGAGTCCGTGATATCAGTGACTGCGCAATACGAATTCCGGTTGACATTTTTTTTTAATATCATAACCACCAGGGAAATAACTTCCGCCCAATAATCGATTGAAATTTACGTTCCTCCTGTCAGCGCGACGCGTGAAAGAACTCGGCGATACGTTTATCTGGAGAGGTCGTATAAAATACGAGTGAGGCGATTATTTGAAGAAACAGTCGTGACCATCTGCCCGTGGTGTAATTTACTCCGTGAAACGGACCTTCTTCCGACGCTAGCCTCTTTTTTAGGACAAAGACCAGAGGAGAAGATCGTCCGTGTTCGCGAGGAAAACATACGGCTCGGAAAATACCACATATTTGCAGGATGATTCGTAGAAATTCCAATGTCGTCTTAGACGTTCTGAGTCACGCGTTGCATCGTCCATCGAAAGCTTCGATCGGAAAGTTTCTTGATTCTGCACGCGCGATGTGCGGGAAAAAACGAGATTCTTTAAAAATCTGCCACGAATTATCCTGCAGCGGCTACGATGAATACGAAGTTTCAGGCTTTGACTCTCACTTAACGGGATTGAGCTGAAATTTTCGTTACCTGTGACTGAAATTTTATATCATCATTTCGATAGTTGGTAGTCTAAAATAGGAAATCCTTGACGAAATGACCGAACAGCAATTAAAGTCAAAATATAAAAATACAATCCTCACACCACCGCAAATCCAGATCTCCTATTTTTCCATCCTGACCTTTTAACTCCCTTGCACAGTCACCATTCCTTAGTCATCCCCGTATCATTGCGCAAATCCAAGTTCCAACTTTCTATCCCTACCCCTTGGCCCTGACCACCAACAACACTCCCACTCCTTCTCCAAAAACCCTTAAAAACCCTTACCCCGACAAAAATCTCTCATTACTATTAACGCAGTAACGTATTAACATTTAACATATACTACAATTCATACCTCTACTCGGTCTCGCCACTACGGATCTACGTATATTCTAAATCAGAATAAAATCAAATAGTTCTAAAAGTCCATTTCTCGAGTTTGGTTTCTCCGAAAACCGCGAAACTACGATTTCGCATTACAGCACAAAGGACTTCAGAGTTAAAAGGTCTAAACAATTTTTCCCAAATTATCATTTACCCGCATAACTGTGCATGCCCCAAGTGAAATGTCGGTAGCAGTTAAAACGGAAAACTGCAAAACGAAGAAATAATTGTCGTGCACGCGCGAAATATAAAAACACCCGATATCGCGTCGCCGTAATAAAACTTTCGACCGAATCGACGACGTTCCGGGGAAGCCGGCTGCTGGTCAGGCCTGAATCGTCGCGGCTGGTTGTGAATGAATTCGTTATCTGAGAAAACGGTCGCGACCCGCTTCGCCATGCTGCGAACCATATCGTGTAGGGTCAACCTCGACACGAGCGCACGAAACGCAACGGAGAAGCGAGAGGCGAGCAGTGAAATTACACGACGCGTCGATACGTTGATGTCGTTCCGATAATATCCATTACGCTTCCAATCAGCTTCGGTAAGCGTATCCAAACAGGACGCAAATGCAGCGGCATAACGAAATTAGAAATCTTGTCTGGTTAATGCCATAGTTGATAATTCCTCTGACGCGCACGAGCCGGAGTACGAGCTTGTTTCGTAATTAACTGTCACTGTCGTTGTATTCCTTGCCGTGAAACCGTCGAGGCATACTTTCTTAAACCTTTCTCTCTAGCGTCGACTTACAATCGTTTCCTTTAAAACAATCGTTACGTATTGAAACTGAAGTAATTTTAGTAGTTCTTTAAAAGAAAGCTTCTCAAATAAGATATCTCAGAATGAGATCTCATTGCACGACATCCATTCTGAATCCTTTCGGAAGCTTTTGCGAATGAACGCGTGTGCGTGTCGCTGCGTTGCTCCGCACGTTCTCTTGCGAGCCCGCGGTTCAATGTCGCCAGAGGCAGTCAACAACAATGTGTAACCGCTAAAAATACTCTCTCCCTTTCCTCTCGGCCGTCCCCGTCGTCCTCCAATACTCTACCCGTTCATGACTTTTCTTCGTCTCCTCGCTTCTTTTTTCCATGGTGTCACCGAGAGAGGATCGGCGAACTCCACCCCAATTTGAATCGATGCCGCCACGCGTACCGTCTCCATTCTCACGAGACATCCGTAAGAATTACGAGGTGGTGATTTTCTCGCTTCTTTCGTAGATCCTTTCGAAATTTCCTCCGTACTTAGGAGCAACGATGCGAAGTAATCGCTAGGAGAGAACGTTCGTTTTCGCACCTCTCGCGAATGACTCGCGTAAACTTCGTTTGCCGATATTCCTAGAACGTAGGCGTTAACGTCACGATACTCGTATCACGGTTGGTAAGGGGTATCTCGTAGATAAGGAGGATTATTGCGAATCTACGTCAGCGACGCTATCGTTCTTTCACGCTCGCGGCGTTCTCGCTAGAGTCTGATTCACGGAATCGCGTAATGGGACGTTTTACGAATCCCTATTGATCCTTTCGCGTGCTGCAACGCTAACAGCGACGTCGATGATTTGACTGAAGCTCGCTAGAAAATTCGTGAATCATCTTGTAATACGTGGAAATTCGATTCATCATTCGATTCGTGCGTCCTTGCGTCCGGATAACACGCGTGTTATTTGCTCGTGCAGCAAGAATATTGAGTTTCGGTTTTGTAACACGCCGGGATTCATAGACTTCTCGGGAATTATTATTCGTAGAGTCGCCAGAATTGTCGTTACGGACATGTAGAGAGAGATCTTGAGAAAATTGGTGAGTCAGTTGGTCCGCGTACGGGGAAACTCGTTGTTTTTGTACAAGGGGAAACTGAGATTTGCAGCGCGACGAATGTCGAATAACGTGGAAATAGATTCTCGTGGTACTGTCGATGGGGAATTTGATCGGTCATCATTTTTCACGATGATTCATTTACACTTGTGACATCGTAACCTTTTGACTACGGATGACGCTTGTAAAACTGCGAGCGAAGATCGTTCGGTAATGTTGTGGCCCTTTCGTTTATCTTGGTGTTTGATGTTTCGCGTAATTGTTGAGATTCATTTCTGTCGTTTTTCGGTCTGTGGAATGAAAATTAAAACATTCTATCTAGCAAGGATAGAATCCGTCTTCGGTGGAATGGAGGGTGAAAGTTCAGCGAAACATACTTTATTGCAATTTATATTTAGAGGGAATTAAAACTGATCGATAGCCATCTCGATCGTTCCCTCGGCTCGAGAGAAAATTATACTTAATCCTCGAAATTCGTTCGGGCAGCGTCTTCAAAATTGTGGCTCGCAAGATTAAATGGAGTATCGCGAGACAATTTCTGGAGATTATTGTACGGAGCACTCTGGCAAATCTCGAGGCGAAATCCAGTCGAATGAAAACCCTCCTGGGTTGATCCGTGCCGACGACTCCTCTGAAGTCCCTCTTTACACCGTCGACGAGGTAACTCGTGGCAAGTTGGTCCGCCGGCTGGCTTAATTGCTAATTAATTCTAATTGATAATTCCCTCGATAGCGTTAGCCGGGAAGTAATCTCAAAGCATGTTTGCGCGAAAGTTTCAACGCGCAATCCTTCCTCCTTCTCAGGCGTCTTGGACTTTGCGACATCGACCGTCCTTGCATCGCCTTCCGTTTTCTTTTGCCGTTGATTTTTAATGCTGAAATTAGTAGCACAACCGACAGGTTGCGCCGCGCGAGGTATCCTTTGACGATATCGATTGAAACGTTCAACGTGTATTACGTTTCCCCCGATAAGATCGATGAAACGTTGGAGTAAAAAGTTTGCACGAGGAAAAGAGGTTTTCTAGATCCATCGACGGGGTGAACAGTATCTACTGTAGCAAACCCAAATGTCGGTGTAGCAAATTGCACGAAAGGAACAATACCTAGGTATACAATGGCTGCATTTGTCTCATACGGGACTAATTGGCAGCAAAGTATAGATGTCCCCGTACTTAAAATCAGCCGGAACACGAAGGAAGAGCCACGAGGCTTACAGCATCGGGAATATTCCACGAGAGAAAGAGGGAATGCAATGTTCACGATACGTCATGTATAATTGCAACGATTTCTTGGTTCAACGTCTGCGTTTCTTCATCGTAGTTTTACGTGCACCTAGACAAATATTTGTCAACGGTGAAGATGTTTTTACATGGTTCGTACCTAGATTCTTCATCGTCTATTAAATTCCGAAGAAACCACGACTGACAGTCGCCACGACGACGCGTGACGTTCGCAAACACGTGAGGAAACTGCAACGTAGACGTCATGTCTCACGTGACCCATCTACGTAGAAACGACGAGGCCCGAGGTCTTTCATCGGCAACAACAATAACGAATAGAAGCGACAGAACGATGCACGATGCGCGAATATTCATCCGTCCAACCAGACATCGGTAATTATCGACGAACGTCATCCGCGTATTGTCGAACGAAGCGTGTAAACGAACGCGGCCGGTTATCGGCTCGAGATTTCGTACAAAACGATAGCACGATCTGGCCATCGTCAGTCGACTCGAAGGCTTCGTCGAAACGTTTCCCTAATGAAATCGATCGTCGTGAATGAAATGCTGCATCGCCGCGACGTCAAGCGCCACGTGACTCGCCTATTCGTGGATTACGGTATCGCTCGAGGTCGGTTTTCAAGACGGTGGAAAATTGTATCGCTGACCAACAGTACCATATTCTGCTTCTTTTTTTACCATTCACTCGGTTAAACGGAAATACGAATGTTCGCGATGATAGCTTTTGCATTGCGCGGAAAACTTCGAGGCAAAACGCACGAATTCGAAGGTGGTCGTCGTACGAGGGAATTACGAGGGTTTTGCACGTAATTGCAGCCTAAAAGCAGGTATCTCGTAGGAGAAACAGCTACGAAATCGGACGATGCATTATCGTAAAACAGAGAACGCGAACGATTCGTCGTCGGGTGGAAAATTGAAGTCGAAGCAAACGAGGAGACGTTGACGCACGGCTAGCTGTTAAAAGTCGCCAGTAAAACCATACTCGTCTTACGTCGTCGACGTGCGAAGGAGGAAGCTTTTTCAGCGTGCCGGGAGTTCTCACGGGTGTCGGCTCAAAGGCCACGAACAAATCCAATTGATTACGAACGTGTCGGTACGCCTCGTTCTAGAAAACGGAGTGTGCGAGCGATGCTTCTTAGCTATTACCAAGTATGTGTAGCGGGACGACGACGAACCGTCGCGTATCCGCGTACGTACACGCGGAACGGTCTCGTTGCCCGTACTTGTGTCATACTCCATCTGTCTGGGTATTCATGCTGGTCGAGACGCTTGGATTATAAGGAATGTCGACGAACGGTGCTATTTCTGCCATCTCTATTCCGTAATAATCAGGGACGTATAGACGGGAGGCTGGTCGCTCCAGGGCACGCCGATCTTTATCCTTTTGCGCCCGCCTTGCCAGAATTTTATCCGGTTGGTTCGAGAGGGCGGCATTTTGCCGCACGAAGGACGTGCACGTTTTGGAGCGATAGCATCTTACGACTAGTTACTAATATCGCAAGGAGGAAGATTTTTCTTCGACATCGGACATGCAAGGTTACGTTAGTTGGCGGCATTTAATAATACATATAACTATAAATGTATTTTAAACGACACGCATTAAAACGCGTCCCTGGTCGGGTTATACGTCCAACGATACGGATAACAGTCCCGTACGTCGGAGATAACAAAAACGTGCATTTTCGAGCGGCAAAACGGGACACACGCTCGTCTCACGTGACACCTCGTATCTACTAGAATCCCTGCGACCTGTACCACATAATTTTCCGTGTACGGACCAATGTCGTTGCGTTATACCACTCGCTCCATCTTGCGCGCTCGCAAGCGCGTACGAACCCGCTTACGTGTGTGCGAGCGCTTTTATCGCGCACGCACACACGCTGTTAGCCAGTACAGCGCCACCCCGAATACCGGATGTGACGACACTCGCGCACTTGGCCGACGCACTCTTGAGATGTCTCCCCCCTCCCTTTCGTCCCTCTTTCTCTCTTTCTCTCTCCCTTCGTTTCTTCCTCCCTTACCCGTCACCGTTCTCGTCGTCGTTCCCCGACCCTTCGCCCTCGTGCCGTCCCCTCCCCTCTTCGGTAGCGTACACTGCTCGGTACGCGAGTCCCTTCTCCCCCGCTCCCTCCGGCCCCGGCCGGCCTCAGCCCACCCCACCCGCCTCCCTCCCCCCTTTAACAGGGCGCTATTTACCCTCGTAGTTCCGGCGACGGGCAACGGTGGCGCTGCGAGCTCTCTTGCGTCGCATCTCGTTCGCCGTTCCGACGTGCACGGCGTCCGACTCGCGCCAGCGCGCACAGTCCCACGCGGATCCTCGCGCGTGTCTCCTGGCAGTGTTATTGCGAATTCTCTTTGTCCCGTCGTGCGACGCCTCTTTTTCGTCCGACGATCCTAACCGTCGCTAGACGCGAGATGTACGCGACGTATAAGTGCGGTGTTACGGTGCGTCGTTCTTCGTGCGATGCCGCCGTTACTGTCGTCGCGTGTGCCACCGACGAGCCGCTCCGAAATCGAGAAGAGGATGAAGATAGCGCGCGAAAGAGAGAGAAAACATCGTACTCGCGGCCATTTTAACTGCGCCGTGCGCTAACCCAGGCCACCCAGTGTGTAGTACGAGAGGCAGAGAACCATGCCGCCGCCACCGTCAACGTCACCGTCACCGCCACCGCCACCGCCGCCGCCGCCACCGCCGCCGCCGCTCTCTCCTTCGGCTTAAACTGCGTCTCTCGCGTGCGCGCTTCGCTTCTGCGCACGCGAGCCAGTACATGTTTTCACACGTACACAGCCACGCCGTGTGCTCTCTTTGGCTATCCCTTTCCCTCTTTCGTCTCTGTCTCATTCTCCGTCCGTGTGTGCGCACACACGCGCACCTTCTCTATTCGCCTAATTGTCGCAACAACCGTTTCACGTTTCGAATAATTCGCCAAGTCGAAGGATACTGACAGTCCACAACAGTCCACCGGGAAGGAGGATGAAGAGAAAAAGGAGAACTTCGTGCAAGACATTCGCGAACGACCGGCGTGTGTTCGTGGTGGGAAGTGCGCCAGTTGCCGGAAGCGTGAAAGGAGAAGACTCCCGTCGCGGCCGATTCGAGGGAAAGATCGCACGTACCAGAACTATCGGCAATTCCTTCGCCGTGGAATCGCGAACGATAAACGAAGCTAACAGAGAGGGAGAGAGAAAGATGCGATCAGTGACTTGACAGCGTTCGGGGTTAGGTTACGATAACCCGCGCGAAACGCTCCAAGCGTGCCGGAACAATTAGAGGCGCGAAAAGCATCGGATCACGATACATCGAAGGAGCGAAGGAGACGTAAACAGGCCAGAGAATGGAAGCCGACGATCGCGGACAGACCGGTGGTCGATGCTTCATCGAGCGGTGGACCATCGATGAAAATTGTAAGTTGGCAACGAAGAGGTCGAACGCAAGGAACGAAAAGACAAGCCGTATAAAAATCATTCGACGTCCGGGGAAAGAGTCACGAGGAAAGAATAAAAGTTAATGTGCACGATGTACGTACGTACGTACGAAGGAAACAACCGCGTGACTCGGAATCTGCGCAGTACATCGCGCTCACGTGAACGCCGCTTAAAGGCGCCACGGAATTTCGCGGCGCCGAACCGCCGCTCGTCAAGAGGAAAGCTTCGAAACTCGACCACGTCACGAATACTCCTCTTTCTCGCTCCGTCTCTCTTTTGGAGCTCGTACTCGCAACGATTCCTTCTTTTTCCCTCTTCCGTGTACCTCTCTCCATCCTTCTCTCACCGTCAGTCGCCCCTCCGTCTCTCTCATTCCCAAGTGTCCCTACTTTATTCTTTGTCTCTCGGTCTCCGTTGCTCCCGCGCGAAGCCCCTTCTGCGAAAGACGTGGGCGACGTGGTGGCTTACGTAATAGCCGAGCGATAAGACGGATAACACCGCGGCTTCGAGCGAGCCATCGAAGCAGCGACGGCGCCTCTATTTTCGAACGCACGAGTCACCCGTTTCTGCCTAACGCCGTCGCTGTCGTCGTCACCGCCGTCGTCGACATCGCCGCCACCGCCGCATCGTGACACACCCGAAAATGTTGCGAGACAGATAAAAATGTCACGAGGTGACGATCCGGCCGAGAGGTTCTTGGTCAGCCGTGAAAATAGGTGCGACAATGCGTGGAATCGATGCGGATCCTTCCTCGAAAAATCCATCCCGGAGCTCGTTTGGCCGACTTCTTTTTAACCGGCTTCCAAGTGCCGTCGAAGGAATGCACCGTGCGTCTCGGCTCGCTTCCAGGACCACCTTCGAAGGTGAGCTTTCTACGGCGTTCGAAAGTTTTTCGTCGTCTCTCTCTCGAGAGAGGCACGACATCGCCTAACAGACAAGACCGACCGTCCGGTCGAATCTACGTCACCGTTGTTGTCGTCGTTCGTCGCCGTCCGATCGATCGTCGACGTTCGCCAAGGTGAAACGACCCAGCCGGCGAACAGTGAGAGTTCTCTTCGAGCCGGTGACCTCTCCTGGCCAAGGACGCGCAGTTCCAGGATGGCAAGGTCACCGTTCCCGAGTAATCCAGTCCTCCGTGAGACCAACGATCGATCCTCTGGATCCTCACGGTATTTCCGATGGATTCGTTCTTGCAGAGACGTCTCGACGGGTCCGTCGAACGGTAACGACCCGTGGAAAGACCGATCCCGGTGAGACCGATCGACGGTGTACGAAGAACCGGGGGATATTGTAAAACTCCTGGTCCCGGACACCCCAGAGATCGAGCTATAGGCTTGACAATATATCACGGACCTACCGTGACTCATCGAGTCGCTATGTGGAAACTGAATCACCCTCGACATTAAGATCGCGCAATCTTTTGCAATTCACTTGTGCCGGTTCGCTCGTTCGACGACGAGACGTTCCGCTTCAAAATGCTCCAACTGCTCGACAAAGCTCGTTGTCTCCAAGACGTCGCCGATTTCCTAGAAGATTCACCCGACTATCGGCAATCGACTATCAAAGAACAAAAGTTGAAATGTTCGTTACTCGAGGAATTCTGCCTCGCGGGTCACACCGCCGCAATTGGCCTGTACAAAAAAGTTTGCAAAGCTACGAGATTGGAAGAGGGGCTACTCGAGCGTGGTGGGGATTCGACTTCGTATGGTGGACGAGCAAGATGGCGGCCCGGGTAAAGACACGTGAGAATCATCTTGTCGCGCTATGATTGCGAAAAGCGTTTTCCCGGTGGCACGTGCGCGTCGAACGTTTTATCGGATCGTCGCCTTTATCGTCCTGTTCCTCGTCATCGGACCGATCGATCGCCCTCGTGCCTTCGACCTTGAGCTTTTTCGATGGAAACGCACGTTTGCGTTCTTCGGACGTTCGACTATCGATGCTTCTTCCCGACTTTTGCAACGTAGCCTTTGCCGTGATGTTGCACGAGGCTCCTGTGGATTTTTAGCAGCATTCGAGGTAAGAGTACAAGAAAAATTGAGTCCTGGAATTGCCCTTTTTAATTTGTTATCTGGTTATTGTCGAATACCTTTGCTTTCCCGCTCTGTAGAAGCTTCGTAATACCTTTATCCGCGAAAGTTCGATCGCACGGAGAAAGGAATGCGCTTTCGAACTGCAACCCTTTGAATTTCTTATTTCATTGCAGCGGGATATAGATAAGTTCATTAATAGTTCCCTCGCTATTCCAGTACGAAGGTAGGAGTATTTTTAGCGTAGATATTGCAAGGTACGAGCCGATGTAACTGCAAAATAACATTTTTTAAGTGCGGTGGAGACACATATTTCCTGCTGTGCTCTTGCGATATGACGTTGCGATTGAATATAATAATAGACAATCGTAAAACAACCGATACGACATTCTCTAAATCGTTGTCCTCGCAGTTTAACCCTCTGTAGCCCGAATTTTCTGCAGCATCTGAAGATCCGTTGTACGATTCGAATTGTAGCATATTAGAAAATACTACTATAAATAATACATTTAACTTGATTTTGAAACATTAAATTGTAAAGAATTTCATGATCATTAACAACTAAATCGTAATATATGGCAAAATTAACCCTTTGCACTCCTATCATTTTCACGGTGAGCTACCACCCAGTCCAGAACTATTTACAACTTTGTGAGTGCACATCTGTAGAAAATTGAAAATCTTGCTCTGTCATTAAAAAGGAAGCGTTTACATTTTAAAATTATGTTTCACAATCTGAAAAAATATAGAAATACCCCGCATTTACCTGACAATGTAGTCATCAGCTTCTATTATAAAGTCGCCGCTGCGGCGATAACGGAGTGAAAGGGTTAATCAATTGACTTTGAAGAATAAAAGCTTAGATTTCTCTTGTGTTACTTCAAAGTTACACGGGCCCATAGAGGGTTAACGCACTTTCTCGATCTCTTTAACGCTCAAAAAGTAATGCATCCTTGTACCTCTTTCAAGTAATCAGACATACCTTACGAAAATGTCATGATTTCTGTACGGTATTTATCACAATTCGCACCGAAAAGAAATCGGTCGTTGGAAACGCCAACCGCGGAAAACTACTCGTGGAAGCTCGGCTGTGTTACGGTCGTTCCGACAAATAGCCACGAAGGAAGGAAAAGACCAATGTTCGCTGGCAATAACGCGTTACTGAATTCCATATGCAGTACCGGTTGCAAGTATATGCAGGCCGAGAAAACTGCGACTGATACTTGCTCGTAATTACCGGTTTACCACCTCGCGGTTCCGTTCCAACTATTTGCATTTTCCTGTAATTATAACTCTCATCGTTGTGCTGGCGTAGGTTTCAGTGGCGATCTTATGAAACGTTCTTTCTCAAGTCGACGTACGTTGGGCACACATATTCCACGGAAGGATGGCTCGTATATAATCAATGTTTCGCTGCAAAAGAACTGATTTGCATCGACGTGAAGAAGCCGCGCGTCTGCAGTTTCGCTCCATTTTCGTTTGTCGGAGTTTCGAGACTCATTGTAGTTAAGAGCGAAGCCAGTTTCGCGTCATTTTTATCTCCGTTTCTTTGAATGATCACAAACAAAATTAGGAGCGAACGTTACGAGCATTTCGTATTCACGTTTCGACCTGCCGTGACCAGTTAAGGGTTTAAAGAAAACTGGTTACTGCTACTTCATTGCTCGAAGAAGTTCGATGCAGACCGCTTACCGTTCATTTTCATCTCAATAACATTGAACTGACGTCCTTTCTTTTTCATTTCATTCTTTTTTTTATCCCTTTATAATGATTCTCGTGAGGACGATGATTCCGATGAAAGTTACTTCTCTCCGTCCTGTTTATTTGAACCCTCTATGGGCCCGTGTAACTTTGAAGTAACACAGGAAAAATCTAAGTTTTTATTCTTCAAAGTCAATTTTTTAACTTTGCCAAGTATCACAATTTAGTTCTTAACCCTCTGCGGACGGAGAGATTTTTCAATATTGAGAGATAGTCATACAATTTTCGATACAAAAGCACCTTCTTATCAGCAAGTTATACTGTTAATCCATATACATTATAAATTATTACTTGCTTAATCATATTTCAACGGTTATATTTCAATTTTTCAACTCTAACTGTATATACAGGCGACTATAAACTATAATTAAATTTTTTCTCAGGCCGCATATATGCGTCGCTAGTCCTCAAAGGGTTAAAGATCATGAAATTCTTTACAATTCAATGTTTCAAAATCAAGTTAAATCTATTATTTGTAGTAGTATTTTTATCATTTTCTAACGTGCCATCGTGCAACTGATCTTCAGATGCCACAGAAAATTCGGATTATAGAGGGTTAACGGGGATAGTTTCGAGGTCGGACACTGTTTCGTGACTTGACGTTTCGACGATTCTAGGGTCACGTGAATTATACGAAGGGTAGAAAAGGGCTGTTTCGCGAAAAACTGGCTCGCGCATGGAGAAACGGGTAACGATGTTACGTGCTTAAAGGCAAATGCAAAAGGGGTGTGCCCGCGAGCGATAGCAGTCGGAAGCTGTAATGGAGATTGATAGCCACTGTCGTGGAAAAGTCGATGTTGCGAAAGTAAATTAGTACGTGGCGATCGGTTCTAAAATATTGGAATCTCTGATAGAATAGTTATCGTCTTCCTTTTTGCGATTCTATTTCGATTTCGTCCCCGTAATACTCGCAAAGCTGGTTCGGCCTTTGCGAATCGATTACGCGGAAACAAAATCGGAAATCTGTTCCCCGGTGGTTGATTGAGACCGCTGATACTCTCGTCGCGAGTTTTAAAAGAACAATAAAGGATCAGCGTGTATCTCGTCGAGGATACGGTTTCTCCGATATTAGTTTGCGTACAAATTAATATGATACGGCTTGTAACGAGGTATACAATTTTATACGGTGCTTTGAGTCTTAATTTCATATTTACAATTTCTATTTTTCATATTTCTGCCGGTTATTATAAAACTGTTTCAAACAAAAAACCCAACATTTCGCTTAATTTGCGTGGAACCAAGTAAATAAACGTACCATCTTTGATCGAAGCAAACGTGGATTATCTAAAACCTACAAGAAGTACCTTCTTCTTCTTTATTTGCAACGTTTCTATTCCTTCTCGAAATACTAGCAATATCCCGTAATTCTTCCGAACTGATTACAAAATCGAAAATCTATTTCCGATTGCCGATCGATGCGACCAATGCCGTTGTCGCAAGTTGGAAAAAAAATACACTGTTTACATTTAACTGGCTGAAGCGCGTTCGGAAAATCTCTCGAGCTTCGTCATATTTCACTACGTACTTATGGATGCATAGAATTTTTCACTAGATATGAATAAAGCTTCGCGTATACACACACGAGAGACGTGTGCCGTACGTGTGCACGTACGTTATTCCTAACTTCGTGTCACTTCATTTTCCTGAGGGCGCGAAAATGGAAGTCGCATGAACACGAAGAAAACTACGGGACTTTTGAACGGCGAGATCAATTCAGACTCATCGCGATTTCAAGAGAACTCCTTTATATCTCTAACTCGATCTTTTTCAATTTTGCACATTGTCCTTTCGAATCCTCTGTCTCTGAGAGACATTGAATACACAAGGAGTAACGATATTTAACCCCTTGGCGTACGGTTTGGTTTGCGACTGCCTCCGCAATAATCCAGAATTAAATCGGTAAAATAAAAGTTGATCAGCGATCCCTGATATATCGTATAAATACGATAAAAAAACGTAATATTAATATTATAGAAATAATTTTAGCGTCTCGAAGATATTTTCAATTTGTTAGATTTTGTAAAACACGAAAATTTCCTATCCAATTTACCGCATCACGAGTGTCACTCGTTATCGTACGGCAAGGGGTTAAAACGATTATTTGTAATTTAATTATTCTAGACACATTCCTATCACTTTTGTGCGTTAGAATGTGAAACGACGATGGCGCTGTTAACGAACCTTTCCCGGAAAACGTTGGAAAGTATAACGATACGATCAGTGTTTTTTTAAAATTTGTAAAATTCGGTACTTTCAACTTGTACTCTTGGAACAGTTGGTATCGGAAATAGATAAAATTCTCGCGTTAATAGTGTCGGGTTCGTTGTATCGACATCGATAAGCAGTGGCAGATAGAAGGAACAAAGAAAGCATGAAAAATTAAGCGAGGCGTAGAACGCAGAAAGATAGGCGAGTCATATTTGGTGCTCGTTTCTACTATAATTGTTCTTCGGCTTGTTCCATTGTCTCCACGCTTGCGTGGGTAGACGCCCTGCAAACGAGGCGTTCAATATGGCAAGGGGTTGATATTTCTCCCGAATTATTTTCGAATGACAAATCCTCCCGTCGTGGTAATATGCATTATCCCACATTAGCGTTAACGTATCCCTAATGACGTGACAACTTCGAGCGCAAGAAAAAGGAGGATGTGGAAAAAAGTGTTTGGAGGTGACAGCTGCTTTTATAATTATATCGTAACAACAGTCATTACACAATTAATTCGTCGTTCTTCTCTGTCGGACCGCATCGAAGGCTATTTTGTTGCAACCTAAAGTCCCGTTTCGAATCCATGACCCCAGGACTCGTCTACCACATGTCGCAGACAAAAGGAGCGTTTTCATTCACTTTTCCTGAAATTAACCGCTTGCCGTACCATTTCTTTTCTGACTGAATCCGCAATAACTCAGAATTAATTGACAAAATAACAATCACATCCCTGAATTATGATATAACGTAGAATTTAACACAATGTGAATAGCATAGAAATAATTTCATTGTACCGACAGATATTTTTAATTTAATAGTTTTTGGAAAACTTTAAAATTTCCTATTCCATTTATCGTGTCACGAGTGTCACTCGTTTTTGTACGGCAAGGGGTTAACGAGTATCTTTTATTTATCATATAATATTTACGAATATGCACAGTCGAATGCATTCTCTTTGAAACATTAATTCCTATATTTCACTATCGTAACTAGCGAATTTTCCAATTTTTACGCGCAGAAACGTGTGCTCCATTCTGCAAGTACTTACGATTAGACCGTCAAAGAATAGTAGACTTTGTAATTTGTCGCAATTTAGCGTCCGCATGGTTTCTCTCAAGGCACTTATAAATTTTCGTACACAATTTTTCCACGCATTTCAAGAAATATTTTCGAATTTAATTTAATCGTACGTCCAATCCCACCCTCGCCGATCGATCTCTCAACATTCTTCCCCGTGTCTCTCGTCGTAACAGCAAGGTAAATACATCTTCTGGCCGCATTGAATTGTCACCGACGTAACGTTTCTTCTCGTCGTCTTTGTCGTCGATGTCGAGAAACACCCAAGTTCGAAGGAAACCCAACGAGGGTGCAGGTGGCTCGTATGTCACGAAGATGAAGTCTCTCATCTTAGAACAATGGCTCATGACGTGCACGGCAGGAAGCATACGTGTCTTACTTCCGGTGACTTGCCGTCTAATTGATTCTCAACCCCTCTTGTTCGGCTAACGTCGTATCGGCTCTGTGTCGTCGTTCTCGCAAATGTCTTTGTCCGTTGCCGCGGCGTCGGCGTGTGCCGTTATCGTCTTCGTGAAATTTCGCCCTGCGTCGATGAAACGATTCACGAAAAGTCGTAAAACGCAGGTACTCCGCAGGCAAATTTTAATACATATACCGCCTCCTTTCACGACCGATTTAAGATACGCCGACGACGTCTCTCGGAACCAGCGACGTTTCTTTGAACTTAGACCGCTCTGAAATATTCACCTTCCGTGCAATATCCAACGTCGTGTCGTAAATTTTGCGTGCAACGTCGCAAAAATTAACCTCCACCGTTGCGTCCTTGCACGAAGTCCTTGTATTACCGTTTCATTCTAAAACCGGCCCCCCGTCTACGAATTCACCGAAAATCTACATATCTCCGCCCGGTAACGAGTTTAAAGGTCGTCGTTTTATTATTACGTCGTATTAATCTCCGAGCGATATAATCTCATCGATTACGTCGTCCTAATTTCACCAGGCTAATTATAATAAGTAGGTACCTACCCTACTACGTTTCGCGAGCTGGCATTTTTTTCTTTGCTTCCCTTCGATCGAAACGTTTAACGTTTATCGCGAAACAAGTACCATAGCTGGAACTGACGAATCGTTGGAGAATTTTCACCGGTATCGAGAATTCGGTCGACCGGCAACACGGAGAGGCTATGCAGTCGAAGGAAAAAAACGATCGAAAGAGCATGAGAAAGCGCGGAGGGGCGCACGGGGGTTTGTTTTGGTGCGTGACTACCAAAGACAGGGTGCGTGGCCCGCTCCCATATTCCGTGCCTGGCACGCAACTGCACGCACCTATATACGTCCGTCTATATACGTCGTAGTCGATATAATACACGTAATACACGTAGATGCAAAATGCACTGCGTGCACGTAGCCCACCTCCGCGCGCGCCTATTCGAAAGATAGAGTACCGATAGCCGCAACGCGCCATGGCCAGCCGTGATTTAGGGGTCGCTATGGCGCCGCAATTCAGAAACAAGGGTTCGTTGAACCCGTTCGGCTGCTACCCTCGCTCGCGACCCCCTCGACCGTTACTCGAAAAGCTCGGTCAATGTGATTATGAAAATTCTATCGGATTAAAACGCATCTCGAGTGTGCTCCGTTACGATCGCGTGGATCCTCGCCAAAATTCTCGGTCGGATGGATAACGTATACTCGCAATAAACCGTCGTCGAGAACGACGCGACGGAGACGTTGCAATGGAGGATGTTCCGATTCTTTCGATATTTCGATGCTTCTTCGATTATATTCGATAGTCGTGCAGCGCCTGTTAGGTCCGAGTGTCGAATACGATTGCAGGTCGTTGATAAGTTAACCCCTTGCCCTACAATTTCTTTTGTGATTGAATACGCAATAACTAAGAATTAATTGTTGGAATAATAATTTATCACTGATTTCCGATGTACCGTGTAACTTGACGAAATATTAACATGTTAAATGCCACGGGGGTCACCGGTGACCGGCGATATTCTATTCAATGAAATTTCTTACGACCTTCAAACGATAATATTCATAAATTCGTTACTCTATTCAAAATTTAAATGTTGCTATTAAAAAAGTAATGTACTGCTTAATATGCAGCTATTGTTATCTTTAACATTTTTGCTCCATAAAGATACGGTTTTAATAAAAAAAGGTCTGACTTCCATAGGAACCAGTAGAACTAGCGAAAAACGGGTGGCATTCAACGGGTTAACAGCATAGAACTAATTTCAACGTCTCCTGACCCACTGACATTTCCAATTGCACAGTTTTTGGAAAACCTCAAAATTTGTTGAGGGCAAGGGGTTAACTTGAAAATAGGAAACATCCAGAGTAGAATGATGTCAGGGAATTTCCATACATTCCGCGTCCTCATTCGCCTTATTCGTCCGATGTTTATTTTCAATTGATTTTTTATCATCGCAAGCATACCGTTCAATCTCGATTTCCTTGACAAACGACATTGTCCTTCGATCGGCAACTCCGGCGAACGTTGAATCGCCTCGAGCGTGCAAGAAGCGTCTGTCTTCGGTGTCGATCGCGAGACGTCTCGATTCAAATGCAGCTCTTTGGAAAACTCATGCGACAACTGCACCGCGATGTGTGTAAGGGACAGCACGGCAGGTCGCAGTCAAGTGGCAGATTGTAAACATCCGGTACCCGATGCAAATCCGCCTGCAGTGACGACTGCAAGCGACCGACGCTACCGACCGTGTGCGCCGTCACACGTCTGATTGCATGTGCCTGTGCATTCGCGTTCCGTTGATTCGCCGATTTACACGGAATCCGTTGCGAAATGTATTTTCACGAAGAAAGGCCACGCTATTGCCCTCGTTGTTCCTATAATCGTTGAAATTACCTATAGCGATCATTCGTCTCGAAACGGCGAAATTTTAACTTTACTGGTCGAATAGGTTTTTTAACCGATTTGCATCATAGCTCTAAATACGGCAGAAGACCCACAGTACCGCACATTTCCGCGCGCAACAGTTTAACATGGTACAGGGCGGAATATTCCGCGGCTGGAGGATACAAGACGTATGCAAATGGGTTAATAGCAAAGAAGATAATGTCCTTCTATTCTAACGGTATTGTCGTGTTACCGGTGTCACACGGAATGCACTGTAAATGCATTTAAACGAAGAAAGGTTACAGTATCTTGGTTGGAATCGCGGAAAGCACTATTGCGAGAGTTTATCTTAATAATCGCGAAACTGTAACGTTCCACGTCGAACAGCGTCCGGACTTGTAACAAACGGAAGTGCAGTTTGTACGCATTACGATGTCGTCCACGTCGTTTCCTTTATTAAGTCTTCTTGCCCGTGTATGTAATATCGTTACATTATCGACCACCCGGTAGTAATGCTCGGGTAACTACGGAATGAGTGATGGCGCCATAAACTCCCTGAGAAACTGTACGATTCTACGAAGTCTGGTCGAAAATAGTCAGCCGACATTGTGAAGGCTTGCTTCCTGCTTGCTTTCTGTTTTCCACCGTTGCTGCCTCTTCTTTGGTTCTCCTCGTTCTCCACGGTGTCGTGCTTTCTTTCTACGTGGCGATTCGTGAAATTCTAACTTTGATATATATTCTGTAATCATTATTAACACGTCGGATTCTCGTGGTATTTTGTCAGTTACGTTATTTACGTCGAAGCGAAACTTTTTCTACCAAATTTCTACTTTAGGGAGGAGAATTATTAACCCTTTGCACTCGGAGCCATCCCTGACGTCATCTGCCGGCAACTCGGCGGCATTTTACGAGTTGCAGTCTCGTGTCATTTCAATAGAAATAATGAATTTGAGAAGAAAACTTCGAAAGAAATAAAATAAACTCAAATGTCCGCTCAGACGGGACATCCGGGTGCAAAGGGTTAACACCTTCTGTTGTGACCGCCTCCGCAATAATTGAAAATTAAATTGTTAAAATAAAAACATGTTAGTGATTCCTGATACATTTTTGAATTTAAAGCAATATTAATAACATAGAAATAATATCATTGTGTCGTGTTTCCACTGATATTTTCAATTTGATCATTTTTGAGAAGCTTCAAAATTTCCTGTTCCATCAACAGCAGCACGAGTGTCACTCGTTGCTGTAGGGCAAAGGGTTAAAGAAAAAGTAATGACATATTCTACAAAACATAACGTATTCTATCGTATTACGTTGATATTGAACATATTGGCAAATGTGCGAAAATTATCGTTGAGATTTGCAAGAAATTTCACGAAATTTAGACGCACCAATTACCAACGATATCCACGTTATTCGACGTATCACCTATTATTTAATCTGAAAGTTGAAACTTCGCCCTACGCTGTCAATAGTACGCTTGATTTCTCAAAAATATTGAAAAAACATGGGGTTCGTCGAGTCGGAAATTGTTTCTACAGTCTCACAAATATTGCAGAAAAAAATAAACGAATATAATTACGAACGCCCCGTGGTAACGAAGTTAAAATGAAGTCGACGGCAAAATGGCGGATGAAGCGGAACGCGTCGCCGACCACTCATCGAATACTCGTATCCCTCCGTTTCACCGAGCACCGCGTAAATCTGCAATGTTTCAAGAAGCCGTTGTGAAAATGTGATATTTACCTTTCATTTCCCGTAGAATCCGCGTAAGATCGAAGAGTGAGAAACTAAGCCTGGGCGGGTAACCGTGCGTGCATATGCTCTGCGTATCAATGGCGGCTCCGTGTGCTATCCGACTTACCGATCGTTTGTCCTTCCCTTACCACCGTCCTTCTTTCTCCTCGTTTCAATCCGCACTCGTTCTCTTCCTATCGATGGAATATTCCAACGAACCGACACACCCTTCGACGACATTTCTTTTTCGTTAAATCGGTGAAATTTCTTCGTAACATTGAATAGTTCACGATCGCTCGGACGGTTTTCAACTCGTCGATCGATCGTTACTTAACGGAGAGGACCGTCTTTTACAAGGGCATAATGAGAAACCGAGTCTGCCGTGGATGCGCCATTGATTTTCAAACGGAAACTAACTTTCACGGTAGAAGCAACAAGTAATTACTTTAAAGAAATTGAATTACACGGGTGTAGAACGGCGCCGGTAGCTGTACCTCGCTTAAGTACACTCTCGCTCTGTATAATCGAATTACCGAACATTTTCGTGTAATCAAGATTGTTTGCGCGCGGTAACGCTCCCCGTGGGAATTTTTTTTAACGGTCTCGCGCACCCTCGACACGTTCGTTTTTCCCGTCGACCTCCGCGAAAGACCGTTATCGACTGTTCTTCGAGGGAGCTACGGGGGTGGCATTCATCCAATCGCGCGAAGGGTAAAGTCGGCTTTCGCTCGTCCCGAAAGACGACCGTGCGTAATGTTCTTCCCCGAATACTCGCGCCACCCTTTACCCATCCTCTCTCTACCCTTTGAACTTTTAAGAGACCACTCGACACTCGGAAAGATGCCTCTGAGCGTTCAATGAGGCCAATACCACGAGAGTGCGGCCCTTAACGAGGTTATGGGATTCCCTCTTTTTCGTCCCTTTTCTCCTTCTCCTACCTCCTTTCTCCGTCTCATTTTTCTCCCCCATTCTCTCTTTCTTTCTTCCGTGAAGTGTCTCCTGCCGGGTACGTTCACGTCTCTCTTTCCTTCCGAGCGGTAGGGGAGGTTGATTTGGGCGCGAAATTGCCCGACAAAATCAAATTTCATTTCGCCGAGGGCGTGTCTGGACAATCGAGCAACCAAGTGGCCAACGGCCAATCTGACTATCTCGTCAACCAATTTTGCCGGTGATTACTTTACTCGTTGCTCTTCCCGTTCCGTACTGCACGCACCCGACGTCCTAGGTGTCTTCCTCGTGCTCTTAACTTTCCTCGTAATTTAAAGTCGTTCTACGGAAATGCCCTTTGCCGAGTATTCTCTCTCGCCGAACGCCCGTAATGCAATAATCGCGGGTTATGGGGCGCTCCTGCCGGCCCGGGGAGAGAAACGCGCCGCTAGAGTACCTGTCATCGCCATGCTTCATAATTTAAACTCCCTTTCGCGAAACGTCCTTTTTTACGCGCACTACCAGATTCTAATTACTTGACCGTGGCTGGAAAATATATCCGTCGAAAAAAGACGCGCTTGCGACCGAGACTTTCGAATTTCTTTGAACGCTTGAGAACCGAAGACGGCCGTGGCAGGGTTCGCGAACATTTTTCTCCGTATTTCAACGTTTTCCTCGATATTCCATGGGTTATTCGCTTAACGCTAAAACTACGGGCGGTAAATCCATTCTACTGCAGTATATTAAATAAGTACTTTGAAAAAAGAGGAATGGAAAGGTGGAAAAGATGATCGATTCGGTTATTTATGGTTTTTTATTATTGTTATTTACGGGGAAAACCCTTTGATGCAATAGTGAAAAGTAAATTATATACAAAATAAAGTATTTAATAATGCAAATACTTAAAAATTATGGGGGGAAAGAAGAACACGTCATTCGTCGGTAACCGCGATGTAAGTAGAAAGTTTGAAAGATGTGAACGAAGGTAAGTAGAAGTCAACGGTATGACAAACGCGATTTGAATTGAAACATAGACGATTGATAGAGTTATTTTTGCCATATTGAGTACGATGAGAAGTGGGTACTAATATAATGTTTTTCCTTGGCCGAAGCATAGGAACGTAAATATTAAACTGACGTAAAATATGAGATGAGTTCACCTGATTATGCAAAATTTTGTAGAGCGAAAAAATGTCTGCAAGAATACGTCGTTGTTCTAAGGTTTGTAGTCCTAGGCGAGTTAGAATAGGATTGTAGTTGTGACAAGAGAAGGGTAAGGGAGAGTTAGTTAGTCTGGATGCTATTCTGAAAAATTGCTGAGATAGGCGTAAAATATTTACTGTATGACTCTCTATAATTTCGAGATTTTTTGGAAAATTTCAATACCAGTCATTTTGACTGGTTTGGTAGTTCTAGTGTTAAGCGGTTGGTTATTCTTACTTTATAGGGAAAACGAATAACGATGGACATTAGAAAGCTGCAGAGTTTTACGTAAAAGTTTTACATTGGTAAAGTTTAATCGATAAAACCGGGCACTGTGATGGCGATGGGAATGAAGGCGCGTACTACGAAATAATGGGTCCCAAGATGTCATCGTTAACAAGCATTTTTGATACGCCCGCTCCATTCTTCGGATTTGATTCAATAGAGTTATTTGTCCACTTGCCGTTGACAAACTTATTTTCCAATTTGGAAACTGCCAAAACTCGATAACCAGGAAATTGAAAAATTGAAATACAACGGGACGCCGTCAACGTTAGTTGTATCTACTCCAAAGGAGCATTTCCGAAAGTTTCCGAAGTTGAAATCTCCACCTAACCCAGCCAAAGCCGGCAGAACTTTCGCAGTCACCTCCTACAGACTCAAACGTCTCACTGGGATGTCTTCCCACGGGGTACCCGCAGAGCCAAAAGCCGGGACTTATCGTGAAAAAGATCAGGATATCTACGAAAAACATAACGAGGCGAATACTCGCATCGAGTGTGCTTTTCGGCGCCGGTATGCGGATTATTCTAGCGGATTGTGCTAAGCGTGTGCACGTAACGAAGATCGGGTCCAAGTTTATAAGGGTTCCTGGAAGGGCGGGGACCTCCCTCGGGCCTCTTTCATCTGGGCCGCGGCCTTCTCGGTCCCTCTTTCCCTCTCTCTCTGCCCCTCTCTCCCTCTGTCTCTTCTTTCGTCTCCATCTTGCCAAATATCTTCTCCCCTTCTCACTCTACTTCTCTCTTCCAGTTTCCATCTTCGGTGCGTTTCTCCTCTCACCTTTCCACCCAAAATCCCCGTCTCCTAGCATACGCTCCTCTCGCTCTCACTCCTTTTTCCAGCCGTAAAACGGCAAAGAAAGAAAACAAATACCCTTGGAAGAGTTCCAAACGAGACGAATTCGCTTGGCCACGATTCGGCACCCCCGCTCGCGCTATCGGTTTTGCGCGCGAACAAATTGTACGGCCGATGCCTCCACCGATCGATTCGATCTTTTCGGCTGGCGAACATCGGTATTGTATTCTGCGTTTCGACCGCCGACCCTTGAACTCCCGGCGTCTGCCTATGCCAGATGCCGAGAGAGATCGAAAAACAGAGAGAGAGAAAGAGAGATCGTTCGCGGACTGCCAAGCAAAATTCATAATTCTTGATCGTGAGATTTATTCCGTGTCACGGTTGCTGTACGCTCGCGCGAAAGTCACGGTGTAAAAGCCGATCGGTTGCCAGTGACTTTCGAACGTGCCTCCTGCACGAGGTTGTCAGTCGGAGCCTTAACGAGATTAATTAACACGCCGAACCGTCCGGCGCGACGTGCGAAGCGTCTGATTCGAAACCGGTACAGAAGCGCGAATCCCGCCCCCACCTCGCGCGAAATAATCGAGTTTCATGGTGAGAGTTCTCTATGGCTTTCTGCCCTCGGAGTCCTGTTTGATGTAGTCGCGACAGTCTCAAATTTCCACATTCGACGTCTACCTGCCCGATACATATGCCCTCGTATCTTCGTTTGCATTGTTCCGTACCTGCCAGCTTCTACCTGCGGTTACAATCGATATTTCGCGGCGACAAATGCTGATATTGAATCGACTAAACTCTCTCTCTCTCTTTTAACTATTTGCGCCGACCGACGGGTGATTACTTTTGTATTTTGTATCTGAAAGAATCAATGATCGGAGAAATGCTTTGGCGTTCGATTATATTATATTGTAGTATAATATTAAAATTAAAGACGATTACAAATTCATTTATCTCATTTTTGTAAAATGAGAGCACGAAACCGGAGACAATCGACGAAGTTTGCTCCAAACGGTACCGTTGAGAGATCGTACAATTATTCTAGAAAAAGAGAAGTCATCGTGTTTCCTAGTAGTTTTTACATTCCTCATTATCGTCTTTCGTCCTCAAACGGTTATACGTAATCTTTAATATCGTGTTTGCGCAATTTATCAAGAACGCGCAGCGATAGAAGATACGCTCGAGCAATCCACTAACAATTTCTTCCTTTGATTTCAGGTAAGTCCCGTCAGAGATTGCCTTACGAAGCATGCCAGGCTATTTCCGGTAAGTCTCTTACCGACAGCTTCATTTGCAACTGCACGAACGTGCTTAACCCTGCACCGGTATCGCATGCGCCGTGCAACTATCGTAATTCCGTTTCTCTCGTGGCCGCGCATCTCACGGCGTACTCTCGATCTTTCTGCATTCCTTCCGCCGGTCGTCTATCTATGTAGATCGTCGAATGTCTCGGGTCAATCGAGCCGGCGTTCGACGTTGGGACGACGTCGCGGCACTCGCCGGACAAGGAAGCGACGCGATACGCGTGGATCTCCTCGGAGAAGCCTACGACGCAGTTGCTCCCGCGGTAGATACGCGCAACTGCGTCGTTCGAATAAGGATCGGCAGGAGGGAGAAGAAAAGTAGAGAGTGTAGAGAGCGAGAGCGAAAGAGAGAGAGAGAGAGAGAGAGGATAGCGAGGGACGTAGAATAGAAAAAGAAGAGGCGAAGTAGATTGAGCGAGAAAGAGAGGAGTGTGCGCCGTGGAAGTTACGGGCCGGTCACGTGGTCTCACGTTCGTCTCGCGTACCTCCTTAGGGTAGCTCGACGTGTGGTAGTGCGTACGTATACGCGTCCGTAAGCGAGCACCGGTGTGTTGGCGCGGAGGGGGCGGGAGAGCTCGTGGAGAGGGGTGGTATGCGGGAAACGTTTTCCTCGGTTCCCACGGCGCGACGCCTCCCTCCTCTCCCTTTACCTCTCACCCTTCTCCCTGCCCTCTCTCGGCGTATTGAGGCGCGCGCGAGCGGGCAGGACTCGTACACCTAATACCCCGAGATACACGGACGCAATGGCCGCGCTCGCGCGCTCTCTCTTACGATCACGCGCGCACATACGAAGCGTATCCCACCACCAAAAACGCGAGACACGGGGTGGGGAGGGCACCGATGCCGCTGGACCGCCTGAGATGCTGCGAACCTCGACGCAGAAACGGTAGAGACGGCGCGATCTTTGCCCGCTCGCCCGACGGAGAGACGGATCGGAGAGGGCGTGCTCGCGCGCATATCCACCTATGTCCGTTGCGCGAGTGTGCGCGCCACCGACCGACTCTATGCGTACGTGCACCGCGTAGGGTACGCGTGCTGTGTCCTCGGTGTACGAGGGGAAAAAGAGGAGAGAGAAAAATTCTTCTCGTGCTCCGTTTCCAGCAAGAGGCGAAGCAGAGAAATTTTTGGAATCTGTCGGGATGATCCCGAAGGATGCGCGGGAACGTCTTCTGGACTTCTCACCCAGCGCCCCTTTTTCCTCCCTTTTCGAGACGTATTCCTCCAAACGTTGGTTATCGATTCGGAAGTTTTTCGGGTATCTCTAACCGATAGGAACAGTGTCGGGGTATTAAAATTCTTTCAAAGATTGCGCCACACCTGCCGACTAAATTCTTTACGGCTCATCCGCGATCGTGTGGAATTTACTTTGTATCCCACACGGCGCAGGAGAAACCTTTATCTAGTCGTCCGAGAGCGCGTACGTCTCGGAACGAGGCGGATCGTTTCTCTGTGCGTTCTTGGTCGTCTTTGCTTTCGTAATTTCGAGACGAATTCGTGGCACGAATTCTTCTTTGTGACGAATTCTCTTGCCTTTTGGAGCACGATCCATTTCGCGAGGACGGGCCTTTTCGAGCTTGGGTCAAAAGTTTAAACAAATCACTCGAGACCAATTCCCACGGGGGATTTATGCGCCGGACGAGCAAAGAAGCGAGCGCGTCGGTTCCTCTAGATACGTCGTTGACCCTTCGGCCTGTCAACACGATCGCGAGCGTGCAAGGCAGGTCGTAGTTAGTGGACAGCCACGTGGTTCGAATACCGGGGCTGCAGTCTCCGCGATTGCTTCGCAGCCGGTATTCGAGATTCGTACTCGAGCGCATACAGGCTCCACGATGGTCCCAAGCCAGGCATTCCCTCCCTGCTCGCTCGTTCCTCCTTCTCCTCGGCCCTCGCCCTTCGCGCTCCCTCCCAAAACCACTGCCATCGCATTGACGACATTCTCTCACGTGCCGGGCGCTCGTGTCGCGTCCATCGTTCCAGGTAACGAGAGACAGATCAGGGAAGAAGGCGAGAAGATTCCACGATATTTTTCTTTTTTTTTTTCTTGTTCAACCGAGAACGCGACGGTTCGGTTGCGTTCGAAAATATATCTAAAAGACGTTATCTTCCTTCGTACATCATTGCATCGTGACGAGTCCCGTTTGAAAAGTCCACGGGAATGCTTAGGACAAGGTACGCGTAATTGATTAGTCCCGTAATTAAAGTATCGCAAATTTCGAACGACGACGCTCCTGGGACTTCCTCGAAGGAAGCGTCTTTCCGGGCGTTCCAGGCGGGACGTAGAACTCTACGGTGGAATTTCGAGGAACCTCGGAACGAGAAAAAGAGGAAAGAGAGAGAAGCGCGGTAGATGGTAGGGGGGTGGTGGTGGTTGTCGTTTGGTTCCTGGTGTTCTTACTGCATAGCCGGGTGCTCGAGTACCTACCTACTCGCTCCTTCGTACCAAAAGGGCAGCACACCTTGGCTGGCCATTGGCTCTCTTCCGTCTTCGTCTTTCTCTTTCAAGAACTTCTCTCTATTTCTTTCTTTCCCATCGACGAGGTTCTCTGGTGTTCCACATAAATACACAAATACCCTGGCATAGCCGACTGGCGCGTATATACCGGGACCACGGCCGCATTCCACGACCCCCGCCCTTTCCCTCTCACCTCTGCGCCCTCCCTCCCTCTCTTTCCCCTCCTCGGCTCTACCCTTGTGTACCGTCGTCACTACCACCACCATCGCCACCACTATCACCACCACCACCACCAACACCACCACCAACAGCACCACCACCACCACCAACATCGTCACCGCCATCGGCATCGGAATCGCTAGACCACCATCGCCACCATCACCACCACCATCGTCGCTATCGCCCCGGCAGGGCCCATCTTCGGGGCCCTTTACCTCTCTCGGGCTCGAGTCTCCCACCTCGGAGGCGAGCAGGCTCCCTCTCTTCGCCCTTCGGCCCTCTCTCTCCCTCTCTCTTTCTTTCGCGTGCGCGGCGCCACCGACCGCCTTCGTAGTTGGTTCTCTTCTCGCCCTTGCGAGGGCCCTCGCATCTCTACACCTTCATTCTTCTTCGTCTTCTTACGCTTCTTCGCCCCTCCCCCTCGTCCTTTGCCCACCCTCTCCTCTCTTCTTCTTCTTTCTTCACCGGTCCGAGATGCTCACACCCACATGTGCGCGAGCGCACGCGAGAAGCTGCCGCAAACGTGTGTATACACCGACTAGCAGGAATATTTTGTTTACCTCGCTCCCAGTTCTTTGAATTCTGCGCCGGCAGCAGCGGCTCCGCGTTCTTCTCCTACTCTTTTCTTCCTCTCCCTCGACTTCTCCTATCCTTCGGCCCTCTATGGCAGGACCAAGGACTTTCGAGCCTCCGAGGAGGAGCCTCTGTCCCTCTCGAGACCCGGACCGAGAGTTCTCGCTCCCCGGCTTTGCTCCTTGCCTGTTTTCGCGGGTGCCACCTGTTTTCTCATCTTCGTTCTCTCCTACTTTTCTTTTCGATTCTCCGCGTTCCTCGCGCCGTTACCATCATGCTACCGAGATCAACGCCAGCTCGTTAATTAGGGACATTTTTCGTATCCCAGAAAGGGTTAGAATGAACCCACGCGACGAGCAGGTATCCGCTTAAATATTAATCCCGGGGAAGTTGGAATGATACGAGATACGATACGAATGAAAGTTTCACGGGGCAAACGATATACGCGATCCGTAAGAAGGATATAGAGAGCGAGCTTACACGAATCAATGACTGACGAACTCGGTATTCCCCGAATCTTCATTTATAATTGACGGTACCACCGAGGAAAATTGCGGAACTTCGAAGGAATAAACCAAGTCGGTTCAATTCGTGAAACGTTAAATTACTGTTGCTTTTAAAAACGTATTAAGCCAACGTACCAAAACACAAATTAAAACATCTATATCGCATCAAGGAATTAAATAGAATACTAACGACCGTAGATAAAATACGCACCTTTTTTTTCTTTTTCTTTTTCCCCTCGAAACATTCTTTCTCGAAAATTTCCTTCCCCGAAGTGTGGTGTCTTGTAATCGGACCGCGCGTTTCGTACGATTAGCAGAAAGGAATCCGCTCCTTTATCACAGCTCCTTCGACACTTTTATCTCCGTTCTCACGCTCAGATTTTGAAGGGAAAGAAACACGTATTCGACCCTTAACGCCGTTGACCGCGTCCCAGCGTGTATTGGTTACGATCGGTGTGAACGACTCTACCCACACAGCCGTATCTGAGCACTGGCAAACGGAGTCCGTTTTCGTAAAAGCATGCACTTATTCCCAGCATCCCGAGGTCCTTTGGGCGCAACAACAACAGAGGAAGAGCGAGAGTGGAGGGGATGGGGAAGAGTTATACATATATATGTATATAACTCTACAAGTATATGTATGTATGTATGTATATAAAGAGAGAGAAAGAGGCCCCCGAATGAGATATATAGCAGCAAGCAACAAATGAGGTCCTTCCGAGAATCGGGCCACCGACACAGTGCCCGAAACGCACGAGGGGGTGAGAACCACCCCGGTCGGTTTTCTGGTACGCGATGGCTACGAACGATCCTCGGTTGTTTCTCTGCCTTTTTCTTCCCTTTTTTTCCCTCCTTGAAACCTGTTGGAATTGCATTCTGCTTTTTCTTTATTTCTTTTCTCGCTTGCGCCGCTCCTTCCTTTTCTGCTTTGCGGTTTTGTTTTTAACTCGTACAGATCGTTCCTCTCTGCCGTCTCTGTGTTTTCCCCGAGTGCGTGCTACTGAAATCTCCTCTCCTCCATGGCGCGGAGAGAAAAGCGCATCCGATGTTCAAAGTACTTGCGACTCGGTTTACCCTCTGTTTACATCCGGAAACGTTGCTTCGAGATACTTGTACAGAGAGAAAAAAAAAGGGAAAATACAGAATCCAAGATGGGTGGTCCTTTATCGTGCAAACAAAGGGAAGAAAGTACTTTGAACGTAGAGTAGCTTCTTCCGCTCTCCCTTTCTTCTCGGTTAACTTCGAAATTGCCCCCAAAAGTCAGACGCGACCTTTGTTCGCCGTTCGACGAAGGTTCGTCGACATCGCTAGAAAAGCGGCACTCTGTGACGGAATTTCGAAGCGCTGCATCCCTCCGCGAGGAAAAGGGATCGCGGAGAGAAGGGAGAAGCAGAGGAGGTGAACCGCCTGGCGCCATAGCGAGCACACACCCCCGGGTCTCTTCTCGGGGCCCCAGGGCCCTGGCCCACCGATCACGTGACCGTCTGCATTCTGTGTTTTCTGTGAATGACTGAGCCCGCGGACCAATCGGAGCTCAGCCGATAGACGCGAGTCTTAGGCGCAGAAGCGCGACAAGAAGGAGGAGAAGAGCGAGAGAGAGAACGAGAGAGAGTATATACGGAGAAGGAAAGAGATGAGAGCGCCGCTTCAGACGCGGGGGCGCGCGCGTTTCGTGGCCTTTACGGGTCCAAACTGGGCCTGGAATTCCTCCCGAGGATAACTCCGAGGGTCCGATCTCTCCATCGACTCTTTCTCTCTCTCTGTCTCTGTCTCTCTTTCTCTTTTTTTGCAACGCTCGTCCTTCTTGATCGTTTCTCGAGGCAGATCGAATTTGCGATCGTAACCTACCGGAGCGGAGTTCCCGATTTTCGGGCACCACGATGAATCGACGGTCGTATCCTCTCCGTTCGGTCCACCTTCCGAATCTATAAATGCGTTCGAGTGTCGATCTCCCTCGTCGATGACGTCGGTGAAGAAACTTGTACCGTTGCTTATTATAGAAGCTACGATAACCGTTGGAGAACTTCGATACTCAATTTTCGAGGGGTGGAAAGGGAGCACTCGTTTACGAATGCGTTTAGCCGGTTCATTAGAAATCCTTCGCGCGTTTCCATGAAACCCCGGGCATATTTTTATCCGAAAATGAACTCGAAGGCGCCGACAAACGTGCCCAGTTCTCTTTTCAGTGTCCCGAGGGGGACCGTCACGTGACCGTAGAAACGTCGTTCGATTTTTTCCGAAACTAGATACATTCGGAGAGAGCATTCGCCCGTGGACGATTCTCCGAAAGGCGGATGCCCCTTTGGAAATGTAAAAGCGTTCACGACGATCGAGCAAAAACGCAGTTGTACGAGGAACACGCGCAGTTGTAACAACACGCCGTGTCCTAAACGAGAACCGTTCGACATCGATCTTTAGTAATTATCACGAAGAAGACGAGGCGGTCCTTATGGATTTACAGGAGGCAACGTATTCGTGAGGGAGGAAACGTTTCTTCCAAAATGCCAATTGTATTTCATATTGATGCGAACGTATTATCGGTGCTTAGAAAGAACTGTAATTCATACGAGGAATAATTAAAACAGAGCGATGCAGCGAATCTCGAAGAAATTTTTCCTCGCCGCACGATGCGCCGCCATAAATTCTCGGTTGATTCTTGAGACGAGCGTGCAAAAAGGGTCCGAAGGAAGGTGTCGAGAAATCCGAGAATGGTTTTACCTTCTTACCTAGGATTATGTTAAATATTATGACTACCCACTTACCCTCGCCGCAAAAGGAAACGAAACTGTCCGTGGAAATTCAGTCGATACACCACCGGAAACCGAAAGAGAGAGAAAACGGTCGTCGCTTTACCCTCTCCGAGAGTAAGGTGTCTTTTCTCTCTATTTCGTGCGATTTGAAAAGGAATCGAAGGTTCGTTTCCGTTTCGAAAATTTCTGACGGATAAGTTACACTCGGAGGATCCCTCTCGGCGGTATCCTTTCCCGGCTGCGTCGAGCTGCTCCGAAAAAGTAATAAATTAGAATCGTAGGCTCTCTCTCGGAGGCTGGGAGAACGCGATCTTTTGGAGTCTTCCGAGAAAATAGAACCAAGCTCGGGCGTCTTTTTTTCCACCGTACGTAGAGAGATTTACATCGGGAGGCAATGACAATTCTGTCGGGTGTCTGGCATCTTGAAAGAAGCCAAGATAGGAAGGACCGAATGAGGGCGATGGAGGAAGAGGAGGAGGAGGGGAAAAGGAGAGGATCCTTGAGGGGCCCATCGATTCTAGGAACCTTGGGGTAGGTCCTTTCGGGAAAAAATGCGCCTATAAAGCATGCGCACTGGGTCCTGGGAAAAGGGAAAAGATGTCGTGGGACATTTTTCCAGTTCTCGTGGAAAAGGAGAGACTATACGAGGGGGGAAAGAGAGAGAGAGAGAAAAAAAGAGAAAGAGACGGCGAGAGTCGGAGCATTGACGGATGAAAGGACGTGAAGCGAGAAAAAGAAGGAAGCGGAGAAAGTCGCCGAAATAGAACGGGGCTCCGAAAATTTATGTTAAAGTCCGCGTTTCTCGGAAACTCATTGTCGATTCCTCATATGTATGCGGACGATTCGTCTCGTTTCGTCCGCGGCCGGTTTTCGACTATCATCGTGCAACTGTAGGTACGCCGAGGAGACACGGGGAATACCTTCCTTCGCGTGAGAAAGACTCGTGCGTGTCGGTGAAAGAAGGAACACGGTCAATGTATTCATCGGCTCGAGAGTTTGTCTACTTTGAAGCATTAAAACCTAGTATTTCTCGTAAACTATCGAATATTGACTCGGTACTCGTGAGAAATCGCATCGCGTAACTGAATCTCGTCTTTCGTCTTTGCCCCGAGATTCAAATTCTTCGCGGACATCGACTTCGACGGACGAACGATAGAATGTACGCGTAAACGTTCGAGTTTCGGAACGGATACCAAGGCAGGGAAGGCGAATATCGGAAATTTGGCTAATCTTCGTGTCACGAGCGAAACGAAAGAACTCTCCGTTCGTCGTCCTAATTCCTCCCGTCGACTCTCATCCGTGATCGCTCGCTCGCTCACTCGCTCGCTCGCACGACCACCTACTTGTAGTTGTCACAGGACCACCTCGTTAGCGATATACGCGAAGGTCGGTCATAAAAAAGTGAGAAATTCGAGAGGGAGCGGTGGCTGTGCTCGTTTTCGATCGAGGGCTCCGCGCGCCCGTCGATTCTCGGAAGGTCCGCCAACGAAATTCGAAGGTGCCGCGTGGCTGCGACCTCGGGCAAATGGAGATTTCGTGTGTCTTGACCTTCGTCAAGGGAGGAGCCCAGGAGCGAAGGAGCCGGTGAGCTCTCGAGCATAGAGAGGAGCTCGAGAAGAAGAGGAGAATCGTACCGATATCCTTCGTCGCGAAGCTCCTATGCCGGTTGGAAGGGCCGTCTTTAACCTTCCCCGAACGCGCAATCTCCTTCCAAGTAAACAGTATCGATTAAGAAGGGCCGTCGTGAGTCTTCCCCACGTCGAAGGCGGCAGCTGCCCCGACCAACGGAGAAAGAACTTTCTTCCTTTCGCTGCCACCGAAGGGGACCGGATTCTCTCGATGCCCACGTGATTCGATGGATCGCACGATGGAGGCGGATGAGATAAACTACAACGCATATTTTAGACACGAGCTTATATTGCCATTGCGTGCGTCGAGTTTCTTTGGATAATTGTCATTCGTCGATAGACGATAACATTAATACGGGGTGGTCTGTATCGTGGGACGGGAAGAGGGCATGGAAGATGCAAATCGTACGACCATGAAGAGTCATAGGATTCGTGCTAGGCAAATGCATCGAATACGCATAGAGAACATGTGTTATCGTTAGAATCGGTATCGCCGGTCGCAATAAAGCAGCGTCCGTGAATACCGGAGGAAATTTGGCCGCGAGGTGTTTTCGCCCCGCGGAGTGTTAACGTAGGTACTCGTGTAGAAGGGGGAGCCGGGTTCGGGCGAAGGGACAGAGGAGACGGGAGAAGAGAAAAAAAAGGAAGGAAAAAGATGGAAAGGGGTGGGGAAAAGAGAGAGGCCGATTGGAAGGTGAAGATAAAGGGCTACGAGGCGGCGGCACGACCAAAGAGTAGAAGCCGTAAGAGGCTCTCTGCTCCTTCTTCGACGGGGAGAGAAAAAGGAGAGCCACGCCGTGCATGGAAAAATAAAAAAATATAAGAAGAGAAGGAAAGAGGAGGAAGAAGATACGTAGAGAGAGAGAGAGAAGGGAAAGAAGAGAAAGAGAGGACGCGAGAGAACCAAAGAAGAGGCAAACTCGGAAGAGGGAGAGAGAGACCGAACGAAGCGGCCTGGGCCTCTTGGTATCTTGGCCAAGATCGCCGAGCTTCGGGGCCTTATTGTGTTGTATTGCCTCAGGGGCCCCAAAGGTGAAACACGGGGCTTCGTTCTGTCGAATCTACCCCTAGTTATACACCGTGTTATGATACGCTTCTAACGACCGTGAGATGCCGATGATGAGAGGCGGTTTGACGCTCTTCTCTTCTCTTCTCCCTTTTCCCTCGCCCTCTCCCTGTACCACCAAAGTACGATAGCTTCGTACGGAGAGACTCCTCTCTTTCGACAGTTGCACCGTAGAACCTTTCTCCGAAGGAAACAACCGAACCGCGCGAAAAAGGTACCGCAGGAAATTTAAACATCGCTGAACGATGCGTCGGCTGGATCGACTGGATTTTCCAAGGGAACGTTTTCGCAGACATCAAGGCGCGCGCTCTCTCTTTCACCGTCGCGCTGTCGATGACGATGACGCGATCCACGGGGTTCTTGTACATCGACAAGGTAAACGGGTTTCTTTGCTCGCACCTAATGCCGTCCTCTTCCGTGATAATTGGTGATCGGACAGTTCTCTCCGCGTCGTAGGACCGGCATAGCGGTATGCTTGTATATATCGTCATGGAGAGGAAAAAAAAAGGTAGCCGGGGAATAAAAACACCCGAGGGTCCGACAGGCGACGCCTAGTCTACCTCGAATAACCTCGGCTCGCATATTAGCATATTAAGCCAGCAATAACGGCTAATGATCCTTCGCGCGCGAGAGCACGTTACCGCGTACGTGCCGCACCGAAATTCACGAAAATTCGATTATCGCTTCTCCACGATACCGTCCATTCTCATCGAGGAATGCGTGGCGATCGATCGTGAAAAACAATGTGCGAAAGTTGCGTCCCGAGTGGTAGAGTTTCCGCGAAATAACGAACGCTTTTGTGGAAGTGAACCGTGGCAGGGAGTGGAATAAGAGGGATAAGCGGTACCGTAGGTCCGGCTCCGCGCAGGCCGGGGGGTTGGCGGACATTCCACGGGCCCCAGGTAGCATTAAAGGAATGCAGATAGGATGAATGAGGTGGTCCATGCCACTGCCGACGGATGCATAGGAGCGAATCCTATCTCTCTTCCTCTCCTTCTTTCGGTCGGCCTCACCCGCGCGTGTACGACGAAGAAAGACGGAACGAAGCAGGAGGCAGGGAAGAGAGGTGGGTTACGATGGAAAAGAGAGAAGGAGAGAGCAAAGCGGATCGTTGGGTGTGCTGGATAGAGAGAGAGAGAGAGTGAGGGAGAGAGGGATGGAGAAAGGGAAACCGAGGCGCATTCCACGTTACCGCGATAATTAACGGCTATATTCCAACCCTATCCCACGAGACGATCCTTGTCGAGAGGGCGAGAGTGGGATGCCGCGGAGGAGAAGGAGGAGCGCAACCGAGAACATTTGAATAAAAGGCGCGAGTACACGAGTTTCCTTTAATCAAAGAGATTCTTCCGCGGTAGCCTGGAGAAACTTCATCGCTGCAAGATTCCCCGGTTTTACCGAAAAGAGGAATGTATCCGCCGAAAAAAGGACGTCTCGTGACGAAATTCGAAACACGTACCGACAATCTCGAGACGTTTTTCTCCGTTGTCTTCAACGTCGGCTTTATGCTCCTTGAAATTTTCAAGTAGTAGGGGCAATTCCCTGTTATCGATACTTAACGTCGAAGTATTACCGCGTACTGCGTTGAAACGTTCGTCCAACACGGAAGAGGCCACGACGATAAAAATACGTGCTATTGAAAAAGCAACGGAACTTGGCATATAAAAGTTTCTCCCTCGTGTAGGACTCGGCTTCGAGGTTGTGCGTGACAACGAAGAACGGTAGATATGAATGGCGAGGGCTATCATTCTCCCGACATTGGGTCACCGACTGATAATCATGGCCGTTAACTTAGGAAAAAATAGCAGGCAAAATGTTACCGAGAAATTCCTTTCATCTCTCCAAATTCAAAATTCTCGAAGCGTATGTAATCGTTACACGAATTCGTTGCAATTCAAGTAACGTCAAGGAAATATATTACATTATTTCCATAATTTCTCTCTAATAAGAATACATCGTTGAGGCTTAAATAATCGAACGACACGTGGGTCACCGATGGCTCGGAGAAAACGTCGAAACGTGCGTTTCATTGCCACGTTCGACATTTTTTTTTCATGCCGCGTATGTAATCAACGTCGAAGCTTTCCGATAACCGATGATTCTACTGTACACAAACGTTTTCCTCGTCGCGGCGTCGTGTGCTCTCTTTCTCTCTGGATTGCGTGTGTGAGCCTATCTTTCCTCTTCTCTCTTTCTCTCGTCGCTGTCCGTCTCGTTTCCTCCCTCTTCTCGTTCGTTCGGCGTTTCCTTACCTCTCTCTCTCTTTCTCTCTCTCTCTCTGTCCGTTTCTCTCTCCGTTTCTCTCTCGGTCGATTCGATAAGCGCGAAGCGAGAGGGGCGCGAGAGCGGCTGACGTGCGTTCTGCTTCCTCGCTCACCGTTTCGAAATACTCCGCTTTCATTCATGAGAACGGTACGAGGGAAACGAGGCTGTCTCTCTCTCGTGGAACCGACGAGTCGTCTCCTCGATTCAAGGGAGCGATCAATGGTCGTTATCGCGCCAGATAATTTTCTAGAGCCGATAAAGAGGCGCCAACATTTTTCACGATCGACGGTAAAACAAACGCAGCCGCATTCGCTCCGTGGAGCGCGTTGCTCCCCGCGTTTTCTTGCTACGTAATGGCACGAGTTTAAAATATGAATTGGATGGCCCTCGTTGCCGTCCAAGTTTTCCCTCGTGCAGGCTGTATTTTTTTGCCTCTCGGATATCCGTAGAAATTGAAATACTACAAGTGGGATTTCAAAGTTTTCGGCTACCGCTTCCATCGCGAAATTGGAAATTCGCGAGTTCACTTCCGTATGATACTATCATTCAGCGATTTTACGTAAAAAGGTTTAATGAAGAATGGTCCTGCAGAGAATACAGGCAAATGAACGACGCTTAATTGCAACAGTTTATCTTCATCTCGTTACAATCGATATCGTTCGTCGCCTTCCCTAAACAAAATATTTCTGTAGAAACTTATACCCACATCCTTCACTTTCGAACGATCGTGCGAGGTCGATAGGTCGCTCCTCCGACTCGGATACAATCGCCTCTACGGATCGCATCGATCCCGGGGTTCCTTTCTCGACTCGGCCGCTTTAACGTGCGTCCTTTTCTCTCCCTTTCCGATCCTCTCTCCCTCCCTTCGTCCTCCTCATCCTCGGTCTCGATCGTCTTTTAGATCGATCGTTCGAAGATCGAATTCCAGACCCGCGCCGCTTCCCGACGACCTAGAAAAGAGAAGGCCTACCGCAGGGCCCGTCGTGGAAAATTTTTCATTAAGCCTTTCTCCTACCTGGCGCCTGCGCCTAATCCAAATGCCTTTCCTCCCTTCTCTCCCCTCTCTCGTTCCTCTCTTTCTCTCCGTTCCTCGCTCGTTCTCCAACCTCTACACCTCTCTCTTGCTCTCTCTCTCTCTTTCTTCTCCCTCGGCCCCTTTCTCTTTCTCGTTCTTTTCGTTCCTACGTCTATGAATGGGATTCTTTCGAGGCGCGTTCACCGACAGGCAAGCGGCGTGCGCGTACGTGTGCGCGAGGCCGCCGGAGAACGCGTTGTGCGCGCACCTTCTCGCGGACGACCAGCGAGCGAGCGAGCGAGCAAACGCGCCTCCTCTTCCTCGTACGTATTCCGAAGAGCACCTTCGCGCATTCCAGCCTACTCCCATGACGAAATTCAAGACGAGTCGTCGGCCCGATAGCCTCTCCGGTTCGCCGTGTCGCCTCGTCCAAGAGCAAACTTAGAGAGGTCCGAGAGGGGGGAACCCGTTTCCACGGTTCGAACGGCCAACTTGATTCAAGAAACTCCTCGAGTGGTCCCATTTAAGGTGCCTCGACTTCGATGAAAGAGAGAACGGACCGAGATTTCAGGAAGCAACCGTGGATCTCGCATTTTTCACGAGCCGATCGACGTAATTCTTTCGCGCCCGACCTATCATCTTCCGGTACTTCTTTCCTTCCGCCCCTGCCGATCTAGAATTTCGTAATGCGATTTTTTATTCGCCACGAGAACACGCGCACGTCCGTTCGTGCGGTCGAAAGAGAAACTCGCTTCCGAGTGGCGTTCAGCTACACGATATTATCGTACGCTTATCGTTCATCTGGACCATTTCCTTGTCCGGTAAGTTTCAATGGATTTTTCCCCGCTGACCGCAGACCCGACAAACGCGACCGTCTTGCCCTCTTATCGACTGCATACGTCACTCGTCATTCATAAATTACGTATGCGTGACCAAAGTCCATGGTAGTGCATCTTCTTCTCGACTTCCGTCTACTCTTACCTCACGTCGACGATCGGTCGATGAAGCGGTTATCTTGCGACTTGTCGCAACGATTTTGTCGAACGATCATGGCAGAAATAGCGCGCGCGTCGTTGTTGCATCGATGAACGTGAGATCGCTTTTTTCCCCCTTTCTTCTTTTTGAAAACGATATTCCGTTCCTACTTAAACGGCGACACCGTGTAACGGTGCTTCGCGGTGCGCCTGCCGTGAGAAAGGAACGTCGCAGCACGGGCGATAAGCGCCATTCTACGTATTGATAAAGGAACACGGTGCTAACAGGGAAATATTAGTGCCGTTGCGAGAAATCTTGAGAAAACAGCCGTAGCTCGAAGAACAAACCGAGAAAAGATACAAGTCCATCGCGTATGCCGAATGCACGGAACTTTCATCCCTTCTATCTCGTTGCTAATTTATTTTTTATTTAAATCATTCTTCCGAGAACTGCGAATGATCGATTTACAATTTTTTCCTAGCATCGACGATTTAAGGATTTCGTAATAGGAATGCGAACGGTAACTAATTTCTACGCGAGAGGCAGTAAATATCAAACGAACGGGGAGGAAAAAAGGAGGGAAATTTAAGAGTAAGAAGAAACGGTGAAACGAGGGTTGCCATTTTATGGGGTACGTAAACGCTGCGAAATTATGCCGTTCCACCCACGCGACACGGTCGTTCACCCGCAACCGTATGATTTTCTTATATTTTCGAAGCGTCGTTACGCGGAAGAAACAATCTCGATGGCACACAGTATTCTGCGCCATCCGATTGATCGTAAAGAATGCCCGGCGAGACAGGATTATCAAACGAATCCACCGATTTTAAGCGTCGTCTTATCTCGCAGAAAGAAAGTCGCTTATCTGCTCCTCTGATTATATTCTTATTCTTTGAGAATGCGCGAATTTTTTGCGGTGTCAAGCTCTCTCATGAGAATTCTCGAAAGCGCAAATGGATGTTGCCTATTTGCAAACAAAAAATGCGAAGAGCGTAAAAGAGCACGTCCGAACCTCGCCCTTTCAAATCTCATTTCTCTTTACATCGATCCTACCGTTCATCGATCCACTTCTTTCGATGACAAGTTATAAATTCCGAACCCCTGTGAAAGTGGACGTAATCAACGCAATTTTTTCATCGTGGCATCCGTGGGACAAAGTTAAGATCTTCCAGGTTTTTCTGCCGGCGCCGTTTTCCTTGTGTAAAAAAAAAATTACGCGGGAAATTCGGGAGGTCTCGATTCCCAGAGGTTAGAAGGCGCTAGAGCGGGAGACGAAAGAAAAGAGTAAGCTGGCAAGAGAGGGAAGAGGAGAAGGAGAAATGGTGAAAGTGGGAGAGAGAAAGAGAGAGATCGATGGGTGTGAGAGAGTGGCGGGTGTGATATCCCTCCCGGGCGTTGAGGTGGGTGTTACCACAGGGCGAAGGGCTGCGAGAGGGATAAGAGAGAAGGACAGAAAGAGAGAAGAAGGGCCGACGACTCTGGCCGAGAGGAAAGCGCGGGCGGAGGGAGAAGGTTCTATAGGAATTATATGATGGGAAGGGAAGCAATTATTGGGATGATGGATGGCCCCGGGGCGCCGCTGTAGTGCTTCTCTCTAACCAAAGATCTTTCCGTCCCTCCTCTCTTTCTCCTCCTCCTACCACCCACCTCCCTCTCTTTCTAACACCTTCCGCCTGCCCCTTCGTCTCTTTCTCTCCCTTATCGTCTCCCATCGGCACTTACCATCCTCCTTTCTCATTACCCTCCTACCTCGAGTCCTCTCGAGGAACCGATTCGCCCAAACCGACTCGATTTCGCGGCCATCCGATCGTACGATGCCGCCGTAGCTCTTTCGGCGCGGAACCAACCTCCCTGAACAGCCGGAAATTATAGATTCCCGATGACTAACATCGAAAGAAAAATGTTCGATCGATCGGCCCGGTTTAATTGTTCGCCCTCGCCTTTCGGAGTACACCGCTGCGATCTACGCACGACGCCACGGCAAAGGCTCTTCTAACTTTCGAGAACCGCTCTAAAGTTTAAAGGGTACGTAGCGTGAGAGCAATTCCGCGCCACTTTGCCGCAAGATTGCGACGAAACTTCGTACAGTCAACGACTCGGATCCGTTCGTCAACGTGGAATTTCGCGAGACGTTCATTCGATCTCTACCTTCGAGCTTCACTCACCAAGATGATTTCTTCTTCTTTCAACTGTTCATCCACGTTGATATTTAATAGCTTTAATTAATGTCTTCGTACGTTCGTTCATTTTAGTACGATGATCGTACCGCGATGAAAGCTTTCCTTGGCAATGCCCCTCAAACGCTCCCTCTTTCTCCGTCGAGTTCTCTCTCCTAAATGCTGATTTCGTCCCTGCCAATACCTTCGGGTCTGCCGCTTAATTCGATTTACCTTGCGAGGGGACACGAAACGAAATTGCGCGGTAAAGGCCGCCGTCGTCTCGTCGTAAGAGCCAGTAAGAGGGGTTGCCGCTCGCCAGCCGCGACATTCGAACGCATGCACGCCCTTTCTAAGTACAGAGGACGCATGCGTACAACTATGCGAGGGTGTGCGTGCGTCACTTAGGACGGCCCTAAATGGTTGCCAGGACTCGACGAGAGGGTCTCAGGAACGAGAGTGCCGGCACTCGAGAACTCGGAGATTAATTTTTAATTTAACCTCGTTCTACCGTCGATTCTCGATAATTTGACGAAATTAGCCCAATATTGATACTTCTATAAATTCGTTCGCTCTTCGCTAACGCAATAATCATTGGAATTACGAAGTAGATTTTTCAAATTGTCTGCTCACCGATGATTTAATTCCTGTTACGTTTACGTTACAAATAGAGAGTTTATTTACTCTCGATATACGTGTAATTACATCGGTACGCTGAGGTGAACATAGTCAACGTACAAACGAGTGCTGGTCTCTTAGGAAAAATCTGAACTTCATCGACGACCGATTACAGCATCTTGACATCGCGTGCTTCCGCGATGCGAATAGGAGAAAAAGAATCCTGCGGCGCGAGTAGATGATAGTTCACGGCATGTTGTACTCGCCAATGGGACGAAGGAGAATCCGAGTTGCCCTACCGACAGGTAGAACCTTCATGGAAACTGGCGCGAAATATGTCTCGGAGAAGCATGCCCGTACGACGATCTTGTTCTCTTAACTGCTCGTACGCACGTTTTTTGCCCGACGACGGGACCGGGCAGGATCTGCGTATAGGCCGTCCACCTTCGGAAACTACAGAAAACACACCTCGCGCAGTAAAGGTAAACGCCTATCATTAATCTCGAAGAGCAACGCGATCCGCGTATGCTTGCGATGCACGAGAGCCGTTTGAAAGAACGTAATTCCCACGAATCGACACGGGCGCCTCGTTTCGTCAAGGTTAACACCACGACGACGACAGTTATGTAAATGGCTCGGCAATTATTTCAATGATGCGAATTTCGTGCAGGATCGAGAAGCACGACGAATTTCGTATCATTCGTAAATCTCGAGGAAATCAGTTCGACGGACGTAACGAGAATCGCTGGCTACTTTGCGTGTGAATGGCGAAGATGAGGAAACGATGCGTTCCGTGGAAGAAAAGGGCCAAAAAGGCGAAGACAGAGAGGCGTAGACTGGCAAATACCGCGAACATATGAAAACAAATTACGAGGCGGCGTCTGTTTGTTGTGCCCTGAGAGAAGTCGAGGAAAGAGAAGGAGACCCCGGGACAAAGGAGGATAGTGTGCACCGCATTCTCCTTCTCTCGTTCTGCCTTCTCCGAAACTCCTCTGCACCGGTGCATACGTAAAAATAGGTGGAGAGAGACGGATCTTCGAAGGTGCATTCCGATCTCCCCTCCGTTTCTTCCATGTTTTCTTCTTCCTTGTCTGCGTATCGCGAGATACGTAAACTTCAGTGGATTCTCGCGTGCTCCAAAATCGTTTCATTCTTTCCTCCTCGTTGCTTCGTCGCGTCTACCTTTGCTCGATCGTTCCACGACTGTTCACTCGCAACAGCAAACACTTGCTAGATGATTTCGGGATCACCGATCGAAATAATCGTATTTTTCCCGGATCACCGATACGACGATGCACCCCAATACGTTGCGAAATATTGCTCGAGGTGTTACAAAATATCATTTTATAATATAAATATCAAAATATCAAAATATCAACATTTCTTCCATTGCGGCTGGATTCATGTCAGTCGCGATGAGTACTGAGATTTTTCTCAGCCGAGGAGACAGACTCGCGTGACGCAAGACCCGGCAGAAGCCGAAACGATTTTCTGATTCAACGATAATAATACTCCGGCGAACTCTGATCGACGGTCTCCGGCGGAGGGAAAAGAGGGTGCATCGTGGGGAAAGAACGCAGGTAGGGACGCGGCCGATGATGTTGAGACGATATGATAAAGTGGTGGCGCTAACCTCTCGTACAAACACACCGGCACGGGCCTGCTTTCTGCGTATCGGCGAGTTCATGCCGTTTGTCGTTACTTCTATTGCTATTGCCGTTGCAACGGCGTGTGTCGTGGTTCGTTAAGAGATAAGCGAATTACGTGGAACGGAAAAAAAACCCGGAGTTATTTCCGTAATTGCCGATACGTTCGTAATAGTTTGCTCGCCGTGGAATAATAAATTTCAAGCATATTTTAGAGGAACTTTTCAGCTTGGTTCTTTTTTTTTTCAAGCTTAACTTTCAAAGGAACGGCAAAAGAGAGAATCTCGATCGTTTCGAATAAACGGTGCAGTCTCGATACGTACGTATTGCGGCGTCGACTCAACGCGCTCCATTCGCCCGCTGAAGTGGCAATGGTTAACTGCATTAACCTCCGAGGGGAGTCACCATATCGAATTGCATTCGGCACACGCTGCTGCACCACAGATTCGAAATTTTGTGCGCACCGGCTCTGCAAGACGATAGGCGAATTACCGGTAGAAAGCCTGGGCGGAGACCATAAACAACGATGCATTCTCCAAATGTGTTTAGCTTTCGCGAATTAGAGAGAATTCTAGAGACGGAACAATAGAATCTGCGGTTCTTGGTTCACCGCGATCGATTCTCTGCGCGTACGAATACGAAGACGCTGGAAGTTTAAAACTCGGTGCTTCGTTTTGCAATTATGTTACGAATACTACGTTAAAATATAAATGGGAGTTTATAAAGTCCGTTAAAATATAAACGGGAGTATATCGTTGGGAAATGTTGGCTAATTTAATCAGGTTCTACGTCAGTTTTTGTGTCGTTTGCGGGCACGCTTGGAAATACTTTATCGCGAACACACGGTGCAACGAAGACGATGGAACGTAATAGCGCAACCGACACGAGGAGGTCGACGATTGAAAACAAGCAGGAGGAAACGTAACAGGTAGAAATAGAAATGCCAGCGCGATTATTACCGTCCTTATGTCGGCAATGGCGAGTAAAACGGCGCGATTACTCAACGCGCCATTGAGCAATTGTAGGAGGTAAGAGCACCATCGTCGTCATCCTCGTCGTTGTCGTCGGCGTCGTTGCTGTAGCAGTTTTGCACAACAACCTATCGACCTGTATCCAGAAGAGACGGTCTCCGGGTGATACTGCAAGGACGCATCTGGCAGATATAAATTGTCATTTAGAATTCCGGGTCGCCGGTCTTCTTTGCGGCATTTCTTTTTCGACGTCAATTAATGTCGTCCGGTCGTCGACGACGTTAAATCGACCGAGCATGCCGTCACCGATACAACTCGAGTTTCTTATCGTTCGATCGTTACGACCGAAATGGTGATATTCTCGAACGTTGTCCGGCCGATCGAGGAAACGGCCGAGAAAACGCATTTCGGGAAATTACATCGTCCTGACTCTCTTCCCTTAGTTTCTCGTTCGTTCGAATAACGCCGCGAAGAAGCGCCTGGCCGATTGAAATTTCGAAATCGAGAAAGCCCCTGAAGTCAGGCCGTTCTGGGCGAAAACATTGTATAGCGCTTATAGAGCGGTGCAAAGAGGAGCAGCAGGAAACTGCGGAAAAACAAACGGGAAGGCACGAGCTCGGAAAACATTCGCACACACGTACGGACAAGACAGGGCAGCCGTGTACGCGCTTACCAACCGGCAGTACGTCGATGGAACATAATGAAACAAGAGCAAACGAGGACCAAAGGAAGGACGTCGGCGAGAGGGCCGACGAGGAAGAGGTGGGAGGGGGGTAAAAGGCAGGCCTTTGATGTTTTCACGTACAAAGTCGATGCGTTCTCGAGGTGGTCCCGACAGTGGGAGGCCACAATGGCCACATGGAGGCCTACAAGGTGCTATGTTCACATCGTTCTCCATACTCAATTATCATATTGGGTCTGGGACCAGTTCCGTCTACCCTCGAACCCCTCCATCCCCTTCGCCCGTGTCCTCCTCTCTATCTCCTTTCCTCCGTTCAGTTTTCCCCCGCGGTCTCCGACACCGGGAACATCCCTCCCTCCTCGTCTCTCTCTCTCTCCTCTCTCTTTTCCTCTCTCTGTCCGTCTATCTCTGTCTCTCGGAGGTACACGTATTTATTCTCTCCCTCGCTCGCTGTCTCCCATAGCTATTGTCGGCCGACTGCTAGCATAATGCATCTTAAACGGCGGCGCCTCAAAGATCGACGCCTCGGCGTGGCCTCTTCGGAATTCTTCAATATAAATTAGATTCTTGAATAGGGATTCTAGATCGACGGTATGACCGAGGACCGGGGTAGAGCGGGCGGACGAAGAGAGGAGGGGGAGGGGGGAGGGTCGAGTTGGAAGACTAACGTATGTATTTATTTATCTATGCGATCGAATATTGGAATATGTCTTTTCCCGACCTATTCTTCCCTCTGGCGCTCTCTCGGCGTCCGTCTGTCGGGGAAGTTTCTCGTACTTTCCCATGTTCTCCGAGCCGCTTTCGGCGCAAACGAGTCGGAGGAGTCCCGCATTATCCAAGGGAGTATCGGTATCGGGGGTAGGATCGACTGTCTTTTGCGTTTCATCGAGCACGGCGCAAGACGCGACTTGAGGGACTCTTTTATTTCGACATCCAGAAACGAAAGGGAATTTACAACTTAATTGGAGCAACGTCGTACCCGCGATTGGGTGGGCTTGATTAGACGTTACGCTCGAGCGGATTCTTACATTTCCACGACGATTGGAGCGCGGCAGTTTCCTGGAAGAAAGTGCCACCGCCTACGCAGGGTGGCGGCGATCGATTCACCCTAAGCAAGCTACGTGTATATACGGCCCTCCGGGTCTCTCCCCTCTCTCTCTCTCTCTCTCTCTCTCTTTCTTCCTGTGCGCCTCGGTATCTCAGTTCCTCTCGCGGTACCGCCGGCTCGTCCGATCCCACGTTGGCCATCGTCATTGGCGATTCCGTAGCAAAGCCTCGGAACGATGATTGCGCGCGAACAAATTTAAACTTCGTATTAACTCCGTTCGGAGCTACCGACTCGAAGGACTATCGAAATGGCCCAACGATGGATTCGATAACGAAGATACACGCGGCTAATCACCCGACGTAGATCGTACACGCATAGTTGGTTCCAATTTCAAAACTCGATTACGATACCCGCTGCCGACGATCACATGCTCGTCGTATTTGTTTACGGTGGCGCCGGTTTAAGATCGTTCCTTTATCGTTGTATTTATAAACAGGTAAGGCCCACGGTGTGTCGTATCCGTCGCTGCGTCGATAAAAGAGCGGGCAGGGAGCAAGAGAAGGAGACGGAGAAAGGGAAAGGGAGAGGACGCGGAAAGAAGCAAGGCGAAAAGAGAAAAGAGGAGAGAGAGAAAGAGAGACATAGTGCAGAGGTGGAGGGAAGGGGAGCGAGGAACGTGCATACGAGGCGAGCGTAGGTACAAAGCGGGGCTAAGCGAGTGAAAGAAAGGACGGAGAGCGGGGTGGTAAGAGAGGAAAGGAGAGTACCGTGGCGCGTAGAGAAGCCCACACGAGTCTGGCCGGATACTCATACTTCCGGTCCTACACATGGCCGTGCGTGCGTTCTCTCTCTCCGCTTCGAGCAACATCGGCGTGTGCGTGCGCCTAGAACGCATACACCACCGGTACCATCGCCGTCGCTACCGCCACCGCCATCGCTACCGCCATCGCCACCGTCATCGCCACCGCCATCGCCACCGATTCTCCTTCTCCCCCTCTCGCGTAAGTACACACAAAAGATAGCAGCGAACGTCACACGCGACTTACGCCGTCTGTCCCCTGGCACGTTTACACGCGTGTATGTACGGCCAGTGACGTCACTGACAGCACCCTACGCAGGCAGTTATGCGCCGTGATCGCGCGCGCTCGACGTATGCACGAGGCACAACCACACCGAAGCAGGGACCGCGGCGAGTCATTCACCGTGCGTCTCGTCTCGAGGCGGTCCGCGAGCGTGGCTCTAATCGTGAATCCTCGAAATTCGTCGTCGCGTTTCGTCCTTCTCTCGCAGCAAGTCGCCCTGGACCCTGAATCCGGAGGGTTCGACATCCGACTCCCTTCTCGAAGGTTCAAAGATTTCGCTCGTCCCCGCGATCCTTTCGCCCGGTTGTTCGACGAACGAGGCGGCTCCGAAGAACGGGAGCGAACGAACCCGGCTCTGGAGAGACAAATTAACGACGGGGGTTTCCGTTCGTCGTCGGACGCATTTCGATGAGACAGATTTAGACGGGAGGAAAAAGTGGGTGTAGGGGATTACGTGGCCTGTTTACAGAGAGCTCTGCGAGTGCCAACGGCTCGCATCGGGGCGAAAAGGGGAGACGCGGGGGACGAAAGGAGGAGGCCGAGGAGAAGGAGAAGCTGGAGAAGCGAGCGGGGTAGGGACTAAGCGGCCACCAATTTGAGAATCGTCGACGACCCTGGGCACCGACGACTTCCGGTGGTTCCGTTGACCCCGTAGAAGTTCGTCGGTACGCGGCGACTTCTGCGACGCAGAAAGAGCGAACGCATACTCGCAAACACCGAGGGAGGGCTACGTGGCTTTTTGCCGTTTCGTTTCTTCCCTCTTTCTCTGGGACGCTAAGGTGGTCCAAAATACGGATCGGCAGACTTCTTCCTTGCCCTACGAGAAACATGATGTGAAAATTGATACTCTTCTTCCTCGTGTACCTCCGTTTTTGTTAACGGGAGTATTTCAAACTCGAGATATGCCTGCACGAAAGTCAGCGAAAAATGCGTACTTTCGCGTGACTCTGACGGGGACAAAAACACGAGATAGGGACTCGAGCGAGTACGGCAAAATCACCTTAAATCATCGAACGATCGACGAACCGTCGAAGCGGAAAGCGGTGGCGCTAGTTAGCGGATGTAAAAAGTACAGGATACAGCTCGATACACGAGGGAAGGTGGTGAGTCCGTATTAGTCGCAGGAAGGGTGGCGGCGAGGAAGCAAAGAGGCAGGAGTGGCAACGAAGAAGGCGACGAACTGCGCACGCGCACGCGCACGTTACGCGTCCGGCACTTTATGAATGCACGCCACAAACGTGCACGTCGCCGTCGTACGTACGGTCGACGGTACATTCATGCGGAGCGTGAACGTACCCGTCGTCGTAGCGCGTAGTAAGCACTCACACTCTCCGCCAACGTCTGCTGGCCGCGATAGCGAGAAAGAGAGAGAGAGACAAAACGAGGCGGGGCGGGAGAAGGACGACGGATTTACTTCGAATATCGCTGTTCCGCACGAATCGTTAAAACGGCGACTAGTCGCGCTTGCGCCTACTATTGTTGTAACATGGGGCGAAAGGGAAGGCGTGTACGATAGACGACGAAAAAATTCTCATCGATATTATCTCTCTCTAACGGTCGATTTTCCTCGCGTTTTCGAAAAGGATCCTCTATGGTGGACATTTTTGCGCCACGAGGCTAACGATTCTTAGCTGTGGTAATTATTATCGATCGAGGATGTCGTAAAAGTCACCCAGGTGCGTATGCACCTGCGCGTATTGACGTAACACGGCGCAACTGCATACGCTCGTAGATTTGCATTGACTCGTTAAGTAATCCATCGAGCCTCCCACTCGCTCTTCTTCTCCTCCGCGTTTTCTCGCTCTCTTTTCTGCGCGAAATGAAACGCTCGTCTCGAGCGGAACTCCGCGCATGCGTGGCATATTCTCGTACAATAATAATTGCACTCATTGACATTTTTCTTCGGTTCATTCACCGAAGCTGGCCCGATGAGACACCAGCCAGGCGTGCTTGCCTTCGTCTCGTCCGTCTCTTTGCGAGGCATGCCACAAATTACGATGTCACTGTCACGAAGAGCAACGTAATGGAGAATGAAAATTGCAGATTCGAGCGAGCATGTTTTTCGCGACGGTATGCGCTCTTTATCGAGCGCGGAAAGATTCGTTTTGTCCTCGTTCGTCGGTTCATCGGCATCGACCCAATTCTTCGTTTTCATCTCGACCATTTTTTCTTTACTCCCGTTTGAAACTTTCGTGATTGTTCCGTCGATCGTCCTACAAAGGACACCGACGATCATCGACCGGCATCGGGCATTGCCTCGTTAAATGTCGTGCATCGGGCGAAACCAACCCACGGAAAGAAAGGCATCGAGGCCAACGAATGCTCGCGACTCTTGCCCACGTGTAATAGCGAGGATACACCCTCTTGTATGCCACCGTCTTCTACTCTTTCGTGCATATCTCTTTCTCTCTGTTGCTCTCTCTCCGACGAGCATACCTCTTGTCTTTCCTGCCGTCGTAATGCCCGACCGCGTGCTGCCAACGATAATTGCGCTCACGCAACTCTACTCATTTACGCCCTTCTTTTCCACCCTACCTGCCCTTCGTTGTGGTCCATTCACCGGATCCATCGACCAAATAAGCATCGTAACCTGAAATATCTATCTTTACGTTCCGACATTCGGAGCGAGGGCGTAGCCACGCAGGGGAGGTAGAGGGCGAGACTTTTCTAACCAGAAGTTTAAGAGAGGGAGGAAGGAGGAAGGAAGGACGCCTCGCATAAATATGTGTGGAAGATGGAATGTTAGAAGGGAAAGGAGCGGCACGGGAGGAGGAATTTCCTGTTGTGAACGTCTTGGGATGCATCTGCCCCTGCTTCTTAAGCCCAAGCCACGCGTGCGAGTACCAATTAAGGCGCCACGAGTCGTCGTGATTGGCCCTGTGAGTAAAAGCCACGACTTCCTCTCCAACCCACCCCCTCCCCCTCCACCCTTCACTCTTTCTCTTTTCGGAACCAGGCACGCTTTACGTAATTACATGCCCCGCGCGTGGATTAAAACGCGTCTCGTTACAATTTTCGAATCCAACGTCGCAAAGGTCGTTCCATCCTGCGGCCAGGTTCTCTCTTCTTCCAAGTCTCGCAATTTGTCTTTCTGGGCGGCGCGTTTACGAGGAAATCGCCATCGACGTTTCAACCTTTATAGCTTTTGACGCTCGGCATTGCCCATGCCATTGCTCGTGCCTTTTCCCGCAAATAAATACTGCAAGGTGTACGAGTATGGGGAGAAACGTGTCCCGTCCCATTTGCCGGGAATAGGCACCCTGCCACCTGTACGCGATACACGACGGGAACGTGTAACGATCGCGGCCGAGAAATATCACGGTCGTTCGCCACGAAATCCGAGATTGAGAGCATTCGTCTTCTCTTTTGGCCCGCGGATGGCTGTTGTCGTTGCCTTAAGTGCCCCGGTGTGTCAGGTGGCGAGACTCCGGAATGAAAAGGGAGAAGGAGAGAGAATGACGGCTCGAGCAGTGATTCATCGAGTGAATCTCTCCATTCGTCGTTACACGTCCCACGGATAAATCTTTCTTCTCTTTCCACCTTGGACACGATCTCCCTCTTCGTTCTCTATCTCTTTTTCTCATTTTCTCTTTCTCTCTCTCTCTCTCTCTCTCTCTCTCTCTCTCTCTCTCTCGCCGTATTTTCTCCTTGGTTCCTTGATAAGTAATTGTTAGCGACGTCCCATTCCGAAAAAAAGAGAGACCACCTCCGTGGTCTTTCTAGCCGCGTATACGCTTACAAACTCGACTCTCTTTCGTCTCCGCTGCCAGGATTCGGATCGTTCCATGCAATTAAAAACACAACGGCGGTAAAAGAGGTGCTCGCGAACGAAACGGCATTGCATGGTGACGTGAGCCTTTGGTTTGCGCGCATTCCATCACGTTTCCGTGTGTCTCTTTATAGGTTAGGTGCGCCGTCAGTGGCCGCGCGCACACGCATTGGCGTGGCACGTAGTAAAAATTGGCTAACTAAACTTCACACGGGGTTGGTGTAAAATGTAAGGAAGGAATAGTTTTTCGCTCATCATCGACCGGTCGCCATTGTTTATTGAAATGCAAATAATGCAGCGGAAGTACGAGTCGTACGAATAGAAGCTTTTTTTTTTACGCGAAATTAAGAGGCCGGATAATATCCTGCCGCGATGTAACTATAACTTAGTGTCTCGACCTGTTTTACAGTTGTCTCGGTGTAAAGACAGTGCCGGCTCGATCAGCCGTAACGATAATGTTGCGACTTTCAGTTCCGCCTTAATAATACGTGTAAACGAAATTACCTCGCTCCGATCGAAGCTCGAGCGAAATTTAAACTTTCCGATTGCCGTACAAGTTTCTGGGTTCGTTTGAAAATGCACCGGGAAGAGGAGAAAGAAACCAGAACCGCGTGTTCGAGACAGCGGAAGATAAACCGAAGGGATCCGTGAACTTCCTGTTTCGAGAAAGAACGGCAAAGATCGAGAGAGGATGTTAACGGCAACGGAAAAATTATTCTGCACGATTAATGAACGTTGCGGGAATCTTTGATCTTAAACTGTTATCCTTAATTTACATCCCCAGCCAGGATCAACTGTACACCCATTAACGATGTAAAATTTTGCCAAGTTTTGGTATCCTGAACCGAAGAGGTATATACGTTCAATTCTCTGAAACCTACAAGTACCGCGAAACGACAAAATCTCAGAAATTATCAAAACCGCGCAACAATTACCGTGAGCGATGATTCATGGTCGTAAATTTAGTTCAGGAGCGTTTAACGTCTTTTGACTCAAGACACCTCTTGTGGTCACTACGCCACTGACCTTAATAACTCTCATACGTTCCTTGCGTAGCTTGCCGATGACGATAGACAAGGTCTGCCGTCTAGCAGGCAAAGCGCGCACATCAAATATATACGGGGCTCCTTATCTCTCTTTCTCTCTTGCTCTCTTCCCTTTTTATACCCGACATCTATCTCCGGATCTTTCTTCCTCGTGTCTCTGTGTACAAGTACACCTTACGGTCGTTCACACGAGCGCGAGCGATGGAATGCACGGCGTTGTACACACACGCGTGCACGCTCGTGTCGAGGAACCGTTAATGAATCTTGCAGTTCTTAGACCGCCCATGCGTGAGGGATCGTCGTGAGAGAAAGAACGGGACGAAAAGAGTACTATCACGGCCGAAACCGGAGGAAGGCTTGAATCCTTCGGCTGAAATAGCAAGGATAGACATGTATGCCGTGCAACTTTGCTGGGAATACAGATCGCGTCGTGGCTCCTTCTCTTTTCTTCGCGTTCGACCGGGTAAACGAAATTTCGGAATTCACCGTGTCTTTGCGATGTTAAGTTACATTTGTTGTTACCGCCCATGCGCTGTAATTTTTAATACCGTTCGTGAAACTTTGAAGAATCATTAGCGCAAATACCACGAGTTCATTTGACTTTCGTTATTTTACTCGTGCATATGCCTCCGCGCCACCCACGAAGATGCCTTCGGTGAAAGAAAGGAAACGTTGATTCGTAATTTCAGTCGTTATTGCTTGTCTCTTTTAATGGCGAAATTAATCAAAGAAAAATACGTTCTTTCGGGTTTCGTCAATAGTTGCTTACCTACCGTCGTCCCCTCGTCTTTTTTCCTTTTCGAGGAAAACTTCGATCCTACGGAATAATACGAATTTCATTTTCCATCGAAGTATTTCTTCGAAGAATCATACGAAATCGATACGTCACATTGGTAAACACTTATATCTAATCGACAACCGTAGTATCTTGCGACAGAATTATGCGTACACAGTATATGGTTCATCGCGAGGCACGAAAATTGAATATATATCGTATCCGGGACAGTTTTCAGATAATTTTGAAAATTTCTCGCCGTAGATAAACTCTCTCCATCTTTCTCGCGTGTCACGGGACACGTCAGTACCAGCAGGCCCAAAGCACGGCGGCAGTGGCAGGCGGGAGAGAACCACCATGGTCGGTACGTGGTTACACAGGTCTGTTTGGCGGCGAGCGGTGGCGGTCCACTTCTGAGAACTAACGGGTCTGTTTCGTCCCCTCTTTCGGTCTCTCTCTCCTCCTGCTTTTCTCTCTCTTTCTCTCTTTCTCTCCTGGCGAGCCGCGGCAACGCATCGTGACACAGACGTGTTCGTGTGGGTGCCTGCATTGCGCCTGCGTGAGTGCGTGTAGCGAGTGCGAGAGCGCGCCGTGCTGGTTGCCGCGTCGTGCGCAATGGCGAGTGCGCAGCCCGCGTCTGCGCATCGCCGTGAGCGTGACGCGCCAGCGATCACTCTCAGTGCGGTACGGTCCGTCTCGCGATACGGTTGTTCGTGTCGGTAGCGGCGTCTCTCGGCGATCCTCTCGCCACTCTCTCTTTCTCTTTCTCTCTCTCTCTGTCTCTCTTCACCATGAAGCATACGCGTGTGCGTGAGTGTCTGCTAGAACTGGATAAACATCCCATGCGGTTGGTGTCAAGGGCAATCCCACCGAAAAAGTTCAACCCATCTACAGTTCGTGTTGTTTGTATACAAAGAGCATTGCTCGGGCGTCCTCGGAAGCCGAGAAAGGATATCAGTGTGTCGACGGGTGATCGCGATCCAAGGGAAACACGAAAAACACGTGGGCAAACGCGTACGAACATTTTTCAAGTAGCAATGGAAATCAACGATTCGACCGAAAACTTCTACGGCGGAAGCCTTGGCCGGAAATTGCTCTACCGCTTTCTCGCGTCTTGTGCATAATAGGACATTTTTATTTACGACCCGGAATCGTGCAGCTACATTCTTTAATACGTCCGCGTTTTCGAGATCCTGTGTATTCGATGTCTTCGAATCCCATTGGTCTGTAATTCCGTAAACGTATAAACGACGAGATTTTCGTTGAAATGGTTCCCATGGCACGCCACGACTTATTCGACGACCTGGAGCGAAAAGAAGCAAATAAAACGGAAAAAAGGGGAATGCGAGAAAAGCCGAGGAATACACGCCCCCGAAAAACATATTAAAGGAGTAACGAAGAGCAACGTGGCTTTAACCGGTAATTGGACCATTCTTTTTGCCATTGAGGTAGTAATGGCCCTTGTAGCGTGGTCACGCTACACTACGGTGCGCCATAGTACTATAGAGACTTCCGGCCTGCCGCAGGAAGTGAGACACACGTGTTCAGGCGTGTGTGTTCCCATAATACGGGCCCTGGCTTCTTCTCTACAGTGCGTTCCAAGTTCGATGGCCCATACGGGAAGCAAGCACGCTACGGATATATACCGTTTGTTCGAGGAAACGTGAACGAAGAAAAGTGAGCAAACGTCAACGATCGAACATCGATTTACCAATACTTCTGTTTACCTTCATGGCATAAAAATACAAGTACGTAAGTAATTGTGGCTTTTGCGTAATTTTTTTTTTTTAATTACGAAAATATCGCGTTTCCTCGAACTTTTCTATATATAGCATCGACAGAGTCGGACAGGACGTCAGAGTCGCGTTTCCGCTTAGGCGTCTTTTCGAGTTTCGCTAATAACGGTCTTTTATTCGACTATAAATTCTTGCACGAGCCTACACAACGATATTACGGCCCACTCGATGGTATTGCGCGTTTGCGTTACTAACGCCTTGCCTCTTTGGTAAAGTTCGCGCTTACAACTCTAGTTCCAAGAATCCGTTCTAGTGATTCGCACGGAGGCCGTTAAATTTATTACGTATCACCGATGATGGCTTTCTTCCCTTTCCCGGAATCGCAACGTTGAAAAATGCGAATGAGTCGGTTTCTCGGTCGCCGTCTCATTATGAATGAATTTTCGGTGTTACATTCATATTTCCTGAGCCGGCATACATCCGTGCAGCGGTTCTCAATCGCTCGACCGTAGCGATTCGTCATCGGGAATGAAATTGTTCGTACGATCGCGATGGAAGGAAGAAATCTAGCAAGACCCTCGCGGCGTTTTAGATTCGACGAGAACGATAGATATAACTTGTTGCGCAACATGCGAACAAATACCGGCCTGTGACGATCTCGCGATTACTTTCGACTACGCGCCGCGCATGTAACGTTAGCCCCGCACGCTCTCGCATCGTGCCGGAGAACGGTGCAGTGACGCCAGTTGCATCGCGTTCGTCGCATTCCTGAATATCAATATCCGTTTTTATGTTTGCATCGCATAAATATTACTCCCCGAGATCGCGTGCACGTTAATTTTCTGCGATTGTAGGCACCTTTGCGAAAAGTGCAGCGGCGTCTCGCATCGTGAAAACCGAGACTCCTCCGGTCGACCGTTCGAGCTATTCGACGACGAGGGTACGGTTGATGCGTCCTCTCAGTTTCCCACGAGGATACGTTCCGCGCGTCAAATCGATCCTGATCGATGACGGCCGGACGCAATTTTTCACGCGGCCACTTTCAAATCGAGACCCTCGGCCCCGCATACGCAAAGTACGTCATTATAGTTAGGTGGGCCGCCGATTGCCGGTGAGCCGCGAATGCGAACTGTAGGAGGTTGAGTTAAGGACAGGTACCGGTGGAATGTCGTCTTCGAACCGACCGCTCGAGTCCCGACCTCCGTATTCCATGCCTTCTCGGGACAAGCCACCAGACCCTCGCGTACCGTGACGCGCGCGATATCGAAACTTTATATCCAATAACGAGAGTAAAAAGGAACGAGAGGCGAGCGGCTTCCGATAAAGGAGCGATTGAATTTTATCGCGATTATCCCGTTACTGTTTCGCGATTTAACCATCCATAGTATCCTCGGCGTTCGGCTTTGTCGAGGAGCGTTAATATATAATTTATTTACCGTCTCGTACTCATCGAGCAACGCAAGATATTCAACGAGAAACTATGTCGAATACTCGCGCGATCCGCGAGCCGACGTCCTGGAACACGGAGCGGACGAGGCTCCGGAGGCGAAGGCGAGTCTCTCGGAGCGAGAGACCTTCTTCTCAAGTTCATCGCTCCCGCGCATGTGCAAACACGCGGCGCATAACACGAGGCATTCATGTGCCCTTTCTCCGCATTATTGTCGGCGGTCGCGCGTTAGTGGGACCCTTCTCGTCCTCCCCTCGTTCTCTCTCTCTCCCTCCCCTCCCTCACCTCCCTTCGCTACCCCTAGCCTCGCCGGCGTACCCGCCCTTCTGTGGGAAGATATACGATAGTACCCACGTTACCGATGCGAGAAAATACATCCACTCGGCCCACCCCGTCTCTCTCCGGTCCTTCCCGTTTCAGTTATTCTTATTGCCCGCGCACTTTTACGCTCGATTCCGCAAATGGGCCCCGTACGCGGATTTTCCTCGTCGAGCGAGACTTTAATGGGGCTCGGCCAGCTGTACTAATGCAAACGGCGCCCGCGATTCACGGCCGACCGATTTCATTCTCGCCTCTTTTCCCAAGAACGGTCGCGCGCGTTACTTAAAAACACCGTCGTCAGATATTTTCGTCCAACAAAGGCAAGCTGATTAAATACGCGATCGTGGGTAGAGAGTGTGCCAGCAATAAAAGCGTCGCGCCACGTCGTGTTTACGGTGGTTTGCCCGTGGTCGTCGCGGCTACGTTTGATCGTTACATTACCTTAAGCTCTTTTTTTCCTTGCAAACCTCGGGCGCCCGCTTCGATCGTGAAATTTCGATCCTTCGGTGGAACTACTTCGTTTCATTCCCGCGCTCATTCAGATTCTAAATTCGTCGGGGAGAATCCCCGCGTGTCTCCGGTCATCGGTATCGCGCGGATATTCGTAACGCGGTTACGCCGTTTCCGCAAAAGACGAACGGGTTTCCCGTTGAATCGGAGCGGATGACGCGCTCCACGGAGAGGCTCGTATCGTTCGGTGGGCGCGTTGTTTACGTCGCGCGTTGCCTGAAGGGCCCAAAGCACGGGGCCCAGGGAGAGAAGGAGGGGGAGAGAATGAGAAAGAGAGAGAAACGGGCGCCTTGGCCGCGGAGCATTTAGCGCAGTGGGCGCTCTTCCCTCCTCCCTTTCCTCGGCCCCATCCCCAACCTCGTCCCTCCCTCCGATTCGTCTTTTGCCACCTCCCGGGCTTCTTCCTCCGCACCCCTTCCTCTTTCCTCTAACCGGGTGCAACCAGAACGGACTGCACGTTGCCCCCGGAGCGCATGTACAACGAGGACAGACGAAGCGTGTCTGAGTCGCTGGCCGCCATGACAGAGCGGAATGCATGAGAACGCAGAGCTACTGACCCTCTTGCCCTCCCCTCTCTTTTCTCCCCTTCTTCTTCTTCTTATTCCTTTCCTTCGTCCTCATCTGCTTCTTCCTCTTCTTCCCACTTGCGCTCTCTTTCTCGCGTCTCTCCTCGCCGCGCGTATTCCCGATACGAACCCCACCTCCCTTTAATCTCCATATCAATCCCACTCGCCGAAACTGGTGTGCCCTTAAGCGCGCCGATTTGGAATTTTTTCGGCGGCCTGACGCCTCGCGTCGTCGTTTATCAACGAGCCAAAGCAGCGCACACCTTCGCTCCTCGTCCTTTCCCGTCGAGAGTCGATCATTTTGAATCGGAGGAATGAAACGATGAGACGGAGCATCCTCGAGAGTGATATCTTGCTACGTTAATCGACGTAAATTTTGAATCGGGATGCCGAAAGGATGGGAACGAGTCCGACGAATTCAGGGAGCATGGAAAAACGGGGAGAACCGTGCACAGGTGCTGGCTGGACTGTCGCCCACGGTAGTCGTGTGCCAATCGGTCACATAACGGTCGCACGGTCGTAACACGACCGCCGCCGGTGTCGTCGTCGTGACGTCAGAAGATTGACGACTACGCCACGACGACGACGATCATACGACTCCGGGGGAGTCCCGTCTCGTGGTTCGTGGTTAACGTTCGCAGAAAAATCGCACGGGAAGTTTGAAGTTGATCCGCTAAATCGTATATCGTCGGTTGTTCTTGAATACGATGTTGGGCTCTTCCAAGATTCCATATTTGTAGTATGGAATTTCTATGTAGTTTCATTAATTTTTTTTTCAATTCGGTGTCTACAGCAACGACAGTTCAAACGTTACAAAATTGCAGAGGGCACTTCCTCTTTGCTCGTGGTTCTCTTCGAGGACTCTACAAACGATCCGAGAACGATCTATCTCACGAATCGCGAGACACAGCGCGAAGTTTTCCTTTCTACCGGCAACGCTGACGTAACAGACGCGATCGCCCGAAGTGATCGTTGTTCTCGAGTTGGAGTGATTTATCGGGATTTTAGCGCGGCAATTTTCACTCAACATTGAGCATCGATCCGTTCCGAGTGAAATACTTGTTCGTTGATAAGTAGATACGCAGAAAATTGATTCTTCAATGGCGGCCGATTTTATTCTCCCTTTCTACCATCCCTCGCTACCCGTGATATTTTGAAGACCCTATACAACCACAGCGACTTTGCAACCGAGTTGCCGTACCCGCTAAAATGAAAAACTTGGCGCGACGATCGTAATGACCTTAATCGCGTATCAATCGACGATGATAGAGCGGTGCGCAGGATCAAGACGGCAGGGTGGAGGTTTCGAGCGCGCCTTAATACCGCGACGACTCTTCTCGTTGGGTCGTTGACTCTCCGTTTCTTCTTTCTTCGAATCCTGGGCCCGGTCCCCGTCCTCGTACCAGGTTCTCCACTTCTCTCTCTCTCTCTCATATTCTCCCTCTCGGTTTCTCTCGTCGGCTAAAACCCTCTCTGCACTGGTCTCTCTATTACTCTTTCTCTCGTTCGACGTGGATCTCCTTCTCTTTTTCTCCCTTCCCGCGTCTCTCGTTTTTCGTCGGTGCAGGCGGATACTTCTTCTACTCCGTTCCTGCCAGACAGTAAACAACGCTACGCCGTACCCACTCCTCTCATTCATATCTCACACGAGCGTATCCCGAATTATTTGGATGCCGGCGCGGTTCATCCAGGCGGGGAGCGCGCCAACGTGCATCGAAGGGGGATGGCCCGAGCGTTCTGCGTTGCTCACGGTCCTCGCATTTTTCTAGCCAACTATAAAAATTCCCCGAGGGTCGAATAAACGGAAGGGAGGCCGACGTACGTTCGGTTATTACGTGGTATCAGACGCGAAACTAGACGGACGACACTATTCCGATTGCAACGGGACAATTCGTCGACCGAGGCGAACGTTTCGATTGACGGAATCGGCGGGAAAAGTTTTCACGGATTCGTTAAAGGTTACTGGGTTACTGGTTTAGCCAGTCTCCCTCGGCGTATCGCGAGTTTTCTGAAAGCGCGCGCAACGAAGTTGCACGAGGCGCAGCCGAGCGTCGTGTCACGCAGAGATGCACCGATGCGCACCGATGTAGTACGTCTGACGCCGACGAGGTTATGAACCAATAAAGCGTGCACTTGACTCCCTGAACTTGTCGCCATGATAGACGTCACAGTAGCATCTCAGAAACCTCTCGGGGTGATTGGCGCGTCTATCGATGCACGAACGAATTTGCGACGATTGGTGCATCGAATGGAACGACCTACCCTTTACCTTCGGTTTTCATTTTCCCCTTTCGTAGAATTTTACATATCGCGTTACTTCGAATCGCAGACAATGGTGGTAGAACTTTGGTCGTGCCTATATTCTGCTATAACGCTATCGCGGAAGAAGTCTGAAAACCTAAAAGAGACCTTTGGTACGACTACGAGGAACGGAGAAGCTTTATTGCATTAACGAGGAAAGTGTCGAGGTATTCGAGCCGTCCGAAATTGTCAGTCGCGCGCCGATGAAGAACGAGGTAGTGTAAGTAAAGGCACGGTTAAAATTCGTTGAAACGGAGCCTCTCGGCGTGGAATGCTCGAAAGCCGGCCTCTTATCCGTGAGTAAGGAAGAGCAGCGATTAGAATCTGTATTGGAACACCTGGCACCTTTTCGTAGCGTCTTCCGAGAGTCCGTTCAACAGGTGCTCGTCCGTCGTGCGAGTCGGCTGAAAAGGAAGCCGAGGAGGCGCGAGGAGAAGGCGAAAGAAATCGAAGGAGAAAAAGAAGATGCTAATTGGAGCGGCTTGTAGCGTCCAGCAGCGCGTGTTAACACGACTTCCAGGTACTCGGCTTCTCGCCTTCTTCTTCCCTCTTGGATGAATACTTTCCATAGTAGGTGCTTCCGGCTAGACCAGCGGCCTCCTTCAAAAAGCCTTTCGGTGGCTCGAATGCAAGGCCGACCGACGGAAGGAACGCGCGCGCGCGACCGCGAGCGCGCTAACGAGCGAGCGAGCGGGCAAAGCGAACTTGGAGAGGGCGAGCTATGACAGGTATATAACGCGCTGGAAAAATATTCGGTGATGGGGCGCGTGAGAAGGGAAGAGACTTTTGAAGAAACTATGAATGATCCTCCTACGTCCTTTTCTCCCGCACGGTTGCGCGCGCTCTCTCTCTTCTCTTCTCTCGGCCCTCCGTATCTCGTTTCCCTCTTTTTCTCTCATATACACCCGTTAGTCGGACGCTGGACAAATATTTGCTCGAATTCAGGGCGACCGCTCGTAAATTAGAGAAAGAGCGAGAGAGGACTCTGAAATTCTTCAGGGCCGTGCCCTGGTTGGTCCCTCTCCCCCTTTCCCTTCCCCTTCCTCCATCGACTCTTCCTCTTTCTCTTTGGTTGGCATCTCTCGCTTCACTCTTTCTCTCTCGGTTTCTCTCGTTCCCTCGTCCCACACGGTTAGAGCCTTTGCTCTCCGTCCCGGAGCAGCGCGCGCGGAGTCTTTGGCCTCGCCACAGCAGGAAATTAAAACGGCTCTCCTAAAGTAATGTTCGCCGCGCATCGGTCCCCGGCACGTTTCGCAGTTGCCCGCCCTCCCGCGATTTGACGGGAATTAATACCGCGCTCCTTTTCTGACTCTTCCACTCTTTTTGATCGTCTCGCACCGGTCTAGAAGGCAGCAGCCGCTCTCTTTGAGGCTTCCTTCGAGCATGCCAATGGAAATATGAAATGAGAATCGAGTTCTTCGCCGGTGCGCCCAATACTTTCATGGCAAAGAGAGCACCTTTCAGCGGCGGCAGGAAGTACGATCAAAGTACTGGCGCGTAGTTGGGTGTAACTTCTACGGGGACTGTACTTTTCGACGTGTTTGTCAAAGTCTCTTGATAGCTTTCGAAGAATCTTTTCGCAAACTCATACGATCACGTGGTCCGTTTTCATCGATGAGCTTAAAAATCTGTGCGTCACATAGACTTATTTTGGGACAAAAGACAACAGCAACGAGTCCGTTCTTTCAAAGCATTCTCGACCCCTCGTTAAATTTCCATTCGATTTTCCGTCTCGAGTCCTATTTTTATCTCGTGAATCATATTATTCGTATCTCGTCACCAACGGATTTAGTTCTCTTCCAACGAGAGATTCCAAGCAGTACCTCCGTAAAGGGTAGAAGGAGGAGGAGGAGAAGTAGAAGGAGGAAGAAGAAAAGTCTCGCACTTCGAGGGTCGCCACGGAAGGCCAACCGGACCGAGTCGGCCGACTCACAGAGAGAAATACCGATAGGAAGGAAACTTGTGACCAAATGGAGAGTTCGCTATCTCCCGCGAAGCTTGCGCGCCATAAGAGGGTGGGAATAAGGCAAGAAAGAAACGATCGAGATAAGAAAAAGTCACTTCCCATCCGATCCTGCGTAGATCTAAGCGTTACGTACTCCGATCGACTAGTAAAAGCGAAGAGTCGGTGAAAAAGAGATACTAGAAAAGGGAGGAAGGGAGAGAGAGCGAGAGAGAAAGAAAGATGATCGGCGTCCGTAGGAGGAGCGGAGGAACCCAGATGTCAGGGGGAGGGGGAGGATGGAAGGGGTAGAGAGTCGCCGGGTGGGGGTGGGAGCAGTGGCGATGTCCTAGCGAAGGTCACGGCCGGGAATGCGGTTTGCGTCCGTCGGTCCAAAGTGGCGTGCCGCGTTGCAGAGCCTCGCTCTTTCTCCGTTCCTCCCTCTCAATTCCCTCCTCCTGTCTCTCCTTTCCTCTCTCCCTCTCCGTCTCTTTCCGATTCCCTCAGGCTTGCTCGCTCTCCTCCTCTCTCCCTGGCAGCGCAGTGGCGCAGACTGCAGGAATGCACCAAATGCACCGCACTGACCGGTGCCCATCCCGTTCCACTGCTTCCACTTGTTTACTTCGACCGTGCTCTTCCCCCTTCGCGCCATTCCTCTTCTTCCCTTCCTCTTTCGCCGCTTCTCCTCTTCTCCTTCGATCCCCCTACCCTTTCACCGGTCCGAGTTACTCTCGCATCCTTTATGTCCTGCCGCGGCAGCCACCGCCGTCATTGTCGTGCCGTCGTCGTCTTCTTCTCCCTTCCCTTCGGCCGTCTTTTCCACCCCCGTGAAGATACGTTGCTCTCTTGCTCTTACCCTCTCTCGACACGTTCGAGCCCCTACGATGCGGTACGTGCCGATACACGCAAGTGCCTCGAAGACTTCGTGGGAAGTCCTCGAAGGTACGCGCGTTCGCGTCTTGCGATCGGAACGAGGGATAATTCTCATACTTGCACGAATTCTTCCTCTCGAAGGATTCGATTCGGAGAGTACGAGAGATCTCTGACGATTATCGTTCGATACGCCGATAGCACTTTGACGTTGGCCAACGATTAGCTTGGGATATGCATCGAACGTCCCCTTACCACGAACTCCAACCTGATTCTCCGGGAGGAGAATTCATCCAGAGTGTACCGGTAATTTCAACACCGAAAGAGACTCCGGGAGTAAATTGAATTCCTCGTCAAGAACGATAATACGTATTTCGGTAGACCACGATCGCGCCCAGTATCCATAAATATCAACGGATTTCACGAACGATAGCATTCCACAAAACGCAGGAATTCGGTGGATCCATCGTGGGTAGGGTGCTTTGGTAACGGGTAGTAGGGTGCAGGGACCTCCGAGGTTTGACGAACTCTCCGCTCGTCCTCCCCTCAACCTAGCCGAATCCCGGCGCAATTCTCTGTCTCTCTGGCCCTGACCCACCCAAAGGATGCAGTCACCCCCCTGCAGTCGATGGGGTGTGCCGGTGGGGAGCGGTCTCTGAACCGACCGAGCGACCGACCGGTGCGAGAATAGGAGGGTGGGCCGCCGCGCGTCGAGCGTCGACGGGGGTAAGAGAAAGAGGGTGTACCCGAAAGGTAATTTGTGTGCGTGCCCCGTGAACGTATGTATGGAGAGGTGCACGCACGCGCAGGCGGAATTCGTGCGTGAGTACATGCGTGTATCTCTCTGTACGCGTCGCGCGGAGCGGCCCGTTTAGCGGCGAGCCGACGGGGCTATGGTGGGGTCGCGGGGCGTTCGCTCCACAAATCAATACCCATTGGCTCCCGCGTGTGTACCAGCCGTGCACAACAGGCGAAACGTGTCACCCACCGACCCAAACCCAAAGGACGACATAGCAGCTGCACGCACGGCACCGAGCATATGTCGGCCGATGGCGCGCGCTCGCGCCACATCTAAGAAGATCTCGCTGCTGCGCGTTAGACCCGCTGCTTCCGGTCCTACGAAAAAATTTATCGAGCCTCCCCAACGTCAGCCATTCCGGCTGCCTTCGCTCGAAGCCTCCTCGACTCGTGTCTCAAATTTACTCGAGGTCTCGGCCGTCATTGGACTCGTCGTCCGCCCAAACGAAGGATTCTACCGTCGATGGTAATTCGGAGCGAATGAAAGAACGGCAGGAGAGACTAGAGAGATAGCGGAGATGCGTTCAGCGATGATTCTTTTCAAGCGACGCGACTTGCTCTATTGTTCCGACTGCGAGAGCTTACTACGCAATTACTTGGCAGCCCGCAGTAACGAATCCAATAACGATCCTACGACCATCTCCGCCGAGCAAATTTCTAATTTCCTCTCGTAGCGCCTCGCGTCTCGGCTCCGCTTTGAGCGAGGAAGACCGCGGGAATATAGACGAACGTCGACGATGACGTTTCCAAGCGCGAAGTTCACCGTCGTACCGTCAAACACCCGATTCGATGGGAATGTTGTTTGCGGTATGTGCGACGTCAAACTGCAAATCGGCGTTGAAAAAAAAGTTTTGGAATTTTAAAAAAAAACAACTGCAAGGAAAGAAACTCCGGAAATATTCTGTGTTTCAGACCGGACGACGAATCGCGCCACCACATAGAGTACCTTTTTTCGCACCCTCCTCGTCCTTTTTATCCTGACAAACGTGTGACAAATCGAGAATTCCGCGTCGAGTGGCATCCCGAGGCTAAAGTCCTCCGAAACTGCATCGTGTAACCGCGGTCGTGCGTCGTGCTTGCCCGCGTACATTCGCCCTCTTTTCTCTGTGTGCGTCGGCGGCGACGCTCGGGCAACGGTAGTGGGGGGCTTCATTCAGTGCGCCTCTCGCTCTCCCCGACGCGCATGCGCAGCCCGCCGAGCGTACACACGCTACTCACGCTGTGCTTCCCTTCCTACTCTAGCGTTCCCTCTCACACGTACACACCTTACGCAGGCGCACACCAACGCACGCGCGTACACGAACTTTGTACTCGAGCGTACGCGACCCTCTCTCACACTCGCGCAGGAACGGATCACACGAACGCGTTCTCTCGAGACACTGCGCAACGGCGCGACCAACGATCTCGCACACCGATATCTCGACGACGCGAGCGCGCGCCAGAAACGGCGATCAAGAGAGAGAAAGACGGAGAGCGAGCGGCGGAGAGACCGAAAGAAAAGGAGCGCATATGTCGAAGCTACGAGAAGAGAGAGGGAGGCCAGTGCGAACGGCCGAGTGACTGAACTGCACAAACGGCGACCACACGCCGCCGGCTCTTCGCCGTGCCGCGTGCTCGAATACGCGCGCATTTTCAAGATACTCCGCGCGCACTCTTATCCATCTTCCTTCTACTTTCGCGGTTTTCTTCGATTACCTCCCAACCAGATAGGAAGGAATTCCTAACATGCGAGTGAATCTACCCCGTTAAGGTGAAAAATTTCAGTCTATATTTTCAGTTTCTCTTCCTACGATTGCTTTGGAGCAGACGGATTCGTTTTTACGGGGGCGTGTATGGGTCGTGCGATAGAAACGCCACTTCGGGGGGAGTATTGCTAACGCGCGATACGATTACAAATTGGAAATGTACTTCTCCCGATACACGATTCGAACTTTTGAAGCTTTTACTACAAAATTGGATCTCGGTCGTGCAACGTAAGTCGATAAATTCCGATTGCAACGAGACACCTACGTCCCTTCGTAACGGAGCATAGTTTAGTCGGTGTGTTTACCCGCACTTGCATCGTCAGGAATACGATACAAACGAGGTAATAGCCGACCGAGCAAATTCTCCGTTAGGGATAATACCCCAGGCTTTACGTATGTACCTTCTCCGAGCTTGCCATTCTTATACACCGTGCGGTACGCAATTTCCGTGAATAGGAAACGAAGGAACGAACGAGGGAAAAAGTCGGATCAATTGCGGAACGAGAGGGACGAGATCGGCGAACATGCGACGACCGGTCGGCAGAAATTGCTCGGTCTTTCGACATATGCGGTCACGACAGATCGATAGGCTCCCGTTGTTTACAGCTGCGACTTTGCCGACAAAAGCGTCAAGCACACGGGCCACGAGGTTTCTTTATCGCTTACACGGTCCCGCATTAAATACGTCTCTCTTTCTCGGCTCTTCCTTCGCTGCTTCGTCGCGACCTTCTATCTCTCTCTCTCTCTCTCTCTCTCTCTCTCTCTCTCTCTTTCCTCCTCCACCTTCGTCTTCTTTGGAGCTGTCCTCTTTAGCGAGAGAACTCGATTCGAACCGACCCGACTCGTAACACGCGCCGCCTCGGCATTGCCTCGTGATGCATTGCTTCCGAGAAGCGATAGCACTCCGGCCAAGGCTCAACGCGCGGCCAGCTAGACGTAACTCCTTTTCGTGTTTCGACCTCCCGTGTTGCTCGCGCTAACGAACAACGCGACAGCTTTTCTCCACGATAACGTCCAAACCTGCCGCAAAAGATGTCGCCAGCGACGGGACAAGTTACCACGACTTAAATGAAATCGTAAATTCGTATTCAACCACGTCGAAGAATCACGAAGCACGACAGAGGCAACGACGACGGGAAACTCGTGAAAAGTGGGATAAATGTTGACCCTGAAAGCTTACGAGAAACGATACGAACGGCTAATTGCAAGTCGCAAGCGCAATTCTGAAGCGGTGCAAACGTGCGCGCAACTGTGTCGTTTCGCGTAGCGAGACCGGGACGGTGAAAAAGAGAAAAGGAGACAGTCCGAGGAAGGACGAGAGAGACGGGAGGCGTATAGTAGCCGGGACACAGAGAGAGCGGCGTAGTCGTAAAGTGCGGTAGAATGCACTCTGACGTAGGCTGTGTATTGCTTGGCGCGGCGCGCGGCGCGCAGCGCGTTGCATTCCCCTGCGGTGCATTGACTTTGCCTCCCCTCCTGCGCCTCGATCACCGAGCCACCCCGCCGCTCTCCCACCCTTTCTCTCTCTTTCTCTCTCTCTCTCTCTCTCTCTCTCTTCCTCTCCCTCTCGCCTTCTGTTTCTCTTTCTCCCGTGCACGCACACACGTTCTCTCTCTCTTCGTCTTTCCCTGCTGCTCGATGCACGCCGCCGGCCGCGCCATTGCACCCCACCGCCTCCCCGGTGCAACCGCCTCCCGGCACAACAACAACATTCCTTCTCTCTAGAGTCCCTTCGTGCCACGGAGACCCTGCTACCAGACTCTTCGTCTCTCTTCGTCTCTTCTCGGACAGCGCCGCAGAGAAGCACGCGCGAAAGGAGGAGAGAGAAGGAAATACGCGTTATGCGCCTCTCTGCGAAACTGGTCGCCCGCGAATCGCATGTGCGATCGACCTCATGGCCACCAGACGAGCTCCAGGCAGAAGTTTTGGTTGGTATATATCGGAACGGTATACATGCCGCTCGCTTCGATTTATCGACTGCCTGTCGTTACGAGCGGAGGACTCTGAATCTTCGGCTCACGGGGCGAGCGTGTTCCGATACCGCCGAAACTTTCCTTCGTGTATCGTCATTTCCCTCGCGCGTCCCTCTCAACTCCGTTAATGGATATCGTCGATGCAATTCGCAAAGTTTCACCGAATTATTTCTTCGCGGATTTAACACTGACTCCGCATTATCGGACGCTTCGTCGATCGGCCCATCGAGCGGAACGTTTCGTCGTTGAAAATTTGAACGTTGATGACTACGAAAGTGCAATTCCGCATTTGCGATCGTCCTCCTCCCTCGATGATGCGTTATTGAGTGCTTTACGACGGACTAATGAGCCGTAAAACTGTTTTCCGGTTCACGCATTGCCAAGATTTCTAAGAAACTGCTGCAATTAGCCGCTGCGACGATTTGGGCGTAACATAAATTTTGTTTATCGCTGCCTGGCAATATAATAATTAAGGACGGCCAGGTGTCACGGGTGGATGAACCTCACAGGCAACAAGAGGGCCGTAAAGGAGGAACGACGCTTCTTTGCCGTATCCTTTTCCAGGAAGTATTTCCGCCGACGTATTTTCCCGAGTTTGTTTGCCCTGTTCGAAAATCGATTCGGGCTACCGTCCTTTGAGTTATTACCCGATTTATTGGCAGTAATTATGCGACAGGTTTGTCGCTCTTAAGCGCAAACGATGGAACCGAAAGTGCAGTTAGAGAGTTTTTCTCTTTCTTGGGATAATGTGAAAATTAATAGTCTCGTGCACCTTTCTATCCTTAAATACCGTATTCCAACGTCGTATTCGAACGAAATCTATTTTCCGTGAAAATAGATTTCCGCTAAAATGGCATCCATCGATCCGTTTTCGTTATGAAACGCACCTTTAGTACCGTCGGATAAAAGGTATTATCTGTACTTTATATTAAACTAATTAAAGTTCGCGATCACCTGACAGCTTAATTACACGTTAGACTCTGACCTTCTATTAACGTCACCACACGTACCCGTAATGGATGAAAAGTAAAAAGTTTCCCACGGCATAAGCGGGAGGGGTTACCCTTCTCTCCCTTTCGTTCCCCTTTCGTTCCCCTTGCTCCGTCTCTCTCCCTCTCTGTCTCTCTTTCTCACTCTCTCGATGAAAAATCCCATTAACATAATAACGCAGATTTATGTAATAGCAATCCCGTGTCCTAATTCCCTCCCGGCGCTTCTAATTACCCGGCACTTTACTTCGCGCGTTCGAGTAAACTCGGATAACGAGTCTCGCGACTTAATTAAAAAAGTAAACGTTTCTTCGACCGTTTTATTACCGGCGGCCGAACGTTATCTCCCTGTAGATTACTACGAGCATTCCTTCGGGTGCGTAATATCGCGCAGCTGCTTAACTTTCTCCGGGACGAGAATTTGAAGCATAGGCCAGCCGATCTTATCGACCGTACAAGATTTAAAATCGTGGACACTTTCGGACCGGTACGTGCCGGGGACAGGTGTCTCGAAGGAGAGAAGAGGACACCGGGGAAAAACCCAGGAAGAAACCCAAAAGGAGCGCACCTAGAGTCCTTCGCTCCTCGAAATATTTGCCCTTCGTGATAAACCGCGCGAAAGGAGGCGCGCAACCGAAACTTTCCCCTCTCTTTGGCCCTTTCGACCATTAACGTCCTCGTGATCCTCCTTTCCTACGGACCCTTTTCTTTTCAACCGTAAACTCTCTGCCTCGAACGAACGGTCCGACGCTTATTGTCACCCAAGAGCGTGAAACCATAAACCAATTGGAGGAATACGCGCTAATCCTCTTGCCAGCTTGTTTCGCCTGCCATTCTCCTTCGTCTTTTTCCTTTACTTCTACCTCTTGGCCATCTTATTCTTACGTTTCTCCTCCCGTTTTCCCGCTCCGACTGAGCTTTCACGGCCTAAATAATCACAATTGTTTACCAGACTTCGATTCCTCGGGGCATTAATCGGATTTCAAAGCTCGCGAGAAAGCACACAAATACTCTGTACTTCCTCAAATGTCACACGCTTCATTTACATATCGATTGCACGTCTTCCGTTCTCCACTTTCGTTGCAGGAATTTTGCTCCGAATTTTTCCATCGCTTCTATTCCACATTCTCGAGAATTTATTTCCGACTGTTTTGGTACGAACATTGTAATTTTGCAGTACTGTTTATTTATATTTTGTACACGACATGTCAATATCGATTTTAAATATATAAAGAACTTACGTAACGAGACGAACGAAAGGGTGGAACGCGGACGTTCCCTCAAATTCGGCTCTTTCCATTGTACCATTTTCAATCCGCGTAATCTATCGTATACTTCGAACCGATTTATAGCTTCGTCGCACCGTGCCGAATCTTCGATCCGGTTGATGCGATAATCCTAAATATTCGAGGGATCTTAACTTCTTCGCTCGACAAATTGTGCTGCTCTCTCCCCCCCTTCCGCCTATTCTCTGTTCTCTTTCATTGGCATAATACGACATTAAGGTAGATTAATGGAATGCGCCGGCACGACAGATGCATCCACGCAACACGCAATTTTGTTCCCTTTTTTTCTCGCTTTCTTTTTCTGCCATTTCTCTCCGTCTCTCTTCGTGCTCTTTTCGGCCGACAGAGCGCACGCACCTGGCGAGAGGGCGCAGCTTTGCTCCCCTAAATTACAAAGGTCGAGGCCCTGATTTCACGTCCCTAGTGCCAATCCTCCCCGAGGGCATCTGGACAAAATTTTGTAATTCCGCGACGTTATCGATGCTGCCTCGAAATTTTCCCATTGTGTCGTTTCTTCCTTCGTTTTCTCTTGTGTCTCGTTCCTTTCTTCCCTTTTTTTCCCATCTTTCATCATTTTTCTTCATTCTTCCACCCACACTTTTTGAGAATATACGAAGTATTCTTCCCCGAACGTGTACAAGACCGATCGATTCTTACGTCGCGGACTTTTGATTCGTTCTAGGTCTACCCATTTTGTACGCGGCTCATCAAAATTCATCCTTCGCGCTCTCGGCAATGCGGACGCTTCCGAGAATTAAGGTTTTACGCGTTCTCTTCTCGCTCCTGATCTTCCTTCTGACTTTAACAGAAAAGGGTCCTTTTTCTCGGAAGGAACATGACCATCGGTGGATCAACCAGGTACAAGACAAAAATACTATCGGTTTTCATTATCATGACTATGGAGAATTCCCGCTTCCCGTTTTTTTTTTCTCCCCGTTTCTCATTCCAATTCGTTAGCGCGTTTGTCCTTTGTGAAACAATGGCCACTCGAATGGCAAGGACAGTGAAATGTTAAAAACGTCCAGAGAGAAAGAGGAAGAGAGAGAGAGAGAGAGAAGGCAAAAAGAGAAAGAGGAGGAGGAATAAAAGAAGCCTAAATAAATCTACGAGGTAGAAAAACCGTGTGAAGACGAACCCGTGGAAAGTCCCGTACGTGGAAGAGCCCGGTATCTCGTCGCGAGTTTCGAGTGATGGAACCCCAGCTTTTCGATCCTCGGCTCCCCCTTCGCAATAGAATGGACTGCCCCATAGAGGGGGTACGGGGCCACATTTCGGGCCCATGGGAATTTATCTTGTCTCGCAGAATTCATTTCTGGCCTTCTCGAGAAAAATGGATGGACAAATGTTTACTTAATGACGCTGACGGGGGACACAAAAGGGGCGGAAAGGAAAATTTATTCGTTCTCCACACGACGGGGGGAAAAACGCGCGCGGCAGTTTCGATGGAAATCCATTTGGCTGTCAGCGTTGATTATGTCGCATCCTGCGCGTTAACTTTTCCCATATTCCAGGCAATTTGTCGTTTTCGTCCTATTGTCCGGCGGCGTCCAATTCTCGGTAAAATGAGAGGAAGAGAATTCACGACGGTGTGCCGTTGTAGCGCTTTGGAAACGATACCTTAACGTCGCGCTCGCGCTTAAATGTGGGTCGCTCGTGTCAAAGACGAGGTCGAGACGGGTCTTTGTCGTTCGGTGACGGCTCGCTCCTTGAGATAACAGCTGACTTCCGGTGCCTAGAAAGTGCAGTCAACTTGTCCCCGTAAACTTCGTCGAGTGACATCCCGGTCGAACTTATTCCCGCTAATACTTTTATCGATATCGTTTCGTATTATCGTCGGTTTCGTTTCGTCCATTATTTGTCAAACGATTCCCCGATTTCTCTCTAAACATTACGTTTTATGGTCAAAAGTGACAAGAGCCGGAAATATATACGATCGACGTAAAAATTCCAATGCGCCGTGACAATTATAAAAAGAATTTACAATAATCCAGAGATAATTCACTCTCATAAATGATCGAACGATTAAATCAATGGATCGAATCACACTTTTATCGTTTCTCATGCGTCGATGAATTCGTGTTACATCCACCGAGACACCCATACCACAAATTGCTTCCACAGATCTATAAAGGCAGCGACGAGAATGCATCCTCGGACCTCGCAACTCCAAGTCTCAATTCGGAACCCTTTATCTAAACTCTCGCTGATTTATCCCCGGTAAATATTCATACCGTATCCCCAGTGGTGATTCGTTATTCAGCCGAAACCGTAGATCCTTCCCAAAATCTCTTCACCGGATAAAACGAAAACTTACAAGATTCATCTCAATGTCCATAAATATCTCCCATTATATTTCACGTTGCATCGCGAAATCAGCCTCGCAGAGGCGCGTTTCGTCAATTCTGTCTACTTCTTATCGCTTTCCTCCCTTCAGCGTGCCGTTATACCCCTTTCTCGAGCCACACGAAGAAACGACCGGTAAATCCACTTTTCTTCCTTCGGCAAGGATACGGCTGGCGCACATGCGAGTCGCATACAACGCGCAGTGTATCTAGGGTGTCTGCACGCGACATCGAAGATGCGATATATTTGGTCCTGGATTTTCCGGGCTCCGTTCTCCCTACGTGCTCGTAAAGAGCTAACTCCCTCTCATCGTTCGCCTCGACTCCTTCCTCCATCGTATTTTCACGTCCGACCTGTTCCCATCTACGGGGCTACGTCGTTAATGAAATTTCAGAGTAAACTGACGGTGATATCCGAAGTGTATTACGAGATTACATGGAGCAGGGTGCTGTTTTATTTTCTTTGTGTTTCATTAAATAATATACGGAGCATAGCCGGACTAGTGTTCGAAGTTTGCTGCGGCATTTTTCGATATTTCTTTATGTCCTTCCTCGCACCGGAAGAGTTCACCGTGGATACTATTTTACGTGGGAAATTTGTGTCAGCGGGCGATATTTTTGAAAATTCTGAGCAACACGTTGGTACAAGGAAAATCGGAGCTTACTGCGCGATATGAATCTGTATCATCTTGCTTGGATCTGAGATATCTCAAAAATGTCGGACAATGTAATTTCACGTTTTATACAGGCGCACAAGCTTGCAGGTTACTATTGTGGATTTATGTCATTTTCCATAGAGCCAATTATCTGTAATGGCATTAAAATGATCAATACGTTCTTATAACTTTCGAGGAAATACCGCAAGAAAAGTCAGTAAACGATCAATCCCCGTAAAAATCTCTCGTGACAGCCAGAGTTCAAATTTCTTCCATGAATCCAGAACAGAATTCCGTTTGATCGGTCGAATCTTCGACCCGCGAATCGCGAAAGTTCGATCTGTCAGAAGGAAGCGAAAATATTCGCTCCGTGTAAAAAGAAAATCCAATCCCCCGAGAGTCAAGAAACTTGCCGTCTTCTTTATCGATCTTACGTGCCGTCCCCGAGCGGGCTCATGCGCGCAACCTCGAAGTCAGCGCCCTTGCTTCAATTTTGGGCCAGGATGTGTTATTTCGTTGGCGCGAATCCCTTTCCAGGAAGACGCGAAAAGGGTGGGGAGAAGGATAGGCGCAAAACAATCCCTGTTCACGGGATCACGATCGGATCACGGCGTTCCCTCGGTGGCTTCCTTAGGCTCGGGAGAAGAAGCGCAACGGCTAACCGGGATCGTCCTGGTCTACTTCCTTCTTCTCGTCCTCGTCCTCGTCCTCGTCGTCGTCGACGTCGGCGACGGCGACAGTGGCGGCCATGTTTGCGCCGGCACGGTAGGCGTTTACGGGCGGTACCATCCCTCTTCCCGTTCTCCAACGACTTTGGAGAACGGCCTCCCCCACCCCCGCTAGTCCGGCAAGCTTCTGGTGGGGAACCGCCAACGATCTTCCGTTGGTGCCGGTTCTCTACCCCCCACTTCGACCTGGACTCTCCTCTGGCCTCTCTGTCCTCTCTCGCCTCTGTCTCTCTCTCTCTCCCGCTTTCTCCTCTCTGTCCTCTCCGGCGATATCTGGACGGCAGCGCGTTCGCTCGTTCGTTCTATCGGTCTCACTCTGGCTCCCGATTTCTCCCGAGTTCTCCCTCCGTCGGGCCGTCTCTCTGTCGGGCCATCTCCTAGGCGGCAGCAGCGTGCTCCACGTATCCCCCCCACGAGCAACCTCCTCGCCTCACCGCGTGCATCCGTCCACGCACCGTCCCTCGGAGAGGGTAGGCCGCCACCACCCTTCTGGAATCACCCGGTGGGGGGAAGTCTTGCCAGAATGCCAGACGAGAGAATCGAACTCTTCCCCCTACCGTCTTCTTCTTCGTCTTCTTCCTCCTCCTCTTCTTAGACTTCTTCTTCTTCTTCTTCTTCTTCATTTTCATATTAGCCTTCTTCGGTGCGCCCCTCCACTTTTATTGAGCCTTTTTTTTCCGATTCTCTTCTGCGCCGCGGTTATACCTCTGCTTCTCCCGACCACGGTTTGCCTCTTTCGTCCAACCTTACCGTTCTCATGGCTGACTGACAACCACTGCAGTATATTTTTCGATTTTTTTAAATCGCTATTTAATTTTCCTTCTGTCGTCGATTATTTTTGCAGTTTGCGTTGCAAGGAGAATCGAAATGATGGAATTCGATTAACGTAACGCAGACATTATAAGTATAGGTAATTTTGCATTTGTTTTTGTTTTTTTTAATGGAAAATATGTTCGTTAGACATTAAACACGTGAAAGTTGAAGGAAGATTCCCCAACCCTTCGTCTCGCCCCAAAGTTCGAGCTTGATTATGCGGAATCGAAGGGCAAGAAGTTCCTCCTCCGGTCGAATGTCCGGAGCTTGCGAACGATTAAAGTTTCTTACCATTAGCTCCTTGTTAAAAGTTTTTTCCTCCCTGGGCTCTTAGTTCGCTCCTCTGTTTGGAGAATCGTTAATTATCATCTTCGCACCGCGAAAGGTATTTTGCGCGCCGCCTTCGATTTACGTTGAAAGATCGCGCAATTATTCCCGGATAAAATCACTTCGACTTCCTTCGCATCGTTCTCCCGTTTCATTTTTTTTATTTATTTTTATTATTTTTCATAATACAGCGAACACGTTCGTAACGAGTTCTACAATATAAGAGTCCTCGTAAATTTCCGCCCGTAGCCTTTGTCCTTTGTCTAACGGCCGGATTGGCTCCGACAAAGCGGATACACTTGGGAAAATGGAACTTGATCGTGTATTACGTATCCGTCGAAGTGAAATGCATGCAGCTATGCATGCAACGCCCGATTAATATCCAGCGAGAATCTCCAGCCGAAGATAATCGAGAACGATTAACCCTGTTTATTCTTGCTCGAGTGTTCCGGGGGAAATACCCTCAGACGTTGGGGATGATTTTACCATGATTAAGACATTACTTGGTATTAATCGCGCGATTGATGTAATGCTTGTAATCGCATGGAGGCAATGTATGAATCGATGTTGTTTGGGACTTTACTTTTAACTGTTGTGTGGTAATTTCACCCAAGATCTACGATTTTAGAGGCATAATAGAGACCATAATATACGGTACACATGGCATGGGAAAAATTTCCCATTTGCATCGTAGCTCTAAATACGACAGAAGACCCGCAGTACCGTGCATTTCCGCGGGCAGCAGTTTAACATTGTACAGGGCGGAATTTTCCGCGGCTGGTGACGAAGTACGATCGTCATCCGCGGAATATTCCGCTTGCGAATGAAAATGGATTAACCATAGCCTTCCATAGGCTACGGCCTATAGTTATTCATAGCCCCATAATTCGTTCGTTTGTTCGGTTATTTTGCGGTTCCCTGATTCCTTACGGCAGAATTCGAATTTTTTGAGCGCCATTTATAATTTGCAAGCTTTTATTAAATCTTGGATGTGATCTTGAACTTGTTTTTTTTTGTAAACTGTGTTGTATACATTCTACAAACTCTGATAATATAACTAAATTGCCAAAACTAAATCGGCGAACTTGAGATGCTCTGGAGAAACAAATTAACTGAGTTGTTTATTTTATTTTGTTTACAGACAGGGAGTGGGGAGAATATTGGTAGAGATGTTTCGCACTGCCGTCAGCAATGGAACGAAACTTGCCGTCGACGATGTCATGCAACCCGTTCTGCTAATGATCGAGGACCCTGGTAAGTCGAAGGACTCATTCTGTATTTAATTGATAGAATAATTAACAACTTTAGTCGATAAAATTGTTTGACAAATTGCTGCATGAATGTTGCAATTTACACGAATACCATAAAGAAAAAGTGCATGCACATCTGCCGTTATTACTACCCATGCAAATACACCATTTCTTTTCTAATTAGTAATAACCCTTCGTGATCGTACGACAATGAAACGTCTCCGATACTTTGTACGCAATGTGATAAAAGTCTAACATAAAATCCTCAAACTTCTTTATCATTCCTTCGTTTAATTAAAGCAAGGAAACTGCCAATGTTCGTATCAAACGATTAATTAACTTCTGCAAAATTGGCATCGAGGGAACGCAAAGAATAGCAGTCTCTTCGATGTTTATCGCGTCTCGCCCGATGGAACTCGCAGAATTTGACATTGTCACTTAATAATCACGTAACCTTTAAATTAATCCATCCACACGACCCTATGTAACACTGCAATTGTCCCTCTTAGTTGCATACAAACTTTTACCAAAACATCCGATGCGAAAGGATTGGAAATAATACTGAGCCAAATCCTGCGCATCGTTTAATGCACGTCACACCGATCGTTCCAGCTTCTGGCGAACGCACGGTACCACGCTGATTTTAGTTTCCTGCTTTATCGTATGCTTATGCAAAATTCGTGGCGTCTGTGTCGTTGCGATAGCTGAATTCGCAAGGTAACATTTGCACAATGCAGATCTTGTAAAAAAGCACCGTGTAAATTTAACTAAACACCGTAAGCACCCCTAAACCTTTTAGCACCTATCTTTGAGACAAACTTCGAACGAAAGAACACTATTGCAGAGTACCGAAGAGTATGTATTACCACGAATTATGCTATTGTCGAGAGAAAAAGTAACGTTTATAACGTATACGATCTTTATGGGAAAACTGGTCGCAATTCTTTGCACATGGTTCGTCTGGTAGCTCTGTAAACAACGAACCACGATATTTCATTATATTCACCTTGGCAACGAAAGAACCGATTTGTACGTTGCCACGATATATAAATGATTTCGTAATTTCACGTATGACAATCATTGCACTTAGTACACTATTAATTCTCCAGCATGACACCAGCACCTTGATAGAATAAAACGTAATATCTATCGATATGATATATATTAATCGATTACAAGATCCTCCCTTAACTCTTCGAGGCACGGCGGGATTAAAAGCGTCCCACCTCTTTGATGCATGAAGATGCACGGTGGAATATTTTCGTCCCACCTCTAAAATTTATATTATCATTTAACTTTGTTAATAAATATAAACCAACTTTATTCAATTAAAAAAAAATTGGCTGCGCAACATGGGTCATTTTATTTTCTGAATTCCCGTGCCTCAAAGAGTTAACACGTTGAATTGGAGGTCACAAGTGACCGGCGATATAAAGTACAATGATATTTCTTTTAAATTTTAAACTGTAACATTCAGGAATTTCCTAATAATAAGTTTACTTTTAACGCTTGTGCTGTGTAGAGATGTGACTTTAATAGAAAAAGTTGCATTTCAGTAGAAACGATGAAATCAGCAAAATACGGTGGACATTCAACGTGTTAGTCAGTTCTATTCCCTGTACTTAGTAATTGCTTAATTAGAAACGCTTAATTAGACAACCTCCCACCTTGCACAATGTTAAACAATTTACGATCCCACGTATTGTACGGTGCTGAAAGTAAGTCACGCGCAAATAGTTCGAAAGAAATGTGAGTCTGATTGGTCAAAGTGGAAGAAACACGACTTTTATCATGCATTTTACAGAAATAACGTGCTATTTGCTAATAAATGACCATACATTTTCTAAAGAATTTCATTCGAAAGTTTTCGCGGTCCAAATTCAATCCGAAATCGTCGTACTTTCCGTGGCACTCGGCCACGGTGCCATATTTAGAAACGATCCGCGACAATTTCGGGCCTCTTCCTCTTCTCGTTCCTCCTCACTTCGGGGAGAAATTCCTTTTCGGGCGTTTCGCCATTTGTTTTTCCGGGCGTTCGACGTGTTTCCTCGAACGAAAACAGCCGACATAGACGAGAGAAACTTAAAAATAGCACGGCAGGCGGGTGCGCCTTCTTGAGAGAAGGCAGAACGTTTCGTATTATGGGGAGCAAAAGATGAAGGCAGTTGGGGTTGCAGACGAGGCTGCTACTCTAGGAGGTGACGACAAGATTGTCCCCACTTCCGGTATAGCGCGTGCCTCGCCGGAAATCTCTCGTGGTTTCCATATACGTTACGAAGTATTTATACGTAGACACTTTGAACGACTCGCTTCCACGCACGTCCCACTTTTATCCGAACGTTTTTTTTCTCGGGTATTTTTTTTTAACGCTAAATCTACCAAGATAGTCACGATAAGAGGTTCTCAATTTTTTCGAGGAATCGTTCGAATTTGCGGTACCGCAATTCCTTTGATTCTCTTTGACAATTAATCTGGTCTGTCTTAGAAAATGTAGACAATTAATGTTCAACAACTTTCTTCCCCGTTCATTCAATTTCTTTTGAAACACTTATCTCTTATTTCAAGTACGTAACAGATGGTCCAAATACTATAGATGAATTTTGACTAATTCTACGGTAGAGATGCGAACTTAAACAATTCTCCGAAGGGTAAATCATTCTGAGGAGTGAAAATTGCACCAATGTTTCGACTCTTATGAAGATGATTTCACTAAGAATGAAATTGAAATGTTTCCTTTGGATATTGAGAAAGAATTGGAAAACGTTTTGCCATTCTACGAAGAAAAATGTAGGGCATACATGGCGAACGAGGAGGAACGAAGGTAAAGGCAGGGAACGCGTGGGAAATACATTTTCTGCGGTTTCTCTCTTTAAAGTAAGCGAGGAAGCGTGGTGCTCCAGAGGTCATCCACAAAGTTTCCGTCGATGAGTATCTACGCCGAAACGTCGCTCACAGTCGCCGAACTTTTGAAAAAGCAGCGGCACTCTGACCACGGTGATCCTTCCGCGAAAAACGTTTTCTTTTTACCTGAGCCGCTTCGAGGAAACGTGGAAAATGACGCGCCACTGCGTTCTTCATCCCACTAATGGCCCCTTTCTTTTCCGAAGCCTTCGAAAATTCTTTAAAAGCAGCCACAAGACGCTCGCCACGTGAAACGCCGTTTGTTTTATTTCGTATCCTTAATACAGGAATCCCCTACTACAAAAGGAATCATAAGAATTGCAAATAACACGTACATACCTACCACGAATCGTTCGCGAGTCGCCATTTCTTCCGGAGATTAAAGGTACTCTCCTAGAATATACGTGAGCTAGAAAGAAACGAGACTTTGCCTACGTTCGTTCTTTCCATCTCGATATTTCTCATCATTTTTCCTCCTTTTCTTATCCGCAATTCACCTCGTTTCACAGATTCTTCCTTCCATCTTACTCTCTCTCTGTCTCATTTTCAATACTTTCCATCATTCGCATTTCGTCTCTTGGACGTTTTCAGAATTCTCCATCGTTATTGCTTTCCTTTTCATTGTCGACATTTCTCATCGTTCCTCTCTCTGTCACCGTTATTCCCTCCCATCTTTACAGTTTCCTCCACATTTTCCATATTTCCCATCGTTCTTACAGAGGATCCTCACGATTGCCAGTTCCCCCGACACGCGATCCCTGTAACAGAAACTCGAACCCTCCCCCGTATTTAGGGAAGTCCCTCGCGGAAGGGCATCCCGCGGCATCCTCAAATCGTCCCTTTCTAAGGGCAACGAGCCCTAAGGAACGGTGCATCGCGATGCACGATCCCAAAGAGTGTCATCCCGTGCGCCCCCGGACTATTTTTAGGAACGATCCACGGAACATCTTGCCCGTAACACGTGCCGCCATCGGTGTTTTTCCGTAGGGCGATATAAACGAAGGGATAGGGAGATGAGGAGGAGAAGGAGGAAAAAGAGGGTCGTCGAGGGAGATTCGGGAGACTCGGTGATTCGGGCACGCGACAGGCGCGCTTTCTCGAGGCATTCACGTATTTTTGGACACGCTTCGATGGGAGGAAGGGCGAGCGTGTAACGCGCCTTTTCCTAACGATTGCTATGACGCCAGTTGTGTCACTTTGTAAGGCGTTTTTCACCGGTATCCCTTGACTTTTCTTGCCATCTGCGAGGATTTAAGAAACCTCGAATCAGCCCCGAAGCTCGACCGAGACGGGCAAGCTGCTCTTTTGACAATACGAATGAAATAACGTTGTTTCACGCGGCCATTTCAAAGGATATGAACGCTGAAAGTAAATACATTCGATGCCATGAACATCAGGTGAATTAACGATGAATCGATTAAATTCAGAGTGAATTTGCGAAACTTGAAACCTGCTCGAGTTTAATGGTTTTAACGAGGTAGAATAGATTTATGCCAGAAATCACGTACAACCTAATAGTCGCATGTCGGAGAAAAGCTTTTTTTCCGTCATTGTCCATCATTATCGAAAAGATCGAATGCTAAAGATGTTCCATCCAGATCCGTTCCGTAGAAACGAAACAACGTTTACTGCAATGCGTCTCGTAGATCTTTCAGCTCCTCTGCAACAGCAATTTCACAGAGATTGCGGCACTCTTCGGTCGTTTCCAGTCATCGCTCCATCTAAACGAATATCGGTATCCGCGAAAAGAGTACCGTCGATTCTCTGTTAACTTCTCACGTACGTGAAAATAGAATTTTCCAAAATAAATGTTGTATTCGTCATCGGAGGGAAGGAGAAGAACGGTGTAACTGCGAAGTTAAGAAAAAGCAAAGACGTTCTCGCCGAGACTTAAACGCACCGCCAGTCCATTCGCAGCGGAGGACGAAGAGGATCACCGGCATTGGGAATCCTGACGGAGCACAGCGGGATATTTTTGGCGGGATCTTCGCCGGACAGAAGGCGCAAGGATGCAGTAGGCGGAGAAGGAGATAAGACCCGGCATGTGATTAATGGACGGAGGCTGTTCGAGTGCACGGAAGAACGTCGAAGAAAGAAAGAAGGAAATCGACATCCCCTCCTTCGCGAAGGAAGAAGAAGAGACACCAGTGCTACGGAGGAGAAAGAGAAGGAGGAAGAAAAGCCAAGCGCGAGTCCCAGTCCTCCACAGAAACACGGAAAACGAAGGGCAAGGAAGGGAAAAAGGCCTCTCCCGGAGCACGTGCTGAGATCGTGGGCCCCACGAAGCGCCCGCGAAAACGGTCGAAAACGAACGAGTCCCGTTTTGCCGCCAATTTCCCCCACCACGCCCCCCTTCCTCGTGCCCTTTCCCTTTAGAACTCGTAGGGCCCTAGCATAGTGGGATAGCGACCCTAACTCCCCACTCCATTCTGGAAAATTCAGGCAAACCGGGAAGGTGCGCTTCCCGCGACCGACAAATCGCCTGTCCTCAGTCGCACCCACGCTCTCCCGATGGAAACGTGCCACTTTTCTCGAGCCTCCTCGACTCTTTGATCCTCGAGGAAGTTCCCTCCGCAAGGATTCTCGCGTTTCGCGAGTGCGCGACTTTCGCGGAATGCCCGCTCTACTTTTCGCCCGTTTACTCGCGGAAATTTAATAATACATTTCCACTTTTCAACCAACGAATGGTTCGTTTTTATTTGCATTTTCTAACAAGTTGCTTCATTGTGCGGTACATTCACCTATAAGTTCACGAGGTTAAAGTGAAGCGGGAAAATGGAGCTTCCGTTTGGAACGTGTGAATGGAAGTTTGTGATCGTTTTAACGGTACAATTTTATCGAATATTTTGTGCTCGGTAGTTGACGTTAAGTGATTCTCGGGTAGGTAAGATTTTTCGGGAAGTTATGGAATTCTTGTCTGGCGGAGTAAAAATGGAGTGTGCGATCACGGAGCGGTTTTCCAGAAATTCCAAGGCGGACAAAGACGTCTCTCGCGAAACTTCTCGACGGTACGTTCTCATCTTCATAAATTATTACTTAGGGACGATCGCTTCGTTCTCAGGCAATAAATATAGTCTTCCACGATGTAAAGTCGTCAATGATACACCGAGAAATTGAATATTCAAAATTACAAACGGCGAAGGCAGAAACGAGCGAGTCGGCATCGTTTTGCCGCATTGATTACAACAACGTTGCACCTGTCCAGTTAAGTGGTCGGTCCGAGGCTGCTTCACTAATGACCAATGGGAAATTTTCGTTCTTTATGGGGCCCGAGGTTGGAAAAAAGAAGTTGAAAGGTGCGAGTTCTTCTAATCGTCAGGGGCGCCAGTTTGCGACGCCCTTTTTCATTCAGGTATTTCCTGGAAAAAGGGCGACCCACCGGTCAAGAATAAAACACCCCAAGGTTGAGAAAACGCCGAAGAATGGCACCCTGCCTTACCCCCGTGTTTTCCATACATCCGATGCGCGGTTGGACCTTTGATTTCCGAGTCGTCAGTCCCAAAGAAACTATCCGATTTTCCTAGAATACTGCAAATTTCCCGCACAAAGAATATTTGCAAACAATAAGATAACTGCTGCAAAACAATAAACGTGATATAAATAAAATACCGCGTTCCGTTTGTCCGGAACCTATCTAAAGCGATAGGTCCCGGGCGAAATGACCATAAGAGTTAAAGTCGAAAAAATACCAAAAAAAATAAAATACCACGTTCTTTGATTAATGAAGAACCCCCGCCTCGTTACTTCCACGATTCTCAAACTTGACGAATTCAACGAAAAAAAAAAAAAAGAAACTTCCTTATATTCATTCCGTTCCGTAAGAAATATTAATCTGCCTTAAGCGTTTAAGATTCGCCGAGAATAATATTATTAAGAAGTACGGTCGATCTTTTCATTTCAGACGCCCAAGTCCGATCAGACTTGGTGGAACAACTTCCCCAGGTAGCGATCATTTGCCAAGAAGCACCGCACCTTTTCGGCGACGTTCTCCACGATCATCTGCTGGGGATTATCATAAAATTTCTTCGGGATACGGATAATCAGGTAAATATTTATGAGACGCAATGCGGGCTCGATTCGCGGCTATTTAATAACTTCTTTATCGCGCTGGCGATCTGGAGGCTCGACGTCTCGCCGAACACGACGATCGTTTTGTAGAGTGGAGAGTAAAAGAAGTACCGTAAACCCGATAAGAATTATAGAGCTATCGACGAATTCTTCTTCCGTCTCTCAGGTACGACAGATGGCCCAGGCAGCGATACTAACACTAATAAAAAGGGGACTCTTGGACAACAACACGGTCGAGGTCAAAGTCTGTCCAATAGTAAAAATGCTGTCGTGTATGCATGCCGATTTCCTTAACTCAGGCATCTCCGTAAGTTTCCATCTCGCTTCACTATCAATGATACTTTGTACGAAACTTTTCCGAACCTTTTATTCTCTCACTGCGACCGATCACAGGAGAGACGCATCGTAATATCACGATATTCAACTACACGTGCGTTGTTAAGTTTACGACATACGCTTGAAGCGATTTAGTTATTTTATATAACTATTACTAGATATCGTATAACATAGATTATTGTAGATCTTTCCTATTTTATTTGTCTCTAGATCCGACTCTGCGGTTATGCGAACTGAATTGTTATATTAATTTATATAATTATCATTTAACAATGTATCGAAAAGATTCTTGTACACCATTTTCCCCCTTGTCGCTACTCTATTTCATTATTTTCACGACGAAATAGCCTCGAGTTGCAAGATGTAGACTTTTAGTTTACAAAAAGAACGCTTTTATGCTAATGAATTTTCGTCAAACCCGCTAAGTCTATCGTCATTCTATTAATCAGCGATCGCTCGTGCGCGTAACTACGTTGTCTTATTAAGCGCGCATATCGAGGTCGTAATTTATCGTTCGACCTTCCGTAACATCGACGGATTCCGTTTGAAAGACATGGGTAGTGAGATGTTCTCACGCTATCGCGTCTCACTATCTTGTCTTTCATCCGGCGTTCGTTGCCGCAGCTACGTACGTCGACATCGAAGCTCGACGAGAGAGTTTGGTGTTCGGAGAGCAAAAGAATCTCAAGGGTTATCCCATGGTCGCAGGAAGGAAGCAAGGATACGAGGAATCGAAGACCAGGAAACGAAGACGGAAAAAAGAGACCTGCTCTGATATTCGAGGTTGCGAGAGAAAAGGAGGAAAAATTGAAAACGGGTTCTCCTTCTGCACTTTCGGAGAGATTAGAGCTCGATACAAAAGAGGAAAGCGTTAATACACGATACTAACGAAGAACGAGAGAGAGAGCTTCTTGGCTGGGACATGCTTTTACCATCAAAGTTGGTTTGTCATAGAGATCGACTATCACAGCCAGCTTTGATGAGCAAAATTGTGTCCGTCCTCGGCACGGAATTTGGTCAAAAGAGAGAGGGGGAGAGGGAGTGAGAGGGGCGAGAGATAGAGGAAGATAGGGACGGAGGGGGGAAGTGATAGAAGCGCAGAAATAATTATAGAAGGACGTAAAATAGCTCCCTACGATCCTCCCGATATTACGGGATAAGAAGAGGAAACGACGGCAGAAGAGCAAGCCACGGAAATGCGTCTGACGAGGAAAGACGAGGGTGAGTGGAGACGTAGGAGGGAAGGAGGCAGGGTATCGAACGAGCAGCCAGTGAAATGAAAAGTACCTTTTGCGGTCCGATACATCAAATTGGTTGTGGAATGTTTCGAGTCATATCACAGCCATTTTGATGAGCTTGGCCCGCAGAATCGATCGTCGGGGAGTGTTCGTGCGCCATCGAGTGCACTTAGTGTCCGCTTAATTAATAATCACCCACGTCGCCCGCGAAGACCCATAAAGGAAGGTCGTCTAAAAGAGAAAGATAGAGAACGGTATCTTCGCGATATCGCCATCGTGCTCTTTCCTCTTGGTGAAGTCCTTCGATGATTTTTACCGACGATACGATCCTTTTACCGTCCGCGCGGTTACCGCCGTCCTTACTTTTCGAATGATTGTTCGCAGGCACGAAACGGTAAAGCCGTGACGTTGCAACGTCAAAAGAAGACGTCAACGAGACGAGGAACGCGATCCAATCGTCAAATTGGTTGTGGCGTGTTGCTTTTCTTGATTTCATATCACAGCCATTTTTGACGATTTGGATCGCCGTTTTTTACATCGGCCGTTGCCTTTGAAGGGGAAGTGCCAACAGGAGCGAAAGTTGGCGAGATGAAGTTGCGACCGTTGGGAAAACGGAGACGCATTGGACGCACGCATCGCTCACAAAGTGGCAGTGATATGCTGACGCGAGTGTTCATATCACAGCCAGCTTTGATGAGCGTTGCGGCGCTCTATCGTTCGCCGAAGCTTCGAAACGAGCGCGAAAAAGACACAACTTTCATCGGGCCTCGAAAACCTACGGTTTCGAGATACGATTCTTTGGATGTGTATTTTGTTCGAAGTTCAGTTTAATATTATAGAATTAAATCACTGTAGCTTATCGAGGTACGTACAACATGTACCACGTAACTTTGTCACGTTACAAATTCTCGTTCTAGTAGAAAATTGGAAAGAATAAATAGCTAGGTGGTACACCCTGTATACGTGGTCAGAGTTGAACTTATGTCTTTGCGATGCAACGAGTTAACCAGCGTACGTTGCTCTTGATTGGCTATTATGTCGACGATCTTTGTCTTTTTTAAGTCTTTCGCTGAGGAAGTCGCTAATTTAGTCTTAATATTACAAAACTCTTTGATATTCGACGTGGTAATAATTTGACTACAGCAACTTTTTCCAGGTCTCCGTGGACTCGGCTGTTCCTCCCATCAGAGTGGTTGTGATGTGGTGCCTTCGACTCATATCACAGCCAGCTTTGATGAGCGGAACGGTACGATTTATATCTCCGTCTACACTAAAACTTCCAAGAGGAATTCACTCATTGGCAAGAATATTTCTTCTATCGAATATGTATTTATCGAATATGTATTTATCGAATATCTACGTGCGAGAATCCTTACATCAAGCGTATAAATTAAAAACCAGGGCGAAGGATCAACTTGAAAATGCGACCACGTACTTTGTGTTTAATTCCTTCGTTTCATTATTGAACGATCTTGTGAAATGTTCGTGAGATGTATATCGTTGTGTTGTGTCGATCCGCAGCTCATGAGCAAGGTGGCACCGCTCATTGGCAAAGAGCTGACAGAGACGGTTTTTCTGGACACATACATCGACCTTTGCGAGAACAAAGAGTCATACGTAAGAAAGATATGCGTCTCGTACTTCGGCGAACTGTGCCTGGCTGTCAGCAGAAGGACACTCTTTCGAAGGCTGGTAAGTTTGCTACTTTACTCGACGATATATCAAACTCGAGCTTGAAGAAAAAATATATACATATATATTAGACGACTTCGCGCGAGCCTCGAAGTCTATCTAATTATTATTTGTCGTCTCTTGTAGTTTCCGACATTCGTCAATTTGTGCTGCGATACTGTATGGGGGGTACGGAAAGCATGCGTCGATGTTATGATGCCGGTTTCTTGCTGCCTGACTCGTCAACATCGGCGATTATTGTTAGCAGAAATCCTGGCGACGTATTTGATCGACGAGTCGAAAACTGTCCGGACGTCTGCCTTTCAAATTTTAGGACCATTTATATCAACGTTCGCTAAACAGTTCACCGAAGTGTCGTACAATCAGCAGGGGGAATTAGTGTTCACCAGGCAACATGATGCTAATTTAAGGTATCGTGACAGTGCTCTTTTTCTCGTATCTTCTTGTAGGATCTTAATTTAATCATAAGTTTTATTAAAATCCAATATATATAAAGTAAGTATATTTAAGTAGTATATAAAACGAAGTTAATAGTAAATTTTCTCCTTTCGCCTTTCGTCTTTCGTCTTTCGCCTTTCGTCTTTCGTCTTTCACCTTTCGTCTTTCGCCTTTCGGCTTTAACCTTCCTTCGCCGATCGCTTACGCACAACGACTGTCGCTCGGCTCTATCCGTTACCAAAACAAACAACACTCGCATCCAGCATTCATTCTACGCACTCTTATACAGATCATTCTTTCTTTCTTTCGTTCTCTCTTTCTCTCTTCCTCGCATCCCACACTCGGCCCTCCTGCGCTAAACATCTGACCTCAGATGTTTGACATCACCATATTCGGTCGTTTACTTCACTTGTCGCACTTGTTCGATGGTCACGGTTTCGTTTATATTGCGCACCGATGCTTGCATTTTTTTAATTTAGTACGTTTACAATATGTGAAACAATGTCGCCGTTCACCATGTTCTTTACTTCGTTTTTCAGAATCCGCTGGTTCTTTGTCTCTCTCTTGCATCTCTTTACGCTGCTGTTCAATGCTCATTTTGAGCTTTAGCTTCGCTTGCTCGATAAGTTGCACCTGTCCGGCGAGATCATCGAATTCTTCTTCCTGGTCTTCTTTGGTTCTCTTTCCTAACTCGTGCCCTGTTTCCTTCAATTGCGCCTCTTCTTTCTCGATTTTCGTATCAAAAATCAGCTGCTTGAGTTCCTGACTCAAAGTACGCAGTCTTTCTTCTTTTAGCTCGATTTCTAGCCGTGCATCACTCAGATTCTGCTCGATCGCGATCTTCTCCGCAATTGCTACTTCCTTTTCTCTAGCAAATCTTTCGGTCGTCTGTTGAAGATTCTTATTAATCTCGGTTAAATCTCGAAGCTCTCGTTCCAGTCGCAAACGCTCGGATGTTTCTACGTCGATTCTCTTGGCTGCCAGGGTCAAAGTTGAATACTCCTCCGGCAAATCAGCTGTCATTTCGCTTAGCTTAACCTCTAACTTATCATTATCCTGTTTTAAATAATCGCGTTCCTGCTCTTTAATATATGACAAATCTAATAATTTCGACTTATTTAAACAATCTATTTTATAAACTTCTGGCATTTCCGGATTATCAAGTTTCGAAATCGTAACATTCCCACGTTTTAAAATTACTTCGACAGTATTCAAAAAATCAGAACCAATAATTAAACATTGTTGCATCAAGACATCGGAAACTACGTGCAGCGTAACATTGTACGGTTCGCCATCTATAACGATATTCACCTGCGTTTCACCTAAGGTTACATTGTCGCTTGAACCAACACCGCGAAACGGAATAACGCGTTTCTTCAATTTAGGTGCACCGATTTCTACGTACTTATCTGAACTTATTAGGCTTAGGTCACTCCCGGAGTCGATTAAAGCTAGTATTTGTTGTTCATTTATTTTCACTTCCTTCAGATGCTTTTTCGGTTCCGCTTGTATCGCGTTACAGCTTTTCTTCTTGACTTCGTCGCCTTCTGTACACCTTGTTGAAATATGCCCAAACTTGTTACAACGGTAACATTTGACACCTTCGCCCTTCGACGGACAATTCACGCCCATGTGGTCATTTGCACCGCAGTTGTAACAACGTCTCCATTGCAAAGATTGCGCCGTAAACTCTCTCGATGACTCAGGTTGCGCCGTAAACTTCTTAGATGATTCAGATTGCGTCACAAATTTCTTCGACGTTTCGTCAATTCGTCCGCCGTGTTTTTTCTTCATGTTTGACTTCATGGTCTCGTATTGATTTAGTTTGACTTTTAATTCACGTATATTCGTAGCGCCGTAAAGAATAGATTTGTTTGGCTCTTCATCGTCGATCCCGTCAATAATATATTGTATGATCGCATCCGTTTCCATATTAGCCTGTGCGGCAATTGCAATCATCGCGTATACATACTGTTGATAAGTTTCATCGCACTTCTTTCTCCTTCTGCACAGCTCCTTGTGTATCATATTACTGTTCACTTTATGTCCAAATTCTGTCTCCAGAGCGGTTTTCAATTTTTTCCATGTGCCACCGCATTTTGCGTAGTTTAAGAACAGTTTTGCAGATCCCCTCAATAGTCTTCTAGCGTATATCACTGTTTGAATATCATTCCACTGGCATAACTCCGCAGTGTCCTCGAAATCCGCAATCCATCGTGTAACATTCATCGTGTCGTCACCACTAAACGTATCCATAGATTCTTCTACGTCTTTGAACGTCGGAACGTATCTTGCTTCCTCAGCCTTCTCTGAACAAGCTTGCGAAGAATCATCGATTAATTCCTCATCCATCTCTTTGTCTAAAGCTAGAGCAGCTTTTAATCGCGCTGCTAAATCTGACTTGTTTCCTGTAGTCTTCAATTTTCGGAATCTTAACGCAGTTTTAAGCTCTTCTAACTTCATATTTTCCACTGATGTTTCATCCATCGTTACTTTTTGTTGTTATAATCACTTTTAGACACTTTTAATCGTTTTCAATCGTGGACGAGCCCCCAAATGTAGGATCTTAATTTAATCATAAGTTTTATTAAAATCCAATATATATAAAGTAAGTATATTTAAGTAGTATATAAAACGAAGTTAATAGTAAATTTTCTCCTTTCGCCTTTCGTCTTTCGTCTTTCGCCTTTCGTCTTTCGTCTTTCACCTTTCGTCTTTCGCCTTTCGGCTTTAACCTTCCTTCGCCGATCGCTTACGCACAACGACTGTCGCTCGGCTCTATCCGTTACCAAAACAAACAACACTCGCATCCAGCATTCATTCTACGCACTCTTATACAGATCATTCTTTCTTTCTTTCGTTCTCTCTTTCTCTCTTCCTCGCATCCCACATTCTTTTATTTCTACTGTATCGTACGATATCTTTTTACATTCTCATTAAAAACGGTTTGTTTGCAGTATACGATATTCGTACGACGGTATATTCCCCATGAAGTGCGCCATAAGAAGTCACATGCTCGATACCGAAGATTGTAATTCCAAGGAGAACTACAATTCGTCCACGATAAGACAGTTTATCGAGAGTAACGATTTAGAGTGCCAGGAGGATATTTGTAACATAAGAGCTTACAAGTTTAAGGTAGATAGGAACACGATTAATGAATTCATCGTTATTCCATCTCCATCGATTCTCGCACTGGAATCGTCTTAACGGTGGGCTTTTTTAATTTCAGATGCAAAAGAAACACTTCGATAACGGGAAATTGGAAAATGCGGATGACACAGAGAAGTATAATCCATTTTTGTACTATTATATACCGCCAGATTTACCATTGGACGATGAACTCGTCGAAGCTGCTAAAAAGTCCGCGGCGGAGAACGTCGTGCAAAAGTCCATGAACAGCAGCACCGCAACGACCAAAGTAGCGTCCATAAATGGCTCTCTGAACGAAGAGATCGAGTTTAGCTCCTTGTTCTCGGAGGAACCCGAGATGATCAATTTCAATGAGGAAGATATGTTCCCCCAACATCTAATCGATTCCTTCCTGTCGATGGCCAAACCCGAACAATGTTCGGACATAGGCACCGATATTCTCCATCATTGCGCCTTCAGTTTCCCCGCTGTAGCACTCACGCTTGGTAGAGATAATTGGTCTTACTTGAAACAAGCCTATCAGTCGTTGGCGAGTGCGAATCAATGGAAAGTCAGGCATACATTGGCGTCCAGTATACACGAGATTGCCATCATCCTGGGCGAAGAGCTTACCGCCACCGATCTCTTACCAATTTACGATGGTTTCATCAAAGACCTAGACGAAGTTAGAATAGGTGTTCTCAAGCATCTCGCGACTTTTCTTAAAATACTTAATCCGAAAGATCGCTGCCAGTATTTACCTATGCTAAAAGACTTTATTGCTACCGACAACGAATGGAATTGGAGGTTTCGGGAAGAATTGGCCACGCAGCTGCTCGAAGCTGTTGATCTGTTTAGTCCGACAAACGTGGAACGCCATATATTGCCGTTGTCTCTTGAACTTTTGGTTGACAAAGTAGCCGCAGTTAGACACGTAGCACTTTCTTTGGTACGATATAATGTACATTATTCTTTGGTACTTTTTTTCCTTTTGTTCGTTGAACTCGGCTGACTTTTTTTTTTATTTGTTCAGTTAACGAAGATCGTGGCACATCTCGCCGACAACGAACGTCTGGTAACGGCGCTCTTTCACGAATTAAGATACACGCTTGGCATGTACGCTAAAAAGTGGATACGTCGACAAACTTACGCATTTGTTTGCGCTCAATTGATATACAGCGATGCCATTAGCGGGGACAAATTCTCTCAGGAAATGTTACCGAGCCTGTTGAAATTATCCTGGGACAAAGTACCGAATGTAAGACTGGCTGTGGCCAGAACTTTGTCGAGAAACGTCGTTACGAAGGGACGTAAGTATCGGAAATTGATTTCTTTGCTCGTTAGGAACATTTCTCGTAATAGGAAAGACAAATCGATGGACCAACGTGTGTATTTATATTTACAGCAGATTGGCTGGGGGCCGAGCAAGCGGAAAAAGTCGAAAGAAGGCTGAGACAAATGCGCTTGGATCCCGATCGAGATGTTCGAGTATTAGCCGGTGGCGATGAGCATCCTGTATTAGATATATTGTCGCAAAATAAGACGGAACAATCAAGGAATATATTATTTTAATAAATTCAATCTCCGCGAATCGATCTCGGAGTTTTCCTGTCGTAATGTAAGACAATTTTTATACTGCTCAGAAGACAAATACAACTGTTCTTCCACGTGAATTTTCGATATACAGTGGCGGCCATTTACTTACGTACACTTATCGGGATTAACCTTGATTTCATCTTGTATTGAAATATTACGCATTCACATAAAATTTAATTAATTTCTCATGGATTAATGCTGTACATAACTAAAAAGCAAATCACTGTTGATCAATGTGCTGTAATTAACGAGCTATTTACGCTTTTTTACATTCCTGTTAAATTTCGAAGGACACCTACTTACGTAGTAATGTATTGCTTTTTTGCATTTTGTTTTTACTTATACTTAAAATATTTTAATATTTTAATATTTCGTACATGAGTCCATATTTCTAAGAACTGCTGTACATCTCCGTGGTATCGATGCGATAAATCGAGCACATCGACTAATTGGTATTAGCTCCCACGGTTATTTTATTGTCTTATATAATTCTTCAATATCGCTTGGTTTCTCGTTTTTTGTATGTTCGTCCACGTCAATTTATAACATTTCTGTTCCATGCTGTCTAATATGTTTTACCACTCGATGGCGATCCGTGGTAGATATGTTAAGTTCTACAACAATCCTTCCTTAGGACATTCCATTCTTGCGAAGCTCCTGCATTTCTCGTCGCCGTTCCATTGTGATATTCTTCCTTTTTCTCATCGCTAGACTATTGAAACGCGTCCAATACTTTATACTGTTCAACATATACCGTCTAATATCGTTGATAACTAATGAAAAAATTGTTTTTTCCGCGTAAAATCTCGGTGTACGTAAGTAGTTGTCCGCTACAGAGCTAACAGTTTGAAACAAGAAATATTTATAAACTGCTCCGTTTCTAAAAATAAATAAAAACCCTAATAATGGGATGTACATTATGATAGGAGTTCTTTTAGAAGTGCCCTGCAAAAAGTGGCTATACAGGTATTTTTCAAGAAACTAACAACGATTCAAAGTTCGATTGTGGGGCATAAGTAAGTACGTGGCTGCCACTGTATATATAAAATCGAATTAGCCAGAAGCTAAGAAGAATGTGATGCTTAGACCTGAGAGGACGGAGAGGAATTTATACGTCGTTTTTGAAATGATATCGTGTATAGACTTACGTATTTACCGACGATGTAAAAATAAGCTCAAGTTCGAAATGTACCATTTAGTTCAGATGAGAGGTAGACAGTACGGTTCACACTGTCGACGACCAAGGGACCGATGTTTTCTGCGCCCTTTAGACTAAGACAGATTACAAGTATCAATGGTCAAAAGACATTACGCGATTATATAAGAGTGTGTGTGTGTGAGTGTTAAAATGAACTATGTATGCGTGCGAGTATTCGCGGGTATGTATGCGTTTACCATTGTGATAAATTTGTATATGTAAGTGGTCCCTTGGACAAGCCGGATATTACTAATTGGAGATATCGCATCGACGAGATCTCTTCTACTTTGGCAAACGTTCATAGCACGTTCTCCCATGCGCCTGCGATGACCATTTATTATTTCTTAAGTACTAACTTCAATTTTTACTTAATCCTCATAAAACTGCCCTCGCCGAGGAAATATACTTCTTTTTTATAACGGGTCGAGTTCGTGCTACGAATCGTGGACATGTATCATAATTAAGAGTTTGCATGATATTGGAATTAATCACCATTGTGAGATGTTACGAATGTGCACCGGCACATACCATTTTCGTGTAGATATATAAAAAACGTAACGTTAAGCATGGAATTTCGGCGAGACGTCAAAGTTAAATCAACGAAGCGAATTTACGGGCGAGAATTTCGGATCCCTCGTTGTCAGGCTTGAAATTTGTAGAAAATATTTCGAGCAGGTTATCGGTTGTTACGGGGTCACTTTTAAACGGATTATTCAATTGAGACTAGTTGATAAGAAACAACACAAAGTAAAAAAAACAATGATGTTGGACAGTTTGCGTGGTTACTGTGTGATACGAGATTTTAATGCGAAAATCTTCCGCGGAAATAAAATAAATTGGAATACTCTGCCGAATTTGATGATTGTACATTTGTAATACGAATAATTGGATTTTCAAACGCATGATTAAAATGTCGCGACGTATTTATTAGGAATACCGACGATCTGCTGATATTTTGTAATTTCTATTAAGAGGCAGATCGTGACTAATTGATCGTGTTCTATCGCGTCTAATCGATTTTTCGTAAGAGAGCGATAATTGAATTACAATAAAACTTCCCGTAAGTTGCGAAGACTCGTTACTTGTGAATACATGCGATGGAAAAAAGGAGTTTTGTTTAAAATATTCTGTATAATATATTGTGTATTTGATATTGAAACGAAAAAAAAAAGAAGAAATACATGAAACGATTTGTTACACAATTGCGCGGTGATTATCTTCGTTATATTTAACCGTTTGAATCCCGGCGCACAGTGGCAAAATCTCTTCGAAAAGTGCCAAGCGGCGCAATCGCGCTGCACAGAATTCAAACATTTAATAACTAATTATTCCAACACGAGTTAAGGAATTATTACCCAACCGATTCCCACCGTTTTTTCTTATCTCAAACCCTCCTTTTTTCGCATTTAAACATTAAAAATGCTTCGATTGTCTTCCGTATTTTATATAAAACTTTTAATATAAAGCTCAGTATAACAACGTAGAGAATCACAAAGCAACAGAGCGCGTTTTCAAATAGACACGTTTGAATATCTTACTTGACATTATGATGAACCACCGTACTAAATAGTGGTGGATAGTTCTGTCATTAAAATATTCCGAGAAACTTTCCCGGACGGCAAGCTGGCAATTGACAGGACTTTTCTTCCATTTCAGTTTCCGCGACACTGCAGTCGCGTAAGCAATACCTCCATCTGATTTGTCGACCCTTACCGCAGGTGACACTGCAGCTGCTCCAATCGGTCCATCTGCCCCACTTGTGTCGTTGTTTATTCGTATCTCTTTCAGATTTATTCGAAGTCATTTTCTTAAAACTGTCGTGCTTTGAACGTTTTTTACCGGCCAGTCGTTTTTCGTCTGCTCTCTGTTGTTTGCGTTTGTTGTTTCTTCGACCGGTTTCCACATTTCTTACAACGATTGTCCTAGCCGTTGTAAATTCATGAGTCGTTAATGGCACACATCGTTGCATGATTTTAGGCGTTTCTTTGAAGGCACTGGATGCTGTGCTGAAGTTTGAGCATAAGTTGTCTAATGCACGAACTTCGACTTTCTTCTTCCGTCTCTCGTGCCTATCATTATCGTTGTTGTTAATGTATTTCTCAAGTTCGTTCACCTTGAATAGAAGTTATTTTGTGTGCCTAAGAAATCTAGCTTCCCAAAAAATAAGTGTTTAACGTACCCACCTTCGTGACGAGCTTCTTCGCCAATTTTTTAACTTCCTCGATTGATCGCCCTGCTCGACTACCGTCTGGTTGATTATTTTTTAAGCTGGAACTTTCATCTTCCTCTAAGCATTCGTCAATTACTGGTTCAGGTTCCCGTATGCTCTCGTAATACTTTAATTCGTCTACATCATCGCGGAAACTTTGCTTTGTTTCCGTTTCTTTATCTCTCTTTGTACGAAGCTTTTGCAACCGCGATTGCCGATTTGACGCGAAAATAGGGATTTCCTTTTGCCCTGTTAAAACTGGTACGGTTTTGAAATTTTGAACTTTATCTTGATCAGCACGTTCCGTAGCATCTAAACCTTTTGAACTTTGACTGTCAATTTTGTATATCTCAATTTTTTTCTCCTGTAGATTCGAAGGTACAACATTCAGTTCCGCGAGAGGATCATTTTCGACTTTAATTACGTCGGAATCTTCTTCGATTGACTTCTTAGATTTCGTTAGGTTATCAATGTCTTTTTTACGACGAAAATTATTTTTTTTACTTTTCCGTCTTTTATCAACGTGTTTCAATTTCTTCAGACGTTTTCTCCGGTGGTTATTAAGGGGTTGCAGGTTTCTTTTCCTGCGTCTGATGCCTGCATTTAAACTTTCGCTGTTTGAAATTAGTGGATTGATATCTGAAACTTTTCGAGTTTCTTGTGAATTTGAAACTGTCGGATTTTCTTTATTGGTATACAACTTATCTACTTTTCCAATCAAATTCTCAATATCGTTATCCTTATGAGCGAACAACGATTGCATGTCGGATTTGGGTTTGCTTCTCTTTACTCGCTTATGTGTTACAAAGGAATCTGAATCTTCGACTTCGTTAAAAAGAGCAGATTCTTCAAAATCTTGTAATCTCTTTCTCTTAAAAAATTTGTTCTTTTTTCCATTGATAATTGCTGGATAATGCAGAAAATGTTTAGATGTGCTTTCTACGTTACCGGAAACTGCACATAAAGATCTCTTTCTCCATTTGTAGTCAACAAAACTATCGTTTTTGATTTTCTGATCCTTTTCGATGTGCAAGGATACATTATTAATCATAGAAGATACTTTTTTCTTAGAATGGTCAACCTCAATTGCAGTTACGTTAGAGCCTACTGTATTTTCGGGAGTGATCAAAAATAATGTTTTTAAAAAGTCTACGTAAACATAACTTATACAATTTTCAGCCTTTTCAAACTGAAGTACATTGTTAACCGTACTTTCTAAATCACAGTTTCTCTCAGATAACCTATTAATCGTTAATGAATCACATGTATCTTCACTGCTCGTTGGTATTATTAATATACTGAGAATGAAAAATTCTTCGAACAATTCGTGATAAGTGCACGATAAATTTAACGAAAATGGATAGCAGTTTTTGATTTGATTCTGATATTGATTAGGTTGATAAATAGTATCGTATTGTCTAGTATCAATAACGTTAATAACACACAATAGTATCGTGGAAATCGAAATTCCTGATTTCATCGAGATCTTCAGCATCACCAGAGCTACTCGATGTTGCACTATAATCTATACAATCTTATAAAAACCACAGAATGCATTTATCTATAATAGGTTTGGCTTATCCGAAAAAGATAACTGTTGCTCAACTTCTTTATATAATAAAAATTAATTAGGAGCGCGATTTCTCGAAAATCGATTCCATCTTAGCATATCGAGATGTTCTACAGTTATATTCCAGTGTTTACATACGAGTCGCGAGAAATTGTCTTTAAATGCACGCTAATATATTCTCGTTTCGAGCTTGTCATCTCCATTAGGAAAAAATTCTTATGGCAACTCAAGTACACAGGTAGGATTGACGAAACATGCAGAACAGAGGCAGGACAGGCACAGGACAGGCAGGGCAGACACAGGACAATCAGGACAGGCGCATGACAGACAGGGCAGGCACAGGACAGGCAGAATAGATAGGATCAAACAGGATCGAACAATATGTAAACTGTCTGACCCTTCCAGCCATGCCTGTCCCCTCCAGTCCTGCCTGTATTCTGCCTCTCATGTCTGTCTCCTACCTGGCCTGCCTCTCTCTTGCCTGTGTTTCCAGTCCCTTGCCTGTCCTGCCTGTCCCCTGCCTATACCTTCCAGTCCTATTTGTCTACTACTCGCTCTGCCTCCCTCCTGCCTTCCTGCCTGTCCTTCTTGTCTCCTCTCTGTCCTGCCTGACTCCTGCCTATCCCGTTCAGTCCTGTCTCCTACCTGTCCTGCCTCTCTCCTGCCAGTCCTGCCTGTGTCATGTCCATCCTGCCTCTGTATTTAAGCAATTTGAAGGTCATTTAAAGGTCAAAATCTGTGCTTGCAAGCTCGCTTGTGATCGCTCAAACTAAAAGCTCAATCCGAATTTCGACAAAATTCAAAATTTACTCCATCTAAATGAGCTTTTGAGCTATGAGCACGTAGGTGTTGAGCTTTTGAGCCATTTTTCCGAGGTACTCGGAAAATTTCCTCAAAATCCGAGTGAGCTTTTAGTTTGAGCAACGGCAGCTGAGCTTGCAAGCTCGCTTGTGATCGCTCAAACTAAAAGCTCAATCCGAATTTCGACAAAATTCAAAATTTACTCCATCAAAATGAGCTTTTGAGCTATGAGCACGTAGGTGTTGAGCTTTTGAGCCATTTTTCCGAGGTTCTCGGAAAATTTCGTCAAAATCCGAGTGAGCTTTTAGTTTGAGCGACCACAGTTGAGCTTGCAAGCACGGTTTTTGACCTCCAAATGACCTTCATGGTGCAAAATCATATGAGCCCTTGTTCTCGACTTTAAGTTTGTCGGAAATTGCTTTTTGAACAAACACTTTGGGTATGAGAGAGACAGGATGGGCAGGACAGGCAGGAGGCAAGCGTGACAGACAGAAGGCAGAGAGGACAGGCAAGACAGACAAGGGACTGGTAGCACAGGCAGGAGACAGACAGGAGAGGTAGGAAACATAGGGGAGAGGCAGGAAACAAAGGGGAGAGGCAGGGGCCTGGCAGGACAGGCAGGAGACTGGCAGGACTGGAAGGGATCAGAGCACGAACAAATTACATCCGTCTTTCTAAGTAAGTCTAATAAATATTCATGCTATGTTTTATCAAAACCGCAGTGTATTAGTTTCCGAACTTCTCTGGGTAGTCTCGAAGTATCTGAAATAATAATGCAGAAATATAATTAACAAAATGATTAATGACAATTTTCTATTTATTTTAGTTTCTGCAGAGTCAACTACTTTATCTTCTTTCCCTCTGCTTGATGTCAGTTCTATTTTGTATGCATAGAAGACACTAAATTCGGTGACGCTAACGTCTCTTACAAACGTTAACATGAAACATTTCTCGAATCCTCGGTAACGTTACTCCCATTACATTTTGGACACCCTGATGGTAACTTGTATTTCAAGTATACGATAGAACAGCCATCTACCGGATTGTGAAAAAAATAATTGATGCATCAGTAGCCATTTTCAGCTTGGAACTCATTCAATGGCTTCGCGCAACTTCACCATTGTGTTCGTTGTCTACGTTGATGCACGTTGAATTTGCTGTTTTGAAATTTGTAAATAATATACCAAATGTTAAATGATAAGCGAATAAAATATCATCATATTTAGGACAATATTTAGTACATAAATTAAATAATGAAGTTCTTAATATTATTACACGTGTTATTTTGCTTAGCGGTAAGTGATGACAAATTCTACTCTTTATATTTTCAAGCATATGACGCAAAGTGTCGATGCATTGTTAACAACATTGTTTTAAAATATGGCCAGATATGTTGATCATATATTTAAATATTTAATTATACTATTTAAATTGTGCAAGTGTGAAATCATGGAAAGAGTTGATGCTGTTTACAGGTGTATTCTGTCACTGGTGAATTTTCAGCAGACGATTGCAAATTGTTAGGCTTCAACAAAGCAAATTTATTGTGTTCCACATGTGAACAATTTAACAAACGCCAGTTAGACGAAATATTGTGAGTTAAATTACTTATACTTATTTGCTGGTTTCAATAAGTATATGACAGTATTGCAATATAATTCTACATTATTATAGCAACAACTGTAACGAATGCTGTTTGAAAGATGATGATTATGATGCAGCAGGCTCAAAAAGGTATCCACGTGCAATTCTTGAAGTCTGTACCTGCAAATTCAGTGCCTATCCACAGATACAAGGTATTAAATACTAACTGAAATTTAACAGAAATCATTTAAACCTATGCATCATGTCTCAACATTCTCTTTTCAGCTTTCATCAAAAGTGATCGACCAAGCAAATATAAAAATCTACAAATAAAGTATGTTAGAGGTTTAGATCCCATCATTAAATTGTTAGATAATGACAATAAAGTTGAGGATGTTCTTGATATACATAAATGGGATACAGATTCTGTTGATGAATTTCTAGCAACCCATCTGTCTATGGATTAAAAAACATTGTGCTAATTAATAAACACACTTGTGAGTCATGTTGTCATAAACATTTTATAAATTCTCTAGACTTTACAATACACATTTTGATTAATAAAAATTGTTTTTCATTTATTTATCGTATTATTACTACCAATTTCAATTAACACTTCCTCAAACTGGTGATTTATTAAAAAATGGATTTAATTCCACTGATAAAGTTCGAAACAAGTTTCATTTTGTACACCATTTATTTCATATTTTTCACAATATCAATATAGAAAAATCCAGTGGTGGAATGGATAGTTCTTGATCATAAATAATTTCAAAGATACACAATTCTACTTAAGAAGTATTCACCGATCCTTTCAAATGAAGCAATTATTGCCATTCATGATTATTTATTATATTAAAATAATACAAACAAATTGTAAAAGTCGCGATATGTGTTATTAATGCGACACCGATGTTACGATGGTTATAACACTTCTCATGGACGCAATTCGAATTTCTGTAAACTAAATTATTTCACATATGTACTAATGTCAAGTATAAATATAAATTGTACATTTAATTCCATAGAATTAGAAATTATTAATGAACATTCTTTTTCAAAACAAATGTCGCATTTATGTGCACTTTCCACAGTAATATTCCATAATGCATTGTGTTCTTGTTATGCGAAAGTAATACGTCCTACATTAAAATAATATTGCATACAGAAAATAAAATATTTACGGTGTGCTATGCTTGACATCATTGACAAGTTTAATTAGAAATTCAGTATATCTAGTTTTATCAGAAGTTCATTATATCTAGATATTTGCTGGGTAAAATATTTATCCATATTTTCCGTTTGTTTTTTTTTTGCTTTAATAAGATACTAGTGTCCCTTATTAATATATACCTAACAAGAAAGAAATCTTGCAATCGTTCTATTATGGTTCTTTCTTATAAAACCATTGACGTTATAATTCAAATATTAAAAGTAGTTTCTCTTGATATATAACACTTGCAGAGTAATAGTAAATGATAATACAATATGCAAAAGCATAACTTAGTATTTCCTTTCCTTGGTTCGAAATCTATTACGGTACTCGTAATTCTACGCGTGCTATTCGATTATTATACTGCTAATTAATTAGAAGTAGTAAAGAAGCCTTCACTGTTTGCACAAGCTTGGAAGAAATTCAACTTTCTTAATGTATTCTTATGTGCCTAAACGATGTCAGTGTGTCATTATCACAAATACAAACTAAAGATAAAGTCATGGACGAACTGAATTTCTGTTAATACATTTAATATGACTTAGAAATGTGACATCGTATAATATCTAATTCGAGCGGAATGCTCGTTGAAATTCAAATCTTGAATTGAAAAAGTAATTGGTTCGAAAGAATCGGAAAAACTATCGAGATTTCATTCGGTGCCAAAGAAATACATTATGTTATACATCCAAGCTTATTTCATTTCTTCGTGAAATAGAGCAGTATTTTATCGTCGAGATCTTCGTGCTCGCGGACCACCACGTCCACGTGCGTATCCTCTGCCACGGGGTGATTTTACCTGGGGACTATGATCTCTTTCTATTTTCTGTACATTCTTTTCGTGGTCAGTATGTTCCTTCTCATCGCCGTCATCAATTAAATTACCTATTTCCAAGACGTTGTCGTTATCGATGTCGGCCCACATTTTGTCAACCGGTGTCTTCTTTTCTTGCGTATTAGAAGTATTCTGCGGTGCTTCCTGTTCACTATTGTCCGGGGCTTCGCGATTTTCGTCCTCTTCGGATTCAGCATCAGCTTCTAAAGGATCATACTTTTCATCTCCATCAGTCTTTTTCTGTGCACTTTCATTGCCGCTTTCTTGCGGTTCTTTGGGCTCACCGTTGTCTTCTTCTTCGGAATGAGCAAGTTTACGGCGCTTCCAATTTCCCTCGACTTCGTCGCTATTTTCAGCAGTGCCCTTTTCGTTGCCCTACGAAAGAAATTAATTTCGCAAAAATATTGATAATTATTTATACGTATACTGACGCAATCTCGTATACGCAAACGTACAGATTTACGTATATAAACACGTAAAGTGATGTACCTCTGTGTCCTCTGTCGCTTTTTGTTCAGAGCTACCTGTATTTGAAGTTAAAGTTTTTACTTCCTGCACAAAGTTTTTATAATGCGTAATACTACGCAAATGAGCATTCATGTCTTCAGCCAAAACCATAAATCTTCTACACTTTTCGCAATGGAATCCTTGGACTTCTTTCACTAAAGATTTTCCTATAAAATATAAAAGACGCCTTTTTACATTACAAGTTGCAAATTGCTTCGATATAAGTTAACGATAGATATTACCGATGGAAACTTGGTTCTGACGACAGTATTTATACGATGGTATCTTGAACTTCTTTTCACTCAAGTTCTCAACAATATCTGTGATATATTCTTGATCTCCTGGCTCCTCTTCTTTTTCATTCTTTGTATCTGGGCCAACATCTTTTTCTTCATCTTCAGTAGTACGAACTTCTGCTTCTCCTTTTGCAAGTTTTTCTGTAAGAACAGATGTCAGAAAACGAATATTACATTGCATTACATTGCTCATATTATTGTTCCAAGTACCTTTCTTTTTATTCTTTCGTTGCTCTTCACACTGCACAGCATTCTTCATATGAGCAGGCGTCAAGCAATGCTCGTCATATTCTATACGCGAGGGAAATTCTTTTAGGCAAGGGAAGCATCTAGGATGCAAGAAGGTCTTCAGTTGCTGATGTCTTTCACTTTTCCTATGCGTTGATAAAGTACCATAGAAATTTAAGTCGCACATGGTACAATAATCCCGCACATTAAGATCTACGGAAACCTAGTAAGATCCCAAAAATTTGTTTATATTCATCTTTTTATATGGAATTTAATAAATGAGTGTTAAATTTCTATGTATTTACTTTTTTGCCTCGGCGTTTCGAATTGGTCAAACTAAGTTCACGTTGTTCCTCTGCAACCCTTAATTCGTGCCTCATTAGATCCACCTTCAGTTTATACGATTCATCTAACTTTTCCATCATCAATTGATGAGCACGTCCTCGTAGATGGTTTTCGAAAGACTGTAGAAATCGTGGCGATTAAGATTTCAGTTGAAAATTAATGGCATAACGTGAAAAGGTGAAACGTACATAGCCATCCCACATATGCTTATTACAAATGTGACAGAGCATATGACTGATTGGTACTTCGGCATAACGACTTTCAGCATGTCTAGTTTCCGATTTCTTGCCAGTTATCTTGGGATCCTTTTCGGTAGTTGGTGTGCTCGGTTCCTTTGCTCCCTCCTCTGTTTCAGGCTTCTCTGGTTTCTGCTCAACTTCTTCCTTAGCTGCAGGCTTTTCTTCTTCGTCAGCTTTTGCGGATACTGCAGCTTCTACTTGTTTCTTTTCACACTTCCACTCGCGTTTCTGATCTTCGGATTCTTCGATTTCTTCACTATTTCAGAAACAGATACAGATTGTTTATTATGGCTACAGATTTCAATTAAAATCAGCATATTTGATACTTAAACAAAGATTTGCTTTGATAAAGATGTGTTATATACAAAGTTTTCGATATCGATATTTGGAAAGAAGTTGGACACAATATTTGGCTGAAAGAAGGTAACTCACACTTCTTACGACACAGGCAAAACTTGAATTCGCCTATTACCATGAACTAATTGTTACGAAAAAAATGTATTGGATGATGTGTACTGAAAGAGGAACATGAGAGGCATAACTGATACGATTATGAGACTTTATTACAAAGAGATTGTATAATCAAATTTGAGCTTGAAATGTGAGTTGAATCTCTCCAATAATGTGGAGTAATTATACAATTATTTAAAGCTGAATAAGAGAAAGGGCACAATGCTGATTTTATAGCAATTATACCAAGGAACACTGCACGTACAAAGATAGGTGACAGAATGAGACTTACTGAAGATTGAAGAAACTATTCACAATCACCAGGAGCTTACCTTTTCACAACAGGTGCTTCTGCTTTTTCATTATCAGAGGTCTTAACATCCTGCTGTTCCTTTTTGGCAGTCTGATTTTGTTTAGAGGCAGGAATTGGTTTAGAAGATTTATCGTTGCGATGCTGAGTTTGGTTTCCATTCATACGTTGACTGCCAGACTGTGGTGCACGAGATTGTTGTGCAGATGGACCACGTCGCCCAGCAGGGCCATCACGGGCGCGATTGCCCATCTAGTCATGTAGGTCAAATGACCAAACCGTCATGAGAAGTATCTGACATAACTGTGATTCTTCTCAAATCGAATTTGGTTTTAACAACCATAGGAGCTTTGGGGGAGAAAAATGTTCTACACGATTCGGAAGCAGGACGTATCCGGTGCTTTTCAGAACACCGAAGGTCAGTATTTCCACATTATAGTGGAAAGGGAAAGGAAAGTAGTAACAGATAATTGAAGATGCATACGCGATGCATCGTCTGGCTTTGCATAGGTAAATGATCATTTTGATCATACGATACGATGTTTACAAAGCAGACCTATTATTTACTTTGAACAAAGTTCAGTAAAGTTCAATGAAATATAATCGTCATCATCATCATCTTCATCATCATCAAGAAGAAGAAGTTAATCAGTGAAAAATGCAGTTTGCATTCAGTACTTTTGAATAATGTTCTACCATCAATTTTAGCTGAAATGATGAGTAGAAGACTTGGATGAAATGTAAATGAACCAAGTCAGAAGGAAAACGTAGTTATACGTCATTACTGAAATTTACTGCACCAAACCACAGTTAACTTCCACTAATAAACTGAGAAATTGTATTCTGAAATCAATACACGTCTGTTTACCGTGTTCCTTAATGAAATAGTATTGCAGCAGTACTTAGTATTCCTACGAAACTCATGTGTGGCAAAACTAGTCCAAGAGTAAGAACTGCTTATACTTTGTGATGTCACAAAGTAACCATAACCATATAATATCTCGCCAATTGACTGAAAGACTCAATCATGAATCGAACAATGAACATAAAAGGAGGAATTTCTAACTTTCACATTAGTCAAGATTGATGTTGCAGATGCAAAACAAGACAGAAGTGTACACTAAAGCTTGCCCTCTTACAAATTCCATTTGAAATGATGAGAAACATCTTTGGAAGCTTTATGCTTACATGTAGCCAATAAAGATTGTTGTATATTCCATACCTTGTTATACGGTTGAGGACGTTGATTCTTCATTGGATGACGAACAGGGCGGTCGTTAAATCGTCCGGAAGAGAAGTTTTGTTGATTTGGAAAGTTTGGTCCTGGACCAGAAAAGTTATTTCCAAGGCTGAGAAGCGATGGTACCTGCTATAAGAATGAAATCCCTTATTAAATACACAATAACATTTCATTAATGTATTAAATGATATTCTTGTACCTGAGGTTGTACTTCTTGTTGACTACGAAGTAAATTTGTAAGAAGATTACTGGCTATCGCCAGCTGTGCTTGCGGAGATGCTAAAGACAAGTTATTGTTTGGTGTAGGTAAAATTCCTCTACCAGGCATCATCCCTCCTTCCCAAGGATTCATTCCTCCTACGCCGCTTCCACCACCTGTACCTCCTCCACCTCCTCCTCCTCCTCCTCCTCCTCCCATTCCTCCACCCATATTGCCACCCATACCTCCACCGCCACCCATGTTGCCAATTCTTCCTCCACCTCCACCACCCCCGCTGCCTCCACCTCGGTTAAAGTTTCGATTCCCGAAGGAATCTCGTTTCATACCACGATTGAAAGACATTGTATCTGAAAATTGTATAAATTATTAAATATTTATAAAAATTAACAAATTTACATTAAAAGGGTATCGTTTATCGCAACTATGAAAGTTCCAATTTTTTAAATCACATATATCAAATTACTTGTAGTATAACTTACATAAGTAAACTAATACAACTTTTAATTAAAAAATAACTGTATATTTGCACTTTTTCCAAACAATACCTATCTATATAAAACGACGCCGTCCAAGCAATGTGGCTGAGTAATAAATTTGAAAGTATATGTATTATTGTCGAAATTTGTTTAATTCATCATTACGATAATTTAAATAATATATCTCAATTCCTAATGCGTGTATAATATGCTAAATTAAGAAAGATAGGAAAAATACATACCGGAAAAGCAGCAAACCCGAACGCGGCACAAGAAAAAGATGTAAAACGAAACGCACAAGGAAATGGAGTCCACGAAGCGTCCACTGTAAGCACGAACTGGAACGACAAAAAGGGGAACCCAAATTGATCGGTATTACGACGTAGCAATGACTCTGATTGGTCAAACTAAAGTCCATAAAGTCTGTAAATTCCAATGAATATATTTAAAATTCTTTATTTTTTAACACGTTACGCTGCCTTCCAATAATAAATTCGTAAGAAAAATTATTTATTAGTTTTAGTGCTATGAAGCGAGCCTAAATGTGTATATGAAAACTGTTAATAGTATCTTTCAATCGCACGTGCAGATAGCGCACGTAAATGCAGATAGCGCTATTGCACATGTTATGTATAATTACAATCTAAATTCCCTTAATTTGGCGAAGTCTTGAAATATTGTACGTTTAAATAAGACATTAAACCATTTCTTGCTAAGGTATTCACATTATCAAATGAATTATATAATTAAACGAAAAATTTAGAAGATATATGGAGTGAAGTACATACCGGTATTAACCGGCATATACATAATACTACAAATATTTATGTATTAACAATACTATGTTACCGTTAATCTTCTTGTTACCGTTATACCCATTTACATATTTATATTAATTATGTAACATTTTTAGGTATTGACTTGTGTGTTTAATGTTTGTACAACATGACAAGTCAAAGATCTATTTCCTGTGGTCTAGACTTTTGTTCTGCTCCAGATCTAAGTAATTGTCTATGCACTGCAAATTCAACAAAGTAAGTTGAGGGTATTGAGTATATCTATTATAATTATTGACAATTAATATTCTTTCTGTTTGGTATATTTTCAGATATGAATTTGTCTGTGTTCCACTTGTTCATCCTTTATTTAAAAGGGAATTTATTTCGGGGCCAGCAAAAAATCGTTCGGGCCCATTTACCAGACCAGACTTAGTTTTATGTAGCTCTGGTGAGTAATTAAATGTATTGATCAAATATAACATAGTAATTTTAATTTATTATACAGATTGGAGTATGTTAATCGTGGGTAAACTATCCCCATATCTCAATGTTGATTCAAAAAATTATGCCATAAAAAAAAATAGTGAGGAAGCTTTGAATCAAGAATTAGCGTTAGCAAGCCACTTATGTCTTGCTGGAATAACGTTTAAATTGATCAGAGGCATAGAACATAATGCAAACCTGGCCAGAATTATATCTGAAAAATTAACAAACAACTGCAGTTTTCAGGTATGCCCATAATTAAAAACAAATTATTCCACTATATTATTATAACTTATAAAGTAGGAAGAAATTAATTTTTATATTGCTTATATTACTTTTATATATTGTTTTTAGGTCTGGATACAAGTACCGATGGAAAATCCTATTAAACAAACTTATTCTTACAGAGAACAAGAATGTAATTCGGTAGAAAGCCCATGGGAATGGTGGAATGCTTTTAGAGTAATTTGCGACTATGATAGGAAATTAAATGTAGCACTAATTGTAAGCCATGATCTTCCTGAACAGGAAGAGGTAAGAAAAGAGACTTCTTAAAAGAAATATGTCATTGTAAAATCGATCAAACTGTATTTACCTTAATTATCTTTATTGCAAGATTGATAGATGGTTGGGAGAACCCGTAAAATGTTTGATATTTCCAACAACATTATTTATTACTAATAAAAAGGGATATCCAGTTCTAAGTAAAGCACACCAGCTATTAGTACGAAAATTCTCTATGTTGGAAGTGCAATTTGTACTAACAGGAGCAAATCGTTATCAAAATATCAGTTATTACCATAACTATCTGGAGTACTTGTGGAAGGTAAAATTATAATGTACAAATCTAATAAACTTTTATCAATTAATTTTAGTACATTTACCTAGGGATGCCAAATGAATGGACCAGTCGAAAGATTTGCTCGTGGCTATGAAGATTATTTGCAGTGTCCTTTACAACCGCTTATGGACAATCTTGAATCCCAAACTTACGAAATATTTGAGAAAGATCCTGTTAAATATACGCAGTATCAGACTGCCATACATCAAGCAATTCTCGAAATTGCTTCCAAAATGGAAAATAAAAATAGAACAATGTAAGTGTTGTAGTACTAAGAAAAGTGTCATTATAAAAGTAACCATTTCTTTTTTATCCCAGAGTGGTTATGGTAGTTGGTGCTGGAAGAGGTCCACTCGTCCTTGCATCTTTAAATGCTGCAGAAATGGCAAATCAAGAAGTAAAAGTATATGCAGTAGAAAAGAATCCTAATGCAGTATTAACGTACGATAATGAATATATTACGAGTTAGTCTGTTATAACAAAAGGGTATATTATAATTTATTATATAGTTTACAGGCGCTTGAGAGAGACATGTGGGGTGATAAAGTGACCGTGGTTTCTTCTGATATGAGAGAATGGATTGCTCCTGAGAAAGCCGATATACTTGTTTCGGAATTACTTGGTTCTTTCGGTGATAATGAACTTTCTCCCGAATGTTTAGACGGAGTTCAAAAATTTTTAAAAGGTATATCATTATTGTATAATATCTACTTAAATAGCAATTATATTTATCGTCAAAATTAATTTTGTTAGACGATGGTGTAAGTATTCCGTGCTCGTACACGTCGTATATCGCACCTATACAGTCTTCAAAACTTTACAATGAAATAAGACAGCGTAATGATAAACCAAAGCATGCCCTGGCTTACTTTGAATCTCCGTATGTAGTACACCTTCAAAATAAGTATGATATAGCAAAAACTCAACCATTGTTCACGTTTACGCACCCAAACAAAGGTAAATAGCATTTACATATTTAGCGCAACTACATAATGTTCATATTTTATTCTATCATTGTTGTTTCAGACGATCTCATTGATAATTCGAGATACGAAACGAAGATATTCGAAGTTCAACAAAACTGTGTATTGCATGGGTTTTCGGGATATTTTGATACAGTTTTATATAAAAATGTTACATTCAGTATAGAACCCAATACCCGCAGTCCTGGAATGTTTAGTTGGTTTCCCTTATTCTTTCCTCTTAAGGTAAGATACCAATTTTTACAATCATTCTTGAATAAATTTGCAAAATGTAATGTCTATTTTACACTTAGGAACCTGTACAATTGAAGGGAAACGACCAAATAGTTGTTCACTTCTGGAGACAATGTAGTTCTAAGAATGTCTGGTATGAATGGTGTCTCAGTAAACCTGTTCCAGGACCTATTCATAATCCAAACGGCCGTTCGTATACTATAGGTTTATAATTTAAGAAGCACGTGCTTGGATTATGAAAGAACTTCATACTTTAGTATCTTCACAACATAGATATGACGAGAGTTCTGTTAAGTATTATCTTTAAAGTAAAAGTTCAATATAATATTATTTTGTAAAAAAAAAACATTGTTACGAATTATTTTAAGTGTTTACTTATATGGATATTCGCCAATCCTTATGAAAACGCACTGCAGTGCATTATTACAACAAGATGATAGAATTTATGTGTGGACATTAACATGAACTGAATGAAAGAGATATAATATAAAGATATTTTAATGAACGTTTTCCTTGTAATAGTTCTAAATCTTTGCTTGTCAGTCATCCACATTGAACTCAAAGGTCACTGATACCACAGAACTTTAACGACATAAATTACAAGTTATCTGCAGTGTGTGTTTCTGTTGACCTTTTAACCTCACGTGATCGTATCCACGATTTCAATAACATTATGTTTTCTTAAACTCACGAGAATCTTAAATTTTCCAATTGAGATACTTCGGTTTTTGCATACATAGGTTTACAAAAAATTATTTTCACCAGTGAACATTCAATTATTCATTATACAAATATTGTAGAACTGATTATAGTTAAATTTCAAGTAATCTTAATTTTTAAATAATAATTCCTGAATCAAATGATTTTTTGTATATGCATTCATTTTAAAATCAAACTGCATTATTCATGCACTTATGAAAGTATATATAATCTATATAAATTTATTGTAAAATGATGATATGTAAAATATAATTTGTCATTAATAATGCATAATAGTAAGTGATGTTCCTCTAATTCGTATTATACCCTAGTAAACTGTTGAGTTCTCTTACAAGATAAGAATGACCGATGACGTCAGAAAGGGTGAAGTAACATAATGTCGCTCCAAAGAAATCTTATAGCCATTCGTTCGAATCCGGCCGTTTTGTTCATACTTAGTTCATACTAAACATTTGCCGCATCGTGAACTAAGAACTCGGCCAAGGACAATCGAGCAGACGACACGAGGCTTAATAGGGTTAGGTTTTCACTCTTTTTAGCATTGCAAGTAGAGAATAACATGGCGAGATTAGTTACACAGATCGTGAAATGCACTGCAAGAACATTTTCTGCCACACAAAAAAATGGCTTATTTTCCGTTTCTATTACAAAAGCGACTTTACCTGTTTCGCGTTGTATAACCTCGACTCAGTGTCTTAGAGCGGGTAAGTTTGATCATGAAATTATCATTTTGAAATGTTTTAACAATGACTGAAAAAGTGTGTGCAAATTTCTCCGGGCAATATTTTACAAAGGGTATATTTAACTAGTATGTACATTGTTTAAACTGTATCCATTTGAAAGTTTTATATAACTTATTTAGTAACATCAATTATTTGCATTATTTACATGTATTCATTTATTATTCTGTTTTTAAAGATTATTTAAGAAATTATTACTTCAATGTTATTTAGGGCTTGTCTCTAAGAATTAACTTAAGTTGTACTTGAATTTATATCAATCTGTAATAACAAAAAGTGATGTGCATAAATACATTGAATTTTCAGATAGATGGTATACAGATAAACATGAATGGATAACAGTTGATGGAAAAATAGGTACAGTTGGTATATCCGAATATGCACAGGACTCCCTTGGTGATGTTGTATATGCACAACTTCCTGACGTTGGATCTGAAATAAAGAAAGATGGTCAGTAATTTATTTTTTAAAATTTAAAGTACCAAAGACTATAGAACTTACCTTTTGTAAGATTAATGCTATTGTCTTACAGATGAATGTGGAGCATTAGAATCTGTGAAAGCTGCCTCAGAATTAATAAGTCCAGTTAGCGGGAAAGTAATCGAAAAGAATGAAGCAGTTGAAAACAAACCTGGATTAATCAATAGTTCTTGCTACAAGGAAGGATGGCTATTTAAAATAGAATTAGCTAATGTGGAAGAGGTGAAGAAGCTGATGGATGAAAAGTCATACAATTTATTTTTAAAATCTGATCCTCATTAAGTATAAGATGTTAAACCATTAATGGACATTGAAATACTAGTTAATTGTAGTTAACTAACTTTTCATTGTGAACATTCACACTTTTTACACTATGTTTAATCCACCGACAATGTAAATAAAACGTTGATTAGTTTTATTTATTTTGTAACTTGAAAATATTAGCCGCTAAGTATATAAATGTAATATTTCCTATTATTGTACTTCGTTTACTAAATATAAAATAAACTATTTCACAAATGGTCACCTTTGTTTTGACAAAAAAAAAGAGAAGGATAAGTGCCTCAAGCGATATGATTTTGAGTTATAAAATTTTTAGGTGCTCTAAAACTATCGCGTTTGCACTCTATAAAAGCATGATATGCTTTAAATCGCCGATATCTTTAATTCTAAATACGAGGTATAGTTTTACATGCAAAATATAAGTTGATTCATCGTATGAAAATAGTATATATGACTTAATATATATTTTAAACCAGATATATGACACTGACAGCAATAATTGGCTGATGTCTTTATTAATCACTGTGTATTTTCTTGACCATTTATGATACCTGTACAAAGCAAACAAATACTTTAACATACATATTATTCAATACTTGAAAAACACTATTAAATTTGTTACAAATTATGGTAAAATTTGTGTTCTACATAAACGCATTTAAATTATAATTGTGTACGTAAAAATCCATTTGAAACATGAATTTTGAGAACACTGAAAATTGTTTGCTTTATGATTTTTATAGTACCATCCTCTACCCTCCTTTCAAACATATTATTTATCTATGATTGATTTATTTTACAATATAATACCGAAGAGGAGTGCGATAAGGGGATATATTCTTGTTTAGTAGGAGTTCAATCAGTATAATATATAAAAAATAGCACTGTCAATCCTAGAAAGGAACAGTTATTAGTTAATAATAAAGATATATTTACAGTCAATCAATTTTTCTACATAATTTACAATTGCCAACTCCTAATGGCAGTGTTAACAACGCATAATAGTGTTCTTTTTAAAGTTAATTCCAATGATTTATTGGATCAAAAGATCACATAGATATTAAATTAGATCGTCTGCCAATCATAATTGGTAACTGTACATATTTAACACAATGTTCATAACACCATCATTATCGTACTTTCTAGTTACAATTATGAATAAACACGTTATAACAGAATCGAGCGGACGATTAAATAGGATGGACACATACAAAGATAATTGATTTAGGACTACAGTTAGAAGAGAAAATTTTCTTCTTCAAGATAGTGGTATTTGCAATTTATATCGAGTTGTTCCAAAATTATCAGACCGACACGTTCATTGAAAGATCTTGAGAAGAAATGGGAATACAATAAATAAGGCTACAATTTTAACATATTTTTACCCAAACAGCAAAGTCGGACTACGATCGATTTCAAAGATACATCGATAATGGATAACTTTCGGCTCGAATACATTATACATGACATAAATATAATCTAATTTGGAATAAACGTAGTAACATCTAAGATAGTAACATGGAACTACAACTGGTACAATACTTGAATGGAAGTTTTACGTTCCATTATTACGCATATTACAGAAATCGTAGACTCGCGTCTACGTAGGGTAACATCCATTCATTCCATTTAGTTTGCTATCTGGGTGTCTATTCTGAGGTATGTGGTTACTAAAAGTGTAAAAATGTAAAACTTAATACAGTTACGAAGAGGTAGACATTCGTATGCGAGTTAAATAAAAATAATTCATTTTGAAAGTGGTTAAAAAGGAAACGAAATCGATAATGCATAAAAACTGTTCCTGATCATTCGCTAAAGAGAACCAGACGATTTGAAAATTTGGGAACACGTTAGTACATTTTGCATATATATCGAAGATTTAAAATTTGACCATGGACACAAATCTTTACTCACACGATAAGTACATGCATGCTTTCGAAAATATATATTTTTTTTTCATTTTCATGGTAGTAATACTCGCAGCTACTCCTTCTGATTTGATTCAGCACTCGATTCTTAATCTAATGTGGCATCGAGTTTTTACGTACATCAACAAATTGTTTACATCTAGTTAATCTTATTACGAAGTCGGTGGAAAAGTGAAAGTAGTAAAATAGCATTTTTTCCAGGTACTTCTTTGATAGAGGATACATAAACAGTAGGAGTTGCAAAGGGTGGTACTACCAGCCTACCAGTACGAGCAAAGATTTCTGTTCCTGTTCCACGCTTGAGCCTCGAATCTAGCACGTGTAATTACCGATGGCTTAGATACCACAGGCGTCGAAAAGACAACCTTCACAGCACTGAAAAATTTCTGACTATTGACTAAACAATAATAATCTATTAGTGAAAAATTACTACGTTCGATCGCTATCTTAACATTCAGTAAATATTTCTCTATTTAACAATTGTGATAAGACAATATTAATCTTATATACTTAGTATTAATCGCTAGATAATATAGGACCACATAAACCTTGCTCCAATGATTCTTTTATTTCTTAAACAGAATCTTTATTATGATACAATATACAATAATAAAATATCGCAATTTGTGGTTATTCTTTTCCGCCACCTATTTGAGGAATAATAAAGAAAAATACATGAATAAAATTCTAAAATTAGTGAAGACATTAAGTAGCTAATGATTTTTTCTCAGTAAGCAACAGAGATATATTTATTTCATTAAACTATACACAAAATATTATAATTACATATTTAACATGATTTATACTTTACAACATAATTGGAATGTGTTAACTAGTATTTACAATATAGTAGCCCTGCTGTGTGCAAGTGTGACAAAATGCAGATTTTTCATAGGAAGTTCTAAGGATGCCCAGGTGGCCGTGCGACAAACATATATGTATATATGTATATAGATATATATATAAGTATATCACATGAAATTTTTACGGTCATTCAAGTATGCCCATTGAATCCCTTGCAGAAGCACGATTGACTGGAGAGTCCAATTCTTTTTATTTACTATTAGGATCTTTTTTTGTTCAAGTGAGAGCAAGGCTTCAGTGGTATGCTTAAAAATAAACGCTTCTAGTATTAGAAAAATAGCTTTACTTATTTAGACAAAAGTTGCCTGCCCTTTGACCAATATTTTGTTAACCACCCTTTGTACTGTTTTCAAGGCATCTTGCTTACTGTTTCCCTGCGCGTGTACCCACCAACAGGGGTAGTAATTCTCCATGGATACATCTCTAAAACTTCAACATCAAATATAGAAAATATATGTCATTATGTTCATATATTTAGATACACTTTATAATACATGTACTATGTATACAGGGTGTTTTACGAAAACCCGGTCATCCGAATATATTCTTTGTTAACGAAATACTACGAAAATCATTCCTGATTTAACTTAGACTATTTGGAGGGGCCGATCCGATGAAAGAACTATTATTTTTAACATTATTCTTTAATTCTTTTTTCAAGTTCACCGATATTATATTACAGGGCACATAAGCAACGCATAAAATCAACTTGTGCCAATATGAGACCTGAAACTTATGAGAGGGCTGTTAAGTGTATAGTTTTGAATTTTGTCATTTATCGACCCTGTTTTATCGATCTGACCTTCATTTGATGGTCACATTACAAGCGCATCTGAATGAATTTTTTCATCAGCTATAAAATGCAATAGAAAAAATACACTTTTCGATGATCGCGAAAAAAGAACAGTAGAAGATTATACTTAAAAAAATAGGAGTTCCTCCATTCGATCTGACTCTTTAAAGAATCGAAGTTACACCGGGAACGATCTTCGTCCTATCATTAATAATGAAGATATTCAGGTGAACCAGTTTTCGTGAAACACTCTGTATATGTAAAGTATGTACGTCTATACTTGATTTGTTTGCATAGGTATTCCTTGAACCACGGCCCCTTAACTTGGTCCAATACCTAACCAGCGTTAGCTCTTAATAGGTACTTGAGGTCCACTCTGACGGTAAGGGGCTCTATCATGATTTTCGAGATATAGCAATAGACTAATTTTTGGCAAAAATGCCAAACGGATCTATCGTTTCATTTTCTCTTAGCATGAAGCATTTCCATGAGAAGTGTTTGCGTCGGTGCTCCACCGCTACAATGTTTCTGATAAAGATGATCTTCTCCCCTGCTCGCTACCACGTGGATTTCTGGTAATACTGCTAGCAGCTTGTTAAATTTATCCTGTTTTGTGTAAAATCGAACGTACTTCAGTTTGACGAATCGTACAACTCGAGAGCCAATCGTTTTTTATTTCTCTCAGAAGGATTTTATGCTTTATGAAATATAGATAACAACGGAACATACCGGTATAGAAGGATAACAAGTCAATATGTAATCCAAAAGAGCTTGTTGAACTTGTTCGTGACCCTCTTGCACGTGTTTCTTGTTTACTAATCCACGAACTTCTATATGTTCAAATAAAACAATGCGTTATTAAAACTACTTCCCACGTCGTATTGAATGACCTAAAGTGTACGAAGAATCAAAAAAAGTTCCGAAACTTACCATGATTGAGCAGCATCATGAATTTCAGGCAAATGTAATCGGAGAGGTCGAATTTGAGCTCCTGAAGTTTCGATGACAAATCATTGAAAAGATCTGCCAAGGAAGGAACTCCAAGTAGGCCGAGGCAAAGGAGATCAAACTTTTGGCCATTAGGAAGTGTAGTCTCATCAGGCAGATTATTGTGTAACCTTTGATGTAGATGGTCAAGCACCAACATATCCGACCAGGAGTGCTGTAGCAACTTCATTTGGTCATCAACCTATCGCATAATACCCAATATTAATTTTACACTTTAATTATACATCTTTAATCACATGTTTCTCTACAACATTAACAGGAGTACTTAAATATTTATTTTAAAAGTATTTCAATTATGAGATAAACATTATTCCGAAACGATAAAACTTGAGGCGATTGATAATTACTTTTTTTTACATTTTTTTTTTAAAATAAAGTCGCATTCTTAACGTAATATCATGAAAAGTATCTAGAAAGCTTTCATGCCCGGTTTCCATATTGTTCGAAAAACATATTAACATCGCGGTTGTTGATCTCAAGTTACACATACAGCCGAGTAACATTTTTTTTTACGTAGCTATGTGAAAAAAAGCAAACAATTGGAAACAAATAATCGTTTAAATAAACGATTTATAATTAACATGGGCCTGCTTTGGGGCAACCGCCATAACCCAGAAACGTATCTTGTTATGACCTAGATATGAGGCGATGCTTGAAATCATTCAGTGATTGTGCAATGCTGTTGGTTACCTCACATCCCCGCTCATGCCACCAACAGGCCAGCGACGAGTTATTTATCGGTAAGAACTAAGTTCTCGTTCGAGAGATTCTCAACAAACAGTTAAAATCGTGGAATTTTTAATACTTCTAACACTCTACGCGCGTCCTTTCACGTTTTAACGTGACTTAATAACAACTATATTTAACATCTACCAAATTGACACATCGATAACAGACATATCGCCGAGGACGCATGAAAGTGGTACATATGAAGTTAACATTCCCACGTTGCAATCAATAGGTATTTAACGTACGAACACACCGACTAATGGAATACGTGGACAGAAATATCTTCTACACCGGATGAAGTTTCTTTACATAGAAATATAACATTGTAAAATCTAACTGTAGAAGTTGTAATTTTATCCTATCGGTCTACAAGATATCAAAAAGACTCCAGGTACGGTCATCTGATATATTCGCCGTTAACACTCACCTTGAGATCTTTGAAGAATACAGAATTCCTTGCCCAGTCCACCTGCGAGAACAGATTTTGATCGAGCACTTTGCACATTAATTCGAACAAGTCCACTTCACACTGATTGTACGTTTGGTTTTGTAATAGTCCATAGAGGGATGTTTGCCACTCGCGGTCGTCGACCGTTTGCACGAAGTCTCTTATCATCGGACTAGTTTTCAAAGCGGCGGTAGAGGGTGCAGAGCCAGTGGCTCCGTGTGGAGGTTGCGTGGACTGTTCGCCGAAGTTGAAGGCCTTCGGACTTGGGGTAGTGGAATTGGCAGCCCAGAGTTTACTATCCAGGCCAGGGTTGAGGTTATACAGGTAATTACCGCCAGAAATGTTTGTTAGCTGTGAGGACGGTGCGATCAGTTGATGCTGACCGGCTCCACTGCCAGCTTGCGTCGTGACCAGACCAGCGGCCACGGCTGCAGGGGATGGACTCGAATCTGGAGAAGACGTTAGACTCGAGACCTGAGGTATTTGAATCTCCTGCTTAATGTGCAGGAAAGGCGTTACAGCGGAGGGATAATTCGATGGGTCACCGAGGCCGCCTCGTAACGTCTGCAGTGCCAGCTGCCGTTGTCTCAGCATTTGGAGCTTCCGTGCCCGATCTCTTTTGTACATAGGTCCAAATTTGTTTCTCCCACCTCTCATCCGATCTGCTCGAACGGCTGTAACAAGAGCGTGCTTTACAGGATACAACGAAACAAAACGACTCGCCTTACGTCGATCTGCGGTCTGAAAGATGAACCGGACATATTCGTCTCTTTCCTTCGAACAGTCGAGAAAGGCGCGCCCCGAGTTTACTTTCTAATTCTTCTTAATCGACATTTTTCATGTTATCTTCTACCGATAGTTAAGGTTACTAGACGCGGTCTTCGAATCGACTCGTTCACTATTTTTACTTTCATAATTGACGATCGTATGTATGAGTTAGAAGGAAATCTGAAATTTATGCGACGTCAGGAATAGAAGGTCACCGACGACGAATTTCTCACAGTAGCAACTTTACGATCAAACGGAGCTGCCGGCTAGGCAACCTTGAAGAAGCGGTATTCGAAGTCCGCCATCAACGAAAGCGGAAGTCGCGGCTAATTGCATCGAAGTAGGACAAAAGCCTGACGGCCCATGTTGTTCCTGTTCCTCTTGCAGACTCGTGTGTTTTTGTCGGTAACGAATAAACGTACCTGTTTCACGTAAATAACTGTCTATATGGGAAATATGGACCTTTGGGACTACGAAAGCTACAGGTGTTATTCCGAACGTTAAACGTGTCTGTATTGAAAGTAGACCTCGCAATTGCCAACGGCAACGTCTATTACCAGTTAGTTATTAGATGCGATCCTAAAATACTGCCCCGGTTACTTGCTGCAAATCATTATCGAACAATTTCCACAGAGAATTTCGTTCTCAGCTGTTTCGCTTAAATTGTACGCGACGCAAAGAGAATATTTCAAATATACGTCAAGAGATTCTCGCGAACATACATGGATCGATAATGCTAACGTTTCAAGCCTATGGTTCGAATCCTTCGTTCAAAAATATTTCAGCATCTCCGCGTTAAGATTTACACTGTAAACAAGCTATCCCAGATGCATGGTCCTTGGACCGGAAGTGGCGTAGCGAAGGAACTCGATACGGATCCCCCTTGCCTATGGGGGATTAAAGTCTGAGCAGCCGCGTGAATTAAGAAGTCAGTTATGACTACGACGTAGTCAAAACTACGTATATTTAGCAAATTTTTGCTTGCTATATTATCTATTTATAATTTACGACGGAGTACTTTCTTCCTAGTGCAACGAAACTATAGACGGATGTTTCTCGTCGTACGTTTAAATATTTCTCTGCTATCGACTGACAGTTGCTCGATTACTACCACGGAAAATTTGGCACATAATAGAGAAGGGTTTAAAATAAAAACGTTCGTTCGGTGCATTTATAGTAAGTCACGCAAAGTAGTTGAAAAATTGGGGTTGTCGTGTGACCGAGGGAGGATTTAAAGCGCTTTACAATTTATAGGGCGGACACGCGGCTTTAACCGGCGGCGTTGCCTGTTTTCGTACAAAGTGTTTGCTATTCGTCGTCGCAGCCGCATGAAACGCCGGCGAGCAAGCGAGCAAGCGAGCGATCGAGCGCGGTGCGCGCTCGTTGAAAGTGAAAGGAGGTTGAATCGCTTGCCCGTCCACTTCTGCCTGCGCCGCCCCGCCGACACCCCTCCGGCCCCCCTCCGGACCCCACCAGCCCCCCTCCGGCCCGGACACCTCCCTCGAGTCCTCCTTCGCCCCTCCGCCGCCCATCCCTACTCGATCCCCCCTCTTTCCTACCGCCCCGAACACCTCTCCCCGCCGATCCACATTGCCGCCTCCGCAACCCTATGTGTACCTTCAAACGCCTCCTCTCTTTCTTTCTTTCTTTCTTACACTCTCTTTTTTTCGCCCTTCCCGTGCCTCCCAAATAGCCATTCTTTTTCTTTACACTTCGCCTTTTCTTATTTTCCTCACAGCCTTCCTTTCTTTCATTCTTAAGCGCTTTCTTTTTCTCTCTTATGCCTTTCGTCTCTTTCTCTATCTATCCTATCCTCATTCGCTCTCTTTGCCGATACATCTCGTCGGCTTCTATTATCAACAACGTTACGTAGAGCAAAGACGCATACCACGCACCTCGTCCTGTGACCACGAGGAGCTCGATTCCATCCGAGGAAAGCCACGCCACTGTTTCTCTCTTCGCGTGTTCTTTTCACGTCGACTGCTCTCCTTCCTCCGCTTATGGCCCATTTCTTTCTTTTGCCGTGTCGCGCGTGCATACCGTTGACAGCGTGATGTTACGCTGCCTCGATGGAAACTCGGGACTGTACTGCACGTTCGATTTTCGAAATCATTGCTACTTTTACGACTCTGTATCTCTTTCCTCGTTCACATTGTTGTCATCTCAAGAGAGCGAGAGAGAGAGAGAGCGAGAGAGAGGGAGGGAGAAAGAGAGAGAACAAGTTTTACGAGGTGTGCGCAACAGCTTCGTTGCGCACTCACCTTCGCGTTGCTTCGTTACGCGCACCTACCGCCGTAACCTCGGCGCATCGCGACGCGACCTGGAATTCATGGCTGTGCGCAATGGATCGCGTAAACTTGACACTCGATGTTACATTTGTTTCTCGATGTCTCTCTTCTGCTCTCCAGGGTTTCACCCGTCAGCTCTGATTAACGTTATGCAAAGCGAGCGCCATACATCATCCGACTATCAAGGATGATATTGGATGCGAGCAGCAGCGCGCGAGTACCGTTTCGTCTCGGCCCGTTCGTTCCATCCGGTCTATAACACGTTTCTCCGATCCACACGCGCGATTCATCGACTGTCCATGTAATAATTGAGTCAAGTAGAGAGAAGATGCAATTGAAAGTTGCTAAACTTGACTTTCAGATTTTTACTTTGGGACACTTGTTCTCCTTACTCGCTACGCTACGCAATACAACTGTGGTAGGTACTACTTGTGCCCGTTGTTATTTAGGACGAGAGACGTTACCTCATTGCACGCTTTGTTTCAATTTCAACGTCCCGCTCTATCGATTTTCCTTGCGCATTGTCTTCCGAAAGAAACACGTTAAAACGTGACATCCGACATTGCTTTCCCTTGGCAAATTTTATACCGAATATTAATATCCGACCCTTTCCTGCATCCCTCCCCCTCTCCTTTCTCTTTATGTTCGTATTTTCTTCCAAGATCTATTTATATCACGGAGAACCTCCGTGCTGGTTGCTTCCCCTTTTTTACCAAGTCAATCCTCCGTTTTCTTTCATCCTCTCTTCCTTTCTGTCACGGCAGAGATCCGGGGGAGCCAGGCGGTCTGAGGAACGGCCCTACGACGTAGATCACGGCCAAACTCGATTCTCAACTCCGTGGACCAAGGTTTTCTTTTCTCTCTCCTTATTGCCTACCACCTGAGATTGTCGCATTCTTTCCCCATGGTTTTAACGAACGACGCAGGTTATTCCCCATACGTCTCTGGGCCTCCGAAGCGACACCAGGTGCATCGAGAGATACAAATACCGGCGCAGGGACTCTGTTATTCTACGCGACGAGGAGAACCCACGCTTAAGAAATTACGATCCTCGGATTATTACAGGTTTCTCTGGAGACCTGAGATCATCCGCGAAAACCCAAGATCTGCCAAGTATGCCGTCGTTAAGTATACCTTTCTTAAGCGACTTCAGTGGAAGGATCCTTGTTAACGTTGTTAAACGAAAATCAATCTGAAATGATTCAGCCACTCCTAATTCAACGGGAAGAAAGTTGTTCTGGAAATGTTGATCTACCAACGTAACAATTCATCGTACGAATAGTCGCCCTGCCCAAGACGACAGCATCCATTCCGTTTCCGTGTATTCGATTAACGAGCCCAAGTATAAACGCACACGGGGATTCGACGATCTCTTTATTCCGGACGGCGCGAGTGGGTGGCAAAGTTTCGCGTGGGCAGAGGACATATTAGCGTATCGATATACGATGCGATTCGATCGGACGATCGTCAAATATCTATGCCAAACCGCGACACTGATGGAATTTACGGTCGAACTCCCGGGCATCGTGCGATGATCGGAGTATGCTCGCGGCAACGTTCGAACCGCTGAGAAACCCCGTTTCTCTATCGCGGCAAAGTAATAACCGGAAGTTTTAACAGGACACGTAGAGTTGCATCATCGTCCCGTGTAGTTTTAAAATCCCCCGGCCAGGTTGAAAGAGCAAAACTGCCCGATAAATTTCACCAATAGGCACAATGGGAGCTCTTGCGATCCGAGAAGACGATACCAGTCCCTCACCTTTTCCCTGCTCGTACGGTATGTCACTCGTTTCTCTCTCCAGAACGTCCCGAGAGATCGATGAAACGAGAACTTACGAGATTACGGTACCATCGACCAAGAAACTTTATGAATTTTTCATGCCTCGCCGTTAATAACGCAACGGAGACGATGCCTGCCGAAACTTCTCCGGGGAAACAGTCGGCGGTGATTTCCGTCCTAATAAGCTCGACGCTTGCTTCCGGACAGATGATATACGATATACGAATGCATCGAATACACGAAAAGGACGCTTTTGTGCCGATCGGCCGGGGAGAAACGGTGCACGCGATTCTCGTGGCTTCGCCTATTACGTAACTCCGAAGCGCACGCCTACCGGAAAAGTTTCATTTTCGCGGAATTAATGGCCAGCGAGGCTCATCTTTTCTTTTCGCTTTGTACGCTTTGGGAAGTACGCTTTACGTTTAATACGCTAAAACAAAGTAGACTACGAGGGGGTACGTAGTAGGTACACAATCGTCGGTCATTCCGGGAAACATCGACCGTTATTACCGATGTTTTGCGCGCTCGTAACGTGCCAGTTAAAAATGGCTTCATTACGAAGGTATCGCCGGGGCATATTGATCGATGACTGAGAGTGCCGGCGAAGTGGACCTCGAAAAGTGTGTAAAATGTGCGTAGAGGCTTTAAGGCGCACGCGTAACCCAGTACTCGAACGTGGGCATAGCTGTTTCAGCGAAGAGAAAGAGAGAGCGAAGAAGAGTTCCGTTGTTCGTATTTAGCAATCTCTGGGAACCAGAATCGTATATACACAGTCGCATACACACAGACGTTAGATTCAATCTAGGAAACGAAATTGAATTCTTCGAACGTTAGTTTGACTGTGCGAGTCAACCTTATCGCCTCCGATGTTCGGCTCAAAGTATTCTAACAGAAGGAATGACAACGTTCCTGTATTTGCGTAGGAATAGCTCATGAAACCTGTACTCGTAATTCAAATCGGTATTTTCATGCGTTCTATTCGTTACGGTCCCTATCACGATAAGAAGCAGTATCTATGGCCAGTTCTAATTATTTGTAAGCAAGTATATACACCTAGAAAAGATTCACGTGCAAAAGGACGCGTGCAAAGCATCGAAAGAATGCAACCCACGTCCGGTTCACGGGGTCTGAGCGGCGATAAGCGCGCGCAAGAGCACCGAACCCGAGAGCGTGTGTGTCGAAAAGAAAGGGAAACCCACTTGGCAAATCTGGTCCACGGGTCCAGTGACGTCAGGCCCTCCCCATGGAAATTAATGGGTGACCACGTGACCACCGTCGCCCACTGTCGGACCAATCGCGCGAGAGAAGTTCCCCCCGAGACGGACCCGACGCGGCGACGCGCCCGACCGTTAGTGAAGTCATCCCGCGCGTTGCGAAAGAACGCAAAAAAAGGACAAAATCGTCGGGTAAAACCTTCGCCGAGTTTCTAGCCAGAGAATTTTTCGTAGAGAAGCGAAAATAATGATGGCTCGTAATCGACGGTCGTTTGGACCGAGATCGTAGTCATTTTGGATCCTGCCATTTTTCTTACATGATAATGCATATTCCATCGATCGTCTTTCCCGCGATAAATGTTTAGGTCAAGGTGCACCCTCGGTCAGCATAATTATTAATAAAGTAATCGTTAAGATAGTCAACATCTGCGACTCATTGATTGGTGGAAATCATTAGGTACTATGTGCTTAATAAAAAAAATGCAGAGTTCCTAAAACGTCGTGTCTTGCGAATACATATGGTTCCTTCGATTCTGTACATAATCGATCGTAAATACACGAGATACGAATTCGGGCGCGGGAGAGCAAGCCGAGAAAGAAATAAAAGCTTCGGCGAAAAGAAGACGGTGAGGCTCCACTCAACGAGGGATTACACAATCCCCGCCTCAACCTAACCTTTCTCCCCCACTTTGCGCCTGAACAACGAAGGTAGGAGTCGAGCAAGCAGGCAAGGCAGGCAGGCAGGCAGGCAAGGCAGGTAAGCAGGCAGGCAAGCCAGGCAGGCGGGCAGGTATAACACCGTCTTGCAACATAATACAATAATTATGAAATTCGTGAGTTTCTAAACAGAGGCGCACGCCACGATTTCCGTTGTCCTGGCTGATTTTCCAAGGCCCCTATATATTCTCATCGTCCCGTATAAACCACCCCAAATCTCGACCGACCCGATTGTGCGATCGGTATGCCCTCTGGCTTTTACAACAGGAACAAGGAAGACCGGTGTGATCGGAAATTTGCAGGACTAGGCAAATTTTCAAGCCCCCTCCATCTCTCTTTACAATTCCTTCCTCTTTCTTATCCCCAAACGTGTTACGGTCCACGTGGCTAGCAGATGCAAACTACGTACTGCGAAGTCATAAATACCATATTTATTAGACTTGTAACGCTTTGCCTTATTGCATTACAACGTTATCGTCAAAAGAGAAACGAAGAAAGCGTGCTCTTTAGTACTGTCCGTTTTCAGGGTCCTCTAATCGTGTGTATATGTGTGAGGCGAAATCGGTGACTCTTAAAAAAATCTTATCCGTTTCTTTGTCGAGGGGAAAATAAAAGCGAGCCGCTCAGTTGTTGGCCGATGATTCTTAATGATTTCGGACTTGCGTCGCGCCGATGTCCTTTTTACGCTCCAACAGCTAAAGCCAATATGTTTCTGCGTTTCGTTGACGCGCGGTAAAATACGACAGCTGAGAGTGCAATGAAACTGTACAAAACTGTTTTGAAATAGTACGTGACGGGACGAGTAAATCCGGAATATAGTACGGAATTTTATTTTCCTCTGCACGCGATGCAGTTACACTCGATTCGACGCAAAACGCGCCAACCATTAATTTGACTCTGCTGCAAGGATTATTTTAAATAATTAAGTCCAACGAGCAGATGAAGTACTTTGAAATGAGGAGAATGTTATCGAATTCTCGAGTCGACATCAATTTAGTTTTACAGTTTAAAATATAACACAGAAAAACGATGAATGAGCTTTCATAAAAGCTTTCATGCTATAGCATGTAACAGTTGAACCTTTTTGGACGAAACCATGAAGTTATTTCATTCTATTTACTTTGCCACAGAGAACAGAAGACACCTATGTTTAGCTAAAGCTAAATTGAAAATACTTTTCTAAAAAATGTGCTTATATCACTTTCAAAAATGACGGCTCGTATTATGTATTATTTTAAAAGAAACTCAACTATTGTAATTAAAATAATCTCACTTTCCACACCGATCGTTTTCTAAGCTTTCGAGTCTACGATTCGATATCTACAAGTATTGGAATATCACAAGAAATCTGTCCTACGACAAAAGAGAAAATCCGTCATAAAATTAAGCTTTAGATAACACTTACGAGACTGCGATGAATAAATCGGGACGTCTCACGTTTACAGTTGCCTCATATCGCGAGAAAACTTTCGACGTCGAAAGTAAAGAAGAATTTTTAAAGTCTAATTTCACCGGGCCGACCGAGTGAAAATACATTTCGGCCCGTCTAATAGAAATTGTCAAGCCACCGAAAGGCTTTCACCTGTAGGTATTACGTGTACACGAAAGGAGCCCCGAACGTCCTACCTCAAATTTCTAGATTCTACTTGCGCAATCCTACCGGTTGCCTTACCCGTAGACGCGTTACTACTTCCACGTGACAAATCTGCCTTTGTCCAAACAGAAAACTCGTTGGAATTGGCTAAAAGACTTTTTGTCGGGAATGACGTTAATGACGGAAAGGAAAGGCGCATGAGAAGCTAGTTTCTAAGACCCACATTGGGAACAAAACTTTTTATATCGGCCACCAGATGCCCAACTAATGTCTAAGAGGGACCAGAGCATCCCTTTGACGCGAACCTCGTTCTCATAAAGGACGTACTTTATTCTGCTATCTTGCCTCTCCGTTTCAACGGAAGGAATACACGCTGGTTGAGAAAGATTCTTTGTAATTTATCTGACATTTATGTATCTCTTTCGATACTGTTCCTCGTGTTACAGATTCTCCATTGATACCGGTATTGTAGTTGGTAAGTTAAACGTTCGGATATAAATTGAAGATTAGAGAAAGTCTTTTACACATGCCTGAAATGGAAATTGTAGTGATGAATAAAGACAAGCGTTGCTTAATATGTAAAGAAGAAAACCATTATTTGTATGGTGATGCAATTTCTCTTCTCCTCGTAATATTTTAGTTTATATTTACGTTGTGGAGTTATTATGTCACTTGCTGTCCGTTGTTATTCTACGATTATGTTTAGTAAGAATGAAAACAGTTGCGGTAACGTATCCCTTGACAAAAAAAAGGAGGACGTATAGAAAAAAAAGCAATTTAAAGGACATTATATAGAAACACAAAGACGTATTACTGGATGAACGTCGCATAATTACTTCACCATCGTTGTTGCTGTTACTTCGATCGTACTGGCATTCGGTAGATTATCTTTTACATAATTTTACGTGCGTATTCGCGAAGATAGTAATACAAATTTAAATACACGATTACAATTCCGACTTCGTTGAATATCCTTTACTTTTCCTTTTCACAAAACGCTTTGAAAATTTTACCTGTATTTTTGTTTATCTAAAGATCTCGGTCAACATTTTATTTAACACTTACAGTAAACGAGACACATACTCAAGCTTCGGTTTATTAATTTCCCGTAACGTTCAACTGACGAGATATAAAGAGAGAGAGAGAGAGAGAGAGAGAGAGAGAGAGAAGCGCGCGAAGAATTTTTATTTGACGTCAATGATAATTCGGCGAAATCTACAGATTTTAATAATTCTAAACGTAAAGGAATCAGGCGAAATGCAAGAGTGAAATAGGTTTGTCATCGGCACAAAAATAGATAAGCACATTTACTTAGCGACCAGGCAAATTATTCGCACCTGCGAAACTGAAACTCAAGTGTTAATATTTGATCATGTACGCGGAGAGAAATTAAATTGCAAAACCCGTGAAAGTATATCATTGTTGGTACTCTATTTCTCGAAAACGGTGTCAACGATGTTCGCATTTTCCTTTCTGCGAACGTAAAGTGACTTTTTCGCCGATTATTCAACGATGAAACGTTTATAGAGTTACGGTTCGTTCGTCGAAAGCACGGATATTAACGAACTTCCCATTCGTCGTGAGATGTATGTTAAACCTTCAAACCAGTCTTGTTAAATATCGCGCTAATTGCACTATAATTAAAGGATTCCGAATTAAACCAAAAGATCGGCTAAACGTTGGTAACTTTTAAGTAGAAGCCGCGGCAGCGACTCTCGAGTTTTACGATCTCGTAATAAATGTGGATGCCACGGTAGATGAGTTCAGGGCTTCCACGAGAGGATGGTTTTCAATCTGTTCTAAAGGAGCCTCGAAGCAACGTTCATTATGTCGAATGAGCCTTGCTCTCGTATTCACGAGCCGGTGCAAACGGTGTAAGTCTGTTGCAGAACTGTGACAGGTGTTATCGCGCGATTACCGCGAATGTATTTAACCACCGTTCTTTTTTTTTCACCGCGTTTCTTTTCGTTCGTGGTATTTCAATTTTATCCATTTTCGACGGGACAATTAACGGTATTAACGGTAGACTCGTCGAATCGGCATTTCGTAAGAAAGACGGACGAGAAATAACGGAAAAAGAAATCATGTTGATAATTATGTAAGTTGTATAAATATCCTGTAAGAAGTGATTTCATATTGTACATTTTTAAAAAGTGAATGAAGTTTTACGCGAGAACGAAGGTCTAATAGTGTTTATGCTGCGTACAATTGACGCACGTAAAACTTTTTTTTGTTTCTCTCGGTCTATCTAGTATGGCGATACGCATAAACTACAATAGGCGTCGAGTAAGTCACGATAAATGATTGTTTATAATTAATTCTCTTCCTACACATGAAATCCACCTCGAGAAACTACGGCGAGACTTTCTTTTCAATGTTTGCCAAGCAATAAGACTATAGCCGCTCACTGTAATAATTATATAAGTCGAAGCCATGCGACGGACTTGTTAATCGTGAGGGATCGAAAATTTAGGAATCCGTCAAAGCCTAATCGCCATGGGGTTTTACACACGTCGACGCCTGTGTTTTTACATTTCTGACTAGCGTGCAAGTAAGAAACTGCTTCCTTTCGTAAACACTCGCAAGCACTCTGGAAACTTTCCGCGTTAAGCAATCCCGTTGCCACTGCAGAGGAACGCCGTGGAAAACGGCGCGCAAAGGCGGCAATTGCGACAGAGCCTGTTTCGAGATTCGCTTAATCGCTGGGCCTTGAGGGCCTAGACCCAGTTACTCGAATTGCATTAGATGCTCCGGCTAAACTGTGTTTCTATAGCAACATGAGGCCCGACGAGGAGAAGACCAGGGCTTTAGACGGAAAAATAAAGTGGGCCGGTTTGGGTGGTTCGAGGGATACGCGATTCTGGCTTTCGCTTAAAATCAGCATTAATGGAAAGCGAAACCAAACGCAAGCGCAAAAAAGTAGCACGGTGGTAGAATTTGTTTAGAAAACTGGCGGCAGGTATAACGCGAATTCCTCTATTGCGTATGAAGAACCGCTTGCTTAATCGGCCATTGGAGGTACGTACACACGTACGATTGAAAGAATACGAGGCAATTTCCAATTGGACGGAGAATATACACGCCGGCAAATAAAGTAAAGTAGAAGCAAAGAGAAAAGCGTTGCCGCTTTGCCGTCGTGCCGTAAGCGTTAAAACGGCGAAAGAATTTACAAAGGAAGACAGTATCGGTTGATCGTTTCACGGTGTGTAATAAGGTTAAGTTCGTACGAACGCGGTGCGAAAACAGTCGAATGGGAACGGATTTAGCCGAGGTCCACCGAGGAGAACCGTAAGGCGCCGAAGATACGAGCCGCCGTAACATGCGTTCGCGCGCAAACGGCTTTTGACGTACCATTGGCTGTGCGAACGCGGAGATATTAAATAAGAGATAACAGAAAAGTTGATAATGATGTAGCGACATTAACGCGCGACCAATATAAGGGCGGGTCGTAGCATTTGTACCGGCCGGTGAAAGTAAAAAGAGCGTATTATGAGTCAAGTATTTAGCGGCAACAATAATCGGCGCGTACGGTGGTAACTATTTGCATACCGTCATAATACACGGCAAGCGAGGAGCCATTACGAACCTGTTACCAGTCGCAAAATATAAGAAATGCAGATGACATGCAGCGGGTCCGAATTAAGATAAGAGGTCGATGCAAATTCCGACGCTTCTGATATTCCAATTGACACGAAATTTTTTGCTTCGACGTCGTTTCGTACATATTGAGTCATATTCGTGTCTCATAACTGTATTGCATAATTATACCGAGGCCTACTCGCAAACGCATACGCGAGCGCTTTCGTTCTTTCACCTTCTGCATAAAAATCGCGCCGATACCCGCATGCATCGCTTTCACATCCAAAAAATGAGTACCCATATCGTCGTCCGAACAAAATCCACTTGCGCAATGGCGTAAACGTCTTTGTATCGTTATCTACGCTTTTATATCGTTCTCGTTAATCTACCCGAACTCTGTGTGGAGGTTTGCGTTTTGTCACAATCGATCATCGATGGGAATCCGAAGTAAACTATTTTATTATCCCCCCCCCCCCCCCCCCCCACCGACGCCCTTACGTTCTTGTTTAAAATTTCGCGATCACGGGCCCGCGCAAAAATGTCCGAGGTAAAGCGTAATTTCACAATCAATGTAACTTACCCTCGAGCTTCATGCCGACTTCGAGGCACTTCTGAAAACGACAGTAGGGACATCGCTTCCTTTGCGTCTTGTCGATGTGACAGGACCTCTCGGCGACGCACGTGTATACCTTCTTGTTTTGGACGGTGCGCTTGAAGAAACCCTTGCACGATTCGCAGGTGAGAAGTCCGTAGTGGTATCCGGAAACCTTGTCGCCGCAGACCGGACAGAACTCCTCGATGATGATGTCCTTGGTGTCAGGAAAGTCGGACGGACAGGGTATCGAGCCGGTCACGACACCAACCCCGACCTGACCCAACCCAGGGTGGCAAAGGGTACCAGTTGGTAATGAATAAGTGGTGGTTGGTACCGCGACATTGCCGCTTACCGTAGCGGATCCGCCACCACCACCCGCACTTCCAGCTCCGGTACTGCCGCCGCTACCACCGCCGACAGCAGCGGAGTTTCCCGCGGTGGGTCCACTGCCGCCAGCGGCACCCGCACCACCGCCACCCGCGCTACTGCCGCCGTTATTGGCAGCACCCCCGCCGGCGTAGCCGCTTCCGCTACCTTCGAGGGTCGTCGATGCGCCGCAACCGTTTCCACCGGCGCCGTTACCCGTGCTGCTCCCGCTACCACTGCCACCGCCGGTGCCGCTTCCGGCCCCTGTTGGCGAGAACAGACACGTGTACACTTTCTTGTTGCCGCAAGATCCGATCTCGAGCGCCAGGGATGAGCCGCAGCCGCCGGTTCCACCGCCGTTACCGTTGCTACCATTTCCACCGGTGGTAGTACTACCACCGCTACCGCCGCCTCCACTACCGCCACCGCTACCGCCACCGCCACCGCCACTGTTACTACTGCTTCCTCCTCCTCCTCCTCCTCCTCCTCCTCCGCCGCCGCCGCCACCACCGCCTCCTCCACCCCCCGTAGGGGAAAATAGACACGTGTAAACCTTTTTACTGCTACACGGCGAGCTGTTGCGCTTGAAGAAGCCTTTGCAAGACTCGCACGTGAGCAAACCGTACTGATAACCGGACATCTTGTCGCCGCACATCGGACACCTTTCCTCGAGGGCGGTCGAGTCGAAAAAGGCGGCGTCGAAACCCGATATACCGCCCTGCGAGTGTGCCTGACCGTGGACCGACATTTGCTGTTGCTGCTGCTGTTGTTGTTGCGACTGAGATTGTTGCTGGTGGCATATCGTGGGCGGACTTTGAGCGCAATTGCCGTAAGGGGAGGAACCGTATTGGGCTTGCTGTTGCGCTTGCTGTTGCTGTTGACCGGCACCGGCCGCGCCTTGGGGACTGCCCTGAGGGCTCAGATGGAACGGCGACATATTCAGGGATATCAGGCCCGAATGCGGCTCCATCTCCAATAACATATCACCCTTGCGCAAGCACTGCACAGTGGACTGTACTCGCGACGTATCGGGGCATATATGAAGCTACTGTGAATTCTCGTACGACCGACCACCCTAAGAACGATGCTTTACCGATGCGCGTGGCGGTAAAGGTGGTCGCGATTTCCCTTTGTTTTGATTCGTGCAACGGGGCACGAGTACAACGTTGCGCAAGGTCGCAGCACTTGCGTGTTGGTCTACTGTCGACCGTGCATACGTTGACGACGAGAACGATGATGACAACGACGGCAACGAAAGGGACGAAAGAAATTAACGCGAAGGAAAACTCACTCGGCTTTCCTTGGCACGTACAATATCGATCACCAGTCACGCTCATCTACGGCACACGCTTGTCAAGAGAACCATCGCGCACCACCGGCATAAAGGGCGAACAACTCTCGCGATGCGACTACGTCCGAATCATCGTAAACCAATGGTGTACTGCACGCGTACCAAAGCTTGACACTTTGTCGCGTCTCCGTCACTTTGTCGCTGCGTCTCCGGTGGTTCACGGAACGGTTTATTATCTTTCTCGTTTTCGCATACACTGTAATCCAGCGTTATCTCGTAGCACGGTACACGGTTGGCACACGCGAGATCAATCGAGCGGTCGTCCACCACTGCCACGAGGACCCCGTTGCTCGGCGGGGAAGGACGACGATCGCGTCGTCTCTCGTAACGCGTGCGAATCGCCGGTAACGTTACGCGTCGTCGTAGAGACGGAGAAAGAGAGATTGGAGAGAGACGACGATGAGCGAGAGTTATACCGGCACACACGCGCGTCGTACACGACAGAACCAGAGAACCAAAGTTTCGACCACAGCGTTGACACAAAACGACCGCGGTTCTGTGAAGCGTTGGTAAATACGGCGAGTATAAGTCTCGCGCACACACTGCAATCCAAGTAAATGCACCGCAAAACGAGAGGGTGCGTAGAGTCAGTCGCGAAACGGAGAGAGAAAGCGTTAGACGGAGAGAGTGTAATTGAAGGAGCGAGAGAATTTCTTGGCTCCCGAAACGTGCGACTTGACAGCTCGGCTATCCGCGTACGACTAGTTGTATTCTTGCCTCGTTGCTTTCCCGAAGGGCCCGCCCCCTCCCCTCTGCCGCCCTACCGTCGACACATGGAGGTAGACGGAGCCGGGAGACCGCCTCGCGAGACACGGCACACGTCACGTATATCGTGGCAGGAACGAAACAACCGTCCAGCGGCGAACACGAACCCACGGGTCGCCGATGCGTCTCTCTTTCGATGAACGCTTCGATTGCACCTCTATCGTCGTTCCGTTGTGACGCTTCTACCGCTGTCTTTGACGTCGTTGTCACTGTTGTTGGTGTTGTTGTTGTTGTTGTTATTACGATAATCCACACGCCGAGATGGTCGGCACGCGCGGTTATCGCGAGCCGGAATAGCGCCACTGTTTCGTGCGATCGAAGCAAATGCGCGGCGCGCGGTTCACCCGGTAGAGATACGCGCTTCACCGTGACACCGTCGGGAGTAAAATAAAATTGGCAGAACCGGGAGAACGGCGAGAGGCGCGCACACCGTCGGGCTCCCTTGGCGTTTCGGTGGGTATAGAGGAAAGGAGAGAACGAGCGCGCGTGTCCCTTTACCGACGTCCACGGGTCGAGTGTGAGAGCGCGAGCGCGAGCGCGAGAGCGAGAGAGAGAGAGAGGAACGGCGTATAACCAACACAGCGCACGGCATAAGTGAAAGTGATTCAGCAGCGCATGCCACCGCGCGCGGCCAGGTGCCCGACGGAGCGGAGGTGCCTCCGAGAACTCCCTCTGGTGGGGGGACAGCACGCGGTCCGAGAGGAGAGGGGCCGGTCACGGAGGAGGACGCCGGGGGAGCTCGGGAGGTATCGCCGCGGTCGAAGGGACCGGCGGAGGGGCCGAGAAGGAGGTTGCACGCTCGATGGCGGGGATGACCTACTTACGGAACCAGGTCTATGTCGGCCGGAGAAGTATTGTCCTCGCGCGCTCCCGCGTCGCTCTGCCGTCGTTGCTGCCGCCGTTTCGTCGACCGTATTTGTCGTCGGTTCTGCCGGCGGATAGTCCGACGCACGTGTTTGCACCAACCCGCACGGGATCCGGATCGATGTCTCTTCAGCGATTTCGTCAAACACGATCCGCGGCTAAATTCGATTTCCCGGCTGTATCTTCTCGTCGCGTCCGGACTCGAGAATACTCGAACTTTCGAGACTCAATCGTATCGCAGAAGAACAGGGCGGATAGTTAAATTTTATCGTGAATTCGTTTCAATAGAGCTCGATAAAAGAGGGGGTTGATCTTCGAGCGAATCATTGGAGATAGGTGTCGGTAGACGCCGGGACGGTATTACGGCGTCGAATCGGATGACTCGTCGCGCGTTCCGCGCTAGGAAGATCGAAAGGACGCGGAGAGGAGACCGCGAACGACTCTTGCTTTCAAAGAGCACAGGGGAGTCGGGCACGGAGTCGCGGTAAGCGGGCACAGGGCAGCCGCACAGGCCACATACAGGCCGTGGCTGGGTCAACAGTAACGCCGTTGGCACTCCCCGACGGTACCAGTGCTTCTCTCTGTGTACGTTACAGTAGATGTGCGAACCAAAGTGGTGGGGAGACCCACTGACCTAGTTCGCTGAGAACATGACGCAGCCGCGACTCACTCCCTCTCGTTCTCTCTCTCTCTCCCTCTCCCTCTCTTGCTCCCACTCTCCCGCACCCTCGCCGTCCACCGCGCGTATTCCACCCTCCCGCCCTGTAATTCCGTCTCTCTCTCAGACCCTGTCCTTACCACTCCCCACGCTTCACGTCTGCCTAAAAACGTGCGCGAGTTATATCCTTCTTTCTCCTATCCTTTCTCGCACCGTGTTTCTTTCTCTCTCCGTTTTTCGACTTACCCTTCTACCCTTCTTCTCGCACGCTCCGTCTTTGCTCTCTCGAGCGAACGCTCGGTGATATTTCTTTCTCTGGTTCTGTCTCGCTCTCTGCAGCCCCTTCTTTCCCTCTGTCCCCCTGCTGCTGCCCTCCGCCCTCCCACCCTTCCTATGTCTCGCTTATTCACTTCGCGAGCGTAATTCTCGCGCTCTTTTCCGTCCAAGTAACCGTGCACCACTGCCGTAATAGCGCGTACCTTGACACACGCGTGTGTGCGCGCGCATTGACGCGGCACACGAGCGCGCCCAGCGTGTCATCGATGAATGCACGCGGCGGGTATTGCAAACGTGTGTTGTCGTCATCATCGTTGTCGTCGTATCCAGTGCACCGGGTTTAGAGGTTAGGCGGTATCGCACGAAACCGGCGGCAAAATTTCACCGGTTGTCTTTCGGCGATCTCGCGCGGAAATTCTATCGTGCTCGATTCGTAATGAAGAAATTACACATATAATCGTGTTCTTCCGAGGCGAGGCGACGTCGCATGCACAGTTATCTCTCTGTGTCGCATAAATATTTATGAGAAATAAGAATTCCATCGATTCTCGATTCGAGCACGATATTCCATCCATCTGCCATTGGTTTTAACATTTAAGATACACCGCATTCGTACTCTTATCGTTATAAAACATATAAAGCGAGTGAAAAGCTTGGCGTAGTTGCTCGAAAGTAGGAGAGAAATGACGGAAGATTATAGCAGAAGACAGCGACAGACGATCGCAAGCGAATGTTAATCTTCAGGCTTGGCATGAAAGTTTATCTCGTTATTTGACTATGTTCCGCGGGAACGACACACAATATCCCTACCATCCTCCCTTTGATTCTCATTTCAAGCGTTTCTACTTTCCTTTTTTCCCTGCTTGCGCAATTCGTAATCCGAATCTATCGGCGATCACTCTCAAAGCAAGGAGTCGACGGACAATTTCATCAAAAAAGAAAACAGGTTCCTAAAGATCAAACTTCCTGCCTCCGATTGTGCATCGTGCACAGAAACATGCACCTTCTCTTCCCTCGGGTGCAAATCGGAAACGACTAACCTGGCGCGATCGGTGTAGGCACGACCCCGCAACAACGACACGTGTGATTTCGTTTCTACCAGGAGTGCGTTGAATAAGAATGAAAAGGTCGAATCTATACGGTATCGTGCGTCAGGTTAAATCACAAACGTCCAGAGGGAGGGACCAAAAAGAGGTAGGGAGGGGAAGCGAATGAAAGGGAAAAGGTTCGCTCTTGGTACACCCAAAAGAACGGAAGAACGAACGAAAAGAAAGTGAAAGCTGTGACCTACAAATTCTGGAAGTGTAAGCGGCTCCGGGTACACGATTCTCTTGACAATCGTGTGTTATCGCACGAGAATCCCTCGATTTCGTGTCTCGTGCGATCCTCGCGCAAGCCAGTTACGATTATTCGAAACGAAGTGTGTATATGCATACGAGAAAAACTAGAAATGATTTTTTAAATAGAATCGTCGCAAAGTATGCCTCGCATACTTCAAAGGCTCACGTTGAATTTCTATTTTCCTTCGTCTGCTTACACCGCTTGTTCCGATACAAACTTATTCGATACCGATGGACGCACGAGCGTGATAACGATAGCGGCGCGACAAGGCTGTAAATGTGCGAGTCCTTTACCCGTATAAGCTGAAATTATGCGACCATTATCGGCATTACGCTATTTCTGGGTCAATTAGCATCACACGGTGATCCTTTAAACGCTCGTAGGCGAGTAAGTATATACGAACGTACACGGAATTACGGCACAGTCGGAAGTAATTTACTCCTCGATAGGCGAGGTTCGACACTTCCATGGAATTGCGTACACGTTACATTGTAAACTCCCTCCTTTCCGATGATCGCGCGTAAAAAAAGGACCTTCCGGTGGTTAAATGTCGGAAGAATAAACAATTGTGAGGTTGAAACGCCACTGGAGGTATTAAATCGACGTGAAAAATGTAACGCGATTACGGTAATGTTCTGTACGAGAGGGAAATCAACGTGCCGGCATCGTGGGATTAGCTGGTATACCTATTCGGAATAGAAACGAAAGTAATCTTCTAGGAGTAAAGCGAAGAATATCAGGTCGGAGATGGAATGTTAATAAGCGTATTAAGGTCGAGCTATCTGTCGTTGAAGAAAGGTACGTATATATCGTCTTTTACCGTGTGATTACTATCTCGATATTACCTATGCAGGTATGGTATCTATAACTCGTAATATTCGTCGCAAAGAACATAAGCCTAGCGATCTCTCCCTCCTCCTCTTCACTCTTTTTCTCTCCTTTTCCCCCGTCAGCGTACATTAGACCGTCTCTCTCTTTCTCTCTCTCTTGAGCGCTCATTCTCTCCTTTTCTTTTTGCTCTCTCTTACTCCGAGCAACGTGTCTCGGTGTGTGAAGTGTGCCAAGGCCCGCCCCACTCCGCAATCCCATTTTCGAAACTAAAAGTAAAATCTAACTCATTGTGCTGTTACACGGACCGTTACCGTAATATATATTTTTGTCATACCGCGAAACTGTCGAATTCATTCGGGCCAACCGGGGTGTAGCAACGGTCCCCGGAAAAAAAAAGAGAGAACAACAATCGATGAAACGTTCGCACGGAGATTCTCGATAATTATGAAACTCCGAATCTCCGAAGACCCACGGGTGTCGCGAGGGAAAAACGTCCCTTTTCGACGCTTTCACTTTGTAACGTATCGTCTTATTGTACACCAGGACGCTATTTCTTTTTACATCACCGTGACTGACGTCCGTCATCTTCCATTTCTCCCGTTTCTCTCGATCGAATCCTCTTCGTAAAACGCTCGCGAATACGGCGTAAACGTATCGGCCGTATTTTCCATACGGCACCCTTCGACCGCCAATCTCAGGGGCGGCAAAGATTGACCATTTTGAATTGATTATTTCGTCCCACGCCGAACGCTGGGAAAAGGAGAAAAACGAGAGAGAAAGAAAGAGAGAAGGAGAGACCGTTTCATCCACGAAACGCGAATTGCCGTTTTGCAGGCCAGTTCGCACGTCCTTGACACACTTACCCACATGGGGTATCGCGAGACGACGTTTAACAGTATGCGTCTGCGACTTGCACGCGCAGGCGTGTATTTCTATCTTCGTGTATGTATGTTTGTCTGTGTGCATGCAATCATTGTACAAATGCACGTGTCCTACACGATGTTTACTACACACGCGTACGTGCGTGCCTTACGATACAACATACGAATGCGCGCACCCACGAGAATAGGGATAGACACGGAGATCCCGAGTTGCGCGTGTGCACGACTCTGCGTGCGTATCGGACGGCGTTTTACGGCAAAGGACGCACACGTTAGCCTGCGTGTGTAAGTGCAAGGATGTTCGTTTTTATAGGTAACTACTGAACGAGAAGTGTGATTGATGTTCTTCGAGCGCTCGTTGCGATTGGATTTTTCTTATAGATTCGAATTTATAATAAATGCGGTATCGCAGGTAATTAAGATCGATTGCAGAGTCTCTGAATGATTGTCATCGAAGATGCAATTATTTCAATTTTCTGTCAGAATAGTCGGTGTGTCTGATTTCGACTGTTACGATCGTCTCGACGTAATTAAATGTTAATGATGGTACTGTTTCTTTAACACCTTGCCGTACGATTTTCTTGTCACAGTGTATATCGTAATTAAGAATTAACTTGCTGAAGTAGCAATTCATCAGTGGTTTCTTCTGTATCATTCGATTAAAAATGAAACTGATAATATGAAAATAATTTGTTAGTCTTGTGTACCATTCGTTTTTGCGGCTAGGTAACTTTTAGAAAAATCTCCGGTTTTTCTTTACTCTAATTTACATGCCACGAGTCTCAATTGTCATTGTAGGGCAGGGGGTTAAACCGATCGTTTACTTGTATATTTTCCTTCGAACGATAGCTGTTGAGAACGAGCAGTTTCAGACGAGTTTCGAATCGCTCAGGTCGCGATACGTAGTTTCTCTGTAGAAGCGCAAGGATGTACCCTCTCGCGTATGCGCATGGCACATACGTGTGCACATGACCCATACGTGTGCACCGACATGCACATACCCTGGACGACCCTCTCGGTGCTCGTTCGTCTCCCATTTTTATTACATTGCAACTGGGACACACGATGGAATTCGAAATGGACCTAGTGCCATGGACGCGGAACGAATCTGGGTGAAAATGGGGGAAAGAGCGCACGTAAAATGGCCCACCTGAGACGAAGAAGCTAGCGGATGACAAATCTCGCTTTTCACACAGATAGGGAAACCGAGAACAGTGAGAATAGGTGTTAACGAATGAATTTTTGAATAGAACTGGAACAAATTCATTAAAAGGGGTTGAAATTATCAGCCTGAAATTCATTGAATTTTTAATAACCCAGAATTATCACAGAGATAACATATTCCTCGAGATTTAATAAGACCGGGAGTACTTCAACGCAATGACCCTCGATAGTCCGATTCTTGGATTCGCTTATTCCAGCGTGATTTCGAGGTAGAAATGGCACAATTGCGCCTTTCTAGAAAGCGAAGAAATTATGGGGACAACTACGGTTACCTGGTAGGAGAACCTTCCCTAACGTGTGACCGTTTACATCCCTCGAAGAGTTGCGAAGGCATTGCTTCCCCAACGGGGGGTCATGACCATAAATTAAGGGCGGGTGTAAATATTTGGAGATAGCGCCCAGAATTATTGCGTGCAATTCGCAACGGGAGTTCCCAGTGACCCACTGCCCCGATGACAATCGGGGGCGAACAAGGGGCTGCTTACATTTTCTCTTTTACGGTAAGAATCACTGGAACCGTCACGTCCTTTCGAGGCCCGTAAAAGTCTCCCCGGAGTCTTCCAAAGAAAAGTGGACGGCAGTAAAGCCAGAATTTCTGTCCCGTGATGCTCGACGCTGCCGAAAATTGAGCCCAACTCATCCGTAGAGAACGGCCACGGGAGAAAAACAGCTACTGTAGAAAAAGGCTTCCGCCCTCTCCGTGGTAGTCATTTATTTTCCTCCCACCCTCCGAACATCCTCTGTCTTCTCTCGGATTGAACCGTGGAGCGTTTCGAGACCCAACTCGAGAAATTACTCGTCGGAATGAAATGATATTTTGGTGCTTCGATTGCGAACGACGAGTATTGTCACTTAAATTGTCTGCGTTGATGGCCGAACTTAGAATATTCGAATTGATGCATGGTTTAATATTTCATTGCTCGGAGGATGAAAGTATGTGGATATTTATATTTCCAATAACAACCATTTTTTCGACACAAAGTTGGGAATAATTTTCAAATTATGCGAAAGTAGAGTCTAAACTTTATTGATACGATAAGCCGTGTTGTTATTATTATTAGTTTGGCAGATGCAGTGTCTAGTTAATGTTTTGAAAGGTCTACCGTCGTAACGACGGCATCGTATAACACCATTTATCGCACATAATTAGACTCCCACCCCAGAAACACCGTTCGCGATTCGGCTGCTCGAGGCAACCAGCCGAGAATATATTGATTTCGCGCTAACGACAAGCGAGTTTCATAGACATATACCTATGTACTACTTTCAGAAGGATGCGAATTTTCGCGGTAGTTCGCGAAATGCAAAAGCATCAAAGTATAAATTCGCGCGTATTACATTCGCGTACGAGGGAATTAAATTTATGTATTTAGTTCATGCAAGTTCGGTGCGAATTACGTATACACAATTTATGTATCTCCTTGCTAAATCGGGCACCGATTCTACCCTTCGCGGTACAACAAAGTCCATTATTTTTTTTTTCTTTATCACCGATCGACGATTAAGAATATTCAAGGACAGAATTGACCTTGACCGAAAAATCGTACCGCACGATTGAAAATCTTCATTGCAGACGGAACGAAGACTTTGCTATTATAGAGAGAGAAGTGTTTCGTTTGAAGATTTCCATAGAATACTCGTGTGAGCATTTTCTATGGTGCATCCAGCGTGTTGTGTCCCGCAGGAGAGGCAGTTCAAACAGGATGACTCTCAAGGTTGGAAAGCGAATCGGGTACGCGAGACCGGGTCTTCGAAAGGTAAGGCCAATAATAATGATCGGCGACTGTAATGACCGGTAATTTCCCGGAGAAATAATTTTACTCGAGCCAGACAGAGCGAGGTGAGCTGCACGTACACACATGTACGTACGTATTTCTGTCTGGAATTTCGCGCATCCGCGCAAGTACTGTAATTTCCATGCATACAAACATTTTTCTGGCGTATTAACAGAAAGGGTAATTTTCGCAAAAATAACAAAAACCTGCTGCCTCGGAAATCACGCGTTATGAAAGTGGATAAATAATTCGTACGCTTTAAACGATCAGATGTCTTGTTCATCTTTATCAAAATTGACGATAAATTATCAGCTAATTTCAAAAGATGAGCGTAGGGTGGTGCGCAACAGTTATGAGAGTAAAGTTTCCATCTCTTGAATCATCAAATCAAAGGTGTACTTCTGTTACAATCACTATCATTCAACGACTCAAAGTCTGGGAAATTTTTCTCAAAAATGCCAGCCTCAAAGAATCCCTCAGTTGTTACCTCCAAGAAATCTATCCCACGTGATACGCACAAAACAGCCTCGCCGTTTCGATGATCACCTCGAGACTTTGCACGCTTAATAACATCGACAACAGCAGTTAAAGCCGAAAATAAATAAAATAACGTCAAGTAGGAACGTGAACAAGAGATGCAGAAACACCATGTGCGAAATACGCGATCAACAAACGTACGTACGACGCCGAATAATTTCATCTCAAGAATATGACGTAGGTACGTTTACCTACTACGTGTGACGTACGCATGCGCAGTGAGTCCGTGCGTACGTAAATGCATCGCGCGGCACGTGCCAATTCCGCCGGCGCAGCGGGAATGGCTAGATGAACCTCGCGTATCTCTGTGCGCCACGTATTTATATATCGCGCGTAAGACGGTACACTAGGTGCAATAATAATAATCGCACGAGAGTCGGTTCAAGAGCCGCGCTCGCGTTGCGGGACAATGAATGGGCGAAAGTTCCTCTCTTTCGCTCTTGCTCTCTTTCTCTCTTTCCCCGCCGAACGACTCGCACGGTTGTCGTGACTCTTTGTCTCTCCTTTGGGTAGGCTCGACTCGTCACGCGCGAAAAGTGGCTCATCCGCTTTTACTTTCCACGACAGCTTTCGTTGGCAATGGTACTAGTTACGGCTGTTACGTTAAGCGATTACGGGAGAAAGAGCGAAAGAGAAGGAGAGAAAGACGGAACGCTTCTCGAGCTAACTCGCAGCGTGCGGACAAAGTAAGCCAAACTGTCTCCCGCGCTCTCTCTCTCTCTATTTCTCTTTCTCGTGCTCCCTCTCTCCTCGGTGTTCCTACTTTTGATCCTGACATCTCTGCTCTCACTTTCATTGGCGAACTCGCCTACGTAATGCTCGAGTCGAGTCGGTTTCTCTCTTGTTCCTCGTAGCTATCTTTGTCCCGTTCCCCCGTTTAACTTCGTCGATGCCCGTGAATAGTTTCGTTGCCTATTCTTTCCGTTACGTAGCCGTGACGAGGTACAAGATCGCGGATCATGTGAACTTCGAATCGTTAAGTCACGCGTGGCAAGATCGATCGCTCTTTTCACTCGGTAATTGTGCAATTTCGTTTTTTCTTTTTATAAGGACCTACCGATGAGGGGCTGTAATTAATGAGATCTGCATATACCACAAAATCAGAACGTACGCAACAAATTAGAAATTTACTGTAACGATGAACAAAATTCGAAATACAAACTTCTCTCAAATTTGTTGCAATTCGATTTGATATTTTCCGAAACGATATAGTGTATTTATCAGGTGCCGTATGATAATATGAAGAAAAGATGTTTTCACGCGGCAAAAAGTGTACGAGTACACGTACAAGCCGTAGCATATACCACAGAAAAATTATAATTACCGGCACGATAAAGATACGTTTATCGCGGATACACAACGATAATGTTAATCAGGTGTGCTGGTCGTTGATTGGCACTGTGGAAAACCGAGTGAAAAAATTCCACTCCGTGAGCCGACGAATTTCCCCCGATGCATGGAAAATTCGCGCCAATGAAACGTTTCGGACACGTGCTCGAGTTTCATGTAAACAAACTTTCACTTATCGGTATCACACCGCTGCAAGTGATACCGATCGACGATATTGTACTTGTCGTGGGCATCGAGACGTCCAGACCGGTGAATTCGTATCGTCGAATATTCTCAAACGGTCAGGGTTTACAAAGAAAGCCTTATACGAGCAGAGGGAGCGATTTTATATATCCAGGTCAAGTTGAAGAGTTCGAACTGTCGAGGAAGGACGGTGCCCAGCGCGAGGTCAGCCGTGTCGTTGTTACTCGTTATTTTTAGTACGTTAGGGAGGTGTTTTTACCCTGAATTATTATTACCATCGTTGTCGTCGGGGTACCGGGTGAAGGATACGTACCAACGAATCACAAATCGCCCATGGATCCTTCGCGGATCGAAGATCCCGTGAAACAAGAATCACCTGGGATACCCCGAAAGCGATGTACTCGAGGTGGGCCATCGGTTAGGAAGAAGCAGAAAGAGAGAGGTAGACCGCTGACGTCTAGAATCTTTCCCTGGCATAATCGTACGATTAATAAGCGCTTTATCAGAGGCGATAATACGGTCGATAACGGTATGTAGGTCAGTTTGATACGAGTGACCCGATTCCTGGCTGGCACCGCGTTACCATGCTCGTAGATCCGCATGCGTGCCACCGTCGTAGTACAATTTTATACGTGTACTTATAGAACATAATTCTATGCTCGTATCCACGTGCATGACCACCCACACGTTCTCGTACGTCTAATCCGATACACGCATTCTCGTACGCGTGTCCCGTCGAGAAGTGCTAACACCAAGAGGCTACCGGAGTCGATTGCGTGTAAAACATGCACGTGGCTACTTTTAACTGAGACTTGTTACTAACACCTATACTATTACCGTAACGTTATAACATACGATTGTTACGACTTACGTCGTTATAATCCATGAAAGTCGGTGAAAGTTAAATTTCAAATGTGACGAGTAGGTGAAGAGATGGAACGAGTAAAGTTATTTTTTATTAGAAACGATCGAAGCTTGACTCTGTAAATGAATTGAGATGATATTACGAATATCGAATTGTATCGAACGCTAAATGGAACCTGTTGGGAGAAACGTGGAAGAAAGTTTACGATGGATGTTATTTACAGCGCGAAGACAGAATGGAAGTCTGAGGAGTTAATGAAATGCGTTTTAAAAGACATTTTCATAATGTCACTCGAGCTCGTTGGAAAAAAATGTCTACGTATATGTAGACATAGGTATTTGCTATGTTGGATATGGTTTTATTTGTATTTTATTTACGCCGTATGGTAAAATTTAATAAACTGTGATAATTACGACGCAGGTTCGGGTCATTATCCATGATATTATGTTAATCAATTATTACGAAGTCAATTGGAAGATTTGCATAAGCGTTCTGTGACGTTTCAACTGTCTGCGCCGACGCCATATCTTTGATCCGATAAAAACGAAATCGTACGTATCGATTTCAGCCGAAACGATTCCGCGGGATATTTTGACGTATGGCGATGCATTCAATGATCAAAAATCATTTTCTCGTGCTTTACAAAGAATTTATCAACGATCGCAGCAGCAAACTGTAAAGTTTATCGTGAAAACTGAAAGTCTCATGAAAAACGAATATCCTTTCCGGATATACCATTTCTCGGACCCCTATTTATCATTCTACATAATTCTGTTTTCACGTAACGGCAACCGCATCCTCCGTACCGCGAAATAACATAAAAGTATCGCCGTACCCAGTAATCGTGCCTTTGTCTCCCGTCACGTCTGATATTTTCTCTTCCAAAGTATTTTTGCAGCAACGAAACGAGTGTGATGTATTCATCGTGCGAGGAGACACAAAGTGTGGCTCGCCAGCACGAATTAATTCGCTTGACCCATTTACCCGTTGCACTTGGACCACCTTCTACTACCGGCATCGATGTGTGCCGAGCGTGTGCGCACAGGTACAACATATGCATATAGAAGCCGTTTACGTTTTATCCGACCGAGCGTCATGCCTTGAATATCGTGTCTTCGAATTTAAGTGCACCTATCTATCGGTGATGCACGCTGGCAGATATTCCGTCGTTCTTAAACATCCCAGCTACAAGAGGGTCTTTTGTGGAGTGTCTTCGAGCTCCAACGACAGTCAAAGGGTTACTGTACTCGGTCTCCGAAGAAAAAAGTGCATTCGACGTGAAGCGAATCGACCCCGCGGAGTCCGTTTCGTGAAGATCCTTTCGAGAGTCGCAGCCGAGTTGCATCGCGACGTCGACAGCGTGGAGGAAGAAGGAGACGGAACGAATGGAAACGATAACCCTTGCTCCTCGGTCGCGTACCATTCGCGATTGTACGATTCGACTGTGCGTACGCGTATGCGTGAATCAACGACGATGCAATAATAGATCCACCGTGGTACGAACATAGAAACGCGTCGACCGAATAACAACGTACCGACATTTAGTAGTATACCGAGCAGCGGCATGAGCATAGACAGATAGAGAAGCACGAGAGAGAAGAGAGCGACAAGAGAGAGGGTGAGAGAGGGAGGGAGAGGTCTCGTAGTGGCGCGCTTGTGCTCCCGCAACAACGTCGCTCTCTCGGTTCTCTCATTGACCTAGTTACCCAGTACACTTGACCGCACTCCGCGTCGCTCCCTCGCTCACTCGCCCCCACACCCTACCCCTCTTTCGTGCCGCCGCCCTGCCCCTACTCTACCCTTCCGAGTGCCGCGCCGCCTCTGCACTCAGAAAACCGAGCTTCTCCCCTCTTCGTGTCGCCGTTATCGTCGTCGACGTCGGCGTCGGCATCGTCGGCGTCGTCGGAATCGTCGACATCGTCTCTGCGCGTTATCATTATCCTTTGCAGTTTACCCTCGCGCACTTCCTCTCAGACACGACTCTCGTTCAAGCTCCTCTTCGATTGCTCCTTTAGGATCGGGTCGTTAGTCTGTTCCCTCTTTGTTCCTTGGATTCTCTGTTTCAAACGATGTCTCGTCGTCTTCGTCACGACTTTCTTTTTTTTTCATTCCGGTATCCTACCATCGCACCCTATCAAGCCACCCCCGGCGTCATCCCTCCGTCACGCGACGTTGCGACGCCCCGCGGTACATAAACCTCCGGTTTGCTTGCCCTTAAAGATTATGAATTTACCGTGCACGAGACGTTATTTCTTTTTTCGTGCAATGATAATGGAAACGAGACACGACAACGAATCGGAAGAGAATGTACGAGGTACGATGGTATTGCAAGGGTGGACGTTGTACTTTCTCGTTTTCATCGTAGAGAATCACGAAGACGTTTCACTCGCAGAAATGAATTAAAAGATTCGTCGATGATACGTCGATTGCAGATATTCCGAGAAAATTACCCGAGGTCGCTATAAATATCATACCCGCACGGTGAGTCAAGCGGTCTCGCACCGGGGAAAGCGTGAATTCCATGACGATTCAAAGCAGTAAATTAATTTGATTCGCGCATACCTGGCAGAATACGCGCGATTGTCTATCGGCTTGACGGATGGGACAGACAAAAATAGAAGTTTCTCTCTTAGCGGGAGAATTTCAAGAGAAAGAAAACCGGCGGGCGATGCGGCAAGCCGACCGGTTTTATATCGTTGCCGAAGAGTCGATCGTGTATCGCGGGGCTGGGAAATACTTTAAAGCTCGAACCAGTAACCGTATGGTTACTAGACTGGAATTCCGCTGGTACAGGGAACGCGGCCTGGTCTTACCGTCCAATTAATGCACGTGGAATGGTAAGAAGCGTATTACGCACTTGCGCTCTCATAAAAATGCGTAAGTAGCTCACCGGCGAAAAATTATAATATCCCCGAGGTATAAAGATAGCAACATTTCGACCGAGCCGTGGCCGCGCCGAACTTAAGAAGAATTATTTTGCCACGAAATTATTCTCGTTATAGTAAAAAAAGGGGGCGGAAAAAAAGCAAATGTCCGACGCAGAGGTAGAGACTAAACAACGGATAGCGGGATCGCGGATCTTCGCGTGCATGTAGCGAATAGAATCCGTCGATGATTCACGTGTACGATCGTTTTGTTGTGTGGAGTCTAATCGAGAGGTAAAAATACAGATAGATATATTCCATTGCTTAGAACCGAATAAAATATTTATTTTACGATATCGATCAGATAAGAATGCGATAGCCTTGCATCCTTGCGGCATTATTTTCGCGTTTATCCAAGATATTAAACTGCTAATCGATCGATTCGAAAGCTGCATCGAGCAAAAATGCGTAACCGTGAATACAGAAATACACTTTTATCGACTGTTACATAATCAACGAACGCACGCAACAACGGCGAAAAATGTATTTCTTCGATCGAGCTCCATGTACTTTTCGACCTTGCTGAATTGAAAAAAGGTCTCCCCTATATTTTTTCCGATATCTTTTCCAGACTTTGGTCGATCGGACCGAATCAGGCCTGCAATAAATAAGACTCTGGAAGTTACGGTAGTCGATGGTCATGCCTTACGATCCGGACTTTTAAAACAGGTCTCTTGTTCGACCCCAAAAATTCTAAGCTTCCAACGGCATTACGAAGTCGATCAAAATCCAGTGTGTTGCAAAAAAACAACTGCCTATAAATTCTATAGACCACAATAATCCTGAAAACCCCGCCACTAAAGGATTTCTAAAAAAAAAATTCCCTCCATCTGACATCGGTCTTCGTGTATGAGATTCTAAAAATCATACCTCCCGGTCAGAATAGCCGCGGTATTTACATTCCAAAAATACCAAAACGAACAAATCCACCCGGCAACACTTGAAACTCCCCTTTACGAAGCAAAAATGACGAGAGAGGGTCACCGAAGAGAAGTATCTTTTTCACCGGATACTCATCGTTCTACGTCAGCGCCTTTTTCCAGCAAGTTCTCGATCCCTATCGGATCCGATTGATCGATCGGCGATCGGGAGAGCAGGTAGCAAGCCGCAGACCGGCAGTGAGCAGCGAGCAGCAGGGAGCAGCGAACAGCGAGCAGTACGCTGCGAGTAGTTAGTTACTCGGCGTTGCACCGGTGCAGCCTTGAGCCTATTCCACGCACGAAAGCCCCCGCCGCACGCCTGGCTGCACGCTGCACTTCACGTTCGGACCCCAGACTGACTAAGCCGACTTGAAAAAACCGCGTCTATCGACAACATTATCGAGCTCCTGATAAATATAGTTCGGCGCATCCCTTTGCCTTGACGGCTCGCGAATTACGGCCTCCCAATAACGTAAGAACAATGAGCGAAGATCCGATGTCTCTGGCGATACTCTATTTACGTTACGAAAGAAATATTTTCGTTCAATAATACGGGATTGTTCATAGACGCAATTATTCTGTGATCAAACTTTAATCCATTGAGGACTACGGACGCATATATGCAGAAAGAGATTAAAGTATAATTGTTGAAACTTAACACTGGAACTACCGACGTTGAATCTATTATATTTAAATATATTAAATATGTACTTTGAAACAAGAAGAATTAAGAGGTGGAAAAGATGATCGATTCGGTAGTTTATGTATTATGAGATGGGTGTAGGATATCTATTCTATGACTCTCCTATAAATTCGGAGAAATTTTTGAAAAAATTGTGTACCAGTCATTTTGACTGGTTTGGTAGTTCTAGTGTTAATCGCGCAAAACGTAATTTATAGTTTTTCAAACTTCAACATTCTGGTATTAAGGTATTGTTCAATCGTCAAATAAAGTACTGTTTCCTAATATTCAAGTAGTATTCGTCCGCAAAGAGTTGATCTCGCTGTATTTGTTTCGTACAATATTATATATGGGAATTAAGTATCTTAAATGTTGATAATAGCATTTGCAGAGGATCGTTTTTGTTTTAGCAACATAGACGGCAAAGTATCATCTGTTTTCTCTTACTTACGGCAAGATGCAAGCTTGATGGAAGAACTACGCGCGAAAAGTATCTTCCGTCCGGGTGCATCGGGTATCCAGACGAGGAATTGGAATAGCACGGTCCATCGTTTTCGGTAAGAAAACGTAGGAGAACGGGGGCGTGCGGGCATCATTATTGGTGGATGGTCGATAAAGTTAGAGCGAGAGATGGGCAGTGTAAACTTGCTCCCGATTTAGAGCCGAGCCCTTTTTACACGAAGCCAAGTAGGCCATGCGCGAAGGATGATGACGGCGTGGAAAAATATAACATTTTACCAACATGCAAGCCGTCGTCGGGTATCTTAGCTTGCATCGTACTTACGTACCGGCAAAAAGAAAATCGATAGCAGGAAATCACGGTAACCACGCACTCCAAAAACGATATCGTGGTATCGAAACTGTTCGGAAAACGCACGAAGAAATTCAGGCGATCAATGGAGACTAGTAGAATTCAGTATGAAAACAGTTCGTACCGAAGGAAGTGCCGTTTTATTCATCGTTTAAAAGTGGTAAAAAGGGCTATGGTGGTTTAGGAGGTAAAGGTTTCGGTTCACAATTAGCGAAACGGAGTTTAAATCCACCTTCGTCACCTCTAAGAAATTTTTCTTAAATTATTATTCAATGTATCAGAGCCTAGCTAGTTCGGAATTCATCTAAAGTAGTCGGTTCCAGTCGAAATAACCGTGACGGTAAAGCCTAAAAGTATAAACCAAAACATAATCGTAAAACAACGGAATGAGGGTCCACGACCCATGTTTTATTTGCCAATAAAGGTCCTCCACCATTCCGATCGATTATTCGCGAAAACGATAATTCCCGTTAAGCTTCTCCGTATCGGATGACGCGAGACAGAAGAATTCCAGTTTGACCAAACCACGCGATTTCTATCACCTTGAAAAATCTCCCACGAATTCCCATCGCTCTTTGGTACCCAATAACGTCATTGGCGTGTCTCACGATGCAATTTCGCGGGCGTGAAATCGCGAGGAGCTTCGAGCAAAAACGTCTGCCGTCCATTTCGTGGCCGGTGCATCAAAGCGAACGAATGCAACTCGGTCGAGTGTTGCGACTTGTGCGCGATTAAACGGTCATCGTCGCGGGGGCCGAGGATTTCGCAAAAATTCATCGTGCCCATAAATCGATCGTGCTCCTATCGTGAGAATCGCGGTGCTCTCTTCGGGGCGCGTACCTGTGGCTTGCAACGTAAATGCGGAATCTAGGCCGATATAAATAGGCTGACACGCCACGGAATAACAGGTAGCCTTAAACGCCGCATTACCGCCGCGGATATTCGAAAAGACCCGGCTGACCCGAAGAGACCGTTTCCCCTTCGACTTCTTTTCCGGGTTACGAAATGTCCACGGGACGAGTCGGAAAGAACCGAGCGATCGATATCGAGGACAGGCTCGATCTTACCGTAAGAATTTGTTCTACGACTTGCATGGAGGGAATATAATATGGAGTGCGTTCGTGGAACTGAACAACGAATGTTATACATTCTTCTTGCATTCCGTAGAGCGAAGACTTTTCACGAAGGGTGGTAATTGTACTTGATTACATGTAATTTTGTGACTGCAATGGATGGAGGATGTTGTTTGAACGTATGTACAATTTGAATATTTTCACTCGCAAAAATCTACATTCTATGGCGACATTCTCTGGTAAATTTGCTTAGTGTAATTTGGTAACAGGCTTAAACTTTGAAACGAGATCTGAAACGTGATGCTGGGGTACACACATCACGTAGAAAAACTTCGCAGAAGTAACGGTCAATTTCTACTACTTGGGAGACCGTATCTTCTTATCGGTGTAGTCCTCGTAGCGAAAACTTTTCGCGCGACGTTTGTAGAATACGGAAAATATTTAAGATGTGATCACGAAAAGTGCGGAAAAATACGGAAAAATAAGATCAGATGACAAAGCTGCTTCGTTTTCAGGTCGGCATAATTGTAACATCATTTTTATTCCGCACTCTACCATTTTATCCTGTAGTCGGCGCGTTCCTCCGTTATTATTCCGCGTCGTTTGTATTTCTGTTATTTTTATTAGTTATATTTATTGTATACTCCGCCGCAAACAACCTGTTCATCCTAACAAGAAACATCCGATAATAATGTGAGACTTTTTCCCTCGTCTTCCCGTTCTGTATGTGCGTGGAGCGCATAGGGGTTACCGAGAGTTTGCCGGGACAGCGCGTTACGCTCTGGTGCTCCCATCCATGGTAAGTACGCTCAGAGAGGAAAAGAAAAAAAGAGACGGCATAAAATCCCTGCTGGTTATGGCCCGTGCACTGTCCTAATTCTGGCGTTTCCAAAGAGCTTCCAAAGTGGAATGTAAAAAGGGAAAAAAGAACTATCGGGCTGCTGGAACGTAAATAGTACCCCATCCGAGAGTAGTCGTACCATCGTCCAGTATTACCATACGGTGTTACGACTCTCGAGAAATTCTTGCGACTGCTTCCCTCGTTAATTTAATATCACTTAATGCCATTAATTCGAGCTAAGCGAGAATAATGTAGATTTTAAAAAAACGCGCACGTTAACGATAAAACAAAAACGAATGAAATGTTTCTTCGAATATAAGTACTATGGTAGTGAAACGAACGTAGAACTTGCCGGAAGGAGGATCATGAAAATTCAACCACGAATCCCTTAGTTTACCCGAGACTACCGTATATAGACGATATATCCACGGTGCAGAAACAGCACACGACACTGCCGAGACAACGCGTTTTGCTTCGGTGCACTTAGCCACCTTTGTGTCTGTTTTTCTCTTCCTCCCTCCCCCGGTCGTTCTCGGGGCGGACAAAAAGGCGAATAGCACAAAACCCCTAGGCGACGGTGTAGCCTGGTATCGTATATATCGCCACTGTCCCAATTCCGGCGAGTATTGTGTCACTCGATTTTACTTTGCTCGCCATCGTCGGCACTCGTGTGTTTTATACACCGGGACATTAATGCATCCAAATGGCGATGCACGTATGTACGCGCGGAGGAACAAACGCCACTTATGTGCATTATGGACGCGTATACATTTACAAGAGGGGTTCCGTACTCCCTTCGTTGTCTCATCTATGTAGACGACCTCGTACTTACCGCGAAGAAAAGTCTATTATAGGCTAATCTCCGGCTGGCTCACCTATCTCAACTGACCCATAACCGATATAATTTCTACACGTAAATCGTTACACTGTGCGCTATCTGTGCAACGTATGTTTTCAATATCGCCAGTGCAACCGATGCATTTGAGATTTAGAATAAAAAATGTCGATCGAGCGCATCGTGTTATCGCTGACTCGAATATATTTTATTGTAAAGTATTATCTGGAAATCCTCGAAAGTCACCGAATCATTGACTTCTCCAATACGATTTTATTGTTGATCTTGTCAAAGTTTTGGTATTTAAAGAAACATACCTTGTTTTGCGACTCTGATATCGTTAACATAGTGTCGGGAACTTCAACGTTATTCAGAGAATAGAACTGTGACAACTTAATGGAAGTATATGCGAGTACATAAAGTAGTAAAAAGAACGAAGCACATTGACGAGTTTGTTCTAAAATGTCTATTTCTTGGCGCGTTTACTGCCGCGGTAGCCTTATATGGGCGACGATCAGTTTTCCAGAAGCGATACAGTTTAGACGATCTTATTAGCTATACAAGGTGGTCAAATCAAGTCTGTCCACCGGTAAAATCGCCGCTCTTGTAAATAATAGAGAGAGATGTTACTCACGATACTTGTATGACTTCTAGGGACATAAGACGGCAGGAACGATACACGGAATATTAATACGAATTCTTTCGGATGCTTTCGACAATTTTAACTATCGTGATTCCCGGAAATCACTGTTTACCGCTTTTCTATGAAGTATTATGTTATTTATTTTAATTCAAAACTATAAGTCACATACGATTCAAATATTCAGCCTGTTTGAATAAATAAACTTGACCTTCAAATCACCTCTAACACATCCACCTACAAATTATTTCTGTTATATTATATACTCTACGAAGCCGCAAAACTTTCTTAAGCGATATTTCTTTCTCTTATTTACCTTCTAAATATACGTAACACAACACAACTAAAAACCTACTTTGCCATCGAAAGAACGTCTGCGCAAAACGGAATCAACCATTCCCCATTCGATGTTATAAAACAAAATGTTACAATATCAAGTTTCATTGCAACATTTCGTCATTGAAAATTTAATCATGAAATTTCATTGTAACATTTCTTTGAAAAAATTTCAACAAAAATATCAGTCGAAGAGAAACATCGTCCAAAAGTAACTCGATGGAGAACACGTTAACTGCGTACGCTTCGAGTCATAAAATTCAGCTTGACCACGACGATAATAAGAAATCTGTCTCCCATTGTATCTCGGCGATGTATCTAGAGTTTCTCTCGAGTCCGTACGCGGGCGTAGGTCGTTCCGTGTGTAAGCTCCATAAAGGCGTCACGCTCCGTAAGCAGAGCCCTCCTTGATCCAAATTCCAACCCGGGGTTGGAGGTTGAGCGATTCAATCTGACTTTAATGTTCACACTGGACAAAGCTGCCGGTACGCGTTGAACTGTGAACCGCTTTCACCGTTTATTTTTTAATTCCCCGGAGCGATTAACAAAGAGAATTTTTAACGGAGAACGTTTTGCAAGCTACGCCCGACACCCGTCGCCGCGACATATATGCAACCGTGTTCTCCCGGTGACGCGTTACAGTCGTAAAGATGAAATTTAAAAAAGAAATTGTAGAAGTCCCGCCAATAACACGGTCTCCCATATCGTGAAACATGGAAAGTAAAAGTGCTTGTATTGCGCGATCTCAAGCACCATCAAAAATTTACATTATTTCTGCAATACTCCTCTCTCAACGTCCCCATGATCGTTCCCCTCTGTCGATTAAAATTCCCCGGGCCGTGTCGTTTCGATGTTTAACAAATTCCGTCAACGACATCGTACGATTTCGAGATTCATTATAATCCGTCGCAGAAAACGATTCCTTCCCTCCTGTAACGACTTCCCTCGATTCGGTCGGTCCATCGCTCGATCTTAACGCAATTCGTGGAAACGAATGAGCGCGCCGAGGTGAGACGCGAGGCGAAGCGTGCGGTAAGGGATTTCGTACAAAGCGATTTCGGCGCGAACCCCGCCGACGAGAGAGGAGGCGAGCAAGCGCGCCCGGCAGGTAAAACTCAGCTCTCTCGTCTCGTTTCGTTTCGTTTCGGCTCGTCACGGACCGGTGCCCTGCTAGCTCTGCCCTTGACACAGTTCTCCCCACGAGAGGAGCGTTCTTGCCGCTTGCCGCGCGTTACAAGCTCGTGTCCGTGTGGACCGAGGGCGCCTCTGTCTGTATCGAATGCCGGCCCGATGCGCGCGCCGGTACATCCCCGAGCCAGAAGTAGCGCGCTTCGTCTGCCTACTTGCTTTGCTGCTCTGGACGACTATTCGTTGCGCTCTACGCTCCTTTAAGTTCGTGTTCGCGCATTCTCCTGGGCGTGATGCGCGCCGGTTCCTGTTCGCGACGAGCGGCAAATTTTGGAAAGCGACGTGCACGAAGCAGTATAATGAGACTTTCTGGGCGCGGCGGGAATAGCCCTTTGGAATTACGCGCTTTCTTGGTAAACTTGATTATAGGTTTTTGTTAATTATACATTTCTTTTTAATATCATTTTAATTTCAACTGCTATGCATGATTATTTTGAGTGAGATCTATTGCTTTAGCTGACTTCTGCACCACCGTGGATAATAATTGTACACATGTATGGAATATGTAATTGGCGTTAATAAATTGATTCGAAAGAATGAAGTTTGTTTATTTAACCCTTATTTCTGAATGGTAAATTCTGTCGAAAGCTACTCGAAGGATAGTGGAATGACAGTGTGTCTTGGGACTGACGCACCCTGTATCCGTCAATCGTCTTAGAGTCTTATTAACACGTCGTACCTCGTGGACCATAGGTGATGACTCATGGAAAACTTTCCGTTCGGGTCATTTACAACTTTGTATTCTATACGTCATACTTTTCTTAATAAAATTGATATTTGCATTTATAATTTACTCTGTGAAGTAAGATATCGATAATCGTCGCTAAACGCGTGAAAAAATATAGGACCGGAAAGTTGTGGGTTCCTGCGCACAAGTACTTCCAACCACCACGCCGCGAAAATTCAAACTTCATTTCACTTTTAGGGAATTCCCCGTCGTTACTCCGTGTCTTTCATTTTCTAATATCCTTCCTGCAGTTCAACGAAGTAATAACTATTTCCTTTGCAACATTTCCTTGGTTTCGAGTGATTGCTCACCAATGACCCATGAAAGGTCTTCGTTGAACTTTATCGGTCTTCCTGTATAACATTATTTTGAAACCACTGGTGATAGTCAAATCTAACAATAACTGTCTCTACCTCGTGAATTTGGATTAACGCACACAAAGAAATCCATTATCTGCAATATATTCCATGTATTAAGAATGACGAAGTTAAATTATGTTAATTATTCCGTTTCATGCTTAGTGGTTATTGACTGTATCATATTTCTAAAAAACCACTCGATTAGCCGGCTCTGCAGATATCGTTAAAATTTTTTTTAACAAATTCTTGCATTTCCGGACTTAATAAAATAAAACAAATACGTCCACCTACTACTTTTTCTCTAAACTCTGAAACTAGAATCAATTTTGCAAATAACCGTAACACCGTGTTATTTCTGCGTAAGAACAGTCTTCAGTGAAGACTTCTGCAGCACGTTTGGCCGAAAGTGCTTCTGTATTCTATAACTCGAATTAAGCTTATTTCATTATCCTGCTTTGCAGGAGCATTGTATGCGTGAATATTTGTACGTTTGTTTTACCAATGGAAGTTCTGCGTACAGGTTCAAATATATTCGCACGACTCGTAACTATCGATACGAACGTAGACGCATATTCGTGCACATACATGTGCATACGTCTGGTCGTCATGTCGGTGCGCCATGTTAATTTGCGTACGTTAAAACGTAGTTCGTGTAAGTCTCGATAGATATGCGAACGTCTTCTCGAAGCAAATGCGTATTGCGAAAACGAAACCCAGTCCTTTACAGTGGCGTGCGAGAATTTCAAAGTTAACCCAACACTCGGAAATTCGGGGATTTCGAAAGTACAAATACTGGCCGAGATACAATCATCTCCGAACCGACAAACTTTTTTTCGTTTACGTTGAAGTACTTACATTGCCTAATTTACCTTTGAGACTATTTGTTATATCTATGCTCAAATACTTGCTAAAATATCCGCAAAGATAACTGACTATTTTAAATAATTACAATTATTAAATGACAACGAATTTTGTCGAACTTCGCATTATGAGACAATTTGAAACGTAAGTTACGACGAAACGCTTTGGTACGATAAATATTAGAGAATTCATAGTATAGGAAGAAATGGAAATTAAAATATTTAAGATAAACGCAAGTCCATCCGCTGGAACTACATCGGCGTAATTGTTCCCGTGCGAAACGTATTTGTACAAGAACCTCGTCGAATCAGAGTACATAGTTAAACTATATCCATCTAAATAGTCATAGCATTCGAAGCAGGCGATTATATAAATAACAAAAGATACTTCACGTATCGTTAAACTAACGATACCAAGGTAACGATAAACGTGCATGAGATCAACCTAATCCTTCTCGAAATAGAACTTGATGCATTCAACGTTATTATAAACCAGCTAGACTTCGGATTCGATAACCAAGGCAGTTTATCGTCTCTAGGTGGAATCGGGGGAAAAAAACAGTTAGAAAGAAAGGGAGAGAAGAACCTCATCGTGAAGACTAGCATCGAAAGAAACGTTTCATGCACATAGAAGCCGGTAAAGAATGGGAAAAACGCGTCGCATTGGCGAATGAAACGGACGATTCTGAATACACGGGATACTACTCGATTCTTAATTGGATAATGTTTTAATCGAGTATATCCTACAAGAAATTAATAAGTACTTACATTAGTCGTCGACCATGTGCTATGCAAATAACAACGCTATGCAGCTAACGATGCGATTCAGGTAGTGCTGCAGTGGCACTACATGTGTGTGGAACACAATCCGCGAAATTATTCAGGACAGGTAGAGTAACGTGTAGTGGCTACGTCGTGAGCAGTATTTCCCATCAGTAGATAAGTACATTCAAGGTCAGCCGCAGTGCAGCAGACCGTTTCAACGTTACACACTTTCCCCCGTGGTTCTTTATCGACTGTTTAAGTCAATCATACTACCAGTTGGACCTGTATTCCTCGGTGCACGGAGATAACGAGAGAGATATTGGGAAATGCGATTTTTTTAAAGACTATAGTCCTGATCTTTCAGCAGTTTTTCGACAAATGCGACGATCATGCGTGGGACCTACAATTTCAGATGGGCACCAACCTACGGACACTGTGATAGAAGAAATAATAACAGTGGTCTACGAAATTGAAGTTTCTTTTTTGCCCAAAAAATATTTATGCTGATTCTTATAGATTTTGTGGCGTTGAACGCGAATATGAAGTCCGTTTGTCTCCAGTAGTCTACATTTTTTAGAAAATCAGTTTCGAAAGAAAAATTCAATTTTCAACTTTCAGAATTTGTTGCATTTTGATCGTAAAAGTTATTTGGGTGTTTTTGCATGAAATGATTGTACAAACATTCCTGAATATAACGATGCATATTACTTGAATGTTATAAGCATTTAAACATGTTAAAACAATGCTCAAAGGGAAAACGGCGCACAAAATTGCGCAACTTTTGTGGATATTTTCCTATCTATCTTAAAAACTAGACGCCAAGGGGGAATTCTAATAGAAGGAGACGATAGAGGAGACATTTTTCTCGAGCAAATCATGATTGAAAGTTGATACACAAGTTTTGTTTTCGGCTAATAATTTAAAATAGCTCCGCAAGACGCAAGGCACTGCCAGTGATTCTCAGCGCAACCGTTTCACCCGCGCCAGTATTATAATATGTAGCTTACTTTACAAGTAAATTTATTGTTTATGATTTATTTCGCGACAATAATGCTACATTAAACAGAGAAGTATGTTCATAAAATTTCATCATACAAATAAGCAATATTGTTCTACTGCATTCTCAAGTTCATGATTATACGCCTTATTAACACTTTACCGACCGGTAGCCTATGAATAGGCTCTTTCTCACCAATGTTTCTAGACTTTTAGTTTATTAATCGGTTCCCACGGCAATCACTAATTTGTTATTTATTATTGTACGGGAACTGTATTAAGGAGTCGATGAGAAGCATTTGTAATTTTCAAAGAGATTGTAATTTTCTTTAGGCAATCTAAGCCGAAATAAAACCTTTAAAGTGGGTAGGATGCTCAAACAATAGCGGTCGGTAAAGTGTTAAATATAAAAAAGCTTGTCCCAAAAAAACCCTACATGATGCAGATAAAAAGATCGCATATCTGAATTCAGCACAAAAGAATTTAGAATTACATGTTAAAGCTTTTCTGCCGAAAGAAATACTTTGTTTCTCTTCTAGTACTTTTTATTAACCCTTTTGCGGTCGTGTTTCATTAAAAAAAACTACTACTACTAAAACTAAAACTACAGCAAAACTACTAAAATTTTAGTAAGAATTATATATACCTCAGAAACGTGTTGATTCTTTGCTTTGGTGGCTGAGAGTAGACGTACGATGGCAACGGTAAAAGTGGTTTGATTGCGGAGAGTAGACAAAAGAACGCTGACTGAGGGTTAATACCACTGTAAAGATGAATGACCAAGTAGCCCAGAAAAAGATAGGTACTTGGTGATTCTGAATCTCGTCTTCGTAAGTATTATATACGCACTAATAGGTGAAAATAGTTGAACCCGATCACGGAGCACTGACTGCTCGTTGGCGGTCGAGGGCAAACTGATAGCAAGGCGAACATCGAAACGACTTGTTATTGTTAGAGGACCAACGAGACGAACACCTGCAGGGTCCGATCGCCGAGGACCGCCGCGTATGTTTTGACAACACGCGGCGGCCGTCGTACTCGTCGGTCAGTGAAGCGGAAATAATTGCTCGCGCTGCTCGTAGAATTAATCTTAAAATTGTAAATGCAATTGAACAATATTGTTTATTTATATGACCAAATGGTAGAAATATAATACTTTGTTTAATGTAGCGTTATTGTCGGAATATACATCATAAATAATAAATGTACTTGTAAAGCAAGTTACATATCATAATGCTAGTGCCGGTGAAACGGCTGCGCTGAGAATCACTGGCGGTAGCTTGTGTCTTGCGGAGCTATTTTAATTTCTCAGCTGAAAAGAAAGCGCGTGTTACAAATTTCAGATATGGTTTCCCCACGAAAAATGTCTGTTCTATCGCCTCTTGCTATTAGAATTCCTCTTGAGCGTCTGGTTTTTAAGATAAATAGGAAAATACTCACGAAAATTGGGATATTGCGTCAGTGATTTTTTAATTTCCACGATATGCAAATTCCTATTAAAAGGGCCACATTCTTATTTTCAACTGTACGATCGGTGTTCCCAATAAACGCGCAAGTACGTCGCACCCAACAGTAATAATCGATTAATGAGAGTTTCGATGCATCGATTACTTAGGAGCTCGGTCAAGTATTACATAAGACCTGCATGCATGTGAGAAATCATCGTGTAAATGGCAATGGAATTATTCGATTCAGTCGAACAATGAACAAGTTTCGTTCAAAGTCTGACTGATAATTGTTTAATATTACTTCATAAAATTACTGTCTGAGGTTACTATTTTGCTTTTATTTTAGTATAACTAAGTTTTTGATGAAAAGGTACGAATAGTAATCAATGAGATATGACATTTTAGAAATAAAAGATATCGATACCACCTAATAATCGATTACCTCGAATCGCATGATCACATGTCGAGACATAAGCTCGACAGAGAGTCCTGAATCATTTTAACTATATCGAAGCTACGATAAGAGCACAATTTTCAAATTTCCACAAGTATCTTCATAATGGACAATATGCAGACATTCATCTTTTACCTAGAAACGAGAACTTGCTTACCGCATTGGAACGGTTTAACCGTGTCACGATTTAAAGGTCAGGCTCTTTCCACGTAGCGAGCGATCGAAGATCTTGTCTGTATTTACGAATAATAACAGGCTAGAAAACGTCTTTTTACGATCCCACCTACGAAATTGACCGAGCCACTCGAAAGTAACGATACATCACTATGCCTAATTAACCCCCGTCGAAAGATCCAACCTCCACCCTTCATTCGTACGTCTACATAAGCCTCGCGTAATATCCGATACAAGCGTAACAATGAAACCGCGTTGTCGTGGCTCGTGTAATCTTTAATTAGGCGCACAATCGAAATTAGAAGATGAAAAGGTTAAAGGAAAGAAAGGAAGAAAGAAACGGGAGAAAGAAAGGAGGGAAGAAAGGATGAAAGAAAGGTATGAGGTCGCGCTGAAACTGGGCCAGGTTTACTCGGTAACTATGTCACCGCTATTGATCTGTCATCCACCTACAACCCCCTAGCGTACCACTTATCGTCGGTATAGTCCCGCGGAGCAAACTGTTGCAATAGTTTATTTTCATTTCCTATCCTCCTCTTTGCCCTCTTTTTCTTTCGGCCGTAAAGAAAATTCGATCGTCCTGAGAAACAACGGAAATAGCACTTACCCGAAGGAAACGGACACTACGATTAATGGACGTCAGAGAGTAGGAGGAAATGAATTTGTAAAAATTAATCGGGACACGTGGTACGCAACACATTCCCGATTGGTCAATGGGTCTTCTTCGTTTCCTCCTTGCGTAACAGGTTTTACGAGCCGATTTCACTATTTCGGATTAGAAACGAACTTAGGACAACCTCTTTGGTAATACCCGAGGAAGGACTACGAAATAGCTGGAGCTGCTCGATTCGACTCTAGAAATCGAGGCCTGGTTTCTCGTAATTTAAGTGTGTTAAAGAAAAAACGAACGGAGCGATATTAAAATACGAGTGTAAAATAACTAAAATACCAGCGATCATGGAACTATCTTCACTTTTAACGTTTCACTTCCATAAACATGTGATTTTAATAGAAAAAGAAACAACAAGGCAGACGAATATTAAGTTAATTAACACTAGATTTACGGGCGTGAAATCTGTTACATTGCAATATATTAAATAACGTCTTTGGAAAAAGAGGGATCAAACGGCAAAGATGGTAATACGTTAAGTCATTACTGTGTTATAAAATACACGTGAAATATTTACTGTCCAGCTTCTTTGTAAATTTGAGAAATGTTTATAAAACAAGTAGGAACCCGTCAATTTGACGGCTTCCGTAAATCTAGTGTTAACATTATTAATTAACATAGTCGATAGTCTCATTGCAAAAACCTTAGTGCACAGGTCGAAGCAAGAGTCCAAATATATGCAAAATAAGAACAGATAACTGAGACCATTTGCCGAGTCAGCAGCGTTTACATCAACGATGCATTTCTTCTCTCGTACCTTGAGCATGAATCTAAGTTCGCGCGAACTGTTTTCCCGTGACATAAGTGCTCCGGTTTACATATTGCGTCCGCAAAAGACAAGGCTCGCCTTGTACGTTTGAGGCAGGTCGGTAATGTTAGTGGAAAGAAACTGCGAGCTGCATATCGCGCGAGCTGCATTACCTTCGATTCCTCGATAAGACAGTGAGCGCACCGACGCCGACGCGAGTGACTATAATGAGGAAAGATAGCGAAAACTGGTTTCCGAGGAGCGATCGGCGGCGAGGAAGAAATCGAAAGTCACTCCTCGCCGGAATAAAAATAACGAAAGTACGGCCGGCTTACGGTTTCGCGGCGAAGATCCGAGGTGAAGCCGGAGGTGGAGCGATGGAGGAAGAAATGGATTTTAATATCGTAACGGCGACGAAAGCGAAGAATCCAAGGGGAGCCGCGCTCCGGTGATCCCCTTACGGAGACCTAAATCAATTGTCTCTCAAACGCACACGCCAAAGCAGCCCCCGTCGGAGTTGGTGTTTTAAGTGCGCGTTATTTTTAGATCAGACGCTCGAGAGTCAAACGTTCGAGTAATTGAGTGGCAGCGATTTCTGTGCCGCAATTTGCATAGCTCGGTTCGCGTGTTTTGCGAAAGAAATTCACGCTGCCGCGCGACTGGCCTGAATTCTTTTTCTTCGTTGGACATGTTCGAAAAATATGCGAGCGAGCATCTTGCGTCACGGATACACGTATTCGTACTGTTCCTAATTATCGTTGCATTCAAGGGCTCCATTTATATCTTACATGAAATCGGGGAATAAAGTTTCAATAAACATTTTTTTTTATAACTTTTTCGTTCGGTTTGACTGCTACGATTGGTTCATTTAGGACCTTCAGGTGTGTTCCGACACCGGGGGCTGTAATATACACATATCCCATAGGAGAAAGTTCCTAGAGGTGACGGGGGAGGATTTGAACTCACGCCCACTTGATTGCGAGTCCAAGCCTTTACCATCTTACCCACCGTAAGCCCCATGAACTTTTTCCAATCCGTCACTGATAGAAGCTCATCTCACAGTACCGACCACCGTCCGTCGACTAATCGTCTAAATTTACCCAAGCACGAACATTTCCGTTGGTCGATTACCAAATCAACGCTGGTGATTATATCGTCGTAATTCGGCTTTAATTGCTTTTTATTCGCAATTTTTCCCACGTAAAGCACGGCCACCGGCACGCGTGTTCCTATGTCGACGGCAGCCCGAGGGCAGAGTCGAGCTGGTGTGAGGCAAGTGAAAGAGAGAGCGAGGAAAAGAGAAGCGAGAACGGGAGAGTGAGTGAGAAAGAGAGAGAGAAGGAGAGAGAGGAAAGACAGCCCGGGCACTCAGCTTTCGTTTTCACCCAGCCTACTTGTTAATCCAGTGAGTCAATAGTTGTATAACACTGGAACTACGTTGCGTAACTCACCGTTGGTTTCCCTCGCGACCTACTTGCCCACTAAACTAGACACACATTCTTATCCACCGGTAATCCGTCTCTCCCTGACCGTTCTAGCATTCTCCGCTTCGCTATAGTCGCCAGCACTTCCTCCGTTGAGAGATCAGCCACCCTAACGATTTATCCGACTGATCGATCGTATGCCGAAGGGACGCACCCTTGGCGGAAAACGAACGGAGGAGTCGTAATGCCGATGAACTTGTTTGTAGGAAGACGACAGCGTTAAACGGTGGATCAATTTTGCGGAATAATTGAACGTTTGGAGAAATGGTGAAACGGCTTTGCGACGTTAACTTTGGGTGGTTCATTTTGTGGTCTTAACCCCTTAGCCGACAGTGACGTGTGACACGCGTGATGCGGTAAATGGAATACAAAATTTTGAAGTTTTCCAATAACTATTGAATTGAAAATATCAGTCGATCCCGAGACGGTCAAATTATATTTATAATATTATTACCGTAGTCGATTATACAAAATGTTCAAAATCAGAGAGAAACTTCTATTTCTGGAATTAATTTTGAGTTATTACGCATGCCGGCAAAATAGAAATTGTAGGGCAAGGGGTTAATTAGTTGCATCTACGCTTTGAACTTGGAATTTTATGAGGAATTTTCGAGAGTAATGATACAAAAAGGTGATTGAGATTATTTTGATGATCTGATAATGTCATTGGAGGTATTTCAAGTAGGTATATGAAGTCCATTGATTGAAAGAATGTTTACTGATTGCCAATAAAAACATGCTCTAAATTCGAATACGAATTTAGAGTCGAATCCAATAGTTCTGAGCGGACACTTTTACGTCTGTAAATGTACAGTTAACTTTGATCGAATGTTTATGTAATTTTTAATTGGTCGTGAAAGATCAATTTACCACTTAATCGGGACTGCTTGTTTTTTTAGAAACGCACCGTTACTATCATAACGAGGCGAGGAATCGCAATTGTAATCCACTGATTTTGCGCCATTTCACCAGAGGTAATGCCGAGAAGTTATTGCCGGCGATAAACGCAAAATCGCATCCATAATAAAAAAGAGCGAGAAATAATGCCGATGAACTCGTTCGTCGGAAGATAAAAGCATCAAATGATACGTAAATGCTCAGAAACAGAGGTTCAACGGAATGGGAAAATCGTACTGGCGTTACCTTTGATCGAATGTTTACGTAATTTTTTATTGAGAGCATAAGATCGCACATTAGTCTCGCCGTACCTCGTCTAGTTAGAAAGAAATAATTTGCGATATCCTCCGAACAAACTGTGATTCATATGCTACAGCATTGTGCTGATAGTTAACATTAATGCTATATCTATCAAGATGGTCAAAATGACTTGTTCTGTATTTTTTGTAAATATTCTTGAAACTTTTAATGCTGTTTCTTCATCAATTTTCCACGTCCATCTTGCAGACTGCACAGCGATCAAATCGATCAAGCTTCTTGAATTTCTCATCTCTTTTTCCCCTGACACATTTATTTGATATCTTTAAATATACGGGATTATTCATCGGTAGATCCAATGTTTAACGCATAAATAATACATCGATATAAAGTGAATTCTTACGTAAAACGTACTTTTTCTATTTCTAACACGCTCGCCACCGCCGTTAAAATACCTCGTAAATGCGACGATAACACTTTATCGCGCCGTGACGCTTGATAATGATAATGCGATGATAATCTGTATTTCGTTCGAACCATGACCCAGGGTAAGAAGGAAAAATTATCACTGCCCTCCGGCGGCAATCGTAAAAACGATATTTTCGCGCGTTGCGTATACACCTCAAGGCCTAACTGACCAGGGAACGGTGAAAAAATTCGGCGCCGAGGGGGAAGAGAATACGGGAGACCAGGAGATCATGAGAAAGAGTGATGAAGATAAGGAGAAGTGAGAGAAAAGAGAGAAGGGAAGGGAGTAATGGTGGAGATTTCGCGACACTTCGAATCTTCGACATCGTTTCGACGGTATCGGCCTTGAGCCCGATTGCTTCGATCCATTTCGGAGATATCGCACGCTTCTGAACATTGGTTACCACAGATACCACAAAAAGGTACATCGATATGTACGTAATCGTCGTTCGATCGAGTTAATTTGACCGAGACGCTCCGAGAAACTCGGCGAGCCGATACGTGACAAAGATTCGTACAAAAAGGCGGGACACTTTGAACTCGTTAAAAAGGGAAAAATCGAAGGTTAAAGTAATTTACCAAAGGATATGCAATTCAAATCGGTTGTCATAGAGCTACGTACTTCTTGTTACATTGTAGCCATTGTTTTTCTAGAAAAAAGACGGAGAAAAAACCGATGAGAAAAAAAGGCTATTATTGTAGCGATAATTTGCAGCATCGATTAAGAACTTTAAACTGTACTCGGCTGTACTTATTTGAATTACGCGCCGCGAGTAATTGCTTCCGAAGCTTGCATTTAAGTGTAAACACCCGGTGTTCCATAGTCAATCGCCGTCTGGGCAGTTAAAAAAAATTGCGAAGTCATGAAATCGATGGCGTGCAAAACCGGGTCATCGTGGACAAGCGATCAAATAGAACACTACCGACGGGATAGGCGACAAACGCGTCGAGACGCTGGAATTTCGTGAAACCGAAATAAAGAGATTTTACGAAACAGTTCAAAATAGTCGACGTTCGATATCTTCGATACGAATGTCACCGTAGCACCCCTTCACCCAATGAATTTCAACACACTTAACCCTTTGCCTCCGTCTTATATCCAGTATATATTGTAAATTTGTCACAAATTCTTTGAAATTAAAAATTACAATTAGGAAATCTCCTTTCAACACTGTTTGAGGTATAACGCTCAAAAAGTCAAACATATTTACAAACCAATAAAATACACTGGAACGTGTCATTAATCCTTACAAAAAGTAACCAAACTGGCAAAGAGTTAAGCAACCGTCTCAACTGACTTTCCTTACCCTTTACAATAATTGGTAAAATTACAAAAGCATATCGAAGAATCAAGACCCAGATATTTCACGTCTCAAACGAAATAAGACTCCCATCCAAATGTTCCCACGGAGTTCCATACAATTGTAGACGTGCGTACGTCTTTAATGAGCGCAAAACAGTGAAAAACCGTGTTTGCTGGAAATGCAGGTTGCAGAACGAGAATAGCCAGGGACGCAGCGGGGAGGTACGAGAGAGAGAGAAAAAAACGAAGAAAAGAACTTGCGTGAGTCTGCTGCGACTGACTTATTAACGTCGGTATTGAGATTAAGTTTATTCAGTAACGAGTATGCCATGACACACTAACCAAGTGGTCGAGACCCACTTAAGCTACCGGGTGACCTCCATCGAAATGGAATGGATGGGGTGATAGTGCGTGGTGTATTTTAAGCGTCGATATACGCAACGTTCACGGAAAGCGTCCCGACGCGAGGCCGCGCGCGATTGTCCTTCGATTTTCAAACGGGAAGACCATTAATTCGCTGCAACGAGACGCGAATCAGACTCTCGCCGTGAGACATCGAGGAGGAGGGAAAAGAAAAAAAAAAGAACGAACAGGCGGAACTGTGGCATGCATGGCGTTCCGTTTCGTTGGCTGAAAACGACAGTGAATTCTTAGGAAGAAAGTTAAACGGTTATGACGCTCGGCACGTTTTCTTTGTGCAATTCTATTTCATGTAATAGTATTACAGAGGATTAATTAGCTACTCGACTGGTTACACGCGCTTTGGAAAACTGCTCGTCGTCGTTTATCGGTGACGGTTTTTTTTTCGTATTTTTTTTTGCGGTTTCAACTTCGTACGGTCATTTTGTCTAGAACCCAGTATTTTTGGCGGGTTTCGAATTACCTATGCTGTGATATGTTACTTAATAAATTAGGCATTTTTTTCAAAGAAAACGAGGGATTTGAACTTGGAGTCGCCGATTAAGAGTCCAAACCTTTATCTCCTTATTCACTACAGTCCCAGTTTATTTTTGTATCTTTTCGGCTTTAATTACTATGGTAATTTCGTCGAGGGCGTACTGTTTTAGGTGGGCTCCGAACCACAAAAGGCTATGATATATTAATCAATAGATTAGCAAATTTTTTTTCAAAGGCAAAGAGAAATTTAACCTCTTACCCTACAATCACGAGTGAGACTCGTGGCGTAGAAATTGGAGTAAAAGAATTTGAGGTTTTCTAAAAATTATCTAGATGCAAAACTTAGCGATCCGCGGAGTCATAAAACTGCTTTTATAGTATGTTTTATTTTGAGGTCTTTGATAAAGAAGAAACCACTAGAAATTTTTTATTTCTGCAATTTTATGTTTAACTATGGCATACACTGTTAAAAAAGAAATCGTAGGGCAAGGGGTTAACCTCGAAACCACTAATTTCCAGTCCCAGCATTTACCTCCTTATCCACCATACCCTCCTGTGCAGTAATTACGTTCAAGCGTGTCGTTATCTTTAAAACTATAAAATATGAAAGGGCGCGCAAAAAAGAGATTCAACTTTTAACACGTAAATTTCCTCCGCCTAATTTCGAATAATTCTTAATCTAAAAGTAAAAATGCACAGTCTTAAAAAAAAACGTCCCTGCGTATACGGCATATTCTTTTCCACTGGAATTACAAGAGTGTGTCAGTAAATAACTTCTGACAGCTATAATCATTTCTAATTGCGCTTTAGAAAATTCGCGATTCAAGCGCATGGTGAAGAAAATTGAAAAAGGAAAGGAAGTTAAACGAGCTAAAATACGAGTTCTATTAGGTATCGTTCTATCGGCAGAAAATGACAGTGAATTTTTAGTCGGCGAAAGAAAGTTATAAAGTCCCAGCATTAGGCGACTTTGCAGTGCCGTTCCTTAAATGGCGAAACGACTTTCGTGACAAATCGCCGACTATTCCACGAGGACCTTAACGTGCACGGTAAGCGTCGAGAGAGGACGAAGAGGTACAATTAGAAGAAACGCGTTTAAAAGGCGACTTTACGAGCACAGATTACCGTTTAGAGGCGCGTTTCGGTTTCACTTTCGATGGACGGCAATTCGGTCTGGCGAAAAATGGCTCGATGATATTCGGTAATCTGACGAACGAGAAAGTTTCGGTTGTTGGACTACTTAAGCCGCCTAACGTGGTACAAATATGGATTTGTCCGTCAACGGTTCAAGAATACCGTATAAAAGTATAAATATAATTATATTTATTCAAAAGTTTATTAAATGTATATTAAAAAGCTAACTGGAATATATTATACACTGCTGGATATGTTACACAATACCCAGCACGCTTTTAGTTATATAAAACTAAAGTCTATTAATATAAACGTTCTGATCTGAACTTCATAGAATTATGTATCATGGAAACACCGAAGTATCCAACACATGGATACATTAATAATAAAAAAAACGCGTCGAGCAACATTTCAATCTACCAAGCTTGAAAAATTGCAGAGTAAAGGAAAATCCTCTCGGAAAACGTTGAACATCATCGAGCTACGGTACAATATCCTCTCAGGTTTCCACCTACTTTCTCGATTATTCAAATAAGTAGACAAAGATGTTCAAAATGACCCGCAGGTCGTGAAAGATCGTTTCGTAACGGGATTATCTAATGCATGAATTTATTTGAAAATCAACGAGCCGTCTTCGTGGGGAGCGTGCTCTCCGTAGGCAAACTCAGAGGAAAAAAAAAGATTCGTCTGAAATCCCTTAGATACCGTGTCGCGTGGAGCACATTAGCTAACCGAATACGTATACATTTCTTACGCAAACTAGCGAAAGTAGGCGTGTGCGCGCGCACGAAAACCGCTCGGCAACGGAGCCCGACCAGCCGACCATACAACCAACCAACCAGAGAATCAACGAGCCAACCACACACGTAGGAACGAGCAATGGATACACGTGAGAGCGAGTGTGTAAGTTTCGAGCGGGTCAGGTTGGGAAAAAGGTTGCGAAAGCTTTGCCGAAAGCGCCTCCTTTGCGCCGAAAGCGAGAGTGGAGAAGCCTGGCCCGAGTCACGAAATGGCCAGCCGGAGAGAGAGACGTATCTGGGGCCCGTACGTTTCGAACGGGCTTTAATTAACGCGTGCTCGACTACGCGAGTTATTTATATCGTTCGCCTTTCGAAGAAAAATATAATTGGCGAACTCTGCACAACCGATACGATGCACTTGCAATTTATATTTCGACAATTATGCCGATAGGGCGTTACGGGTATTGATGTGAATAATTCACTATTGCGTAAAACGACGGGAGATTACGATCCACGGTAATTCGTACATCGCCGCGAATCATGCGCGAAAGTTGAGATACCCGAAATACGTTAGATAGGACTGTTTCGCTGGATGAGAAAGTATATGTAATATTTATAGGTTTCCGTAATCTCGTCGGACGAAATTCTAAAAACCGCTTTGATGTTCCGATTTACGAGCGGCCATCGTTTATTTCGTAAGAGCATGCCCGAAAGGGAAAATTCCGATGAAATTAACTAAAACCGAAATAAGCCTGGGTTCTTTTTCATTGCGAAATAACGAGGAACGAGAAAGAGAGAGGGGAGGAAAAATGATCGGGCGTTTTTAGACAATCAACACGGAGGAAAGTCGGACGTAGTGACGAGAGGCAGGAGGAAGGAGACGTTACTGGAGGATGCAGTAACAATTTAGATCATGGACCATGACCAAGTGATAGTGACTTCAAGAGTCAGCTGGCGCGCGAGTCAATGAGGCTATGCTGTATATAAATGTGTTCCATTTTATGATACCCGTGCGGAAACGACACTCCACGCGACATCGGAGAGTCTTTTCACGTACTCGCGAGATTCGCTTGCATAAATCATTAGAAAGCTATACTAACGCGCCCGACACGGAGGTACGTGAGAACGCGTTATGCCGCTTTTGTAATACTAATATATATTTCGTTCGTTTCTTCTGTAAATTTACGGACAAGAATGTTGCGCAAGCCGAAACCCCGAGCGTCGAGTTATTAGCCGGAGCAAGCTTAAGAAACTCACGGGTGACAAAAACTTGAGGTCTTTTCTACACGTAGATAAGCTCGACGATTACGAGATTAACTCCGCCGGTTCTCTTAATGGCTTACATTAACTTCGTCCAGAGAGAAGAGCGAGGATCGTTATAATTTGCTATTAATACCGTGAAATCCTGCCCTAAGAATCTAGCGTCTCGGTTTTTGCGTAACCATTCCCATCGTATTCGGTCCGGGCAGACATCGAAATTCAGGATCGATCGTTCGAGCCTGTGTCTGCGAATCCCCCAAAGAAGAATATAAAAAGAGCAACAGAACTCTCGACTCTATCGCGATACAAAATCTCACCGCCCTTCGATGTCTGCTCTTTGGTGGATTCTCTTTTTTTTTTCACGACCTTTGTTCCACGGGCTATCCGATCCCGTAAGATACAAGGCAACGATTGCACCGTACGGTATATCCGTGAAAATAAAAAAGTGCGTCCTCATCGGGTTCGCGTTGACGTGGTGGACGACGCCTGCGCCGGTCGCGGGAGAGGTGCGAGAAGGCGTTGCGTCCACGTACGCGACCGAGGGAGTAGGACGGAGGGAGGGAGGGATGGTGGGGGAGGGTGAGCCCGGTGGGAGGCAAGGATTCGTGTCATTGTCAGTGGGTAATCAGGTCAGTGGGCCAGTGGGACGACCACTTTCAATTTCAGTCCTTCTAGCTGGGCAACTCGCCGTGCCGCGTCGTTATCTCGCGCGCTCTCACTCTCCGTCTCCCTCTTGCGCCCCGCGGCCTCGGTTCTACCGTCTCTTTTTCCTCGTTACTCTACGCGACGACGCGCGAGCCTACGTAGCGCGCGAGTCTCTCTACTCGCGCGAGACTCGCGGCTTCTCTCAGGGGGGGCATCGTAACTCGGGGAGAGGGAGGGAGAGGCGCGAAGTCGCGAAGTGACTCTGCCGGTTGATAGGGGAGGGGAGGAAGAGGGAAAGGGAGGGCTTCTGACACGCGCCAATCACGTCACGCTTCTTCGCTCGCGAATGAAGCCCGAGAGAGAGTGCGTTAGGACGGAAAAGAGCGAGAGAACTGGAGAGCGACAAGGTGGTGAAGGCGGGTGGCGCGGAGAGGGGAGAGACGATACACGCGCGATCGAGCTCGCTCGCTCGCTCTCTTGCACGGACGCCGGGAGAGATAGCAGAAAGTAGGACGCGTATTAAAAACCACAGACCGTGTCCCGTGGCGTCACTTCTCGTGCCTCGCCGCGGCGCGCCGGTATTACCCAATCGAATTCATCATAACTGGCACGAGAAACGTACGAACGAATGAACAAACGGACGGACGTATCGTCGAAACGAATAGGTAGGTGGGGAGAATACGAGGGACGGAGAGGGGCAATTTCGGTGATAACGCGATCAGCGCCGTAGCGCGGTGATCGATGGAAATACCGATACTCGACTTCTCACGATCGTCGGTGTATACTTTCGATTTCGTTCAGCCTCGCAGGTCAAAGCATTTTGTACGCGGCGAAACGCGATTTTCCCATTCGATAAACGTGATACGGGGAGAAGTCTCTGTAATTGTTTATATTGCGATAGGGAAACTTTATGAGGTATGGCTTCGAAAATGATATCGTTCGCATCGATAATTTCGATTTTTCCGAACGAGACTAACGCCGTGATGCGGTGATCGATGGAATTACAAAACGTCCCGACGCTCTCGCTGTTCGAATCGATTCTAGATTACGTATGAAAATGAAGGTAAAGTTAAAATACGAAGGTCCGAGCGAATTCATTTTTCCAAACAATTAGGTCGCGTCCTTGAAGGGTTATCCGTAAAAGCTAAACGAATACCTGCTTGTGTATCGTATTCGATTGATCGAACGTACCTCTTCAAAGCCAACGAAGCAGATACGACGCGATAGCGAACGTAAAAATTACTGCAGCTACAACGTTAAAAGTGTATCTATATAACTGTAATTGAAATCGTACCGAGTAAAAATTACGATTGCCACGAAATCAACGGGCGAAACGAGCATAATATTTGAATAGCGTGCGAGACAGACTTGAAAATGATACTCTATATATAAGTAAAAATTGGCGAAGAGCAGGATTATATTTTTAAACCGATTGTCCCAGTTTGTGCAACGCGCATGGGTGAACAAATCGAACGTTTCCGCAATGCTAAACATTTTAACACCCTCGCCGCTCCGGTAATGTCGCGCGCATGCGTTAGGTAGAACGGATAGCAATTCTTATATGCGATCCTTTGGGCAAGCTTTTAGATGTGATACCATTGGGAGGGCGCCACAAGTTAGGAGAAGCAATTTGGTTATATGCGAGATACGTACACGGTCTACTTTTTCAGAGCCGCATAAAGGAGATTCGACCTGAAATTTTTTCTCTTAGATACAAAAATTCAGTGTCTTTTAATATTTTTAATTTAATTCAACATGATGATATGTACTGCAGCAGTTGCCACGTAATTAACTCTAAAACTACCGGCTTTATATCTATCATATTTAAAAAGATGTGGTTCATAGAAGTGCAATATTTACCGTACAGTTGTCCTAACAATTTGGAGAATTTTTAGAATAAACTGGGAACCGGTCTTTCTGACCGTCTGGATAGTTTTACTGTTGAAAAACGATTATTCAGTAAACTTTTTATACTATGTAAACTGATCGTTTCAAATAAAAATACCAAAGTACGTGGATTAAAAAAAAACTTTTCCCCGTTAATTCCTACATTCTATCAACATTGTTCGTGGAACGATACGTGACTACACCAGGACGAGGTGAGAAGACGTCATAAATCCAGAGGGATGAACGTCTGTTTCGATAAATTGGCCGGTATATCTATATCGCCGACAGTGTGCTGGGAACGTTGAATAATAATTATTGTTGTTGGCACGGCTTGGTGTTATTGAGTTATTCCAATGCGAGTTTATCAAAGTGGGTCAAGCGATTCAATAGCGACCGCCGTGGAGTAGAAACGACCCATCGTCTTAACGTAGCGTGGGAGTGTACGTATAACAGTAGAGTGCACATATGTGAAGACGCATACCGGTGCACCAGCGATCTGGTGCACGTCAAAAGCGAAGATGCTGTTTGAATCGCCTTACGTCAAAATGTGTAGGATTACGCCGGAGAACAAATATAAAGAGTACTTCGCGTCTGTTCCCGGATAGTTGAAAAAATACACGAAAATTGGCTCCACTGATACGTAAGTTCCGTTAACACTAGAACTACCGGCGGTAAATCTGTTATATTTAAATATATTAAATAAGTACTTAGAAAGAGGAGGAATTCAGAGTTGGAAAAGATGATCGATTCGTTAATTTATGTTTTATAAGATGGACGTAGAATATCTATTCTATGACTCTCCTATAATCTTGGAGAATTTTTGGAAAAAATTGTGCACCAGTCATTTTGACTGGTTTGGTAGTTCTAATGTTAAAAGAAACTCGTCTACTTTAACGTAATTGACGAAATGGAGGCTGGATATCGTCATTTGTGAAATTCTCGTAAGTTATTCGGTGATTCTATTACCGGTGAATTGTTTTACTATCACGCATGCCACTATCTCACCCTTTACTGATATTACTTCCGATAGTATTGATCTACTGATCTTTCTCACACTAGGTTCGATTTTGTCTTAAATAAAAAAGAACGTTTAACGGTAAAAACAAAAATGTTAATAAACCTTAGCTATCCAACGACAGAGCGATGAAAATCAAAAATTACCACTTCGCCGTGCAAAGTTCAACTAAATAATTAATCCACAGAGCAGAGAAGAAGATCCGAACTGCAGAAGATGAAGAACAGAACGGCACGTATTCCACGTCGACTTTTTCGTCGCCGCTGTGATATCTCGGCTGGATATTTTCGCAGGTAGTTGAAGAGTAATTATTCGCTCTCTATTAGCATTAGCAACAGGTAGAACTCTACAACAAGTCATAAATTCCCGTAGGGAAACGACGGTCGGGCCCTTCTCCCCCGGTGAGAGTTGGGACAACAGTGTCAATCGTTGCACAATAACGACAAGGGAAAGGGAGACGGCTCGTGTACACACTGCTACCCTTGGTTAAGGTAGGTAAGGCAAACAAGCATTGCCGCAGGACAGTAGTGGCGGCATTTAACGAAGATGTTACTCCAAAATAACGAGAAAGACCCGAGAATTCAAGAAAGGTTCGAAAGTGGAGAAACGGAAGAAACGACGAGATGGAAGGGTCGCGTGGCCATCATTGTACGACTCACTTCCGAAGTCATCGAGTAATATAGAAAAGGGAAAGCAAGCAACGTAGGAATTTTATGACACCTCGTTCTTCCGTTCATATTCCTGGGAGAGAGAAAAGATCTGTTGTGCAACGGCATGGACGTCGAACGAGAAGATGGGTAAGAAAAAAATTACAAATTATGAAACGCGTGTATACCCTTGGTTGAAGAGATCGTAGGAAAATTCGGATTCGAAAATTAAATAACATATGCAAGAAACCTGCTCGTTTATGCGAACATTGATAAGTGTACTTCCTGAAAGAAACGTTTGTTTGTTGTCCCTCGATTAAAAAAGTTCATCTTCCCAGGTTAACACTAGAACTACCAAACCAGTCAAAATGACTGGTGCACTAAAATTCTCCCAAAAATTCTCCAAGATTACAGGAGAGTCATAGAATAGTTATTCTACTTTCATCTCAAAAAACATAAATTACCGAATCGATAACCTTTTCCACCTCTTAACTCCCCTTTTTCAAATTTACTTATTTAATACATTGAAATATAACAGATTTATCGCCGGTAGTTTCAGTGTTAATTTTCTTAGACCTGTTCAATCTTCATAATTCCGCGACCTAATGAAAGACGTTGCCAACGATCGTAAGTGAAATGCATAAAAATAATAATCTTCGTCCTCATCGGCAAACGCGACAAATCAGAACTAACTTCTCCGTATCCTCTCTATCGCACGCATGTCCGTCGTTATCGATAGAAAAAAGCATTCGACATTCGATTGCTCGATAACCATTATTTGCACGATATAAACGTCGGAAATAAAGCCTCTATCCGCACCTGTGTTTCCGCCCCTCTCTACGGGCCTTTTTGCTCCCCCGGTCGGATAATCGTGATTTACTGTTCGCAAACTACAAGCCCGTCCCCCTCATCGTCCCGATGCGCGCAACAAGTGCATTTCGACGCAGCAGGTAGATGTTGACGTACCCTATTGCCGATGTTGTTGTATACACACCCGGAAGAGCCATCCCAGCTACGACCCCGTCTACTCGACACGAAGGATCACGACGAATTCGTGTCTGGCACGCGCCGCCACGCTTACAGAAATATCAAAAGGTTCCTCGCCTTCCTTTCTATGGAATCCTGTACATTTACGGTCGAGAGGGAAAGAGAATCTCCACCTTTTACTGGGGCTAATATTTCACTCTTGGTTTAGGCGAAGCGAGAGCACCTCGGGTCGATGGAAAGTGCAATGCCGCTTTTTTCTTCCTTTCGGATGCTGGGAATTTTCAAGCGTCGCGCAGAAAAGGGAAAAGGTCGAGGGTCGTTTTAACGGCCGTAGTGAACTTTGAAGCTCTTTCGCAGAGATGATTTATACCGATCAAGTGTATTTTTGTCGTTATTACTTTCGACTTTGTGTAAATGATGGGAAATCGTGATTAGAATTTAAAGTGTAGGGGCAGTTTGTTGATGATGTCGCGTAAAGTGACGGAATAGTGACAAGTATTGTGGAAATATAGATTTTTATAAAAAATACTTTACAGAATCCGGTGTTTTAAGTGCTAATCGTTGGCTGGCGAATAACGTTGTTATTTTATACGATTGTAAGAAGGCAGCAGAGAAATGGAAAATTTAATTCTCTCTTTTTTCAGTTACGGGTTTGCCATCTGTAATTTCAACCAGCAAAAATTTTATAGAGAAGACAGAATTTCTCATTATTAACATAAATATTATGTTTTGTTATTTTCTACTTCTTCGGCTTTGACTACTACGGTCATCTCGCCTGGGACCTACTGTTTTAGGTGGATTCCGAACCACCGGGGCTATAATATACATATCACGTAGGAAAAAATTCCCCAGAGGTGACGGGGGAGGACTTAAAGTCTGACCCACTGATTATGAGTCAAAAATTTTTCCTTCTGACCCACCATAGCCCCGCATATTATAAACCTTTGGTTAATTAACTACGGTAATCGAATAAAATTTATTGTTAGTTCCATGACGGACCTTTGAGACAACGAGGGGGAATTATTTAAAAAGGGATTCTTTCTGAGCTTTAAAATAATTGAACGCACTCGACCAGTTGCATCGTAAAGTTTGCAGGGTGCTTTCACCGTGCTGAAATCCCGAGGAACCGTGATGCAACAAGTTTTACGGCACGGACACGCCACCTTCGCATATAGATTCATTTTTAATTTAATAAAGAATCTTCACGTCACGGATTTTACTACCAAGGGACTTGTTATGTTAACGAAAAAATTCGCCTGGATAAGATATTTCATTATTGAAAATTCTCCACTTCGTGATGGATAGTTTCGATGAAATCGATCGTTCGGCAATTCGTTGCAACGGCCTGACGATCGAAGAAAAGAGCGCATAGAATTAAAGGATCGCAATTACGTTATTATCAAATCTACACGACCAAGCTGGAACGATACTTCCGGTTGATAACTACGTGTCATTTCCTACGTTATCTGGTGCAACACTTCTTTCGCGATGTTACTGTATATACCGTGTATATCGTGTATCGAGTTACCACTGATTATGCCATTCTTTGAGACTTCAAGAGAGAAAGTCCGACCCGCAAATTCTCTTTCGTTGCATTCAAATATTGCTGTGAATTTTACCGACACATCAAGCACTAAGAAACGCTGATTGAAAAGAATTTCAAGGAAAATAAATATATGAAAAACAAACAACTTCGTAATCTCCATAAAAATGTGATTTGAGTTTGGGATTTAATTTTCATTTCAGATTCCATTTGTCTTCGGGTTATCGACTCTAACTAACTTCTATTTTAAATCCTTATTAAGAAAGTACCCAATAAACATGAGTCATAAAATCATTCATAAGATATTAACTTTCCTCTGCGCATTTAAAATCTTTCACTTTTTCCTAAGTAAATTAAAAGATAAGATCAATAAATCACCACTATACGCACAAGAGGTACACGTGTACTGCAAACGATTAAAACCTCGTTTCGCCAGAAGACGAAGAGATCATATTTTAGATAAGTACTATTGTCGGCTACGTTAGAAGTTTTGTAAATTTTCATCTCAAAATTAAGCGATCAGTCGAAGACACGACGAACCGGAACATCCAACTAGAGAGAATCCACGGAACGCACTTTCTCCGAGTACCGAACAAATAGGTGCTAAAAGTGGTAAGAATTTTTCGAGAAGACAAATAGAAATTTTTCTAACACCAAGTCATTGCACAATATGACTCGACGGTAGTTTAAGCGTTCATTCTTTTCCAGAAGTTCCGTGACCGAGCCGAACAAGTATTACGGGCGCATTTCCACGCTCCAGTGGATCGAGCACCGGCTGCACGAGTATCGCCGATTCTAAACGGGAGCACTAATTGCGAACGCGGTTGACGAGCAAAAATGTCGACGCTGCCATCTGATCGAGAATCGAGAAAATGTAATAGAAACTGTCCTTGCCAGGGATCATTACCTTGCAACCAAATCAGTGTAATCGAGAGAAACCATAATGCTGCTAATTGTCCAGGTTAATCTTAGCAAAAACCAATGAGTATTCATACTTGACATCCTTATCGCAAATCGTAGACGCTGATGTCTAATAACCGGGGAACTTTTCCTCTTAAATCTAGCAATGTTAAACGAATACACCGATCGATGGGGCTAACACTAAAACTACCAGCGTTATATCTATTATATTTAAATATACTGAATAAGTACTTTGGAAAAAGAGAAATCAGGAGATGAAAAAGATGATCAATTAAGTAATTTAGGTTTTATAAGATAGAGGGGAATATATACTGCGTGAATCCCCTATCAATTTGGGGAATTTCTCGAAAAAAAATTGGGAATCGGTCATTTTCACCGCCATGGTAGTTTTAGTGTCGATGAAATTTAAATTTATAGATCAGTGGAAGGCAAACTACAGCCCGTCGCAGATTTTCAATTGATAATATAGCTACTTTCAACTTCAGCGTTTAAGGAAGAAAATCATTTAAGAGGGTGTTTCTTTTGTGGCATTTCAAAATTTTACATAGAAATTGAAACTTTTAATGAATTTTAGTGGCCCGCCAAAATTTGTCCTTTTTCTTCCGACTCGGTTGTAAAAGTTTGCCCATCACTGATATCGACTACAGTACGCAGAAATAGACTTGTAAGCCTGTACGGATGATTTTGTCGATCTGGAAATGCTTGGAATTAAAAGATATAATCACAGTCACGATTTAGCGAGACCGCGAAAATAAACTCTTAAAAACCGGCATCAATTGACGGTCAGCCATCCAGTGCCGCAACGGTGAAAAAAGCCAGAAAGTCATATTTCTTATTGTAATTCTATGAGTCCCACTTTTAGCATTACATCTTTCATTTCTACTAAATGAAAGATTTCTTCGTGCAGCTCCGATCCAAACTTTAAGCCCTTAATAGGTCACGTGTCTACCAACTCCTCTTCCGGTAACAAAAGCACGTGTACATGAACGCTTAACCGATATTACGACCTTGCAATATCAAGACTGCGACTATACTTGGAGGTTATGTTTGGAGCTGCCTGCTCGGTAAACAGCAGGACGGATTTTACGTTTTAACGTAAACTATCACGAATCTGCAGTCGGACCAGCAGTACATTTGCAAACGAGATTTACAAAATGCCAGTTTGTTTCATTTCAGCGAGTAAAAACACAGGAAGAGAGAAAAAAAAGGATAAGGAGGCGGAGAGCGAATCGTCAAGCGAGGAAGAAAGAGAGAGAATAGGAGGAAAGAGGTATGAGGAAGAAATAGGAAGAATAATAACGACATAAATAAAAACGATCGAGAATCACTGCTTTGTCTGCGTAGGGTCGGTGCAATATTCTTGAAAATGCGTTCGAAGGTTGTCTGTTCTAAATCTAATGTAGCGAGATGGCCTAGCTCGTTTGAGACTTAACTTTGGAATTCGCGCCGAGACGCCTGTTGCGCATGATGCACACACCGTGCACCACCAGACGAGTTATATACAACTTTGACCCTCCTAACGGTTGGTTCTAGGATATTGCACCCTTGTGATCATCTCTGAGACACCTATCGCTCAATGAAAACGTATCTTACAATTTTAAGCTTGTTCATTGACAATTTCTATCTTTCATTGTGCCTGTTCGATCGAATAAAAAACGTGTAAACATTAAGTTTCAATCACACTTCGTTCCGATATATAACTGTATATTGCACTAAATTGTGCATATCTATGCGAATATTCTTGAGGAAGTCCTTTAAAGTACGCCGATTCGACGAGTCTCTTCCATATGGAATATCCTACTCTCGTTATTATTGGAATATTTTAAACGGATTTTATCCCATCGTGTTCGAAGGTTTGCCAAAAGTATTATAGATTGATTTCTCGAAGAAGATAGTATTACAGGATGTTTATTTTAGGAAACATTGAAAAAATAGATGTGATTTGTCAGCATGAAATTTTTGCTTGGGATAATCGCGATGAAACATAATGTAAGAAGCATCCTGATCAAGTCTTCCGAAAGTACAACTATGCGTGTTTACACCAAAAACTGATACATAATTGTAAAAACAATTGTACAGCAGATGATGTGAGAATATAACGCTGATTCGTTCGTATCAATGGGAATGGATAAGACCGCGGGTACCTGTGCAACTTCGGAAGTGGACCGAATCAAGACAGCAAGTGAACGAATACAAAGAGAGGGAGGAGATGACGTGACATTGGTCGAAAGAGGAGAGAAAGTAAGCGAGGAAGAAGGAGGGAACAACTACAGGCGTAGAATGAAAGAAAGAGGGAGAAAGCGAAAGCGACAGAGAGAGAGAGAGAGAGAGAGAGAGAGAGAGAGAATGCGCGGGACAAGGCGAAGCAGAGAAAGAAAGAAGAAGGGAGTTTGCCAAGCGGTATACTGCGGCAACAAAGAACACAAGAGCATAGAGAAGAGTCGTTGAGGTTACCTGAAGCATCGTTCGTTGGTACGTCGGTTACCAAGTTAACTTGTGGTTGTGAGTGCGACTGCTGCTGTTGCGCTTGTTGCTGCTGTTGCTCCTGTGGTACCTGACGAAGGTTCTGTTGAGGTGCCGTCAAAGGCAGATTAGTTGCCGTCGCGGTGGTATCGGTCAGGATCGTTGGTACCGAGGAAGAGGAGGAGGAGGACGTCGATGATTCCGTAAGGGCAGTCGCGGTGTTGTTCTCGAGGGCCGTGTGGCCCCCACCTTCCTCTGTCCCCGTAGCCATTCGGACCTCGTGCATTCCAGCAGACAGACAGACGGGGGTCCCTCCTCCTGCACGACGTCCCCGAGCGCACGCACTTCTCTCGGAACACCTACACTCTCTTACGTGCCCTCGCTCTCTTTCTCACCCCCGTCTATCTATCTGTCTGTCTTGCTCTTGTTCTCTCTTTATCCAACAGAAGCGCACGCTCGGTTTATTCCTTCTCTCTGTCTTTCGATCTCTCTTCCTCTTTCCCCCTGCTTCCTTCACCTTCTTTCTCTCTTCCTTCTCACGCGCGCACGCTCTGACTATCCTTCTTCTCTTTTTACTACTACGCTCCCCGCGCCGGCCAGCGCCGTCTGAGCGTACCGAAACTACACTGTCTCTTTCAACCAAACATCGGTATATCACACAACCGCGACATCGCACACACCCGCGGAAAAATGAGCCCCGCGCGGATTATTAACCTCCTGTCCGCCGGCTCGAAAAAATCGAACGTTAGACAAATGTAGGTCTGTAGGCCACTTCACTTACACTTTGCATCGGAACGGGCACTCCCTTAGTCAAGCGAGCGTCCGGCGCACCGTCGCGCTCTGACAGCACGAGCTCCAGGGCCGTACAATTTGCGCTGGTATCCACAGTCTATAAGCTAAATTCGTTCCACACGCCGAAATCACTTTTCCCGAATTTACTTTTTCGATTTTCGCCATCGCCGTACGACATCTATCAATACTGTTTTTTTTTGCTTTCTCTCGGGACTTTTATCAGTCGACTGCATAGAGTTGAGCTAAATACTATAGAAAATATTGTATAACGATGTAAAAATATATGAAAATATATTTCTGTATAAAAACTATATCTTGTATTTTATGATATCCATGTTATATAACTATAATTACGGTCTTTCATTTCTCACTATATCTTAGCAAATGTCTCGGCAATATTTAGTATACAAACATTTACGTTGCGCGACTAAAATCTTCGATATACGATTGTTATAAGAAAATATCACTAAAAATAACTTTTCATGGTCTGAGTAACGTTCAATGTACCTAATAATTTACGTTTTAAGTTATACATATCTATAGACTACAGTAGTACTTGCAAAGCAAATTGTGTTTCACTTGTATGTATAGTACAGAAAACGGACAGTTACAAAGAAAAGTATACGATGATTACGACGATGTAAGTATATGACATTACACGCAACACGGACTTTTCTAAAACGAAATATTTATTTACACGTCAACGTAAGCGTGAAAAACATCGATAAATTGCTTGTAGTATTTGCACGCGGTTCTATAGCATACAGGCACGGCGATGGATAATGAAAGGGAAAACGTAAACTACACAAATCTTACAAACGCCATTTATCCCGAAAGAATATTTGTAATTATCTTTATATACCGAAAGCGGAAATGAAATGAACTGTAGGCCATTATTTTCTTTGATCTCAATGATAATACTCAAAACAGCATTACAAAAACAGGATTGAAAGAAGGAACGCACCAAATGCGAAGCTTTATATGGGTACCAAAGTCTACTAGACACGGTACTGTCTTCCCACAATGTATCGTGGAAAGACGCAATTTCCAAAAGGATTTTCTGCTCTCTCGTGTCTGTAGGAATCCAGCATCTGCAAATCGAAAGGTTATCGGATGCGTTTTTCGCCCTTCCAATGTTGTCAATTTAGCACTGTCTAAAACGCGAAGATAATGTCTAAGTAGGTCAGGTGTCACAATATCTGTCTGTCCTATTATGGGGCCTTTTTACACCGAATGTTGCATAACTCGTCACGCACGACTTCACCAAATATAACCGTGTAAAAACTATGGTCTGACGGACATAATGCGATGTAATCCGTTTTCATTGAACAATGCACTTGACTAACGCTTTCGAACACCGTTCGCAGCGCTATCTAATACCGTGAAGCGCGAAATACAAAGGATACGATCGTTGCATGTATATTCTTTTTATTGCTGGATACAAACATAACATTTTGTTAACTGTATAACAATGCACTCAATGTACTTTGTTTATTATATATCAATGTAAGTGATGTATATTTGTAAAAATACATTTTCTGTGTGACATGTTAGTACTTGTTAGATTGAAAAATACTTTTCTTGTCTTTTATATACAGTATAAAAAATCCCTGTACTATGATAGCGTGATAATAGAAAATCGATATAAAAAATAATTTTCAAATAAACACGTAACATCAAGGATTAAAGAGCATATTGTAATTCAAATCTCTTTTTTGGCCTCACTGAGCATGTAACGCGATATAATCATTCTCTGAATCTGACTGGTGCCCTCATATATGTGAAAGATTTTTGCATCGCGCATTAGCTTTTCCACTGGATACTCCGTATTGAAACCGGCACCGCCATAGATCTGGAACAGACATTTCAAATGATATATGCAAAAAGTTAAGGAGAACATTTTTTAGTAATATCTTCTACAGACTTGAACGGCATCAGAAGCACTTTTATTAGCAACATCAGCAGAATGACATTTTGCGATACTAGCAAGCATCTGAGCTGATGGCAAATTTGCATCGAGCGCCCAGGCTGCTTTCATCCAGGAAAGTCTAGCTGTTTCAATGCCAATGGCCATATCCGCGAGTATAAATGCTACAGCTTGATGTTCTGATATCATTTTATTGAAAGCTTTCCGCTGTAACGAGTATTTTGTTGCTTCCTCTAATGCTCTCTGAGCCAATCCAACAGCCGCAGCAGCTACCTGAGAATGAGATACAAATTCATACTGAAAATGCTTTGAATATATTACATGTAGTGACCAAGCAGCAATAAAGTTGACCGTACCGGTGGTCTAGTTTTGTTGAATGTATTCATTACAACTTTAAAACCTTGCCCTTCTCCAACTATAACATTCTCTTCCGGAACACGGACATCTTCAAATGTTACCATTCGCGTGTCAGAAGCTCTTTGTCCCATGTTCATTTCCTTTAAAAATTAAAAATATTTGCTTATTGTAATAATATCAAGGAATTCAGACAAAAAGAATTTACTTTACGGCCCCGTGTTAGACCTTCGCTATCTCCTTCAACAAGGAAGCCTGTAAAAGCCTTAGCAGCTGGAACATTTGGGTCAGGATTTGTTCTAGCTAATACAAAATACCTGTAAAACATATTAGAGTGTTATTCTGTACTCTATATGAATAATATGTATTTATATAGATTTGTAATACCAATTTGCTACACCACCATTTGTTATCCACATCTTTGTTCCATTCAAAATCCATTCATTGCCTTTTTTGACAGCTTTTGTTTTAATACCTGCTACATCTGATCCAGCACCAGGCTCAGTAACGCAGAATGCCTATAATTTTTATTTCATACGAATATAAAGTCATGAAAGTAATTTATAAAGCAATAATTAAGATTAATGTTATTTACTGCTACAAGTGGTTCTTCAAGAAGTCTTCCAAGGTATTTCTTTTGTTGCTCTTTTGTTCCATTTAGAATCACTGGAGTTTGCTGAATTAAAATTACAGTTATAACAATCATAATAATTCAATTTAAGAAATATAGCTAACATTAAGTATAAACTTACTCCAAGACCAGAAGCTTCTATGGCAGTTGTGATACCTGTACAACCAAATGCCAGCTCTTCGGCGACTAAACATGTATCAAAACTGCCAAGCTCCATTCCTCCTGCAATATAAAAGAATTATCAAGCTATATATCGACGTATAAAATAAATATAACATCATTTTCAGTATTGATAAAAATGTATGGAACGATCTTGCAAATGCATACCACAATGCTGAGGAATAGAACTATTCATTAACCCTGCATCCCATGCCTTCTTTATAATTGGCCATGGGTATTCTCCATTTCTATCATATTCAGAAGCTGCAGGAACAATTTCTTCTCTTGCAAATTTCCTTGCTGTTGCTTGCATCTCTTTCTGCATGTCATTTAATTCTAAAATCAGGGTACATCAAACAACACAATATTTTACATTTAAATGCTTAAATTTCATTACGAACTTACAATATAATCCTTTGAGCTGAATGCATTATAGAGAGTATTTATGAATAAAATGTTTAAGCTAATAAATGATAAATTTTTCAGTCATAAGAGGGATAGAAAAATATACTGTACAATAATTTTGGTGTTATTAATAATATGTTGATGTACAAATTTTAAAAAAAGACAGTTATCAATTATTTAATATAACAAATTAAATATTATCATTTCAAATATAAGTCTTTATATTGGTTGCATACAATGTACTAACCAAAACTATAGCCGTTAGCTGACTTAGCACTTGTTGAATATCCTTGTACCACTTTCTGGTACAAATTTCTATTCACTACCTGTGAATTAAAAGTGAAATATATTTTTCCAAATGATTAAAATAAAAAATAATTAAAGCTATATACCATATGGTACTCCTAGTTAATTAAATCCAATTCTCAATACCAATTTTACAGTACATATTACTTTGTATGAGTGATATATTATTTCGAATAAGACATTAGAATGTTTAATAAAATTTATTTACTCACTTTTTTCACAAACATTTTGATACGTTTATGTTTTCCACTTGTTATAGGTTACTGTATAGAAATGTTGAGCTGCACACATACAGTGTAACTTTTTACGACTTAATGGCTTTCTCTTTTACGAAAATCTTATTTTAGATCCGTGATAAATGAAATATCAAGCGCAGCTTTTGTGGCAAATACGAAATTCACAAGAACTGCGGTTGTTTTATAGGAAGTCGACCGGTTCAATTACTAAAAAAGGTCGAAGTACGTTAGAGTAAAATGACTTAACACAAATATATGGGGTCAAAGTACAGTTTTCGATTGTTTACAACGTTATTTTACCACAAGTAAAAATGCACATAAAATTATGAGATATACTGAACTAAACTATATAAATTGCAATGAATGTCATACTTGTTTAATTGAATTATACTGCACAATTTGATATTTATATGTGTATATTGTGACATTTATTAATTGAGATAAAACTACTTTGTTTTCCGGTTTGGAAATATAGCGATTAATGCTTACATACTAAACATAAAAAATGCGTGGAATTAAGAATTTTCCTACAATTGCATTTAATCTATATAGTATTTATTAGGTTATTATGTTTAATAAATATTAAGCTCTATACCTAAGTTTCTGGATTTGGAAGAAGAAAAATGTAGTAGCTTGTTGTAGTATTTTTAAACAATAGAACTTGCATAATTTATATTATTATTAAAGCAAAGTGTGATAATTTTGCAATTTAAACAAACAATTAAAATACATTAATCCAACAATCTAGATAATCGATATTAAATACGTCATAGCTTCGATTATTTGTCCAAAAGTGTGATATTCTCGCGAAATTTGAAAATTAAATGAACATATGGGTTAATCAATATAATATCGAAAATATTTTCTTAATTATATAAGATATAGTGCGATATATCTACAAAATAATGGACCATATATTCTATAATACGCGGATGAACTTACGAGTTGTTAATATAAACAATTGTAATGGTGAAGTCGTTCATTGCTAAAAATTGGAGATGCGAATGGATTGTCTCACATTTGTACAGAATTAATGCAACATTATGGTTTTGAGCTTAAAGTACTGTTAATAAAATAACTATTACAATCAACGATTTACTATTACAATTATTTTTGAAAGATGAAGATAGAGATTCATCCGCTGACGAACGATCCAACAGCGGCTTGGCAAGAGTTGTCGAAACAGCAAAAAGTTATTAAGATAAATGTTAAAGCTCCGACAACAGAGGTTCCGAGTGATAAGGTAACGCATGCATTTTGTTAATTTTGAAAGGAAAATATGTAAATCATAACCTAAAAATATAAACTCAAACAGTTGCTCCGTTGTAACACCTATCACATTCATATGATATTTAGAAATAAATCTATTCTAAAACTCCTTTATATTGTAGCTTCGTATTGTTTGTATGAGTGATACCCACTCATTAACACCATTCATGAAATTTGACATACCCGTGGGAGATGTATTTATTCATGCTGGTGACTTTACAAAATGTGGTAGCTTACAAGAAGTCATAGAATTTAATAATTGGATTGGTAAGTAAACACATAATAATACAAATTATCAGATCTATCAGATATTTACTTACTGGAACTGTTTCATTTATGCAGGTACTTTACCACATAAACATAAGATAGTTATAGCTGGAAATCATGAGCTTAGCTTTGACCGTACATTTACTCATCCTTTTACATTGAACACTAGTGGAGATCGTCAGAAGCATACAGGGACTGGTATACCAGACATTCCCACATTGGGAATGTCTAGAGATACTCTCGCGGAAGCTGTTAAAACAACTAATATTAAAGATTATTTGACAAATTGTACTTACTTAGAAGACTCTGAGATTATTATAAATGGAATAAAAATATATGGTACACCATGGTAAGAAGTTGTTTCCTTATCATTTTTTGATATTAAATTATTAACTTCGATTTTTAATGAATTTAAATAAAATCAACATTTGATTTATGCATAAGTAATATAATGCATGATACAAATAATACAAGGGATCCTAAATATTTTGTAGACAATTCTTTTAGATGTAAAATTTATTTTTTTGAGGATCATTTCCTTCAAACTTCAGGCAGCCAGAATTTTGTAAATGGGCATTTAATGTACCTCGTGGGGAAGCGTGTTTATCAAAATGGGAAATGATACCATCGGATACAGACATCCTTGTTACCCATACACCTCCTGTGGGACATGGAGATCTATGCTGTAGTGGTGTACGAGCAGGATGTGTAGAATTACTATCTACTGTACAAAATCGTGTTAAACCAAAGTATCATGTTTTTGGTCACATACACGAAGGTACGTTTTAATATATAATTTTTAATTAAAAATAAATAAAATAAATTCTCTTTCCATAGGGTATGGCATTTCATCTGATGGGAAGATAATATATATAAATGCATCTACTTGTGATCTGAATTATTTACCAAGTAATCCACCAATAGTCTTTGATATAACATTGCCATCTGGTGCTTGTAAGTCATAAGGATATAACAAATATATGACCAAGTTATTTTCATTATGTAGATGGTGCTAACGAATAAGGTATCTTCGTTTATTTACGAACTTAAGTTTCTCGTGATGTACAATTTCGTTGATAAGAATCGCTGAAAGTTTTGTGTTTACATCTTCTAATTAAGAATTTACGAAAGTATATTGTTCCTTTCGTCTATTTTTATATTATTGGCTTTAAATTTAATTTAGACAAAAATTACATCGACTGATGTTACGCGATTTCAGAAATTTTTATTCTCATTATCTGAAAGTCTTTAGTTCTTAACATTGTTGTCCACAATATTATCAGTCCAAATAAATTCCAAATTATCCTGAATGCCAATATGTGCAAATCAGCGTGTATGCGTAAATAATTTGTAATAATGATAAGGTTGTTTACTTACACAGAACTTTCGATTTCGTACGTTTTCTAGCAAGAACAAAATGGAATATCGTTAAATTTTATATGTCAAAGAAATTTATTCAATACATTTCGTTATGTTTTTAGATAGACCATCATATAATATAGTAGGAAAAAAATGACTATTTATAACTATCCATAAGAAATAACATATAATCAAGGACATCGATATTCCACAGATAAAAATATTTCATCTAGTTTGTAAACTCCATCATCACAGTAATTTATTAACACGAACAATTCACATTTTAGATTATTTAATATTTCGTGAGGCTGAATCCTTTATAAATTGTATATTTGAAATTATAATTTATGGCGTAAAATAAATTAGCTTCTGAATAGTCGATATTTCATTAGCTGTACTGGGTTTTTATATTAGGAAATCCATTGTGTATATAATTTTTGTATGATAATAATAAAAAATAGAAATTGTACTATTTTTTTATGTTTATTGTAATATTCAGTTTATCAGTAGATGACATCTTGTATCAGATAAAAAAAAGTTTACGTATAAACAGCTTTTTATCCATATTGACTTATATTTTCACGTATTGGTCCAAAACTAACTGAGTAGATGACCATAAAGTCACATTTCTCCGTTAAATAAGGGCACAATTTATTCGGAAATAGAAATATTTTCATATAAATAGCGATTGCTTTTTCTCGTAAAAATGGTAATTGTAAAAGATTCTTGATAAAAATACTATTCAACATTATCTTTCCGTTGTATACAATGTATTAAAACGATAGCATTGCGTTTCAGTAGATTCGTGAACGGATAGTCATTTCAATGCTTCATATTACCGTGTGAAAAATTCTTTACGAATACTACAGATTTTTCTTTTTATCTGTAAAAATGAAGTATGCCTCTGATGGCGTGATTACATTGCATGAATTCACACTCATTACAATATTTTTCATCCTGAGTTATATGTAACATTAATAGCTAAGATAACTGTAATGTCGTAGCAACAGATCAACTCTTCTTTTCTAAAGGTCGGAACGTAATTTCATTTAAGTAGCGGCTTACTGCAAATTTAATCATTATCAAAAAACTTTACGTTACAAATCATGTCTGTCTCTACCAACCGTTAATTTTGTTATCCAAAATTAGGAATACAACATGACGGAATCACAGAGCATTTCATCTTCTACATGTAACTATTAAAGGAAATTCAGAATATGCTTTTGGAGACAGGACATTAATATTTGCCTTAAAGTCATTTTTGCAGGCAAGTTAGTTTAAACTAAACTAACAATAACAATAAACGGATGTAAAAAGATTACATTCTTCTTACATAGTTTGAAAGAGTACATCATGGAAGATTTATGTCTAATACGGTACATTTGAAAACAGGTACGAAACAGATTCGCCATTATGGGTCCGCCTTACAGCTTCCGCGAACATCATTGATACATCAATGCACTGAAAGTATCAAATTTTGTAAATATTCTATAATACTTTTTATTAATAAATGTACTCGTTTTGTCAACATCGTTAAATACCTGAATCTTCGGACAATCTTTCATATGGCCATCTTGAGGAATAGTATTTGTTACCACAACAGCTTCGAAACAAGCATTATTAATTCTACTAATGGCTGGACCACTAAAGATACCATGTGTTAAAATTGCATAAACTTTTGTTGCACCAGCTTCCAAAAGTTTTTCAGCTGCGTGGCAGATAGTACCACAAGTATCAGCCATATCATCTACTAAAATAGCAACTCTGTCTTTAACATCACCAACTAATACCATACTCGCGACTTCATTCGCCTTTTTTCTCTCTTTATGTATAAGAGCAAATTCGACATTTAATCGATCCGCGATTGATGTTACCCTAAAGAAATATATATTATTTTGTTAAACAGTATTTCCACATTTTTCCCGAAGGAAAATTACTTCTTCGCTGTTATACCTTTTAGCACCACCAGCATCTGGAGAAACAATAATACTGTTTCGCCATTCAACGATATTTTCTTTAATCCATTTTAAAACGGCTGGCTCAGCAAATAAATTATCAACTGGAATGTCAAAAAAACCCTGAATTTGACTAGCATGTAGATCCATTGTAATTATATGATCGGCTCCTGCCACTGACAACATATTTGCTACCAATTTTGCTGAGATAGGTGCGCGACTCTGAAAAAAAAACATTGTTACACTTAGAATTTATGAATTTACACGAGTCTCTTAAGTCCATTTGCAACCAGATATATCCTGCAAGTTGGAAAAGTGTTGTTAATATCTGTGTAGCATGCCCAAAAATCGTAGAAGTAGAAAATGTGAACCTCTTCTATAAAATATGTGTATCACATTGAATTTCACAAAAAGGTATCAGCTATTTTTATGCTTTCCAATGGGCATGTTAAATTAGATAAACTAAAGGAAATCTTTAGAGGGGACAAAATATGAATACAATGGCTATATACCAAAAAAAAACTCACAACTGTGAGTATGTTTACATAAAATTTAAAAGTAGAAGATCATGTTGCAAATGCACCCCAGTTAGACTCGACAAAAAATAGAATTAAAGCAGAATATTTATAAACACAAAATCGAACACACTGCATTTCAATCCATTGCCATATGAGAAAAGTTGATACGATGTGACAAAAAGGTAAACGATTTTTAAAGCTTTACAGATAAACATATTAGTTACACAAACACATTGCTGGTCTTTATATACATAATAAAGTTACGATTTTTAAAGAAACAGAAATGCATTGCGCTCAATAAAATATTTGTAATCACTTCAACTTAGTAATTTATTGATCTATAATGAGCATAAACTTCACAAAAGCTAGCTATGTTAACGTTTTTCAAAAAATTTTTTTCTACATTATTTATAGGCATAACATACTATTAATAAAATAACACAATCACAATCCTTTGTTGCTTAAGCGCTACTACATTAATAGGAAAGGTATGTTCTGATTAGTACATTTAAACAATAACAATATAAGTTATGTAATAATTAGTACCCATTGGACATACATGAATATACCCCATTATATGTACATAGATTATTGAAAATGTATGTAGAATGCTATTATATTAATATTTTGCCCTCTCATTCAAATATCAATATGCTTTTACCAAATACTTCATTCATTCATTCATTCATGGGAGTACCATTGTGCTATATAGCAACAATTATAAGTTTTGTTAGTCCTACAAAGAAAATTCTGTAAGAAATTAAAAAATGATATTACAAATCGAATTTGTGATCGAGTTATCATTACAAACGCTTCACTCGACAATTTTGTTGCTCTTATACTCACTGTAAACCGGTCGGGCACAAAATCCTGAAAATACCCAACTGTTCAGAAATGTAGAAAAATACATGGTAAACATAATTTTCAATAATATGTCTCACCCTTTGGCTTTATTTTCTATTATAAAATTTCAAGTAATAAGAGTAATAAAATACTGATAAATTTAATAAAAATTTCATTGCCAAATTGTACTATTAATCGGGAAATAATTACATGCGCTGCTCAACTTGTGTAAATTTAATATATAATGTCTTTGTATATTTTTACAAACATAATACCATGCAACTAAACAGTTCGTGATAAACCATAAAATCATTTAAATTACTTTATAATTGCTAACATTTGAAATATGTTTACAAGTAATAATTTATAAAACAAGGCGTATTAAGTATGCAGTGATTATAAGTCTCACAACATGACTGCATGAAAGGCCCCCCTCGATGAAATTTAACGTCAGTTTTGCAATATTCGTATGGGTTATCTGGTTTCTGATAACCTTAGATTATCTCTGAAGAATGTACTTTGAATGTATATATATTGCAATGCTTCTGTTTGTAATACACATGTTATTTATTCCTTTATTTATCTCTAATCATGAAAAGTAAACCATATATACGTATCATAGGAAATAAAAATTATAAAATTTATGAAGATCTTTAGTGTATATTCAAATAACTGGCAAACACCGGATTGGTATTAAGTTGTATATACCTTATTTAAATCTACTATTTTTCGTCCATCCCATTTCTACACTAACAGATGTTTTAAATGTTTCTCCAAATGAATACATTAAATTTAATTTGTTTTTTTTCCACAAGATTATATGAAATAATTCTTCTATTACTTTATGGCCCAGGAGATATGTAATGTTGTTAATTCCCTTCAATTGTTTTCATACATGCTAATCATTATTTGCCGAGCACTTTTTTTTATTTGTAAAAGTACTTTCTATGAAATGTATATCTCATGCACTAACTTTTAGAATATTGAGAAATATATGTACTGAATTCTATCTATCTAAAATGTTTTAAATTTACTATTAATTAATATGAAAATTGTAGCTCTTGCACTATATGGTCTTTAATAAATTGATGATAGATGTGTTAGTTATGATTTCACAATAACCATGAATTGAAAAGATACATAATAAACGATACACAGTGGAAACCCTGTAATTTATAAATGTACTATCTGGTGCAACCCAATGACAAAGCCAGAAGAGTACAAGCACATTTTACATAGTTATAAAAAATCATGTTCCAAAAATGATATTCCATTGGTCTGTTGCAAAGCTATAAAATAATAAATAGAGCAGAAAAAGGACCGCCACAAGTTACCCTGAATTTCCACTCGTTCGACTTCATGACAATATGACTCTTAGTAGAATTTGACTTCTCCCCACCATCACCGCCCTGTGAAGATATCACATAAAAAAATTTTACTTCTTCTTCTTCCTCAAAGCAATGCATCCTTCTTATTTCAGTCATCATACTTTAAGGTTAAAAGAAAATATGAAATAGACATTGTAGTTGAAATGTTATGCACAAAAGTGACATAATTATTACATGTTATCTTATAATCAAGAAAGTTACAGTATTTTGTGCACAACTGTTCTACCAAAAATGTAAAAAAAGTTTAAATAGATAAACATGATATTGTTCTCTTTTCATTTCTATAGATTTGTGTATTAGCAACACAAGTAAAATTTTACATGTTATCTCTCCAGACCTGAATGCTAATATACCTACTCCTTCACCATATAAATATGCATTGCTTGTAGTAATGCAGACAGATTCAAGTGCTGTAATTAATAACCTACATAAAGGCAATTATCATGTACATTGAATACTGGAATCACCAGAGAAAACTTTTTTATTTATACTTGCTTCATTATGTAAATTTTATATGTAATATTTTCCAACTTGATTCTGTTCGTTAAATAAACTTTTTAATATCATTCTTTGATGCAAGGAATAAAATTATTTGATAAAATTTAATTTATAAGTGAAAAATTCTTTTATGCAACATTGTGGTAAAGATTTTTTTTAATTGGATAACATGTTAATAATGCAATAGACGTAATAAGTAATAAATATCAGAAACACGTTTTTTTTGTATAAAATCAAGTTTAACATTGTTATATAAAATTAATGTGCACCTGTTCAGAAAGTTATTGAACATTCAGAGTATATGCTCTCATTACTTATAATTTACATAAGTTTATTTTATGTATCAAGGTCATACATCGTATAATCATTTTCAATGTACACATACTTATAAATATTTAATTGTTGGTAAGTACTCATATGCCATAACAGAAAGTAATGTCACAACACAAAACAAAGTGTAGAATCATATCAAGAAATACAAAATGTTACAAGTTTTACAAAAAGAACAAGAATCAATGAGTAAGAAAAACTTGCACAAGAAAATCTTTGATGTGATAATTCTATGCTAGAAAGTCATGTTAAAGAAGCGCTTAAACAATACATTTAATTTTCATCTAACTAATTTCTACAGAAAATAAAAGAAATTAATTTATGCAAAGCTTTAGCTTCATAAAAAAAAAATCATTTCTATGTTACAATAAAAACATATACATGTAAAAAGATAATATCTGGCAATAGTAATACTATAAAATATTGCAAACAAACACTGCCTGCATCTACTTTGTTAAAATAAAATTATGACAGAACACAATTATAATTAAAAAGTAATGGAATATACCGTTCTTTGACACTTCCTACCTTATCCTTCTTATCCTGACGTGCATATGGGAAACAAGGAATTACTGCAGTTACTCGAGATGCAGAAGCTATTTTACAAGCATTGATCATGATCAGTAACTCCATTAGATTATCATTCACCTCTCCACTTCCGCTTTGTACAATGTATACATCTTCACCTCGAACAGACTCTCCTATTTCGACGCTAATAAGATTAAAAGAAAGTATAATCAATAAATTGTGTTTGTATCAAATGTAAATAATATTTTGTTATAAATCATAAAATATAAAAATGTGTATAAACTAAATGCAAAATGCGTATATCGAATAAGAAATGAATATTTAAAAAAATAAGGTAGCAGCACATCAAAGAAATACTTATATTCATGGTATAGTCTTTATGATTTAAATATAGACAAAGCTTGATTTGAAAAGATATTAATAAATGTTAGCTTTTAGCCAGCCAATGAGTCATAGAGAGACACAAGACTTGCAAATTCAATTAACTTTATCACACTGTTCAATTTTTATTACATTGTAATATTGTCCTTGCATAAACTTTATGTTATAAAATTTATATTTTCTATGTATACAAGTGGATAACAAAGGAATAATAAAAAGATTACGACTTGAATATAACATAAAATATCCGAATAATGCGCGTGATACAGATCCAAATACATTAATATCAGCATCCGTTAGAAAACGTATTAGTGATTGTACTGGTTGACCTTCGACTTAAACGTCGCGGTTTGGTAATACACGGGGATACCGGCCTTGCGCGGCAGGGGTTGTTTGTATGCCGATAGGGTTGTTAAATTAACAAAAACATAAGAGGATTAATGTAAAAGTATAAAAGACATCTTGTCTTCCGTGCACCAATAAAGTAGGAAAAGGAAATTTGTACGAAATTTTGGATGACACGTGGTCGAGAATTAAGATTGATGCAATGACAATAACGTGGTTACAGCGGTGAGCGCGACCATTACCATGTCTCGAGGTTGCTGAATTTCTTGGTGACAACCTTTCCAATGTCGATACCAAGCCTGTCGACGATACGCTGAGCCAAATCAGGGTGCGAAGTGCCACTAAAGACTTTGATGTTTGGCATTCTGCTTTGCAAAAGTCGCCCGCGAGAATTTTCTAAGTTTGCGCGTAACAAACTCTTGGCACGCACTGGCTGGGACACAGGCATCACTAAAACAGAAACCACCGAGAGCCTGCCCAATCACGGATCGCTTGTGAAGCCGGACGTGACGTAGTCTCTTACGCTCCGCCCATCGAATATCGCGCATAACCGCGTAAACGTATTTCTTATCGAGTATCCTTTTTTTTTCTTATGGCGTAAATAACATACTGAAAGAACAGATAAGCTATATAGTCGCAAATTGCAAATTGCCACATTTTCTTAAACGTCATTCATTGCTGTTGTCGTTATTATTGTTATCTGATTATTATTTTGTGGACAGTGCGCGTCAATGGTTAATTTCATCATGATATAACAACCTATATCGCGTATGTTACGAGTGCGCAAAACATATTTTTTTTTCTTCTCTCTTAAACCGTAAATAGTTCAAGTATATTTGTAAATAAAATCATAACAACGGCATAATATTAACGTAACAACGTTTCCAATGACTACATATCTAACCTTTCCTTTCCTTACACTTCTTTTCACCAAAAATCGGTCACCAAATATTTAAAGATGGTTTGAAATAGCTTATGCGATATATGTAATATTTAAAAGTTAAGAAAATTCTTATTCACAATCGGTTTCTGAAATTTACAATTTGGCGCCTAGCCGATCACGACGTGAACGTAGACGACATTCAAAGGGATGAACACGAGTGGGTGACAGTCAACTTTTCTCATCAATGTGGCGCCGGCGGTGATTGAATGATAAATTGGATGTGTCTGAGAGCGCGGATTTTGGAGTAGAGCACGGGTTAAGACAATCGTTTCTTTCGGTAAAGGAACAAAGGAAATTTGGATACGGCTAGCCAGTAGGTTTGCGCACGTTGACGCTGTTAGAGAAGTTCATTAATCTATCTGAACGATGATGACAGTGTGCTGACCATCCAACCGATTCAGAAGCCATGGCGAATATCGCGGCGCAAAGAATCAAACGCGAATTTAAAGAGGTTATAAAGAGTGAGGAGGTGAGTGAAGAATTACTTACTGTAACTTGAAAAAATACAATTTACATTCAGCAATGTAATGACATTGAAATAATTTAACAATGTTTTTCGGCTGAACTAGGGAACGAATCTCGTACACAGCGTGACAAAAATGTGCTGATTTACTAACCGATAAAATCGCCACGAACAAAGCATAGTCACCTGTTGTATGGTATTTGCAACTGTCATTTATATTTATAAACATCTTTATGCCTATGCAGCGAAATGTGTCCAATGTATGGTATTAATTAAATCGCAATATTGATTATGTTCGTTTAAAAATAAAAGTTGCTACAGATATTATTTTTGCAATTTTCGATATTATCTCAAATTGAAAGATAATTTTAATCACGATTAATAAATGCAGCTTACACAATTTCGTTCAAGAAATCATGAAAAATATAGTTTTTACAGATAAATTCATTAAGAAAAAATATCTTCTTAAATGAAGTATTTAATTGATCTTTCCACATACCATGTTTCTGCAGTTCCATTGAACAGTGGCATTGTCTTTTAGTTTTGTGCCTTTCAAGCGGATCCATTTCTTATTCTATGAGACTTGTTCACAGATTGATGTCTGTTATGATAAAATATTTCCACATGCTTGTATATAGGCAAGTTGCGCCAGAATGCCATAATCACTGTGTTGTGACAATGTTACAAATTATCAGTATAATATATTGCATCATGATTTTATCATATGCCAGTGCCATTGGGTCATGGATTATAATATTAAATATATGAAGTAAAAATTGAATGGTTATCATATATATACGTATACAAAAAATATTACATTGATTATTAATTTACTTAAAAACTTCCGCTAGTAAACTTTTTAGTTCTTCTGCTAACTTTTCTCAACCTCATTTTAAAAAAAGAATAATTGATAGATAGTTCACATATCCACTTAAATTTCATGTTGTTTCACTATTTAACATTTTCCAATATTCAATTGTTTTTTATTTAATGTGAACTATTTACAGCCATCTTCAGTTGCATTATTTGTATTTTTAATTGATTAAAAATCTTCTTTTTTATTTATATCCATTTAACGTTTTATGATATCCTATAGAAACTTTACTGAATAATAATATGGAAAATTTCTTGCTTAACCCTTAGCTGGCACTATGAGGTCAATATCTCACCATAATATGTTAATGTTCATATGTTTAATGCTCACAGTGCCAGCTGAGAGTTAATAAAGACAAGTGATCATAAATTATGTTTACTGTATTTATTTAATTGTGTTATAGGTTGCCAAATGTGCAATTAAAGTTGAATTAGTGAATGATAGTTTTACTGAATTAAAAGGTGAAATTGCTGGTCCACCGGATACACCATATGAGGGAGGTAATTTTGTGCTCGAGATTAAAGTTCCCGAGACATATCCCTTCAATCCTCCAAAAGTAAGCACTTTGTAAGTCAATATCATTGAAATACATTAATGGTATACATCAGTTTTATATTCCATTTTAAGATAAAATTTGTATGGTATAAGTTAAAGCATGACAAAGTATTTTCTGAATTCCCTTGTAAATTGAAAGAAATTCCTAAAAATCTTAGTTTAAGATAAATTGATCCAGAGCTTTGTTTGTTGTAAAGTATAAAATGGCACAAATATTTTCATATACAAGACAGATAATATTGAGTTGAAATGAGGATTGTTCATTATGTTTAATTATTTTGAAAAAAATTCTATCTTATTTATGTCTACCACAGTTTTGAGTAAGAATTGCAAGTTTCATATCACACGTATTATAAAATTCTTTGTTCTAGGTACGATTTATAACAAAAATATGGCATCCTAACATATCTTCTGTTACGGGGGCTATTTGTTTGGACATATTAAAAGATCAATGGTATGTAATTGTTAATTTGTATTCTGTTAATTTATAAGGTATGATATATTAAATATTTTTAGGGCTGCTGCAATGACCTTGCGCACTGTATTGTTATCTTTACAAGCTTTACTATCTGCAGCAGAGCCAGATGATCCACAAGATGCAGTAGTAGCTAAACAATATAAAGAGCACCCAGAAATGTTTCGTCAAACTGCTAAGCATTGGACATTTGTGTATGCAGGTGGTAAGTAACACAAATATCTTTGCATTATTTAACGTGTGAAATGCAAGTAGAGATAATTCAGATAGATTCGAAATAAATATATGAAATTGTATAAGCACTATATTAATTGTAGGGCCAGCAAAGATGCCTGACTTAGATGACAAGATAAGACGACTAACAGACATGGGAATTGAGGAACATGAAGCTAGAGTAGCTTTATCCTCGTATAATTGGGATTTGGAACGTGCCACTGAGCAGCTCTTCAGTTAGTGATAACTGTATAGTTAATCTGTCACATGAAAGCACCGCTCATTTTGTCATTAAGAAACTTCTGTAACACCACACTTAAGTATTGATACCATAGCAGTTTCATAATCAAATTCAGCACCTGTAATGACAATATCCCAATGTCAAGAGAACATTCACAGAAATCCCGTTTAATACCCTTAATAATAGTGTCACTTATTTAACTTGTAAAATAGGCATGAAAAAAAAATAACTAATAAAATTTGTTAAGTTCAAATTAATAGTCACATTTTAAAGAAAAATTTTTACAAAGAATATCATTTTTTATTATCATTTTTTATCTTATTCTTGTTGAACCTATATTCGCGTCATTTATACAAATAAATGTCAAACTACTGCTCGAATTCAGTAACACGTCTGTCATGAATTTACTGTTTAGAACGTTTATATTAGTTTCTTTTTAATTTTGGTTATATATTTGTATTAGATAGCTAATTTTTGTGTAGCACAGTATTTAATAAACATATTTTTTTGTTACTTTCCTAAGTCGCTATCTGTGCTTTATAATAACAGTAGGGTCAAAGAGTAAGTCAATATAAGGCAATGATTCTTTGATCTTTAAATTCCTGTAGATCTGTTTAAGCCGTAAAGAGGTTTATCGTCATTAGATCAGATTGTACATTATCAAGGTAGATATGGAATCTTCTTAGTGTTAGATGGTATTTGTAAAAAGAATCATAAATACTGTAATATTAATATTTAAATTTTGTACATTTGTGGTGTTGGGTTATATGTCATAAATCTATAATTTACTATGCCATTCATATACATTTTTATATAAATAGATTTTTGTAATTGAAACTGGAGATGTACATTCCAGGTTTAGGAAGCACATCGCATTTATGCAACATTAGCAGTCATTAAAACAATAAACCTGGTCTCGAAATTATCACGGTAAACTGAATGTTGATAGTAAAAATTACTGGAAAATGCTTAGTGTTATGATTATTCTTCCAGTTTAATTTAGTTCGAGAAGAATCATTGATGGTTTTACTACTTTTAGATATTGAAAAAAAATTTATATTTTAAAAATAATGAAGCCCCTATTGTTCGATTAAATAATGATTTATGATTAAATTAGTTACTCATAAACTTATTAGTAAATCACTGTTGTAGACTACATTGGATAACTATTTTATAATGTTACATTGTATAATACTATAGATCTACATGATTCTTCTGATCTGACTAACATGATATTTTTAATGATGTAAAAGTAGGAACCCTTGTCTAATTTTCTTTTGAATTTTTAATAATTTATGCGAAGGCTGTGTTAAAGGTGTGTTAGTAGATTATAACTGCTGTTTGGTACATTTTTTGTGAAGTTAATGATTTCATACGCACATGCGGTTTTATTTGCGAAAGAAATTGGATACGTTTTTAAAAATTATTAATGTAATTTCATATTTGAAAAATATTAATAAATACATTTTTCCAATACGAGTACCAAAAATTACCATTACTATTTCTTTCTTTATATGTTGTTATTATTCTTGTTAATTCTTATCATTCTTATTACTAATGTTTGCATTATCACCAATTTCATTTATATCTGTAGAAAATGTATATTTATCAAAAAATATTTTTAATATAAATTACAATAAATTTTTAGTTATAATCAGTCGTGCGGAATTAATGTATAGAATATTCGATAATAAATACATTTACTCTCTTAGAGAAGTTCTAAGCTACTTTCTAAATAATACATGTAAGAGTAACGCTATGCCTGTAAAAAATAGTTTCAATTGTTACTTCTCACGTTTTACTAAAGAAATGAAATTTTCTGTACTGTCAAAAAACAAAGAATTCAATGTATAGTTTTTTTTTAAATTTATGTAGATTGTTTTACATTTCTATCACATGGCAATTTTCAATCAAAGTAGAAAAAAATATTTTAAATAATATATAGAATGCAAAATCGTTTAATAAGTGATCGTGAATAAGTGATTTCCTTTCAGTGATTGTTGTTATCCATGACTATATATCCTTATTTTTTTCGCGGAAAGTGTTGCTAAAAATAAGTTATTATTACTTTCAATCGCGCATAGATCTACAACGGGATCCGAAACCGGTAAACTGTGAACTTGTTTACCGGACGATATACTCCATAATGATATACTACTCGTAGATTCTTGATGTGCAGCAACTAATGTATCATTTTCAACATTTATGTGACACGGTCGCGAGAGCAATTGCTGAGAATTACCAGCATGGAATGTGTGTACGATGTTGCAAATAGTTGATTCTTCATTACCTTTTTCTATAGTACATACTATATGCCTAGCATGAGGTTGTCTAACATTGGGTCGCGAAGATACCAGAGCATGCTTGTTTTTTTTATCATAACACACTGACACAAACGGACCTTCAAGAAATATTTGTTTAGGTACATATTTCGACTCTTTCTGTTCGTAAGCATAACATGTGTTTAAATGGCATGCTATGAATCCATCTCTGCTAATACCACTACCAGGATTTGAAGGCACAGTAGCTAGAGAAACCACTGGTGATCTATCACCTGAACTATCTAAAGTTTCTACAGCACTGGAAGTTTGTCTAATATCAAACTGTGTTATAGATCCGTTTTGTGCACCGGCAAAAAATATATTTGGATTTTCGTCCGACCAACAGCAACTCCATAATGGAAATTCGGCTTGATAAGTATGTACAATGAAGCTATTTTGGATATCCATTAATTTTGCACACTTATCAAAACCAACACTTAGAAGTAACGACTGTTGCATTGGATTGAATGTGATATCTCTTATAGCTTGAGAGTGAAGGAAAACAAATTGCCGTGGCTGAAATTTCTCAGAGTCTATCTTTTTGATACCATACCCAGAAAACAATGCACTTGTTGACTTTTGCGATACAACTAGGTATCTATGCCATTGATTATAATCTAATACACGACAACCACCATCTTTACAAATTTCTATAGATCTATCTAAATGGAACTTTTTACTCATCCGTTTTGCAATCTTCTGACTAGAATGGGCATTTATATCTGCATGTTCATTTTCAAGCTGAGATAAACGATTCTGCATAGTAGAAATTTGTTGTTCATATAATTTCTGTCTTAGAGCATATTTTGATAGTTCTAAATTTACACGATTGTTCTCTGCTGTGACAGTATTTAATTGTTCTTTTAATCTGTCTAATTCAGCAGTGTCAATGGGTGTTAATTTTTTAGCATATAGCATCCTGATGTCTTTCACAGCTGCTTTTCTATTACACTGTGGACAACGGCGGTTTGCACTTGTGCAACAATTTTGCAACCACCTCAAAATGCAACTGTGTCCAAATAAATGTCCGCATCTTAAACAACATAATCGATGATCTCCTGAGCTCGTCCATAGATCCATACATATTGGACATGACTGATCCGAGTCAAGATCAGATTCATCACTTGCTTCTTTTGCTTCCTGCTCTAAAGATTCAGTATCCCCTTCTACAAATAAATTACTATAACATGGCTGTGTAATATAATAAAATTGCTTTTATGAAAAGGAATTGTTTAACAGTATTTACTAGCTGCTGTATCTTCCATCTGAATTTCAGACTCAGAATTGTTCTCATCATCCTCATTGTTATCTGCTTCTTGTTGGTGATGATCATCTGCATCTTGTTCCATTTGTACTTCTTCCTCTCCTAAGATGTTGAATAAATATGGTGTAAAAATTATCCTTTACTCTGTTTTCAATTTTATAAATATGAAATAATCCTAGCTTCTCGCTAAGTATATTTAATTCCACAAATTAAAATATTAAAATATTCGGTTTAATTGTTATTTTTGAACATCTTTCACATAAACAAAACTGTATTTTGGTATATAAACGTACGTACTTATATACAGAAGACACTTACTATTTTCCATAACCTCCACAACGTGCAAGAATATAAGTATGCGTATTTACAACACGTAAGAATGTATTTTGTTATTAATTATTTTATGATTTTCTACAATAAATAATGTATTTTCATCTTCTTTTGCATAAATAATGGGAAATACACAGGCCCGTTCCGTGGTGTTGGACCGCCCGGGTGCAAAATTATTCTGCCACCCATCCAAAAAAAATCATAATACTAATAAATTAAAACCGATTATTATTATAGTATAAATTTTTGACATTTGTTAATTAGACTGTAATATTGGCTGTACATGTATGTATAATAAAATTGTTACCGAAACGTTTCCAAATGCAATAAAGCTATAAGTCTCGAAAATAAGATAGACTACACATGATCATAGATCTAGTTTAACTTGGTCTAACTGAGCCAACTGATAAAAAGATACAAACACATAAACGACACCTACAATAAAATAAAATAATCAGTTATCATCAATAAAAATAAATATTGAAAATTATTTTTAAATTATTCTTTTGGCTATATACGGATTTAAATTTTTTATTAAGGCGAGTATTTTGCCGCTCTCGAATATATTACATCCTCTGCACCCCGGTACGAAACGGAACTGTACAGAAGTGTTTTTGTAATCAGCTATTTGATTTTTTTGTAATTCGTGAAGCTATAATAATGAAATGTATTTAATAGGTTTCTACGGTTTTTACGTAATGCGAATATGAAATTTCTTATATCCTACGCCGTCAAGGTAGAAAAAGATGAAAATAGTTATACATCATGTTGCATTATGTACTTCATATATTCGTACAGAATGAACTCTGTAGTATTTTATACGTTTTGTAGTGATTCATATGTATTAAAGAAAGAGGTAAAGTGGATATTATAAATTCGTATCTTATTTGTTGAGGTGAACAATGATGTGTTGTTATAACATATTTCTGTTGCTAAAAATTAAGTAAAATACAAAAATCGGTATAGCGTATAGCGTATAATTTAGGGAAAATTCTTGTTCATTTGTAAAAAAAAAGGTACTAAAAGCATATAATAACTAGAAACTACTAACGTGATAGTACAAGTATTTTCTACCTCTATTCTTTAACGAAACTTACTTAAAATTTGCAACATTTATCATGAATTAATGTGATTTTACATCGTTATTTCATAAGGACTGCTATGATCATTAGCAGCGTCACCTTACACCTCATCTGTCATTTACAGTGATGCAGTTGATAAATCAGAGCAGTGTAGTCGATAATTCCGATCGTGACATGAAATCGGTAATGTAGAATAATAATTATCAACGTTACATTAATACCCGATGGTAAGTGCAGACGCAGTTATAAAGAACTTGTCGACTGGCTGATTTAAAAAAAAATTGTTTATTGTTAATTGTTTATCGAAATGGAACGACCAGTGACGCAATACGATTTGAAAAAATACATTCGGTAGTCCTAGCTACTAAATATTTTGATTTCATGACCATTCGCTCGATATCATTTACTATTCAATAAAATATCGTGCTATAATCACGTATAAGAAAACTTAAAACGATAAATGATATCAACCCGGGTCCCACCGTGAGGAGATTGCCACGAGTAAGGACCCGTAAATGCAAGCCCAACCAACCCTCGATTTAAAATAAAATTGGAAAGAAAATATGAAGGCAAGCATTAGAATACAAGAATTGAGTATACATTAATATATATAGGGATGCTATACATAAATTTATGCCTTTAGTTCGCCGCTCGACTAAAAACGGCGCTGTTCGCGGACCTTTTTCATACACGGCAGTTTGCCTACCCTGAGCCGAGGACGACTGTAACGCCACTACTTCGGCAGAGCGCCACGAACCAGCGCGCAGGAGTGGCGGAAAATTCAAACGATCGTAAAGTGCTCTGCCAATTATATTTGAATTCCATCTGCATAATATTAAATCTAATTAAGGACTTCTGGCCGTTTAAAACGTAAAATTAAAGATGGGGATGGTGAACATATATCTGGAAACTCCCAGATTTTTTGGGATTCGCAGCCAATTAGCCCGTTATTGCTTTCAATGCGAGGAAAATAAAGTAAAATAAAAGTTTTCGAGTCATTGCGAGCAACAACGACCCGGGTCCCACCACGTGGAGGTTGCTGCGATTAGGGACCCAAAAAATGTGGCCATCCATCCGCCATCGCATTTTGTCTTTCGCGTGAAACATTTTCCCATCATTTTTACAGGTTTAAACGACGGAATGAGCGACGGAATGAACGACGGAATGAACGACGGAATGAACGACAAAATGAACGACGGCATGAACGACAAAATGAACGGGAAAATGTGTCAGGCAAAATTTCTTGCTCTACTTTACTTTCGTTACTCATCTCGCACTGGGAGAAATAAATTCCCGACCGTGATGCGACGAGCATCCAATGCTTAAGGCTAAACATACCACGAACGTCTTAAAGTCTAATCCATTACAATTACAATTTGACCGCCCGCCCGCAATATCAATCTGACCTTCGATATGGGAACAGTTTTTGTACACAGTGAAAATCATTGTGTATATGCAAATACTGATACCATAACATTTTTGGTCTAATTAACTTAAATACTATTTGCCATCGCGAGTACTTAAATTTATTATCGCTCTTCTTCTTTCTTCAGGTGGTAGTCTTGAAAATCTTCCTAATATCTACCTAAATGAAAATTATAATCAGCAGTTATGATTTCCTATCTCGGGGGAAATACAAACACAATCTGAGCCTGTCCAATTAACAGCAAAGATTTCTTTGCAAAATATTGGCTGATTGCTTATCTGCATAGCAGAAAGCAAACCTCTTGGCCAGAAAATGAAAAATGCATTCTGCTTGAAGCAGAATGAAGAGAAACATCGTATTGCTTCAAGAATGAAGAAAGTCGGACAACAATTATCTCATGAATCAGACTTCGAAAACAATACAGACGATACTTTGATCCAAAAATCAAACGTATCGAAACCATTAACAACGAAACCATTAAGAAATGGTCATCACACGATCGTAACAAATTTTCAGAAGAAATATCTGCAAACCTAACACACAATTTGCAACACAAGATGTCACCGAGAAATATCCATCGAACTCCCTTCGATGTGATTCGATTCATGCAACTCCTGCAATAAAAACTCATTTCTTAGTAAAATGTCATTACACTGTGGATTCCCCCAGCGTCTCTGGACGCCTGTCTCTCTTAATTTCCATGTGCATGGTCCAATTCATTTCCTCTAAATATCCATTATTAGTATTCCGTCTTCTGCAACAAACTCTCATTAATTTTGCCCAAAACGCGCAACATAAAACAAAATATCACCGACCCTTGAATATTGTAACAGACGAGTATCGAAATTTACGAAAATCAAATGAAGCATAATTTATTAAAAATTGTAGGAAATGCAAATGTTGTAAACTTTACGATAAAGAATGATCAGAAATTTAAAAAAGCAAATATAAAATTTGAAGTTACATATCGAGTCGACAAACGCGAATTGAATAGTATGGACAATTTAGCAAATTGTGCAATGTCACAATCATTTGCTATCAAATAAATTACTTGAATGAAAAAAGCTAATTTCGACGCAGTTGCATTCGAAATTATTTGAAACCTTTCCATCATCCGAGCATAAAAATAAATGCATCACTCTTTAATTCGCGACGCGAGTAGTGTTAAATAAAGACAGACTTCCCTCTTTGCTACAATATAACTCTACTATTTAGTGAAATAAATAAGCAAATATCTAAAAGCGACGCGTTTACTTCTTATCTGTATTTGCCATCCGTCTATCACACTGCAATTTCGATATATATGTTTCGGGCGCAAGTTTGTTATTTTCATTCTATTAAAAAAGTATGCAAAACCCGTGGTCCGCAATTTTTGTAAGAAATTTGCGAGAATTCATCGAAACCTCTACGTCGACGCGGTATTCTCACAAAAATGTCATCGCGATCCAAGTAAAATCCGGACAATATTAAATTAATAACTTTAACCATGACAGCCAGCAGCGTGTTTCCTATTTCACGAATTTTATTAAATTAACTGACACTCATTTTCTATCTGTGTCATCAAATGTGCATATAACTTTTTGCACTTTTATTTGCGGAGTGGTTTCAATGACCACGATGAAATTCATTGACTGATTGGTCTCAATAGACAATACATAATATAACTTGACAAAAATTCTACATAAATCCTCAAAATTTCTTGTATTAAAAGATACAATTGCAGCAGTATTTCTATTTGCAAGCACTTGATTAACAATACAAAAATCATGACATGAAGCAGCCAAAAGGCGCTGAAAATCCCGAAATCATCGAGCAGCCAAGAGGCGCTTTCAATAAAAATCGCGAGAAACCCGTGCCATTTCATGGCTTTCATTCTTCGCAACGCTACTTTAAAACCCGCCTATTGCCATTTCATGGCTATCATACGTAATATTATTTAATAAACAATCGCGTACTGCCATTTCGAGGCTTTCATTGTTCGCAACGCTACTTGAAAACCCGCCTACTGCCATTCCGGGGGCTCTCATAATTCGCAACACTACCTATCCGGAAAAAAACAAGCTATCGTTGGGAGCAAGCCTCCTGAGGCACTCCATGGGGAGTTGCAATTTTGCAACTCCAATGGCTGAGTCTCAGCTCAGCAAGTGCGCATCTCTCAGCTGCTTTTGCATTTCGCAACACTAATTTCGCGATTGATCAAAGAAAAACGCGTCTGATTCACATTTCGCAACGCTAATTTGGAACTTATTGAAAGCAAACTCCCGGGCACCCATTTCAGGTGCAAAATCGTGAAGCTATACTCTACAAATTATTAAGAAAATACTAATTCATTAAAATATTCTATAAAATACTAAAACAAACTCCCGTGCTCCTTGTTAAGGCGCTATGTCGCAACTCTACTTTAACAATTAATTATTCAAAGACAAACCGGCCACTTTCCGTGCTTTATATCGCAACGCTACTTTAAAGAATAATTGCTCAAAAACAAACCGGGCACTTTGCGTGCATCATTTCGCAACGCTACTTCTACAGATTTAATTAAAGCAAACTCCCGTTCGCCATGTCGGGCGATCTCTCTCGCAACTCTATCTCGAATTTAATATAATATTCTAATAAAGAAAAAACCGTGTATATTCATATCGCAACACTAAAAACTACAAATTAATTCGAACAAATCCGTGGGTACCATCCGGGGCTACCTTAATTTCGCAACACTAACGAGCAAGGTAAACGCAACTCTAACTTCGCGATGAAAAACCGCATGCAGCCAAGATGCGCTCGTTGGACGGGAATGTTACATCCGTCATTGCCGTAAACGGCAGAGGACAAACACAGAAAGCGAGCATAGTGAATTTACAAATACTAACAATGACTTTCCATGCTAGAACCCAAAAGAGATTCTAGGATGAAAAGCCATTCGGTGCAGCCCTCTTCGTGACAGTTTGTCGGGCCTCTTCGGCACTTGTTAGCCACTTCTTCTGCCCCTAGAGAATGCTCGAATACTTTGCAACAATATAATTCTTACTATTATCAAAATTCTACAGTGAAAACCACACCACGAGCGTGCAGAGCGTATTCGCTGCTCGTGTAGCACAGTTTTCATAAAAAAAGCAAAGTATTCGAGCCTCGCGCCGGGAGTTTCACCACGTGCGCAGAAATTTACATACTAGAAACTACGGTCAAAGAGAGGGGGACACTCGGTTTGACCGTAGTTTAATCCCAGGTCCAGGCATATCACTTTTGCCCGACCTACACAGAGAATGTGATATCCTGAATTCCTGGCCCTTCCTGCTTATATTTAACTCACATTCAAGAACGGTATGCTACCTACGTACCTAATACCTATATTTAAAAATGCAAATCGCGACACAAATCACACAAACACACAACACTCCACGGTTCTCATTCAAGAACCCGGGTGCTTGGGCCTAAACTAGAGAGGACTCCCCGGGGTTCCTCCGACACCCGAGTTCGCAAACAACTTTCACACTCTAAAATGTACGTACCAATTTCCTGAAATCGACTGACAAGGGTGGCGACCATTGCGTTATTTCATTATATTACAACCGCGATTTGAAATATTTATAGAAATATAAGTATTTGTCATTGTATCGTTTGATACTTGAGGCAATGTATATGGCATATGTATCACAGATAAAGAGAATTTCATCATTGGAATACCATATACATCTATGAGTTGTAGTAAGAGTGAAAAGGAGAATAAGGCAAAATATATTGTTCAAGTCTGTATAAATTATTTTATGATACGAGAAAATTTCAAACGACGCAAGATCCACAGCCTAACACACATCACACACACATGTGGAAATTACGTCGTGCACGATTCGCCACCGCAATGTCAGTCACTGATTTTTGAAAAAAAAGGCCGTGCCCACCGCCTTTACCCATTCGAACTGCACCTGGGCACTCGAATGAGTTCGGGCTTAAAGTGAACACGGCAGGAATTTGTACTCACTGTGTATTTTTGCTGAAAATCCTAGCTAAGAAAATGATTAGTAGAATTCTAACGGTTTGATTTACGAAAAATTGAAGCAAGTGACTCGAATTTGATAATTAATCAACCAAATGACTCGACTTTTATATTTATTTAAGCAATGGACTAGACTTTCATATTCGTTCAAATAAAGAGAATTTGAATTGAAAAATTGAACTTTATACAAGCAAAAGACTCTACTTTATGTATTTGAAAATATGCAAAATTTACTTTTAATTGAAATTGAATATTGAAAACCGGGAGATCTCGTCGTCAGAGGAAGAATTTTAACAGAGAAATGTATTATTGTCACTCCGACTTCAAGATCTACCCGTCACGAAGTGCCTTCTTGCAGATAATTTTTTAATGATATATCATTCAAACGGCGCGAAACAAAATTTAACTATTCCGATTTTGTATGTATCAAAAGCACAAGCTGAGCGATTTATGAAAAGCATAAATCGTCTCAAAGTAATCTACTAGGCGCGATCTTATAACAAATTTTGTTATAAGAATATTTTTCCAATGAATATAAAGAACGCACAATATTCGTAAATTGTTCATTTGTATTGATAAATTCGCAACGCTAACTGTAAATTTCATGATTACATTCATGTAAGTAATGCAAAAATCGCGCTACAAGAAGGCCCTGTCCTAAGCTACGATATATATGACAGTACACAAGGAAAATATATAACAGTTTCTACTCACGAGTAATTTTTCAATTACTCGTGTTCACTATTGTGAGGAGGATGAGGGGTTTAACTTTCAAATAAAATTATAATATAAGATAAGAGTTTATTAAGATTGCTTAGTATACTTTCTCGATGGTCTTTCTCTTTCTACGCTTTCTTTCATACTGCCCATCGCTCTTCATCCGCTCGTTCGCCTCCGTCGCAAATCTCGCACACATCATTCACACACTCTCAACGTCACGCACATAATCTCTACCACCTAAGTCGCAGTCATTCGATTCTTCTGTTTCATCTATCACCACATGCATACTCTCATACACACCACATGCATTCTCACACCTATAATTTCTTACACTATGCTCGCTTTATAGAACAATACAACCAATCTCCAGTGCCGCTTCGGACCTTTCGTCCTACGGCATGGTTTGGAGACCGGAGGGACAGTTAAAGTTTTTGACTCACCAGTGTCGAGACACCAGAATACCATTGGTTACCTTAGAATCTCTGCCGCTGCAAGTCTCTGCCAGTGTTGTCTCCGCCGCTGTTATCAAGGTTGTCCTCAGGTCATCTCAAGGAATGTCCAAGGTCTAAACAAAACAAAGCATTTCGCATTGTAAGAGGCACCGTTCGTAGAACGTTAAACTGCCTTCCGTTCCGATTTTACAAAGAAAAATAATTGAATTTTGAAAACAGAGGATGAAAAAAAAGTCGTAATTATATATCAAGAAACGTTAAGAGTAGATCGTAAGAATTGATTAGTTTATGAATGATTTTCAGAATTGAGAATTCAAGGAGAAGTTATATATCAAACTATGTATCGAAACTTTACGACAAGTACGTAGAAATAAAATATCTTTGTTACGTTACTCACCTTCAAGGCGCAGGGTGCGTCGCAGTTTCGCAGGGTACAGCGATGCCTCACGAATTCGAGCAAAGTCTGTAACAAAAATTAGACGCACATCTTAAATACTTATTCCCTGAAAATTTCATATGTTGGGGAATTCTTTATTTTTATTTTTTTTATTGGTAGAACATACAAAGTAAGTGTAGGAAAATTTGAAAAAAAACTTGTAAGGACATTTTTGAGAAAATTTTCAAGTGTCAACTGAAACTTGGGGAAAAATTGTGGGGTATATGCGAATTAAAATTTCAGCTCACCTATAAAAGATTTGCCCTTCGCCTGGGAGTGATTGTCGCCGTTCAACCATCCCGTCATTTGACTGTTCTGTAACAAAAAAATTAACATTTTCATTAGTATATGCCATCTTTGTATTTCTCGACTGTGAATTTTTATTTCTCGATCATGTGATACTTACTTTTTAAATTCGTGAAGCCTTGCCCGATGGAAATCCTTTCCACAGCTGCTCCTGTTGCACTGACTCTACTTCCGGCTCGGTGTAATTGAAAAAAAAGACAATTCGCGACCGAGAATTATTTTCGGCGAACAATTTGACTCTACTTTCGCGTAAAGTTATAAATTTAAGTGTATAATGTGAAATACGAAGCAAACACTGACTCTACTTTCGCGTAAAGTTATAAATTTAAGTGTATAATATGAAATACGAAGCAAACACTGACTCTACTTTCGCGTAAAATTACTAGAAATTTAACACTTATTAAAGTATATATAAAATGCGAAACAAACACTCCAGCGATGCCTCACGAATTCGGACAAAGTCTGTAATAAAAATAAAACGCAAAATATAAAATATTTGCTCTCTGAAAACTTGAAAATTCAGCTAATTCTTTATTTAGCATAAAAATGTTGCAAGTATTCTCTGAGAACTTTAAAAGCTAATTAATACTTTATTTACGTTAATTAAATTGATGAAAAGAACAAAGTTAAGTTTGCAAGGGAATTGGCAAATATCAAAGTTATGACGAGTGTACGGGATAAAATTTCAACTTACCTTCACAGACTTTGTCCATCGCCAAGGAATGATTGTCGCTGCTCAACCATCCCCTCATTTGACTGTTCTGTAACAAACAAATTAACATTTTGGTTAGTTTATATACATATTTTTTAATTAAAAAATTTCATTTCTCGAGCATCTTATACTTACTTTTAAAATTCGTGAAGCCTTGCCCGATGGAAGTCCTTTCCACAGCTGCTGCTCGATGCACTGTCTCTACTTCCGGTACGATCAATTTAAATAAAATAAGGAAGCTACCGCGACCGAGAATCATTTCCGGCGAACAATTTTGACTCTACTTTCGCGGAGAAAAGAATTCTTAATATTTTTAATAATTATTCAAAAGATATTAATAATTATAATAGCGGGTTGCAAACACTGACTCTATGTCGCGTAAACTTCTTATAAATTGAAAAAATATTGAGTAATAAATATATACAGATATAAATATTAATATAATACGAAACAAGCACTGACTCTAGACCGCATTGCGCTCGGCCACAAATTTTGCTGAAAATAAAAAGGTGGGGTGGGGAAACACAAGAAAATCAAACAACCATGTTTTTCTTTTTCATATCAAATCAAGTGCTTGCTTCAAGAAATACTGCTTAAAAATGATGGCTTACTCATTGATTCGTCATGTTCTTTGTGTAATACAATATACTACTAATTAAATGTATAAACAATAAATACTGCAGGCTGCCACTGTTAAAGTTATATGATTAGTCATACTTATTCCCTATTACATATGAACACTGTAACCCCCTTCGATAAATTCACGAAAATCTTTATAGAAATTACGGACGAATCTAACGCAGGACCTTAATACCCTACATCGGCAAATACGATTTTTATTTCCTTCTATACTCATGCCCTGAAACCTATGTAAATCCATTGCAGCGTCTCAAAACGGAAGGATCAGTCGTCACATGTAAATACCAAGTAAAAACGATTCGCGATTTATTTGTAGCATAGAATTGTAGCCGTCGAAATTTAACACCGGAATTGGTAAACGCTGCCAGAGTAAGGAGCAGCTTTCTTGGAAGTCGACTATCGTATTGTAAATATTGACTAAATACTCGTATATTGTAAAAGGTTTCAAGTAATCCCGAAAGATTTCAATCGTTGCATGTTTCCGTAGAACCGTATTAATTCGCAGAAATGTAAATTCAACTCGTCGGATGTTCGACTCGATATCAATTAATATGAATATTGTATAAATTGAAACAAAATATCGCGAAGACCCGAAGTAAATGAAAATGTTACTTGCGTATGGCGTCGTAACATCTTACTCCTTGTTGTTCCGCCGTGCACGTGTTCGATCCTGCCAGCCGGAAAGGTCGTTCAAAGGATACTCCGAGTCCTGCAAGCACGCACGAGTAAACTATTAAATAACTGCGTAAAAGTACAAAGATTCCGTATAATCACGTTTCAGAGCAACAATAATCGCGTTCTTCGCCAATAAAATCGAAATTCAAAGCTATAAAACAAATACTAATGTTGTAGACGAGAAAAGTGTTGCGTAAATGTCGCGAGAGGTCAGTGACGTCACCAATTGCGTCGTAGTTATTTCGCGATTGTTACTAAATTCGTAATTATTATTGTCAAAATTGATAGATATGGTACAGCAGAAGACTATTACTTAGTAGATAAACGAGTGAACTATTTTTTAGCGGTCGGTAAACGAGGACAATGTAAAAGAAACGGTACTCACAGCAGATACGTGTTAACGGCACGAAGTCCGGAGAGTGAAAGAGGTAGGTGACCCACTGGTAGGAGTGGGGATAGCTCACGGCGGCTCGGCTGCCGCGCAGTGGGGGAAAAGCGGGCCAATCGGAATACGGCTGCATGTCACGCGCTACAAAGCCTATCCTCTAGCGCGCCAAATCCAGGGATTTTGAGAAATTTCAAACAAAGACTTATAATATCTCGAAATAAGAGATTTGAGCATGAATTATTAAAATAGTTATTAAGTAGAAGGATCTCCACCGATAATATGTAGAAGATATATCGTTTAGAGCAGAGAAACGAAACTTTTTACTTATTTAAATAACGAGAAGTTGTTCTTTATGTGATAATACAGTATTAATGTTCAATGACGATATAAATCAATATTAGAATTTAAAACAATTTGGGTACCAAAACCGTGAGAGACGATCACATAACTTCAAAAATAACAAAAGGTCTGCCTTCTTTCACTTTGTCTTTAAGTTTGCGGCTTTCTCATGAAGACCGTATTTATAATGTTTCCAATTCACATTCGCATAATAATAGCATAATGCAGTTACTTTATTATGCTATATCTACGAGTGAATGAACAACCAAATCAATAGAGACAGCATGATCGCACGAGCAACAGTGATAAAGAGAAAACATCTGACCACCGTTGACTCTTCTCCAATGCGAGGCTTAATTTCTACTTAATCGCGTAATCTTAAAGCTAACTTAAACGCAAATTCTTAGATGTAACTAAGACTAGGAATCCGAACATTCGGTAGCCAGGGCTGCCGAATATTCGGATTTCGTGGCTATTCGCTCGATACCACTTGCTATTTAGTATTATTATTGAACAAAGGATCGTGCTAAAAGCACATTTAATAAAATTTTAAATCATAGCAAGTGATATCGACCCAGGTCCCACCGCGAGGAGGTTGCCACGAAACGGGACCCAAAAATGCATGCCCAACCAACCTCCATTTCATTTTGCTCTTCCTCTGAGACACTTTCCCTCGACATAGACGAATTCAATGTCGAGAGAAAGTGTAGCAGAGGAATCGCCGACTCTACTTTACTTATTCCGTTTCGCGAAAAGAGATAGACACCCGCCGAATGGTGTCGATCTCCCTTTACAATATTTACTTATTCGACATTCCTAATTCTTATCTTACTTTCCGCACGCAATCACTCTTACAAAACCATAATATCGCATCCATGCTCAAGAAATATCCGAGAAGAAGGCAAACGACTTTGAAAAGCAAAATGAAAACGCGATCGCGAAAGGGGGAAGAAAGTTAGTCTTCTGCGGCTGTAGTCCGGTTGCGCCTCCTCCTGAGACGGACTGGGTCGGTACGATCTGTAGCTGAACCGGATTATCTGCGAGGCGGGTCATGCTCCAACCTGAACCACGACGGGGTTGCGTCTTTGAGCCCTCGGGTCGTACGTCGACCGATGGCAAATGCGATCATCCGATCGGTGGTGGAGCACTGGCCAGTCGCGTTCCGTAACTGGACGTGATGAGTGCCAGAGGTCACGTCTTACAACGACGAGGCTGCGTAACGTGGCGGCTCATCAGCCCAGTCAGAGGGTCCGGCTTACACCGACACAGTGCCCCCCCATCGATCGGTATGAACCACATATGTCATAAGTCGATCGTACGACCTTCGGCTCAAAGACCAACCCTGAAGCCGTCCCTGGGCCGTAGAACCACGATTCCCGCCTCCGCGCCGCCGCAGAAACACTCGTCGGTCTTCTGGACAGGGGCTGCAATTGGGATAGGAAGTAAGTAACGAGGACGGCTACACGAGAAAAACGTTTGCCTTCTTTCGCATATTTTCGAGAGCATGGAATTGAGTTACGATGACACTCTTGCATTCAATTTTACGCTTAGGTGACATTTTTAAATCTAACTTAAATCTTACTGGAACTATCTTAACGCTAAACGATGTCTTCTTTCGAGGTGATGACTGGAACTTTTAATCAACGAAGAGTTAAAGAATTGTTGTCACCAAAGAAAGAAAAGGAATAGTCAGAGATAAAAGCGAACAAATCTGCCCAACGTTGACTCTTCTTCGATGCGAAGCTTAATTTCTACTTAATCGCGTAATCTTAAAGCTAACTTAAACGCAAATTCTTAGATGTAACTATGACTAGGAATCCGAACATTCGGTAGCCAGGGCTGCCGAATATTCGGATTTCGTGGCTATTCGCTCGATACCACTTGCTATTTAGTATTATTATTGAACAAAGGATCGTGCTAAAAGCACATTTAATAAAATTTAAAATCATAGCAAGTGATATCGACCCAGGTCCCACCGCGAGGAGGTTGCCACGAAACGGGACCCAAAAATGCATGCCCAACCAACCTCCATTTCATTCTGCTCTTCCTCTGAGACACTTTCCCTCGACATTGACGAATTCAATGTCGAGAGAATGTGTAACAGAGGAATCGCCGACTCTACTTTTCTCATCCCGTTTCGCGAAAAGAGATAGACACCCGCCGAATGGTGTCGATCTCCCTTTACAATATTTACTCATTCAACATTCCTAATTCTTACATTATTTTCCGGTCACAATTTTTCTTACAAAACTATAATCTCGCATCCATGCTCAGGAAATATCCGAGTAAAAAGGAAACGACATTGAAAAGCTAACTGAGAACGCGATCGCGAAAGGGGGTGAAAGTTAGTCTTTTGCGGCTTGAGCCGAGTCATACCCCTCCCCGAATCGGATTGGGTCGACGTGAACTGGGCTAAGCCGGATTATTTGCGAGTAACGTGTCATGGTCTAACCTCGAGCACGACAGCGTTTCGTGATTGAGCACACAGGCCGTACGTCGACCGACGGCAAATGCGATCATCCGATCGGCGGTGGTGCACTGGTCAGTCGCGTACGGTGAATGGACGATAATGAGTGCCCGAGGACACATCTGACTACCACAAGGGCTGCACGACATAGTCACTCTGTCCAGTCTGAGGGTTCGGCCTGCACTACCCCAGTGCCCCCCCGTCGATCGGTATGAGCCACATATGTCGTAAGTCGATCGTACGCCCTTCAGCTCAATGACCAACCTTGCCGCGTCACTGGACCTTGTACTACGATAAACGCTTCCGCACCGCCACAGAAACACTCGTCAATCGACCGGGCAAGGGGTGCAACAGGGATACGTAACGAGAATGACTACAAGAGGGAAACGTTTGCCTTTTTTCTCATCTTTTCCTGAGCATGGAATTGAGTTACGATTACATACTCTCTTAAATTCTTAAAATATTCGGATTTCGTAGCTGCTCGCTCGATACCATTTACTGTTCAACGTTACTACTGAACAAAGTATCGTGCTAAAGGCACATCAAAGAAAACTTTGAATGACAGCAAATGATATCGGCGAGCACGGAATCGCGGTACAATAGTTCCCTGAATACCAGTTTACACTTAGGTGATATTTTTAAATCTAACTTAAACCTTACTTGGAACTATCTTAATGCTAAACGATGTCTTCTTCGGTGACGATGACTGTAATTTTTAATCAACGAAGAGCGAAAGATTGGAGAAGAAGGAGAAACCGTAGGGATGTTAAAAAATTGTTGTCACCAAAGAAAGGAAACGAATAGTCAGAGATAAAAGCGAACAAATCTGCCCAACGTTGACTCTTCTTCGATGCGAAGCTTAATTTCTACTTAATCGCGTAATCTTAAAGCTAACTTAAACGCAAATTCTTAGATGTAACTAAGACTAGGAATCCGAACATTCGGTAGCCAGGGCTGCCGAATATTCGGATTTCGTGGCTATTCGCTCGATACCACTTGCTATTTAGTATTATTATTGAACAAAGGATCGTGCTAAAAGCACATTTAATAAAATTTTAAATCATAGCAAGTGATATCGACCCAGGTCCCACCGCGAGGAGGTTGCCACGAAACGGGACCCAAAAATGCATGCCCAACCAACCTCCATTTCATTTTGCTCTTCCTCTGAGACACTTTCCCTCGACATAGACGAATTCAATGTCGAGAGAAAGTGTAGCAGAGGAATCGCCGACTCTACTTTACTTATTCCGTTTCGCGAAAAGAGATAGACACCCGCCGAATGGTGTCGATCTCCCTTTACAATATTTACTTATTCGACATTCCTAATTCTTATCTTACTTTCCGCACGCAATCACTCTTACAAAACCATAATATCGCATCCATGCTCAAGAAATATCCGAGAAGAAGGCAAACGACTTTGAAAAGCAAAATGAAAACGCGATCGCGAAAGGGGGAAGAAAGTTAGTCTTCTGCGGCTGTAGTCCGGTTGCGCCTCCTCCTGAGACGGACTGGGTCGGTACGATCTGTAGCTGAACCGGATTATCTGCGAGGCGGGTCATGCTCCAACCTGAACCACGACGGGGTTGCGTCTTTGAGCCCTCGGGTCGTACGTCGACCGATGGCAAATGCGATCATCCGATCGGTGGTGGAGCACTGGCCAGTCGCGTTCCGTAACTGGACGTGATGAGTGCCAGAGGTCACGTCTTACAACGACGAGGCTGCGTAACGTGGCGGCTCATCAGCCCAGTCAGAGGGTCCGGCTTACACCGACACAGTGCCCCCCCATCGATCGGTATGAACCACATATGTCATAAGTCGATCGTACGACCTTCGGCTCAAAGACCAACCCTGAAGACGTCCCTGGGCCGTAGAACCACGCTTCTCGCTTCCGCGCCGCCGCAGAAACACTCGTCGGTCTTCTGGACAGGGGCTGCAACTGGGGTAGGAAGTAAGTAACGAGAACGGCTACACGAGAAAAACGTTTGCCTTCTTTCGCATATTTTCGAGAGCATGGAATTGAGTTACGATGACACTCTTGCATTCAATTTTACGCTTAGGTGACATTTTTAAATCTAACTTAAATCTTACTGGAACTATCTTAACGCTAAACGATGTCTTCTTTCGAGGTGATGACTGGAACTTTTAATCAACGAAGAGTTAAAGAATTGTTGTCACCAAAGAAAGAAAAGGAATAGTCAGAGATAAAAGCGAACAAATCTGCCCAACGTTGACTCTTCTTCGATGCGAAGCTTAATTTCTACTTAATCGCGTAATCTTAAAGCTAACTTAAACGCAAATTCTTAGATGTAACTAAGACTAGGAATCCGAACATTCGGTAGCCAGGGCTGCCGAATATTCGGATTTCGTGGCTATTCGCTCGATACCACTTGCTATTTAGTATTATTATTGAACAAAGGATCGTGCTAAAAGCACATTTAATAAAATTTAAAATCATAGCAAGTGATATCGACCCAGGTCCCACCGCGAGGAGGTTGCCACGAAACGGGACCCAAAAATGCATGCCCAACCAACCTCCATTTCATTTTGCTCTTCCCCTGAGACACTTTCCCTCGACATTGACGAATTCAATGTCGAGAGAAAGTGTAACAGAGGAATCGCCGACTCTACTTTTCTCATCCCGTTTCGCGAAAAGAGATAGACACCCGCCGAATGGTGTCGATCTCCCTTTACAATATTTGCTTATTCTAAACTAAACTAAACTCTTAAATCTAGCCTTACTTACTATTTGCAATAAGTACAGGAAGAGAATAAACTATAGGGAAGCGGATCGCAGCAGCCTTTAACTTCGTTCGAGAAGAGAGGCAGATTATTATATCGTATTAATTTCTCAGCATTAGAAATCGTTATAATGAACGAATTATTTTTGAATGTATTAGAGGTTAATTTTTCTAGCAACTAAGATCCTGCCTGTGGCATTGCTAAATTTCATTAAAATCTAGTAAGACATCTATCCGAGGACTAAGTTCTCTTAAAGTTAAAAGCTTTCCTATTCAGTAACTTACTATTCTTAAAATTAAAAGTCTGCCTGTTCGGTTAATAACTTGTCTTAGAACAAGATATTAATAATTTGTCTTAAAGCTAAAAACCTGCCTATTCGGTAACTAACTCGTCTTAAAATTAAAATCCTGCCTATTCTGATAGGAACATACATTACAATTAAGAGTTGACCACCTCCATAAAGACGATATCTTGCCTTAATATTTAAAACCTGCCTATTCAGTGACTAACTCGTCTTAAAACTAAACGCCTGCCTATTCTGAAACTAACTCGCCTTAAAATTAAGAGCTGGCCGGCTCGATACATGCACTATTTTGTCTTAAAATTTAAAACCTGTCTATTCAACAACTAACTCGTCTTAAAACTAAACGCCTGCCTATTCTGAAACTAATTCGCCTTAAAATTAGGAGCTGGCTGGCTCGATAAATGAATGTCTTGTCTTAAAATTTAAAACCTGCCTATTCAGTAACTAACTCGTCTTAAAATTCGAAGCCTGCCTTTTCGATAGCTAAGTTTTATAGAAATTAAAGTCCCATATATTCGATAATTAAGAGCTCTTAGAAGTAACGTCGTTACCATGTTTTCTTAATAACGAATAACCTGCCTATTAAGGAACTAAGTTCAATTCCAAAATGTTTGATAGTTAAAACCTCATGCAAAATATATAGGATTTAAGTTTCTTGAAAAATAAGGAATAGCCTTCTCCGAAAACTTAGTTTATCCGGTTACAAAAATATACTTAAACCAAACATCTGTTTGTGCGATGTGTAGATTCCATTGAAACTGAAGAAATTGCCTCCCGATAACAAAGACCTTCTAAATTCTTGAGAATCGGATTTAACTGACACCTGAAATCTTTTGAGAATCAGAGACTTAACTATACGAAAACTAATTTTACCAGTTTCGATGATCATCTCAAATCGTTGGTTATCATCGTCATCACCATCATCGTCATCGTTATCGTGGAAGATCGGAATATTATACATTAAAAGAGAACGACCCACTTTCGCTACAGTATACACAGAATATCATATACGCGAGAAAACTCGAAAGAAAATTCGCCATCGATCTAAAGTCCTCGATTGCACTATCATAAAGTAAGAATGCGAGCTTATGGAACTCCATGTAATTGCAAATGTACGATAAAAATAAACCATGATTTGTGCAAAGCATTTGGGAAAATGTATCGGCGGAACTTTATCCTCGATGAAAAATTGAATTGAGAAAACAGGTAATTCGAACGGCCAACAGTCACAGTATCAATATTATTGTAGAATAAGATGAAATATTTTGACAATATATTAATTCCATTAATAGTTCGTAATGTTTCATTTGACAAACGCTTGCGAAAACAGCTTCACATTATTATTAATCATAGTTATTTTAATCGTAAAAAGAACGCGAGCACCTGTTTCCGAGGCGCTACGGAAATTCGCGGCTAACGGAATCGCGAGCATCTTTCCGAGGTGCTATCAATTTTCGCAACACTAATTTTGCGACGAGCAAAATCGCGAGCATCTTCGCAAGACGCTGTGAATTTTCGCAACGCTAAATTCGCGAAGAGTGATCGAACAAAATCGCGGGCAACCTCTACCGAGGTGCACTTTTAATTTCGCAACTCTAATAATCGCGAATATTATATACAATTGACGGGATAGAATCCCGCAATGGCGTCATGACGTAGACGCAGTACTGTACTGCGATATTAATCGCAATTTTGCGATATTAATCGCAATTTTGCGATATTAATCGCAGTTTTGCGATTTTTCGCAGAGCTGAAATCGCGAATATAATATCGAACAAACCGTGTACTTAGTTTCGCAACACTACTTTAAAAAAGAAAGAGAATTGTAAATCGCGTATACATTTTCGCAACACTACTTTGAAAAATAAAGAAAAGGGCAAAATCGCGTATAAATTTTCGCTACACTACCCTGAAAAATAAAGAAAAGAGCAAAATCGCGTGGAAATTTTCGCAACACTACCCTGAAAAATAAAGAAAAGAGCAAAATCGCGTATAAATTTTCGCAACACTACTTTGAAAAATAAAGAAAAGAAGAAAATCGCGTATAAATTCTCGCAACACTAGTCTATGAAATAAAGGAAAGAGCAAAATCGCGGGCAACCCATACTGAGGTGCAGTTTTAATTTCGCAACTCTAATAATCACGAATATTTTATAAAATTGACGGGATAGAATCCCGCACTGGCGTCATGACATAGACGCAGTACTGTACTGCAATATTAATCGCAATTTTGCGATATTAATCGCAGTTTTGCGATTTTTCGCAGTGCTGAAATAGCGAATATAATATCGAACAAACCGTGTATTTAGTTTCGCAACACTACTTTAAAAAATAGAGAAAAGCAAAATCGCGTATAAATTTTCGCCACACTACTTTGAAAAAGTAAAGAAAAGGGCAAAATCGCGTATAAGTTTTCGCCACACTACTCTGAAAAATAAAGAAAAGAGCAAAATCGCGGTTAAATGTTCGCTACACTATCCTGAAAAATAAAGAAAAGAGCAAAATCGCGTATAAATTTTCGCAACACTACTTTATAAAATAATGAAAGAAGCAAAGACGCGTATTGTTATTTTCGCAACACTAATTTCGCGGACGCGCGAATTCGCAGCTTTTTGCTGCGATTCGGCGAAGCAACTAACTACCACACAACTATTACTACTACTACTACAAGCGAACATAGTGACAAAGTAGTAACGTAAAACATGAACTTACTGTATATTTCTGAAAGAAAAAGGAAAGAATTAGGGTTAAAACCTGAAAATCCTAACGAGAATGATTAATTAATATAATAAAAGCGGCGTAAGAAATTTCAATAAATAACATGACTTGAAATGAGAATTAAAATCTATTAAAGTGACTCTACGTAGAGCATTGACACTCTATATGCAAATGAATTAAAAAGTGGATTGTAATTGACTAAAAGTGACTCTACTGAGAACATTGAAATTTCTCGGTCAATACCATCGACAAAGTAATTCTTCGAAAAATTCAATATGCATTCGTTATTATTACTTTGACAATGGAATTGACCACTCGCGAAATTCTTACATACTAAACATCCTAGAAAAATCGTTACTACTCGCGACTATGGTACTAATTACCATAATCGCGGTCACTATGTTCGCAAACTACTAGCACACATAAAATACAACCAGTCGTTCGGTGCCGTTTCGGACCATTCGTCCTACGGCATGATCGAACGACCGGAGGAACTTTAAATTTTGTCACTCACCAACCGAAAAGTGGCAGTTGAGAAGTGTTTACCTCCCCGTTGAGATCGTAATCGATGTGTGATTGCATCGATGGTGTGACTACGTCTATGGTCTCGCCGTGTCCATGGTCTCGCTGCGTCCATGGTCTCGCTGCGTCCATGGCGTGGCTGCGTCGATGCATTGGAGATTGTCCTTCCTTTAACAAAAGAGAAGACAACATTATAGAATCTCTAAGGAGAATTACTTGAATACACGGTGGGTAAAATTCAACTCTAATTTAATATTTACACGAAGCAATCACTTTATGTCACTGACACTATCGCATCACGTTGCATTTAATCGTTTAAATTATTCAAAATCACTTGCACAAAACTATCACTTTATGTCACTAACACATCCACAAAACATTCCATTTAACTATCGAAATAACTTAAAAACACTTGCAGGTAACTGTCACTTGAAGTCACTGACACTTCCACAAAACGTTGTATTTAATTGTTAAAATAATCTTAAAACAGTACAAGTAACTGTCACTTAATGTCACTAACACTTCCAGAAAACATTGTACTTAACTATCGAAATAATTTAAAAACACTTGGGGGTAACTGTCACTTGAGGTCACTGACAGATCCACAAAACGTTGTATTTAATTGTTAAAATTATTTAATATCACTTGCACAAAACTGTCACTTGAGCTCACGGACACTTCCACAAAACGTTGTATTTAATTGTTAAAATGATCTAAAAACACTGCAAGTAACTGTCACTTGATGTCACTAACACTTCCACAAAACATTGTATTTAACTGTCGAAATAATTTAAAAACACTTGGGGGTAACTGTCACTTGAGGTCACTGACAGATGCACAAAACGTTGTATTTAATTGTCGAAATTATTTAAAAACACTTGCAGGTAACTGCACTTGAGGTCACTGATACATCCACAAAACGTTGTACTTAATTATCGAAATTATTTAAAAACACTTGCAGGTAACTGCACTTGAGGTCACTGACAGATCCACGAAACGGTGTATTTAATTGTCGAAATCATTTAAAAACACTTGCAGGTAACTGCACTTGAGGTCACTGATACATCCACAAAACGTTGTACTTAATTATCGAAATTATTTAAAAACACTTGCAGGTAACTGCACTTGAGGTCACTGACAGATCCACGAAACGGTGTATTTAATTGTTAAAATTATTTAGTATCACTTTTAATTTATTGTTTAAGTAGTTTATTATTATAGCACACATGCACTAATAGTCGTAACCCAACGTCAAGAGTGACTACGTACCGATAGGAAAGTCCAAAACTACATGTAGAGACCATCCTGTCTAACCGTGCGTCCCGTTCGACCTCTAAAGATCTACTGTGATCTACTGCCTCGACAAGGCAGCTCGCTGAACGCGGCGCATGTGCAATGCCCTCCACGTATTGAGATCCCATTTCTTCATGGATAATTTTGCAAACATCGGTTATTACAATAATTTTCGACAATAATTATTTATTACAGATGTAATTATTATTTAATAACGGGTCTCTGCTTATTTTTAATAAATTTTATGATGAATAAAAATGTCAGAAGTGAAGTACGTGAGTTTATAATAAACGACTTACTTTTCAATGCTCAGAAGTATTTGATTTTTATGTAATACTTTTATCTTATCGATAAATAATATGTTTTCAACTACTTTGAATGAATTTTAAACAATCTCCAGTATTATTTGAGAAATAAAATATAAGAAAATGATTGAAAGTATTGATACCCCTGGTGGAAATATATCTACAACTTTTTATGCGACTCGACAACAAATTACAATTTTCTACAACATTTTGCGTGGTTGTAGAAAATTGTAGCTCGTAACTACAATATTCTACGACATTCAACGTCTCACTAAAACTTACTCGATTCTCTTATGTAATAAGTTGTAGAGCACTACAAATTTTTACAACAAATTACAACTTGCTACTCTAAGACAAATGGAACTTGAAATAATGATCTGTATTAAAACACGGCTCGCGTAGTTTGTTCGCGGAAATTTTTTCATTAGATATTTTTATACAATACAGTGTCTGCCAGTGCAACGTTACTACATATACCTACAGTAAACTTCTTTCTAATCGTTTTCCGATTAAACATACAATAAATACGCTTCAAAGGTTGTATTTACACATGATATTGTAAACATATCAATGTGCAGTATTAGATTCGTGTCAAGTTTTTAATTTTATTGTTAAGTATTTGAATCTTCTGCTATTATACTTCAGGTAACTATATAGACACGGTGTATATATGTAATTTTCATCGCGGATATTTAAAAACAAAGGTTTAACGACTTGGAAATATCTTTATCTTTTACTTTGTATTCAACAGTGCGTGAAAATATATTAGAATAAAATCATAGCTTCTATTATCCAATTTGCCTTATATTTTAATTTCTATTTATTGTTAATATTAGATAAATATTGACGCAGTGGTTAGAGAATTTTATACTCTGTATATGGCATTATTTACGCGCACCATGGATACAATAGATGTATTCAGACACATATAATACAGAAATAAAAGACGTTTGCTTTGAATCTGTGTTAAAACGATTTGAAGAGTTTCTCGAGTAAGTGTAGCATTTAAAATATTTCATTTTTCTTCAACTTATTCATAATATTCAATGACATTATTAGTCACCGTACTATCTTTATACTATACATTGCAGACTTTGGGACCCTAAAAAGTATCAGAAAAATCTTTATAAAAATACTAACAAATTGTCCGACGCAATTTGGTAACATCGCTGATTCTTCACTTCCTGAAAAAAACAGAAAGTTCTCGTTATCTTTCTGAGGACTACATTGTGACAGAATTTAACAGGAAGGAGTGAAGCAACTAGAAAGGTGTTGTTCCGAAGGTAAAAGAATGAAGGTAAAATATTCGTTAATTTTTATTTTTCGTAAATTTCAAAGTTACATTTGTTAGAATGTTGCTGGGAATTTATTTATAAAGTCAATAGGTTAATGTTCTTCGTTGCATTTATAATAATATTATCTGCTTAGGCCGTTTGTGTTCTCACGTACTGTAAACAAATACATATACTGAAATTGATTTATCACTATCGATCAGAGTTATTCATTTTGGATTTTATACCTTAGAATATAAATATAATTAGCACATATTTCTGAAAGATTAAATAAAATTTTATTTACTTTAGAAGCGACGGCCGTGTACGTGGAATCTCTCCTGCTCTCCAAGAAATTCACCTAGACCTACTCATTTCCGTGATTGTGAAAGTTTCCCTTTAAAAACAAAGAGCTTTCACGATTTAAAGCGTCAACGCTTACAGCGGAGTAGTTCTAAGTTACAGAAAAAGAAATCAGAATGCAATAATGAACCTTTTTTAAAAAGAGATGCATTCGGCTCGTTGGAATCCTTGTTCGATGTTAAGAAACCTTTAAATTTGCCGGAAGTACATTCATTATTACTTGATTATCACAGAGAAGGGTATGTTGTTCCTCCCTTCGAAAAAGGAAACAATACCAATCCGCAAAACCACGTAGAACCGTTTCTTCTTGAGCCGCGAGCGGAACTTGAGCCGCATATTCTTCAGAGAGTATGACTTTCGTTTTATTTATTGCCACAAATAAGTTGTTCTAAAGATCTTTGCTACCCATAATTAATTATATATATTAATATATCGTATACTCGATAGATTTATGATAAAAGTGATCGTTTGGGTGAAACTAAATCAAAAGATTTTAAGAAATCACAAGGGTTTGGAATTCGAGCATTGCAACAAATTGTAGACAGTCCGTTGGAAGTACGAAAACATTTATCGACGTAAGATATGTTTATCTGATTATTATTGTAATGTATCATTCGTCTTGTATACGTAGGGTTTAGTTTTTATAACATAAAATTTAAGTATCATGGCTGAAACCGAGGGTGAAGAGATGGAAGCAGTAGCTGAAAATCTTGAAGAAACAGAGACAGAAGGGGAAGTAACAGAAGAGGAAGCAGTAGAAGAAGAGACTGAGGAAGCTGTAGAAGTAATAGAAGAAGTACCTGAAGAAGAGAAGGAGGTGACCAAAGACAAAGCATCTGTCCCTACAATTAAAGAAAGTATACATGACGAAGATCGAGCACCAGGGCAACCACCACCGTATCCACTTCCTCCAGGTGCCGGAGAAGGTATGACGGTGCAATTTTAATGCACAATGATCGAAACGGTTTGAAACAAATACGTTTACTACATTTACACAGGTGTTCCAATCAAACCTGGTGGAAGACAAGAATCTGTATTAAGCTCATCTCCTTTAACCGATACTGCTGTGGTAAACGAAATGAAAGAAGCTGATGAGCGTTGTGCAGTTATTGCGGAAGAGATAGACCAATTGAAACGAGAGATAGCTGAACTTACAAATGTAATATTTTACATTTTTGCAAGAAATGCTGAAATTTGAAATTAATTTTTTTTTATAGAAGAAAGATTTGACGGAGGAAGATACGGTAGCTATTAAGGAGAAGCAAGATTATATTATGTTAAAACTGGCGGAATTCGAACAGATAACTCGAAAACTACAACGATTATTGGGTCTGAGTGATCCGTCTAGCAGCACTTTTGCAAAGATGTTCGACATGTTGCCATATCCTCATACAAGACCTGAAACGGTGCGTAGTTTTGTACAGATCGAAAATTATTGAGAATACCTCCGGTAATGGTTTGATAATAATTATAAATATAATGATTCCTTAAATCAATTACAGATCATTTCCGAGGAAGAAATTGGTATTAAGGATACGGAACCTGGATTAGAAATGTTTGAAAAAGGTGATATGAAAATGGAGATGAAGAAAGCACAGAAAGAACTGGGACCTGACGATCGTTTTGATCTACCCAAAGAGATATATCCGGAAGACAAGTGAGTGAATTTAATAATACGCCTATTTCCATTCCACGCATGCATTTATAACCATCTTCGTTTGATCAGTCTTCCAAGAGTAATAGTATGCGGCTATACAGAAGATGAAATTCCAAAGATCATCGTAGCAGATAGCGAACGAAAAGGGAAGAAAAGGTGTCTACAAAATTTAACGGGAAAATTGACAGAATCGTTGACTATGCAGGAAAAGTTAGTGCAAGAAAATGCTCAACTCGAAGGTGGCAGGTAAGTTTGTGCAGACATTAAATTTTTAAAGCAAGCAACATCAAAGATCGAGGTGTTTTCTTCTATTCAGAACACCCGGTAATACTGTCATTTTAACAAATGTTGTTTTTCTCGATAGAAGATAACAGAATATCGTTGAAACAATACGACGATCAATCCGTTTCCTCGGTGACGATTTTACAGATGTCTATATAATATTGATAGAAGTCAAACAATCTCGTGTTAAGCCTGTCACTCGGGAAGTGCTCGTTGAAGTTTTTTTGTCGTTTTATTTTTACAATCTCAGACGAGTTCTCGGGTACATCATCAGCCGTGTAAAAAAATATCAACATATTCGACATGTAGATACAAATTAGAAGAAGCCTTACTGGAAAAGGATTCTGCGGTTGAGAGTTTGCAGAGGAAGGTATGCGGACTACAGGCCGAAATGAGAATAGTCGTGAAGGAAAATACGGAATTGAGTCGACAGTTAGCTTGTTTAAATCAACGAGTCACTAGTCCTTGCTGTTACACCTGTCCAGGTGGTACATCTTCTCCGGTATCAAGTCCTCCTGCTCCTCATTCGTACTCGTACAGTGCTTCGTTGCAACAGGACGACGCTTACTGCCGATGCAAATGTTGCTTTCAATCGCATTTTCCTGATAATCTCTCGTCGATTGCCAATACCGTATGCGGTACGAATTATTTTCATAGAACAATGCTACTGTTGAGTCTGTGTCATCTTCCATGTAACACTTGCTTATATGCTTTTAGCTAACACGGACGGATTCAAATCCGTAACTAGCTGTTGTGGTAAGCGATCTCGTTTTATGTCAGCGCGAGTGAATTTTAATAAGCTTCAGAGATAAGTAAACATAGATATCCTTAGATTCACCTAGACTCGCGGGCGGTGCATCGAGGACAGGAGGTTGTTGTATTGTCAGCGAAACTTCATCGGGAACAGGAGAAATGTGTTGCAGAAGTCCTGCTACCGTTAAAACGCCATGTCCTGGACCACCGCAAAGAGGAGCGTGTCCTGCAGAGCTGGAGAATAAGCTAGCGATTTATGGGAACAGTACCAAACAGCTAGTACATCTTCAACACCAAATGGGGATATCGCGGCGATAATGTTTTTTCTAAATTTCTCCGATGATCGTAGGAACAACAATTGGGTAGTATGGAATGCGAGGTGCGCAATATGCAAATAGAACTTGCTAATGTGCAACGAGAACGTCAGCAGCTGGAACAACAACGTAAATTGTTGAAATGTACCGGTCCGTGTGCTCCGTGCGGTTGTTGCCCTCCACCACCTTCCAATGGTCAGCCACCAAATGCATCGACCTATGCACCGCCTACACCGATATTACCACCACCTTCCGTACCTATTACAAAGGTATCCGAAAAATTTCTCGATCGACCTGACCTGTAAATCTGAAGATCGTGTCAGATAATAATTATTCAAACTGCACGATTTAATTCTATCTTTTAAGACAGTGCATCGCCGTAGATCTTTCTATTTACTTTTTGTCCTGATAAAGAAGTTTGATAATGTTATCAAAAATTTTGTACGAAATAAACACATCTTTACGAAACTTTCAGTATCTCTTCACTTTTTTCTATTAAGATTTACGTGCGAGTAACATTATCCTGTATGTAATTTGCCAGGAAAAGATCATGATTCGATCTATGATAAGTGTGATTATTTAGAGTGAGTTTTATCATTGCATTTTGAAATTAATACGATGGCTAAATATAAATTACATACAATATACTGTAGATAATTTACGAGGTAGACTATATTCACTTACTAACATCTTTGCTATGAATTTTATCAGACTTCCTTAATATTTGATTATCAAAAGATTTCTATATGGTTGATGTTTTTTTCCCGTGGTATTATTGGAACGAGCATAGATGATTCCGCCTACTGCTTCTGCAACCTGCACTGGTCCTTGTACAATTGCGCCGATGGTAAGAATTTATTAAGAACCGTTTATAAGACACGATAACTTGGAATTGAATTTATCATTTAATAAAGGGCGCGAGCACGTGTCCTCAACAACAGTTACGTGATCTGCGCGAGCAATATGCACGTCTTCAGGATGATTATAAGAGCAAGCTGTGCGAGGTGTCCTGCTTGAGAACAGACGCAGAGAAGTTAAAGCAACAAACTCGAGATGCTACGGAAGAGAAGGAAAAATTGGAAATCAAATTAATAGATGTTCAAGAGCGCTTAAAACTTTTGGAGGCTGAAAAGGACAAATTTGAAGGTAATTCGTTATTTTCTATTTTACATTCATCCACTGTATTAATATTGACTTTTAAACTTTGATCATTAGGATTTAAGGAACAAATAGTTGAACAAGAACAGGCATTAATAGTTGCTAAACAACGCTTCCGGGAATCGCAGGACGAACTCGAAGAATTGCGATCTTTGATCCAAGACCAGGCTGCGCAACTCGAGGATTATCGAAATAAATATTTGCAGGTATTTATCGCTACTACCTCTGCGTTGTTGTGTTTGAATAAAAACTATTATTACAACTATAATAATAAAGAGAAAATGAAAAAAAAATAGTAACGTTACAAATATACGCTCCATAGGCACAACAACAAGTTGAAGAACAACGTCGGCAACTCGATCTTATGGAGATGGATAATGCACGAATGAACGAGAATGTGACTTTGGAAATAGGTCGAGTCAAAGTGCGTACGATACTGAAATTTACGTTTCCTTTCACTTATACTTTACTGTTCTTTTCCAAAAGAATCAATTCCAAGAGAAGCTCGCAGAACTTGCACCGTTACCTGATATCCTAAAGCAAACACAATTAAAGTTGCAAGAAGCGCAACAAATGCGTTTAGTTGCTGAACGTAATTGCGAAGATCTATCGCGTGATCTTATAGGATGTAAAGATAAGAATCAAACTTTACAAAGTCAATTGGACGTTTTGCGTACTGAATGCCAAGCACTTCAGGTAATCACTTTTTCCTTTGTAACTAAGCTAAAGAAATCCCGTAAAATGCGTATAATAAAAAAAAAATCATGACAGGACGAGAATGGAAATGGAACAGGGCGATTCGATGAATTAGAGAGGAAGAACGGTGAATTACGTCATGAAAATGAACGAATGAAGAATACGCTTGCCAGATTTGAAGAACACGAAGCACAGCTGCAAAAACGTATCGATGAAAAAATGCATGAGATTACACAGTTGACGGCAATGCTCGAACAGGTATGTTATTTGTCATCTGTCAAAGAAATCAGCGCCAAGCCATAACATATCTTTCTATTAGGTACGTGAAGATTCTGCCAGACAAGTAGCACGTACGAAGGAACGATGTGAAACTGTACGAAGATCGATGCAAGGTCAAATAGCGGAAATGGAACGACAGCTTGCACAATGCAGAGCCACAGCTAGATCGGCACAAAAGGACAGAGATGAAGTGAGTTACGATGGAAATTATTCGTATTACCTGAAATATGTGACATGATTTTGTACATCATAGATCAGACAAAAAATGCAAGGGCAGATAAACAATTTGAACGAAGCATTCGAACAGGCTCAAGGCCGTATAAGATCATTGCAAGGCCATGTCAATTATTTGAAGACATCTTACAGCAATATTTTCAAAGGCCAAGGAGAAGTTCCGCCTGGTGTATTGCCTGGAGATTCGGCTGGGCCAGGATTCGATTCCTGCGATTGCAATTACTGATAGCAAATTGCTATACTCTTTATTAACGACGAAATTAAATTTCAGCGAGCAAGATAAGAACGTTTAAACTCGACGTAAATTACATCGTAAATATTCGTCCGTTTGTAATAACAAAATTCCTGTTTCATGGCACAAGTGACACCTATTTTTAATGTAGGCAATATAAAATAACAAAAATAGTAAATATTACTTTGTGCTATACAAAAATCACATGAAACTATTTAATGATTATATTTATCATCACGCCATAAAGATATGATTATTGTAATACAAATAATGTATTGGATATAGTGTAAATGTTTTCTTCCCCTTTAGGCATATGTGTACTTTTATTTTATCAATCGACCATGTATTCTTTATATGTAATGAAATGGAAGAGGTAAATAAGAAATCTTAATGATAGTGCCATAAGTCGTGACTTAAACGAAGCTTAAAGTAGTGAACTGTACAAGGAAATAAGCACTGTTTGACGTTTACATCATATCCACAGAGTGGAGCCTGCTCAGCACATCGAGAATCGCATCCGAACGTGAACGTACTCGTTCCATTTCAATTCGAAATTCTTCCAATTGCGATTCAATTCTTCGTGCGTATGCATGGCAACATCTACAAATAAAAAAAGGCCGAAATATTATGTACTTTGTGTACTTCGGTGTTGTATTTATTTATTATTTGTAATTGAACCACTGCAGCGAGCTACCTTTCGTTACATTGTGTAGAACGCGAACACGAGGGTTCAGGCGAGGGGCATGAAGAGATTTTTATTTCTGGAGGGCCATTTGATAGACAAGACGTTTCTCTTTCTCGTTGACGACTTTTACTGTAGCTTGCATTAGGATTATGACAATCCCTGCATCCTTTTAAAAGATCCATTAAAATTCCTCGAACCTTTTTTCCGCTTAATCTTCGTTGCTTGGCCTAGAATAAAATAATTTGTTAGGCAACGTCTTAAAATTGAGTATCATTATCTTGTAGATCAATCGACTTACTTCAGGTGTTTCATTGGATTGTTTATGTGAGATTAAGGGAACTTCGTCATTCTCATGACATGGACTGTGTGTACATGTATGTCTGCTCATATTTTCTTGACTACTTGTGTTAGCCAAAGGTGATTTATACATATTCGCAACGTCTCTAACAGTACTGCAACATTTAGTATTGTGCTGGTAATTTTCTATGAAGTTTTGCGAGGAACACTGACACGTTTTATTACTTCTGCAATTTGTTTCGTTAATTTCCGCAGTGAAATTCGCAATGTTTCCATGTAAATGCTTATTTGAGTCTGGTTTGTTTTTACAAAAACTTCTTCGAATTGCGTCAATATTAAATTTATCTTTACTGCAATTAGAACCATCATCGTACTTCTGTCTTTCTTGGTACGAACAAGTGTATTCGTTCTCCACCGGTTCTGTATGATGCACACAGCAGGAATGTATATTTTCTTGGGAATTTGAGATTCGTTTGCATTCCAAATAGTCTTTGCTATATTTCGCGGAGTCGCAATTTTCGCAAGAAGGAACACAAGTATTCAGACTTAAAGGGCTGTACATGTGCTTTTTAACTGGTGTATCATGAAGGGGCTCTTTTGTAACATTCAATGGTCTTGAATGTGAACAGTGTGAAACACTGGATCCACTAAGCCTTCTCGGAACTTTTAATTTTTTACCGGTTGAACAAACTAAGGGACTATCACTAAATCTAATTTGTCGTGTTTTTTGACAGCAATGATGTGCTTTTTTGTCTGCTGTTTTAGTTTCTATTTCTTCCTCGTCATCAATCATAGACTCTTCGTTTGTTTCTTTACCCCAAACACTAATTGTACCATTGATATCAGACATTCTTACTTCAAGATTACCCAATAAGTATGGACCACATTCTTGAATACGTCCTTTATCCTTGCCAATACTTTCTTTTGTTGGTTCTTCTGCCTGAATTAAGAAACTCTTGTTCTTGCTATTTTCATCTTCTTGATATACAAAACACTTTATATTGTCTTCGTTATCAGTTTCCTCTACTTTATTTTCTACATATACCGGACTCTGTGATCGACTTGTATTAACGGTCGTTGGACTTTGTTCTTTCTCCAATTTCGAATTCTTGCGCTCGTCTGAATATTTAAATTCTACATCAGTTTGACTTTTCTTGTCACTTTCTATGCTTGTATGAGGTATTTTGAAGGGCTGGGCGTAAGTAGATGATCCAAGCATATCCGTAGCTTTTCGTTTTTTGAAACTCGAAGCTTCGATCGGAGAATTACAATTTACACTTAAAAATTGATCTGGTAAATTCTCGTCAAATTTGATGTTGGAATCACGTACTAAAGGACTTTGAGTTTTCGTTTTGCAATGAGTAATGTTAGAGAGTGTTTGCAAAATTCGGGACGAAGTAATAAATGCTTTAGATATTGGACGCACCGTTTTTCTTGGTCTACCATCTGTGAGCACCACACTATCATCCGACGTCATAACGTTTGTTATATCCGGCAGTTTAATAGATATAGTTGGACTGCTGCAAGCACTATCCGCCCAATGGTCGATGGAACTTACTGTGGATACAACACTGTTACTTGTTACCTTTTGGTTTCTTTTCGATTGATTTGCTTCTTTTGAATCTTTAACTGGCTCTTGACTATTTAACGGATCTACGATAGGCTCCGTCTGTACCGAAGCTGCTTTTGTTTCAGGAGACTTACTCTCACTTTTATATTTTGCCAAAGATTGCTCTAAAACTTCAATTTCCTGTTTCATTTTCAAATTTTCCGCTAAAACTTTTTGATACGCAACTTGCAAAGCGTTAATCTGACTTTGATTTAGTTGTGTTTTATGTTGTGCTACTTCGGTATTTTCCGAATTCGGTTTATCCGCTTGATTTAGTTTTTCAAAATTCAGGTTTTCCGATTCGACCGATGTTATCTGGATACTTTTAATATTTTCAAATTTTAAAGGAGAACTCATATTACTGTTATCAGTTTCGGGAACATTGATTATTTCTTCATCGTTATATGTTTCAGTTTCATTATTATCTTTTTGTGTCGCGTGTATCGATCTAGTCAAACTTTCTTGCTGTTCTGTATTAGAAGTATGCATATACTCTTCGTAACTTAATGTACGAAGGTTAAAAAGTGTAGGAGTTTGTTGATGACCATTGACTAAATTGGCTTGATCCATTGCATTAAATCTAATATTTTCATCCAGTGAACCTTGACAATGTGCATTAATCCCTACAGAACCATTTCGTTTTTCACGTCTATCATTAAAATTTTGAATATTTTTTTCATTTTGAATAGAATCACAATAGATCTGCATATCACTGTCCCTTTGAATATGTCTGTACTTATTTTCCGTTATTTTCAGATCAGATTTTTTATTTTTACCATTTTTTATTATTTGTGATCCACTATAAAGAAGATTACCATCATTATCTTCTTCACGTTGCAAATCCTTTATACCCCTTTCCACGTAGTCCTTTATTATTTTATTAGTCCTTGCAGATTTTATTTGCTGTTTAGTGTCATCTGTGCAAGAAAAATAATAGATTACGTTTTTATTACAAGTGCAAAAATTATCAGAATATGAAGATTAAATCAACAACTAATAAAGCTCTGTTATTTAGGCCTATGGAAGATTATCCTGTTGACTTCATATTTATCGATATACTTTATTCTAAGAATTCATATTTTTGTTAATCTTTGACTAAGCGTAACTTCTTTTAATGTATCTTATAACAGTCAACAAGTGTACCTTCCAATTTTTATTTTATGCATTTCAATTCTATACAACACATGACATGTTACAAGAAGGTATTTCTTACTTTCACATTCCATATGATTTCTGTTTGTTATACATTCCTGATCTTTAATACGTTTTTCCATTGATCGTCTACTTTGTTCCTTCATATCCTGAATATAACGTTTGACTTTGCTTTCCACATGCTGATATTTAATTGGTACCGACCGTTTTCTACACGTTACAGGATATATTACAGGATTCTGATGCAGGCCTAAATAATTTTGCCTCAAAATATTTAGACTATATCTTTCCTTATTGTATGGAGATCGAATATTGTTCTTACAAATACTTAAATCTTGCAGTGATAAACTTCTTTCCTTGTGATGTTGCTTTAATCTGTTATTTAAAATAAAGTCATCCGATGCTCTATCAAAACATTCTGCCTCATCATCATCGTCATGTAATCTTAAAGGATTTATGTCATCTTCGTCCTCTTCGTCTTCTTCTTCTTCATCTTCCATTATTGCATTTTCACGATCATGCCCATCTATGTCTGTACATTACAATAATTTTTAATCATCAATGTATATTTCAAATTACTTAGTATAAATAAATTAAAGAGGTGATATTAATATTTATTCCAAGCTTGATAAGAAATGTAGTTCTACTGCCAGATAAAGACATTTTAATATATAACATATTGACCTTCGCTATCAGCGTATTCATCATCATCATCTTCGTCATTGTAAGGAGGATGATCACTCTCTTCCCCAGAAGATAATACGTATACACTATCCCCTCCTTGATCGTCACTGGGATAAGGACTTGGACTGCGATCAGTTTCCATTGCTATTGTTTCTTGTTGCTTTGAGTTTTTACTATCCAAATCTTCGCATCTTGACGGAGTCGTTACACTGATATACGTCGGCATTTCTTCGTCTTCTAGCATGGCCATTTCTGTTTGATTGTTCAAGATACTTGCCTCGCATTTCGATTGTTCGTTACTGTAATTTTCCGTATTAGCTTCCGACTCGGTTTCCTCAGAAACGTGTTCGTTTTGGTCTGACATCGTAAAACCTGATACTGAATATATAAAATGGTGTGGTTACGTTTAAATTCTGTGATTACGGAGCATTTAACGCTGAATGACGTTCATTTAACAAGCTACAGTTGTTTTCTTAGAGACACTCAATGTACATTAACGCGAACACCTTTCCGATGACCGCCATTACAGTCACCGTTGAAGCAACGATACAAACGATTCTACGGCCTAGTTGTTAAAATATACTCTGTGTTCATATCGTATTTACTTTTCTGGATACGCAGTTATACATATATAACGAAACATTTTACGGATTGTCATTGTATGAACTATTCACTTCTTCGTTTGGTTAGTACCAAATACACAGTATTCATCTTGAAATGATATACATAGTTGCAGAAAGTCTAATGACCCATGTATATACATACGGCTGTGTTTTTTCTTCCATAGAAAGGCTATTACCAATTTTTTATTGTTCTTTTTTATTTGAATTGTGACATATACATTTCAAAAACATGGCTTTATTTGCAAAAGAAAGTCAGACATTTGCCACGCATATTATATGTAAAAGTACATTTAACGATATTCATAGTACGTCATGCAAAGCTGGTTACAATTATCGAAGACACGTAGATTCTTTTACAATGGAGTAATGATGTTTTTCAGAAAAATATTTTTACTGATATTTAATCACTCTTATATTCAGTAAACGATTATTGTAATTAGAATTTTGCCGCGTTGATCGTACATGATAGATTTCTTGAACGGAAGGAACGCTGAATCGGACTGAAACGTACCTCACGTTGTTTCTATGCTTGGTGCACGCTCGTGTTTTGTAATTAGATGCCGATAGTTGATAAAGAATATTTTCAATAACTCTTTAATAAGTTTTTATAAAATTCAGTAACAAAAATGACTTCTGAGAACACAGAAGTTCCTGTGACAATTGAATTTGGGTAATGGAAAAACGATTGTTAAACATTTACTGTACACCTTGTCCTCGGCTTACGACCAAGTTCCGTTCCGGCTGACAGATCGTAAGTCGAACAGGTCGTAAGCCGGATTTATATATTTCAACACTATTTTCATTAAGAAGGGTTTGAAAATTTGTACATAAAAGACAAAAATTTGATATATTTACGTACAATTATTGCACATAATGCAAGAAATACATAATATATACTCTATTGTACGTATTGTAAACAAAAATACAACGTGAAATTACGCAATGTATGTGATCGTAAGTCGAGGAGAAGATGTATCTGTATCGGAAAATTCTTATAATTATCTCTATTAAATAATTATAGAGGTGGCGCGGAATTACTCTTTGATAAGAAGAAAAAGCATGAAGTGCGCTTACCTGGTAACCAATGTAAGTTTTCAATGAAGATACGGTTTGAGCAGCTTATTTAACATGTATGAAATTTTCTAGGGACCTTAAAGAGGCTACTCTTCTGGATAAAAGATAACCTCTTAAAGGAACGACCGGAGCTCTTTTTACAAGGGGATACAGTGTAAGTTGTTGATCGATTTTTACTTCACACTATCACTAAACAATCGGAAACATCGATTGGAAGGATAGCACCGCGGCTTACTTTTCTAAGACGTATACGATCTACAGTAACATGCGTGTGGTATAACTGACACGATATAATACGTTGAGCTAATTCGCACTTGCGAATCACTGTGAATACGATTGAATGCAAATTCAAAATGGCGACCGATAAGTACGACAGTGATAGTTTAGATGGCAGCACCAAGCCATTTCTCAACAATATTCTGATAAGCATTTACGCGGTAAAATATTTGAAATATTACAAACGAAAAAGAAATAGATTTAATAAACAATGGATAATATATTCACAGTATGTGGAACTTTTAAGGTATCTTACCATTCAAGTGTCAGGGCTAATACTATCGATGCAGTTTTCGTAGATAAATATTTACGTTATGTTTGTATTTTTGAATATTGAAACAAAATTTTCATAATACGCTTTCTTTATACTGTAATTTGCTATATCTTGCCTATTTTTGTCACTTTCATCGTAAAGTACGGCAGAATTTCTCGTGAATTTGAAGTTGACCGTTCTACCTTTCTATACATTAATTCAAGCGTACAGATATTTTAATACAGTTCGCAAATATTTCTTGTCATGTTCGCAGACGGCCAGGAATTTTAGTTCTCGTAAACGACACTGACTGGGAATTACTGGTAAATATCTCATCATGATAATCCATTGTAATACTTATCAAAAACAAATCTATAATTCGTTCCGGCCTAAGCGTCCTTCGCGCAACTTTTTAAAGCGGCAAACGTTGCGTGTAACGAAGTAGTACATCTGCGCGCGACGCTTGACAAACGTTCGCTTAAAATATCTCGTCACGGGTTTTTGCAAATCGCATAATCTGCCTATTGCGGAGTTGCGACATTACCCGCTACTGAGGGTAGGAAGTAAGAGGACGATCGTGGCCTGTGAAAAGGGCGCAAATGACCCCGGTTCGCCACACCCATGGGAAAATTATCATTTTAAATTTGTAAATGCATAAGACGCGGGTGCTGTTAGAATGTGCTTCCTGAAGGACCCTCGAGGAAAAAGAACCTCGAAGAGCAGAGGGGGAGGCATCGTGGTAGAAGCAGAAAGTAGACGCGGGAAAGATGATGGCTTCAGCCATTATTATGATAATACCAACGTTTCCCGAACCTTCTCTCGTATGCTTCGGCTCCCACGTCTCTTTGTCCTTCCTTCTTTTTTCCACCCTTCCTTTGGCCCCGCAAGCTTATACGTTGCGTTGTCCTTTTCCCAACTCCTATTCCGTCTGCTTTACGTCTTTGCCCCTTACTTTCCACCCTCCTCGCCATCCTTTCTCTTTTTCCCTCTCATTCTCCCTCATTCCGTCTCATTCCCCCTCTTTCTATCCCCCTTCACGTTTTTCGTCGTTCTCGGCTCGTAAATTAAAAGGGAGGCCATCCTTCCGGCCTCGAGGTTACACATTTTCACTCGTATCATATCCCCTTTCTCGGCTCTTTCGAGATTCGACGAACTCATCGTCTCATTGATACACTACCCTGTGGCTAGTAGAATCGGATTAAAGCTGATAGTTCACTCGAAAGTCCATTAAACTCTCCGAATCGCCGGTTTAATGTGTACCTAAGAGACTCTTGAAACTGAAACGGTAAAAATCAGCGAAATAACGTTTACTGAGCGATTATTGTCTACATTTTTAGGGTGAACTCGATTACAAATTGTGCCCTGGTGACACGATACTCTTTATATCTACTTTACATGGTGGATAAGGACGCGAGGGTGCAATTTCGACGATCAACTTGGAGGAAGAGTCGGATTTGGTGCCGTTTTTTTTTTATTTCTTGGCAGAAACTAAGAGCTACGTCGATATTATTTTTGTAAAGATGAGTCGTGTGCGCGAATACGCGCTCGCAATGTCAGAGAATAAAATGTTCATTCGCACAACGTACGTCTGCAATTTTCTACGTAACTGCTATGATATTACGGCTGACACTTTGGCCGTTTTCCAAGGATCCTGGCATTATTGCTCCTCTCTTCTTTACTTCCTCGTTTTTTCTCTCCTCTACATAGTCAATGGGCCATATCCTGTCCCTCGTTTTTCCCTGAACGCTGATACAACTTGGCCGATTTTCATTCCGATACGTGGAGCTTTACTGCAGCTTTATGCCTCAATTAACGCCGAATCTCAGCATATCTCCGGCGTTTCCTTTTTTATTCGTTCACATCGATTCATTGCAAGAGGGACAAGGAACTTTGGTCATCTTGATCGAATGCTCAATCTGCCGGTTGTTAGTGAAACTTCATTTCTAATTGCCGATGCGAGAGAATTACGGCATAATTGCAAGGAGACGCGTTGTATTAACTGTTACAAAACTCAACTCTCTCGAAAGTCTCTTAACGATCCGTGCTTGAAATTCAAAGAAGAGTCCCTTCGGAAAACGACGGTGAAACTTTTTCCGCGAACTTTTGTCCTTAATTACCGCGCGGTAGTTGGTTGCCTGATGCGACAAAGATCCTCCCGAAGATACTTGCAATTTTGTAAAATTAATCAACTTGTTTCGCGACGACCGTGATTCTCCGGTCTCATCGATTTTCTATATTTTCATTACACCCCCGCGCTCTACGAAGCCCGATTCGCTTCGTAACAGCCTCTAAATTAGATTCGGTGATATTGAAACCAATCAGCCATCGCCGGATAGTTTCGAAGGCTCTATATCACCGTATAATAAACTACCGTGGATACAATGCCACCAATTAATCACGCGTGCAAAATGCCAGAAAAAAAGGTACGAATGAGGAGAGTCTAACGAGCATCGAGTGCGAACCGACAGCGATCGTCCATCCTCCCACGTTCAAATGTCCCTTATTTTTTGTATTTCCACGAATTCCTTGCAGATTCCTCGTATAACCGTACATCCTGTGCGTGAGTACGCATCCTCGAGTGCGCGTAGATGCGAAATGCATCACCCCTGCGAACGAGAGGCTGATTCTGTGTCCCAATCGCTAATGGTCTGCCGGGGTTGGATGGTTCAGTGATTAATTGTGTCACCCATGATTACATTATGGAGGACGCGGATCCACTATATTATATACGATCATGCATGCGTACACCACGTAACGCAGATCAGCCCCAAGTGCGTGCGTCGTGCGCACTCGTGCGTGTTGGAACCGAACGATGGAGGAAACGCGCTCGTACGTGCCTGCAACTAACTGGTCGCACCGGAGAAACGTGCTGGTAAAATGTTCGCCGATAGTGCTAATTTGCAATTACGGTGCGTGGATGTAGATGTGTCGCATACGGCAAACTTTCACGGTGTGTATCATCGTCGAAACTCTTCGGTGAAATTGATGTATATTTCGGGAACGAGCGGAGGGGATGCTTGGGATGACGATCGAGCTTTTGCGCGTTTGTTTTTTTTAAGTCATGAGGCATTTGCGTTGGTATTCTCTTGGCGTTGTTTGTAAAATCTAATCAAAATAAAGCAGTATAAATTTCATGTTAAATTTCATCAATGTTTAACACGTCGAATGCCATGGGGGTCACCGGTGACCGGCGCTGTTGAATTCAATGAAATTGTATATGACTTTTAAATTGTAATTTTTACGAATTTGTTAATTTAGTTAATATTTACGCGTTGGTCTCACAAAGGTAAAGTACTGCTATCTACATATCTCTTTTTGTCCTTAAAGTTTCTGCTTTGTGAAGATGTGATTTTAACAGAAAAAGTTTCATTTCAGTAAAAGTGAAGAAACTAGCGAAATACCGGTGGCATTCGACGTGTTAATGTGCATGCTATCATTCAGAATGAATATATTATAAGTGAAGGGCGAAGGGAGGTTCGTTTGATGAGAATTAGTTTGAAAAAAGGAGAGTATAACGAGGCAAATGTGTAATTACGCTCGTAGCAAGGACTGAGGTCGATCCCTTTATAGATTTTCTTATTACCGGATTAATTTCCTGACGACCATGAGAGGTCATTCCGTGAAGATTTTCGAAATTCCTCTCCTCGATAGGCGACGCTGGTACACGATGCCGGCGTATCTTTCAATCTGACCGAAGAAATTAGAAGGAGGACGGATTCCGGTGGAATTAGAGCTGGCAGGGGAGTTGGATATTCGCGAAGATGGAATCGGCTGCGGTTGGGCCGCGCGTTTCGTATCGCCGCGAATTAAAGTTTCGCGTCGCCGCTAACGGTTGTTTCACTTTGAAACGTAGGTATAATTTCTCTTATCTCCAACCGGCGCGGTATGCGCCTGGGTGCCACGAAATATAAAATAATAAAGGCCAGGACGAACGGTGCGGGTGGGAACTTTGGCTATTACGGCGAAACAGTTTCGCGCAAACGCGTCTTCAACTTTTAACGGCTCGCCCTCGTTCCTTTGTATCTTTTGCCCTCTTCCCCTCTCATTTCCTTTCGCTATCGTGAATTTATATCGCCTCCCGGCGATGCCGTTCGATTCTATGCGAAACGGATTAGTATCGGGGAATAAATTGGAAAACATTGTCCGAAAGTGTTTTTTTTTCATCGGCTAGTAACAAGGCACGGGGTATATGTGATGAGTTTTACTCTTGCCACTTTCTCTCTCTCGCTCTTTCTCTCTCTCGACCTCTACCTCTCTTTCCCTCGTTTGTTGAAAATTACTAAGTACTTAGTCGCATAATTACATTTAGCCCCTTCCTATCACGAGGACCATATTTATTTCAGTTTACCACCGCCCCACCGTTAGGGTACTAATCCACTTAATTTCTTCCTACCTAGGGCGGAGGTGCTCTGTTTTTTGTATTTCGATGCCTCTGTGTACGTTGCAATTAACTCCCCGCAACCCACGAAATCCTGTTTCTTTCCGGCGCTGCGCGAGCGAATGTTCGTAAATAACGATGCTTAAGCGTCGAACTAAAAAGTTACGTAATTCAAAGAGATTCCTTTCACTCTTTGTAGGCGAAACATTGGAAAATAAGCTGTCGATTTAGTAAGTTTGCATAAAAATTTCCAAAGTTCGTTTTTAGCGAAGAATGAAATCCAAATATGATTCCTAAAAGATTAAGGCATCTGGGAAGCTACGAGAAAGATTAATCAAGTATAGTAATTGCATCGGTGAACATGTAATTTTGTGCATGAAAAGATGCCCTAAGTAGTTGATGGCGAGGATTTCAATCTTGTCAGACACGCGATACGAGGGAGGACTTTGAATTGTACGAAGGAGCCAGCCCACTTTAGAATTGCAAGCTCACTGTCAGCCAAATGGCAGTAGCCAATGGTACGTAGGAACATACTTCCCTTCCGATCAGTTTCAGCACAATTGAAAAGGGAAAACTGGCGAACGACGGGGCTGCAGTGGCACGCGGAAGATCGAACGAGATTCGTTCGTGAAAACGAACAATCTCGCACGGATAACACCTGCCGTTTGCATTTGGCTCCGATGCCAAAATCATCTCGAGAGGAACGAGTCTCATCGGCCTACGTTCCTCTTCTTTTTTTCTGTTCCTTTTTATTTCCCTCGGCCGATTCGCGTCTGCCTGGCGATCCTCCGACATCGTAGCCTGTCCTGCATTTCTTTTCTTTTCCGCCCCTTTCTTGCATGTCTCTTTTTCTTCCTAACAATGTCTCCAAGACGCGAGCCATCAGCATAAAACGCGCAGTTTTATGAGCCGTAGCGAGTAGACGGTTTCATCGTTACATCTTCCTCAAATGATCTCCCTTGTAGCCTTCTCGTTGTGTGCCATCCTCACATTGTGTTCCATCGAGAATTTTGGCGATGCCGTCACTGCCTCTGCTATCCTTTTCTACGACTTTCCTTCTGTACGTCGTTTGTGCAGAACGATGCTTGAAAATTTTATGAAGAAAACGTAAACCAAAAGGTCTGCAAAACGGCGCGTTTATCGTTCAATTTTTTCCCCTGATTTCTAAGACAGCTGTAATTATATAAATTTCAGCTCTGAAGATTATTTAATATTATTAACGAAGGCTTGCAATTAAGTTACAATTGAGACGGGCACTTCCACTGGAACTTTACATTTGAAGAACCTCATATTTTATGTAAATTATGGTTCTGAGCGTTGAAGTATATGCTGTTATCAAAGTGATGTACAGCTGCATTTATAAATAGAGATCGGTGTTAAAAGACTATAATGCTTTTATGCAACGAAAGAGTAATTTCCTAGGAGTTATATGAAAAATTATGCAAGCAATTACGATTCTGTATGATGCGTGTATATCCTTGGAATAAGTCCTACTTCCATGGGGTTACGAGTACAATATCGCGAGGAATTATTTGACCGGTGGGTTTACGGGAGTCACTTTGTCGTAAAAAGGGATCCTGACACATCGCACGTAAACCCAGCTTAATTTGACCTATAAAAGAAAGCGTCCATGCCGGGGCCAGCTACTGACCTTCTTCTTTCCCTTGCCTCGCCACATCTCATGACCCGCGGCGAAAAAATTATGGGCCTTTCATAAACCTTTATAAAACTCGCTCCGTCAATTTTAACAAAGATATCCGCAACGAGAAAATTCTTATTTTGCATTGTAAGAAATCTTATTAAAAGCATGGTCGAGAGAGTGAGTGAGACGGAAGGGGATGACTAACCGCACCATTAGACGCATTGTGTTTACTAAGCCTCATATAGAAAATCGGGGGGAAAAAAAGGTCTCGAAGAAGCGAGTAACGATTCACCTGTACGGACAGGCACGAGGAATCGGTGGCGTTCATTGGTGCGGAATGAAAAGTAGAATAGCGGTGAAAAAGAGGGTGAAACGAAGGGACAGGACGGAAGGGAGGTACGGAAGAAGAAGAAGAAAAGGAAAATTTCTTCCCCAATATCTTCCGATCTCCCGTCGAATGCACAACCCTGGCAAATTGGAAGGAATATACTCTACCCCTCGCAAGCTGCGCAAGAACGAGAGGGGAGGTAGAGCGAAGAGGGATGGACAGGGGTGACCAAAGGGGAGCCTGGATTGCACAATGCACGAGATTTCGTCCAGTCCATCGGGAGTCCCATCGCGTCCCCATAGGCAGCTATTAGGGCGTGGGGTTCTCGTGAAGGGATTCCCACAGGATGGCTGGATAGCTGGATGGTTTGGAGAGCCGAAGAGGGATGAGGAAGGTGGATAATTTGTCCGGCATCTACCTCCGCCTCCTCTTCGTCCCTTTCCTTCTGTCTCGTTGCCGTTCTTCCTCTTTCCTTTCCGCTTTCATCTCGCCTTTATACGTTCCCAGGAGGACAGGACAACTCTGCGCCCCTGACCCGAATCCCAACTAGGTGTCCATGTCTATTTTACTTGTACACTCCGCGAATCGTGTTCGCCGCTTTGAATAACACTGGTCAACATGATTTTTGGCACAAAGGGCATTTAAACTGATTCTAATGTATTTTGTGGCGCTGAACGTGAATTTGAAAACAGCTTTCCTCCGTCAGCCTCAACTTTTGAGAAAATCAGTTCTGAAAGAATGGCCCATTATCAAATTGTTACATCTTTTTGTATTTTAATGATAAAAATTAACTTTTCTTTCGCAAAATGAGTCTGCAACCTGTCATCCCGTATATAACGATGATTACTTTAACGTTATTGTAAACGGCAACACACGCCAGACGCTCAAAGACACCAACCAATCGTGTGTCCAAAACGAAATTCGTTCGATTAAATCGAATTTTCGCATATTATTTTCACGGCCTCGGCGTGTAGGGGTAGGTTCCGAAAAGGTGGACGCAACCGCTCGGGAATACAATGGAACACACATTTGATTCAAAACTCAGATCTTATATTTTCCAAATATATTACAATTATATGGTCAATACAAATGGCCGCAACGTAGAAATACAATCGCTCGGCGACGCGAATATAATAATCAAATATAAAACAATGAGAAAGGCATATGACTGTAAGGTGCTCGGACGTGGTCACATGAATATTGTTCGATCCACGATCGACAATAAACACGCCACTAACTAATCGAGTCCAAGTAACTGGATTTTCCAGTATTCAAATCCATCGACAGGAGCACTCCCGCTAAGTGGAAGGATCAGAATCGATGCTTAGCCTCGATAGTCCCGAAGCCGCTTACGTGTAGCCCAATAATCAAAATATATTAATAATCAACGTACGCGCCTAGCGATTGCCGCACTCTCCTTCGGAGCCGCCGCGCCAATGTTGACAATGGTCCACCTTGATATTCGCCGTCTACGGTCGACGACTCGCGTTGGCAACAGTTATAAACATTTGATAGCCTTTATGATGAACCTTTATAGATCAGGGTAATTTGTATTTATATATGACGCCCTTTATCTTACGTTTATTACATTTCGTTTGTGATCAGAAGTAACTGCTAATTAGCAAGCGCGAGCGCTGAATATAATGAGAATTCGCGAATGACAGGATGTTTTTCTTTTAATGGAATATACGTCCGTGGATTTTAATAATATAGAAAATTATAGAATATTTGTTGGAACTAAGTACATTCTCGGATAGCATCCTATATAATTCTGCGGGTTGCTATGGTAACCCGGGTTTTAATGATTTAGATAGTTCTTCCGCTAGTAGTATTAGACACAAATAAAGATTCATTACAGTTTCATTAAAACACTCGAGAATTGCATTACTGAAAAGTTCGAGTTAGAAAGACGACGTGATGTCTGAATAGCAAAAGAGCTTAGCAGTGAGTTGAATCTGCAAGCCAGATAGCCTTGCGGAGAGCATTCAAACGCAGAAGTCCAAGTGGTTCTTTTATCAAGAAACCAATGTTTATATCCATACCATCCACATTGTATATACACTTTTTTTTTGTAAAGTGTGATATTTTAAATAGACAATGAAATCAAAATCAAGAAAATCTAAGAACCTAGTCAACTAGAATTGCCATTTCTTCAAATTTCTCTTTATTTCATAACATCTCTGCAATTCATCCATATACAATTCTCGAATATATTGGCATTACTATTTTAACTTAATATCTCGAATTTCGGGCATGTCCACGTAATCGCGACCAAGTACGAGTAAACAAATCACAATCACCATTGAAGAGACTCAGGACCGATTTCCTTGGCGAAAACAGTCACCGGGCAATACGAGTGACTCGTAAAAGGTCGGGTTAAAAGGGCACGCCGTTACGTTGTAATGGAGACAAATAAATGACTCTTGTTCCCAAAGTGTGCGTAAGAAATGGTTGTTTCAAATGGCTGACGTGCTGTTTCAGGGTGAAATGGTGGTACGCTCTGGTCGATGGTACCGGAGGAGGATGTAAGGACTTTCCAACGGAGGCTGACGGAGAAGGGTGAGCGGAAGAAGGGAAGAAAAGGGAGGGAAAAACGAAGTTACGGCCAAGGCTATCAAGCTGACTTCTTACTTTGGTAATACCTCTCTAGTGCCTGGTTTCATATAACTGCGTCTCTCGCGATGTTTCGGCATGGGGTTGCGGCAGTCGAGGGGGTGGTAAATGGTACAGAGAGAAAGAGAGGGATGGAAAGATCGAGAGGGTGAGAGAGGACCTAGCAATTTGTATGTACAGTAAGCCTCTGTAATTGCCAGACTACCTATCTACCCCCGTGTACGCGACCCCCCGATGTCTTTACTCTCTTGCGATTTACATATTATAATTTATGGGTTAAAGATATCGAGCCGAAAGAAACGCCAACGTCTCTTTACCCTCGGCTGAAGCACAGCCATGATAACGTGATTTTCGGTGATAATTTCATGGCAGCTCTCTGGCTCGAAGGGACGAAGACCTTACTGATATTATATGTTAATTAATTTTTTCATGATTTCAGCTACTTCGTTAAAAATAAGAATTGAATTCTGAATTAGTGAAAATGCACGAATGTCAAAATCCCAGTTTGCGTTAAAATAACGTAGATATTTCTCGTGAAAAACGGCAAGTGCATTGCAAATGACGTTCTGGCCGTGAAACACGGTGCACTCGGTGATAAAATCTAAGTGTTTAAGAAACGACGGGGCGAATGAAGATGTACGAGCCGAGGGTATTAGGACATGAAGAGAGAGAGAAGGGTAGCTTTCACCGAGGGGTAACTAAAACGTACTTAGCTGTGGGGTTAAAAGGTGGAGAGTCATCGCGTGATCGTGGAACGTTATCCTAAAGCACATAACCCAGCCACCGGAGAAACAATCCGAGGGAAGGGTCGGTTTTCTCCCGGGTGATGGAGGTACTGGCGAAGGATCAAGGCACCCTTAGTACTACGGGGATCTACGATGATTCTCCATTTAGATATAGTTACATTTAATTTTCGAATGCCTCATAGACACGCGATAGTAAATGAATTGATCGTCCCTTTAAGTACCTTTGATAAAATTGACGTTAAAACTTCTCCCCGTTGTACGTTCTTTTCTTTCTAATATATCAGTGTTTAAGAGCTACGTCAAATTGTACGTATTTTCGTCAAGTGTTTTACGTACAAAATTCGGAGAGAATAAAGGGCATCAAATTGTCTTTACGATTGAGATAACTTCGAGGACAAAAGAGGCACGAGAATCGCAGTAACTTTCGAACGGTTAGTTGTTAATTAACAAATAATGGGAAGTTCATTTCACCGTCAGGAATGAGATATTAATGACGATATTGGACGGCGCAATTGTCGGCGGAGCACTTTTGGCACGAGTTACGGCTTAACGGCGTAACTACGTCGAGACTAACGGGCCCGTGCTGCCATTTCAGATCTTTATTACATTTCTTATTTATCTTTCCGCGATATTTATGCTCAGTCTAGCGATACTACGTCGCAATACGTTGAGCCGCGAATAGAATTGCTGGCGGATGAGACACGGAATACATTGTGAAAAAGGCGCGATAGCATAAATTGAAACGAACGGAATAAACGTAGAGATCGTTGGCGAAATATATTCTTTAACCGAGGAAACTTCGAAATGAAAAAAATGCCCAGCCAGGCAAATACGACAGGGTAGAAAATTATAACGGAAGGAAAAGAGCCGAGGTAGCGCGTGCAGACAATTTCACGGAAACAGAGGCACGAAACTCCACAGAACAAGCCGGAAATAGAAACTTATTATTCCTTTGAATTGAGCTTGCACGGATCTCATATGGCGCACCGCGAAGGTGTCGAGAAATATTAAGGAGCTCGACGTATAAGCAGACTGCAATGCGTGTATGTGCATTATATATTTTACAGGAATATAGAATAAATATATAAATGTATATTCTACAATGGAATATATAATATATTACATATATTTACGTACGTGCGAAAGAATGTTGACAATGGGTTTTATTCGATCCGAAGAAATCAATCATTCGGTTTATGAACGTCATACCATTCAACGAATCCTTTTGTCGAAAACCAGGCGATTGGAGGATCGTAAATACGATGAAAGGAAACGTAGGTATAAAAATTAATATGCACGCGTGCATTCAGATGGGAGCTGTATTCAGAAAAAAATTTTATCAGGAGGTTTTGTGTCGTAAAATATAAATTCCTGCGATTCGATGAATAAGTGATCGGTTATAATTATTAAAAGATATTCTCATTCCAATTGAAATCTTGAAATCTTGAAATCTTACGATTTCATAGGAGTACAAGGTAATTGTAATAGATAAAATTTAATTGAAATACTTTACAAGGACAGGATTAGGAAATTGAAGGGTCTTCTCGTAAACAAGAATGCACAGAATGAAAAGGTCTCTCCGGAGACAACCAGGACGTCGTTCTGGATATTCCAGGCATGGGTGTAACATTGAATATGCATTAGCGTCAGTACGTCGATGGATGCAACGTTGAAGGAGGGTTGAACGTAGTCGACGGTGACTCACATTGTGACCGGAATAAGCAAACTATCCTTTAAGATCCCTCTCTTCGTCGAAGACCCTTGTGTACCTGTTGTCGATGCGACAGCACGACGAAGATCCTCGATTGAATTATCGTAATCACGCGTTCCCTTGGATGGCCCTTTTCTTCCTTCCAATCTCATTTACACTCACCCTTGCCGGGGAAGGTAACGTTGTTCGTGAGGCGACTGATCGAGGCTCGCTCGAAATCGGACTCCCCAACTGAAGAAATGACTTGACGAAGAATAGAATAATTGCTGAATTTGCACTCCTTTCGGATAGAATTAAAGTGTCTTGCTATTGACGACATACATTATTACATTGCCTATTCTGTTCAACCGTAGGATACATCATTTTTTATTATTTTCTCAGTACTATCCAATACCCAAACTCGGAGTTTACATCACCGAACAACTGTATCTATCGTAACATATACTGTAGTCCCATCCCTTTAACGATCCAACGATATAACGCTGTAAGCTTGCCATCCGTACGAATAAAAATCCTATCGGCGAACCTATAGTTCTTGAACCGATCGCTAATTTGTGCCAGCAATATCCCACAATCAGGATTGCATCGGCGAACTGGCGGAAGGAAGAGAGAGACGGTTACAGGATGCAGGGGTTGGGTAACATAAAGGAGTTAAGCCGCGGCGCATCATGCTCGCACGTGGGCGTGCGTGATAACGAAGCTTAGCATCGCAATGGACGAGTGTGTTTTGCACGTGCATGTGCATAACACGTGCACGTATTTAGACGCGGGCAACGGACGCGTGGGTGGCTCTGGGCGGAGCTTCCAAGTTTGATATTACCCTGGCAAGTGTCCATGGCAATCTTATAACTCAAGTGCTCGCTACCTATAATGCGTGCACCGCAGCACCATGCACGTGCACATGCAGGCCCATGGAACGGTACCTTCGAACAGGTTCATGCATACGTCCACCATCCTCGTATGACAGTGCGCATTTAGATTGCGCGCTGAATTCTCGTAATACTTTTGGCAGCTGTACGTTCGGCCGGGTTCGAAAGTTAAGTTTAAGTTTAATTAACGTGCCACGTAGGATTTCGCTGCGAAGACATGTGCCCTTTTAACTGCACAGCGTTACCGATCATACGTGAGAGCAGCTGTCGTTTTTGTTGGTTGGAATTTTCAGCGGGCTCAGACTGAAAGGCGTTTCGCCCTGTTTTGCTGATTTGATACGAGCTATTATCCCGTCATGCGAAATTATTTTTCCGTTCGGATACCGCTTCTGACGCTGTTTTACGAGAATTCGGAAGGAGTATGTAGGTCGTTAATTTTTAACACGTTCGTACAACAATGGACAGGCCACTCATGAATATTAATGTGAGAATCTTAACCAGAGTCACGTAAGAAAGGTGAATTATTAACATTAATTTATACCGGAATCTATAAGGATTTATGACACTTTGTTTGTCGTAAATTAAAAATACAGGGTGCTTTGAAATATTTATTCGAATTTAAATTTCCTGCGTTAGTCAGAACGTCATGTACACAATGACTCAAGAGTACTTCTTTCAATTATGTTTTTTTTTGTTAGCTGCATTTATAACATTTTCTATTAGGTAATTTCCACTGAATTTGAGAATAGATATTACTATATATCGTTGGAAAGAAAACATTTGATACTATAAAAGCTAATAAGTGATGTTACATAATTTTGACTACCGTAGTTTAGTCCATAGTGGTGCGTCAAGTATGGCTGCACTCCCGGTAGTTTTATGGTGTGATCGTGAAATTGACGAGTCCGTTTGGCTGATTAATCGATAGAAACAGCATAAAACTGTATGTGTTTGTGTACTCGTGTTCGATTAAACGGATACTGTTTGCATTCAATGTGCACTTTACGTTTTTGAAGTTATACAACATCGAACGATTGTCGCGCGAATGTTCGGTCGTGTTTATAAAATTGCATGTACGCGTATTCGATGAGCTTTACACTTTTCCTATATACAACGACGTACATGTCGATTGTACGATTCTAAACGATGGCACGACGTACCATTGTTAAAACTTTGATCGTATTTATTGATATGCATTTCCACTTGTGTACGTACTTCTATTATTCTCGTATGTTCCGGAGAGGAAGCAAGTATTAGACAAATTCGACAGCATATCGACAATGTGGCAAGTAATATTATTTTTCTCGAATTATAAAGTTTAGTATCCAGGATATGACTGATTACAGAAACATTATATCCTAACCCAATCTGCAACGTTCTTGCGCATGCGCGTTTGCAATATTTTACCGCGTTTTCGGCCGCCATCTTTAGTCCCACGTCTGTCTTCATCTACGTCGTTGCGTCGCGCTTGCTCCTGCGTACTGTGCTTTTTCGTGCAAAGAAACCGGTGTTTTCTCGGTCGTGCGCGAACAATAGTGTTGAAGAATGAAGATATCGTTGAAGTAACGTGTTGGTGACCGGATACGACAAACAGCAATTGTGTAAGGTGTCATAATCCGCAGGGAGTTTTACCCTTGGCTTCGCTTTGTCTTACAACGAGCAACAGGTCGCTATGTTCATACTCTCAGGTACGTCACAAATAATATACAAATTATGATATTCTCTTTTGTATGTATGCCTGTATTCTCTAATACGTACGTTCTCATATTTCACAACAATGAACTTATTGAAGTTAATTGCTCCGTCCGTTTCGCTAAATTTTAGGTTACGTATTGCTGATTTTCGTAATGTAGCAACGTAGAATTTTATCATATAACAAACTCATTATCAGTGAATAAGAAGATTCATTATTTCCGAAGAATTTACATACTTTCATAATTTAGAATAGCAAAAAACTGAACGACAACATTTTATTTTATCCGTACAATAACCCGCAGGGATGGTATACGAAATCATCCTTACCGTCTACCGTTTGGTTGACGGTAGAATCGAATATTCTCGGTAGAATATGATCATTATCGCGATGATAAGAGACAAATAATAGGATTTGAGCTGTGATGCAGACTGGTTAAAGGCCATTTCTATTTAGTGCACACGAGTTCAAATCCCTATCACGCCTAGGAGATTTTTGTTACGTGATAAGAGAACAATGAAATCGTGATGTCACAGTCACGGTACTTCGCATGAAAGTAGTTTTTATGGAAATAAAAGGGTATAAAAAAAGTTTTCTTCTATAAATGATCGAACGGCTGTACGTTTACCGCGTATCTGTGAAACAAACAAAGAGAAGGTGGTAACGCCTGAAACGAAAAGTAATTATATCTGTAGGCTCAGTGCCAGAGAAGCGTGTAAACGTACCCTGTGCCCTCATTATAATAAACCGCAAGGACCGGCATGACTTACGTTACAAATTGTCCATGGCATTAGATGCTCGTTAGGGCTACTTTTTCGCATCTCTTCGAAGCACCAACGACATTCGCTGATATCGATTCGTGGTGTCATTAATCGACCACCAATTGCTCAGTAATCGAGTTTCGAAATATGATCGATGTTAAAACGTATCAGGACATTTTAGATTTTAGATTTCTTATCATTGATATACAAGTGATACATCATTTTCTGTTTTGTTTCATAACTATTACATTTTTTTACGCACAGCCATTATGAAAATTATCTACCAGGATAATTTGCAGTTTTTGCAGATTTTCCAGTCTTTGAAGTTGAAATCATTCGTTGCAGTTCCTGCGTTTTTTCGGCTGCCTCGTAAAATGTAAAATAACAAATTCATTAATTTCCGTTCTCCATTCCCTTTAGATTAGATTAAGAATCAATAGTTCTACATATTTCAAGTCCTAGACATTAAACATTTCTTTTACAGCTCTATGACAACATACTTAATCGTACTTCAGACAATATATTAATCGACCCTTTAACCCTTAGCACTCCCATGTCGAGTGTGGCTCGACATTATATTTCTTACGCCAACTTTAATGTCGAGCTAGAATCGATTTCATACAAAGTAATTTCTAAAATAGTAGTAATAATTATAATAATACAATAATAACAATTTCTGTTGCAATACAACTTTTTACTGAGGCACCATTTTTTGATATATTTTACAAATTAATTGAGGAGCTGTTGGTAGGTAACAAAAAATTAAGGAGTGCAAAGGGTTAGCACACGACCCTCCCCAAACTTCTTACGCTCTAACGTTTAACATAATTTTAAATGGTACCTATGCTCACGTAACTGAACAACTGAAATTCCTCAACGTCAATTCCTTTCAACGCAACGTTCGAAAAGTAGAGCTCGAATTCCATTAAACTTCTGGAATCGTGATGTAAACGATTGATTCAGAGGACACTAACATCCTTTTCCAGGATCGGATGTTATCGTCGATACATTCGTATCTTTTACCTTTCTCTCCATGCCCTGTTACCCGTCCGATGTGTAGGTAGGTTAGGAACGTAAAGCGTAAGGTAGATGCCGAAGATAAGGCGAATTGAAACCCAAGAAGGTGTCGGGAGAACAGGTTGAAGTGGTATCGGGGGTGTTGCTAGGTTACTAGCCCGCTTCTGGTAGATGAGAAGGTGGTAGACAGCCAGGGTTTACAGGGTGTGTACCTTCGATGGCACGAAACCTCCGAGTGCGGTACACCTCAAACGTTGCCTCCCTTCTTCGCGCTGACTTTAGGTCTTCATTTTCTTCTCATTTCCGTCGCTCCGGCGCTCTTCTCTCTATCCGCTCTTTCCCTTACCTTCTGCTTTTAATTTCGTCAGTTTGTCGAACGTTATTTGATTCCGCAAGAGTTACGACGTCCAAGTGCAACGCGCTTCCAATTTCCTCTCCTCGCTCGTTTCTTTCACAAGTCGTTCCGACGCGAGCCCAGACTCCTGGAAACTCTAAGTGGCAGTTACTACCTTCTTCCGTGCAATCCCTTCCGAATCTGCCGACGTTCTCTCGATGTTAATTCACCGTTTCTCTCTACAAATCTCTTAACGTTTTACTTTACTACTTGCTGCGTTTTATTTAGACCTGAGGCGATAGTTGTGTAACCTAATTTTGAAAAATTCAGTGCTTCTTATTTTACGCAGGGGTGAGAACTATGTAGAAGAAGATTTGTTACATTGCAGTACAATATCGCACAAAGAAATAATACCTAACTTAATTTCTATTTCAATAAATACTACGGCGCAATTTTAGTTTTTTTTCACTACTACGAGAGACTATAATCGTTCTCCATAAAATGCCACTGCCATACTATGGGCGACTATAGTTGCTCTCCATAAAATGCCACTGACATACTACCGGCGACTATAGTCGCTCTCCATAACATACTGTATACAGTACATAACGTACTGTATATACGACGAGTGATTGGAGTTATTGCGCTTCGAATATCTTCTATTCTCTGGATATGTAGCATTAGACGGAAAGATCTTTTTTTCCTAAAACACCGTCAAAGCAACTTTCAGCAGGAATACCGCGCCGCAAAAGGCGCCCGTAGCGAAATTTGTAGATAAAACTTGTTCTACTTCTTGTTTTTTTTTAATTGTACAAACTCTGCATTGTCTCAGGGGTTTTGCACTTCGACCGCTGGCCACTATATTTAGAAGCTTATGCTTTCCGAAATTTGAGTCTTCCGGGATTCAAAATGGTTAACGCTAAGTTTTCGGAATGGTATAAAAATACAGAAAAAATCAACTGGATAGTACGTCAATATTAAATAACAAATGCTTGCTGATTGTCATCGCAACCGATTAATCGGCTACCGGTCGATAAAGTGTTAATAGAACATAGACTGAAGGCCAGAAAGGACCTTAGGGACTTGAATGTAATTGTTAAAAGGATCGTTTGAAGGTTAAAATTAATTTTCAAGAACTTTACCTGTATTTTCTTAGCGACTGCGCTTTTCAATGGGACATTGTAGCAAAGGTTTAAAACGACCGCGATCTTGCCTTCGTTTGCGAATGTTCGCTAGTCGATTGAGCAACGATACATCCGGTTAACAGCTGGTCGTTCTATCGAGTGGTGTAGAACACGGTCCTGGCATCAACAACGATAACTAACAGCTAACCCTTCGACCACGTGGCAACCCGACAGATACACCCGCGATCCGTTATGTCGGGCCTCTCTTGTTTCGCCGTTGCGGTTGCATTAAAACAACCTGTTACCTCAAAGCAGGTAACTTCGAGCCGAGTTTCTAATAACGAAAAACAACCCGATACTTAACGACCGGAATTACGCGACGTGTCCCATGTCCGATCGAGTTTTCCCTTAACGATGGATGCACTTTATCGGTGTTTAATTATAGTTTGTTGGCGTAACGGCCGGTTTTTGTTAATATGTTTTGTAATTTACTTAAATGGTTATAAGTCTTACGGTAGATTTGGGAATAATTTTCTAGCAATGTTGAAATATTTGCTCGTCAAGTTTGACACCAGGTTCACCGATAATGGAGGAACGATAGAACGCAAGTTTGGCAAAGTAGCTGTAAATTGTATTTATGTTGTTTTTCTTCCCTTGTTTCTTTTGCAATATTTGACAGAATTTGTACTGTATTTCGAAAACATCGATGCCATAATAATTTTACATAGGAATAAAATTGCGGGAGGTGACGGAGAACTCGAACTCTGTCCCATTAATTGGAAGTTAAAACTGTAAAGTTCATGTCCACCATAGATCCCTGGAATGTTTCTCAATTTTATTACGACATCAGCACCGAATCTCTGAGAGTCCAAAATCATATCTGTGTTCTGAAGCATACCTATATCTTCCCATACAACAGATAGGATTAAAGATTAGCACCAGAACAACGGCATTCGCCACCAATCTTAGCATATCTATTCGTACAGTAATTAATCAACGTTCCATGTCTAACGAGCTCCTTTCGTCTATTCGTATCTCGACCGTGGCTCGACGTTAAAATAAAAAGAAATAGAGACAATAATCCGAGAGACTTATTAACGAAAGAGGGTCAAGCGAGGGTCTTCAATTTCTCTCTGCCGCGAGAACTTTGTTCCGATCGTTCGCTAAATGAACTCCGTCCTTTACGGGGACATTTTTCAGGAAAGTAACAGGGTGTCAGGCCACCCTGGCATGGGGACCATTCCGTAACGGGGTTCGATCGTATGTATCGGTTCAATTTTCATTTCCCTCCAATTTTCCTCGGCACTCTCGACTCCATTCGAGTGGGTACATACTCGAGTTAACGACTTCATCTGGCAGCGCGGTTCGGCAGAATCGGTAGAGCTGGTAAGAGGAGGACGGTAAGAAACGTCGGCAAAGTGGTCGACGATGGGACTACGGGTCTACAATCTACGATCCACATTCGCCGAGGGCGCAGACCGAGTTTTCGAGAAATTAATTAATTCGTTCATTAGGAGAATCAATATTGTTGGACCCTTAAGAATCGTTCGCGCAGATCGGCCATGGCAGACGCTTTCGGGCTTTCGACCGACACCTGTCTTATCTCGAGCTTTCGGTGCTCTTTGCCTCTTGTACAATATCATGGTAAACGAGCCCATGGAAAGCATCCCCCAAGGCTGTTCTGAGCGAAAACTTGCTCAAAGTTTCGGATAGACTGGGATAAATACTATCGATGGAGAAAGAGAGAGAATGAAATAGAGACGAATCGACCTATGCATGTCGAAAAGAATACACTTTTGAGCCATTATTTGCATAGGGTTTTATAATATTTGTCGTTAACTCCATGCGGATCATTGGATACCGTTGTTCGATTGTGTTGTTTAGAATACCCTGATCTAAGTTTTGCTGATCGATTGACTCTCTGATCAGATAGAAGGATAAGATTGAACGGTACCAAGATTTCATGCGAATAAAAATTTGTCATTTATCTGAAATCGTTTAGCGTAGGTCGCGAGATTGAATGAAAGCTATTCAATTAAATATCTTCCCTCTCGTTCAGTTCCTTTAGGAGGTAAAATTCGGAATACTGTTAAAGTATTTTTAAAATTTTACGTTTTTCAAGAGAAAATCATGCTTTTTGTTATAATCGAGGAAGATGGAACCGGTAGGCACGTTGATGGTGTTTGAAACGAATGGTTCTGCGGTATTTGGTATCTGAAAGTTCCGAGGGGTCATGGTTCGCCGGCGTTACATTATTTCGCTCGCGAGAATAAGCAGATTCGATCGTGCCGTGGCAAAGGAAACTCGCATTACGGCTTCGATCCCTCAACGAGACAGTGACTGGCAGGCGGACTGTGTTTCCCATTAACGACTGAGAGAACGCGCGTTATCTGTACGTGCGGGAACATACAACTGTACCGTGAATATGAAAGAACGGTGTGTTTGGAGTTTAGCAACTTGGTTTTCAGTTGCGATCAAATATGCTCTAGATGGAAGATACTCTAACGCTTGGCATCGATCGACTACGAATGCCGTGTCAGCGAGTTAAATAATTTCTTCTTCTTCTTTCTATATCTCGGTTTGAAATAATATGCTCGTTTCGCCTCGAACCTACAGTCTTAGTTACTCAGCTGGCAAGTAAAATGATTTATTTTTGTCACACAAAGGAATAGTATCGCCAAGAAGGTTGTCGTTGTTAGATTTTATTCATTCGAGCTACATACATCATCTCAACAAGCATTATCACTATAAGTAGACTGTAGGAAGGTATAAAGAATTCATACATGTTAACCCCTTGCCGTACAATAACGAGTGACACTCGTGACGCGATAAATGAAATAGTCAATTTTAAAGTGTTCCAAAAATTATTCAATTAAAAATATCAGTGAGTCAGGATAAAATAAAATAAATTCTATGCTATTTAATATTACGTTAAGTCACATGCTATATCATAAATCAGGGACAGATTGTTATTTCAGCAATTAATTTAGAATTATTGCGCATTAAGTCACAGAAGAAATGGTACGGCAAGGGGTTAAGTTTCTCTGGGTCATTCAAATTCTCCAACAGTAGTAACACCACTTTTACCAAAAATTAATTTTCCAATATTACGCTTTCATCTGCTCTATCAAAGACGCTCAGTTGCCGTTCGCCGGAAACCGCAGCATGACGTCAGTGGTAGCGAATGCGTCGACTTCTTAAGAATATTCTTCCGCCGTTCTAAACTCAGCGCACGGTAATTTCTATATGCTCAACGCTAAAAGAAACGCGACTCAGGGAACACTTTTTAGTGATATTCAAGAACCTCGTACAGCTAGGATTATTATTTCGATTATGGTTATTTTGGGATAGAACGTAGAGATACCGCGCGTATCAAATTCCATGGAGTTTCCTATGCCGGGCTATCTGCGGTCCGTGTCTAAGCAGCCGGCAGGGCGACGCGATCGTCGGGCAAAACGGCCACCGTGGTAGCGCGATAAGAGCCAAGAAGCAAGGGAAACGACGATACTCGTGGAAAGGGGCCACACTGAAAAGCCTACCGCAATCATCGTAAGGGGATTCGGGATTCCCGTTTGGCCGTTACATCATCGCGCTCCCAACTATCCAGGCTCGACCAAGCCGGCCGGTTTTCGTTTCTGTTTCTCCTTTTCCGTCTCCTCTGTCTACCCTACCTTCCATGTTCTCTTCCGCTCGATACCGCGACGACCTACCGGACGCAGGTCCCTTTTAACGGCTCCGCAGAGAACGCGACGGTTTGCTCGAAAAAACAATTCTACTTTCGGAATCTCCTACAACCTTCCAACGAATTGCTACACGATTTTCGTTTCTTCCTTTCGTTTCTTCCTTTCGTTTTTGCGTTTCCGGGGCTCTCGCGATTCAGGTTCGATCGTATACTTTTTAGTGCCGTACATTTTTTCGCCGGGTGGGAGCGGTGATACTTTTGGGAGACATTTTAGACGGAAACGACTATCGCCATTTCGCTTCGTAGTTGGTGTCACAGAAAAAGCACGAGACCCTTGGCGTTTTTTGTGGTACCCTTTTCATGCAGGAACTTGGACCGTTGACGATTCTCGAGAAATCTTTCTTATGGTAATCTCCGTTGAAACGTTGCTTCGAAAGCGCTCCGTTGCAATTTATGTGCATTTTTTTGGAGAACACTTTGGGAATATTATTGGAGTAATTAAATTTTGAAGTTTCTTTTCTCTGGATTAAACAATTTTTAATATCTTTTTGACGAGCTTGTCGCTCGTGAGATATTTAATAATATTCACTTATAGGACATACACAATAGGAGGATTTGGTTGGTTAAAATTAATCGAAGCACAATCATTTTTACTGAGTTTTACATTATTTTTCTTAATTTCTTCAATTAGATTTTTTCTATTAATTAACTGTTTTCCACGTAAACTACATTTCCTCCTCTGTCGCCCAGTTCCAAAGTTTTCTCGAAGTCCACAGTCTGTTATCAATTCTTTTCAACGTCACCGCGATACCAGCCCAGTTTTATTCCATCTCGATCGGAATTTAATGTTTCATCGTTAAAAATGCATTAAATCTTTTCAATTTTGTACATTTTCCATTCCTTCGTGTCACCGTGTTGCCTCAGAACTCGACGAAAGCTTAAAGAAATACATTATTATATCCCGAGTCGGCAGTTGCGGTTGACTTGCATTCGCGGTTATTTCTATTCCTCGTGCTGCAAACTGCTCTCGAAGGATTGCCAACAATTAATTATCTTCTTACGTGTTCTCGGTGGTGCACCGTAATATTTTATGCACGTATCAAAATACGAAGGGTAAATGCACACGGAGATCAAGACGTTGCGTGTACTCGAAGTTCGCTTAATTAAAATCCCCGGAATTCCCCGTCGAGGAGAGTAACTCCTCGCTTTCGCAGACCGACAAAGTGTCGCCCGAGAGAGTTGGCGGTCCGATTGCAAACGGCAGTGAATTTCGTGAGATAAGTTTCCTACGGTTCGGGATTTCGAGTCGTGCATTTTCGTGGAAGCGTACGGGATAAGGAGAATACCCGGGCTTTAGGATGGTCGGGGTTTGAGGGAAGAAAAAGGGGTAGAAAAAGGGAAGAAGGGCGTGGAGGGACGGGGTTGAAGAAAGTGCCGGCGTCGGGGCGGCCAGGGCTTGCCGCCGTGAACTTTTGCAGATATTGAATATCTCGGACCATCAATCACTTTGGCGCGGCAATATCCCCAAGTATTGGCCTTATATTTGTTTCTATATCGAGCACCGATTTATGGCTAAAGCACGTCCTTCCGTCAGCTTCCGAAACGATCGGTCGATCTTCCGCTCATTTCGCGACCTTGTACTTTTTCTACGACACGTGAATCGGAGATCGTTCGCTGGGATAATTTTTCAATTATTGCAACGTGTAAGAGAAGCGAGAGGAATGCGGGAATTTCTTGGTGCTGTAGATACTTAGCTAGGACAAAGGGAATTTTTAAGTTCAACATCGGATGCTCATGCGAGTGGAGATGCATCGATTGCTATTATTGCCCGGCATACATTGTTATATTTATTTACCGTTAAAAGGTATCATTTAAAAAAATCACGTTGACGGTATTATGAGTGTAATTTCACCCCAGTAAATGAATTTTATTTTACAGATTTAATAAAGACATTTAAATCAGATTAGATATATTATAAGAATTACATATTTTATGAAAATTATAAAATTTATTTTTTACATTTCTTGCAAATAATATTGCGGTGCCTTTTACAAATGAAGTTGATACATATTATACGTTTGACAATATATATTCTATTTTCTTTCCTTGTACACATACAACATCTTCCTTGCTTAGATGTGGATGATGGCATCGGCGTTGTTTCCTCAACTCTTTCGCCAAGTATTTCTAATATTATTTTCCACAGATTATGTGGCAAATTCGGTATTTTCAATCGTTCTTTAAGAAAATGTTTAACGGTATCATGGGTGAAAAATTATCCCTGGTAATATTTTTGTTATGCAGCTAACGAAGTACATAACAAAAGTGAACTTTTTTATGGTAATGGTATCCCTACAGACGCCATAAATGATTACAGGAAAAATCAGTGTTACCAGTAATTCGGTTTGTTAATAATATTAGAAAAACACTTTACACGGTATGATTTTTCACCTGTGATACTTTTCAAAGGATTAACCGAATTGCAAATTACATTTATACACGCCCGTAATTGGATTATTTTTAAAGTAAATATAAACGTAATTAAGTAGGAAGGAAATTTAGTATTACAATATACATCCTATAAGTAAGATAAATTTAATTACCATATATGTATATACGTATGTATTTATGACTCTTCAAGATCGTATTCATACGTCTTTCGCAGTCAAATGGTTAAAGACATATCCTCGCGTATTTCGCATATCTACATCTTTTAGCAGTCCGCGGTGAAATCTTGGCATATCTTTTTCCCCCGTGCGTACAAACAGCGAGGGAAGATTGTACGTTACGGCGTTTCTCTTTATTAAGCCCTCGGCAAATTTTATTCTCCCTCTCTTTTCGTCGCTCTGTGCAGTTAATACCAGCGACAAGCAGCGGCAGGGGTGCGAAAGCGCACGTACCTACTTACGTATGTGCATTGTTCTCATGTATCATTCAAACCTGTACGTGTACATATCGCGAGGCTGTTATCCGCGTTTCCAGCTAGGCACGCATACCTGTTTCAACGTTTCTCTTATAGGCCAGCTACGTATATTTTCCTCTCTTTCCCTGTAGTTCGGTACACGTGTTCAGATTCCGGCTTATCGTGCTTTTTTTGGAATTACGTTTTGCCGACTGCGCTCCGACCGCGCATGCTCCTTTACTCGTTTCTACGTTACACATGTCCGTGTGCGTTTCCGTGCGCGGAAATTTCCTCGGGTATGCGTATCACGGGGGAACGGTGTAGCCGAGAAACGACGATGATTTTATTTCTTTATTTGTTCAGCCAACGTACGTCACCGTGGCGCATTGAAATTCTCGCAATTTGTCTGCCAGCGAGCCATTCCGGCTAGTCATCAACCCCTTCCTTCTTCTTTCTCTCGTTCTCCGTATTTTCCCTCCATCTCTCTGCTTAGGATCGTCTCTCGTTCGACTTCTCGTATCCTTCCTGCAGTCTGCGACCAGACCACGTTCTCTTTCTTCTTTCGCTTTCTCTTCCCACCACCTTCTTCCGTTCGGTTTCTGAAGTTATTCGATGAGCTTCCGGCTTTTCGCATCGTGGAACGGTTGAAGCTTTTGTCGGGAGAATTTCGACATCTGAAAAGTGTGCATCGCGAGGAAACGCTTCCACGGGTGAAAAGGAACGCTGTGAGATGCAGGAATAATCGAGCTTTTTAAGGTTTTATTCGGTGGAAGAATTTCTCTTTTTCACTGTCTCGACGGTGCGATTTTTATATGGCTTGTTTCAATGTAAAATTTAGTTAATTTGATATTGCCTTGCAAACCACTCGATCGGCATATTCATTAATCCTTAAACCGTCCACGAGTCGCTGTTGCAAAAAGATTGTACAACTTTCAAGCACATACCCCAAACGTAATCCTTAATAGTCGATTTCTCGGTCAAACGAAAACCACTTGTAGCTGAAGAGACCGTCTCGTTCGAAGGATCCGATTTCCAAGCTAATTTTGACGGACGCTGATTCCAAGTCCGTCCCCGTTATCCAACGTTTTCCGCAATTTCTTCTTGCCATTTCAACTGCCGGCCGAGAATCACCCCATTTCATTCGACAGAATGCGGCAAAGTGCTTCGCGTGTAGACAGCATGGAAACGTTGGAACTCGATAGGGAGTCAGATCTCTCAAGATGGTGCACCTTGCCACTTTGCTATACGAGACTTTTTTTTTCCCCTACCTTCCTGCGTCGTTCTAGGATATATACGTATATATACGGCAAGCTGTTTCTTCCCCGAGCGACTGTTAGTCCTCTGGCGTGCCTCGATCGCCCTTCTTTTCTTCGAGCGGACGCGCTATACCGAGGAAAAGAAGGAAGAGGAGGCCTCGAACGAGCACGGAGAAAGGGACGGAAATAGTCAACGAGAGACGATGAGACAGGGAGAGATGGCTCGAGATCGACGGTGGAAAAATGCGAGACGGGGGAGTCCGCTAGATGTTCCAAGTTTCTTTATTAGATCCTGGGTGTCCATTCGTCGGAAATGGGCCAAGACCTCCCTCGCTCCTCTTTCGTGCAGCCACTCCACCGCGCCTTTCTTTTTCCCCCCCTGTGTCACGTTTGCACGCTCAATGTGTTTATACCGAAATGCAAAATCCGAGCGGAGACGATATATGTACGTCCGGGGGACCTAGGAGAGGGATCGCGGAATCTAATAAAGAATAAAGATGAAATCTTCGAGAACTTTCATAGGTCTCTGTATGATAGAGGCCTGCTCCCTCGAATATTTTTCTTTTCATCAGATATTGTGCCAGTATTTGCACGTACGTCGACTTCGACACTCGTCGTTTTTCGCTTACCATTTCCTCGATCTGTTGTTTGCCGAATACTCTTCGAGGACGAGGATTTGGACGGTACGATGATAATAAGATTCGACTCTGAATTTCACGTCGATATTAGTTCCAAAGAAGGTGAAGGACCGGTCGATAAGAAGTCGGTACGTTCGTACGTGTTATTACACGGTGAAGCAATCGGATTACTTCGAGCTTTATTTCGTCACGATGAAAAGCAAGGAGAGGATAAACGCACTTTCTTCCACGCTGCAGAATCTTGGTTCGTCTGAAGCGACACGATGTGCGCCTCTCCTCGATATTTATTTTACCGTAGTTTCCCGCTTCGGATGTCTCCGGTAAGAGGCTCTCTCGCGGTTTCGTCCAATTTCACGTATAGACGAAATATTCTCGAGAGTTCAGAGAACTTTAAAAGCACTCCATTCTAAAGATCGGAAAAGTGCCATTCCTATGCTAACAAGAGCTCCTTCAATTATACTCCGTCTTCGGCCTTCCTCCGCGCCATTGTTGTTTGTCCTTCTCTTTCCGCCATTTCTTCGGCTTGATTTCTCCGTTTTGCATAATCTAATTTAGCCTCCTTACTGCCTCCGAACGTTTTGCCTTTATTACAATTAATTTATCTTCGTGAGAAGTTTACGGAATACCATTGCAGATAACTCCTTTTAGAAGTGGTATCCGCCGTTGCTGCTTCCGGTGTACGGGGTATCGTGGATGCATGTTTTTTTGCAGAAAAATAACTTTCACAGTTGTATGATGGGAATTCAATTAAAGGTTGGGGTAACTGTAGTTAACACGATGGGAAGTAGATATTTCGGAACAGTTTAATCAAAACGCTCCGTTCTTCTTCCACTTCCGGAGTAGTCGTACCAAGACGTTACGATATACCGCTCCCAAAGACATGAGAAGTCCTCTGGCCTCTGGTTCGTTCTGATTCGCCTGACGGATAGAGACATCCCTCGTTCTTATGGCATTTTCCATTCTAACGCCTGACTGGCCGATAAAGCTGCACATTCCTTGCATTGTCATGTGAACAACGAAAGAAGTGTTTTGTTTTTGATTGTCATTAGTCGATCTCAGGATTCCAGGACCGATATGGCGGCGATCGGCGGTGCGAGCGACACTCTGCCTCATACCGCGCGCCTTCTTTCCCTTTTGGCTATGATAACGAGGTCTTTTCTTAAAGTTAACGCTATTAACCCTTTGCACTCCATTGTCGCAGCAGCGGCGACATTGTAATTGAAGCTGATAACTCCGTTGTTAGGACAATCCGGTGTAATTTTATATTTTTTTATATCATGAAATATAATTTTAAAATGTATACGCTTCTTTTTTAATGACAGAGCAAGATTTTGAATTATCCAGAGATGTGCAGTGTAAAATTGTAAATAGTCCTGGAGTAGGTGGTAGCTCATAGTAAAAATGATCGGAGTGCAAGGGGTTAACCCCTTGCCATACAATAATGAGTGACACTTACGAATTTATAAGTTTTCCAAAACCTATCAAATTGAAACCATCAGTGGATCACGATATATTACGAATCACTGATGCATTTTTATTTATCCAACTTATTTCTGAATTATTGTGCATGTAGTCATAGAAGAATGTCATGATATACACGTTATATCATAGCCTCGGTAATTCGGAAGCCACCTATATCTTAGCTCCTATGCAAAATGACCATGGAAGTTGAAGCTGAAAAACACCAAAATAAAAAAATACTTTCCAATCGGAAGGTACGCTTTTATCGTCGCTCTTTAATTTCACTCCCGCAATTTCGGGGCCGTAAAAAGGGAGAATGATAAGGGTCTCGAACGTCTACTTTCGAAATTATTATCGGAGGAAGATTACGAGTCGAGGACGGCGCAAAGGTGACGAACGATAAATTACGATGGCTCGACCAGGCCGGATATCTACCTATACACTCGCTCCTACATGCCGCTCATTCTTTTCACCGCCTATATAAAGCCATGACGTCCTGGCTGCTCGCGGAGGGCTGAAATTTACGGTTCTTTTATGGGGATTTTTATCGCTGTGTAAACTATGCGATATTCTCCCATATCCGTTTCCGCTCTTACGGATGGCCTCGACCTTTATCCCTCGTAGAATCGAGTTAGCTCTTTCGAGAAGATGAATTCTGATAAATCGCTTGCTACTCCCGCGATCGTTCGAATAACCGTCACTGCTACCGTTTTATAATCGTCGAACGAACTGCATGAATCGAATGTACGTACGTGTATATTCCTCGCTCGTTTATAGGCGTGTGTATGTCCGTAACAAACGTTAATTATTATTGTCCTGTACATTGGACCCACTACGTTGAATGGCCGTGATTAACTCTGTCAATTTCAATACTAAAACTACCAAGGTGGTAAAAATAATCGGTCCCAATTCTTTCTAAAAATTGCCCAAATTGATAGGGGAGCCATGCGGTAAATATTTCACTTCCAAAGCACTTATTCAGTATATCAAAATCTAATAGATATAACCCCGGTAGTTCTAGTGTTAATGAAATTTAGTAGGACCACAATAAAGACGAAGTGGATCCACTTTTCATACGTTCATATCTCCCTGATTAGAACGCTACCATTCTAGTAGGATGATTTTTAATTTGCCCGAATAAATAATTAAAATATTCTCACGTTAGAGTAGAAGATTCGGTCCCCCAATTAGTGACCTTGTCCAAAAATCCGAAAAATCGTTTTACGAACTGGCGTCTACCGTGGAAGCGGCGTTCTTTTGTTGAGTTCCATCGAATACACGTGTTATTTGCGAAACGCGAGTTCACGCGCGAACTTGCGGCTTCACGACTTTTCTTCGTATTACCACGTAACCGTGCTAAATTGACCGTAAAATGGATAGATTCAGCCACGTTTTCTCGCAGCCGTCGGTTGTAGTTCCATTGGAAATGAAGTTCGGATGCAACGAATGTCGCGCCGATAACCAGGAGCGGGAGCCGTCGATGCGGAGTTTTCAGGGGATGGAGTCACTGGGCGGAGATGCTCGGTATTCTGGCGGGGGTGGGATTCGAGAGGGTGAAAGTTACCCTCCGTAACTCCGCCGCTTCTGCGGCTAACAGTTTCGCCCAACTTTGACAATCTATATCGCTTACAGTCCGTGTCTCGACACCTGGCCACCTCGGCAGAAAAGTTCGAGGACTTCGAGGCCTGCAGTTTCTTCGAATTTTCCTTTCGACGTTCTTGAGAAGATGCGACCGATTCTGATGTTGCAATCTGACGCTGCTCGATGTTTGACGGTCGATGCAGCTTCGTCGCGTGTTACTTTGATTTTGCGTTATTGGTTTTGCCGTTGATACTTTCGTCGATCTCATTTGGTAGGATATTTAACTTTTGGGAGTAGCGGGTAATACGTGTGTATCCAAGATTGGATGAATAATATTTTTAAATAGACTAATACTTATAAGTATTACGTAGATAAATATTTCGGAATAGTAAGCATGTTTTTTTATACGATACATATATGCGTTGATGGTTCTGAAAGTGGCCTGAGTTACAAATTTGAAAAGTTGAGCTGTTTAACGGAGTTTATAGTTGTCTCATTGCACAGGATTCAAAGCTTATCTCACGAACAAAAGTCTATTTTATAGTGAAAAATAAATAACTTGAATCATCGTCACAATTGCCGGTACATATCGTAACTTAAAAGATTCGAAACCTACATGAAAATTTCATCGTTGATACTGAAAGGGGCGAACTAGCCGCAGCTTCCTATGTCGTTCAGTTAGGTGGTCATCGGCGTTCGATGTGTCGAAACAAATTGCGAAAACATATTAACCGTAACTTCATAATGTATTTCCCTCAGTTTCTATCCGTCGAAAGCTGTTGCGGAGCAAAAATACGCCCCTGAAGCTCACAGATGTAGCTTCCAACCTCGCATCTTGACTTTCTTAATTATTTACATATTTCGTAGAAAACCTAGCAGTCGCGCATTGTCGTCTATTTATGACTCGAAAATCAATGCGCTTTATGGGCCTATTGTCGTCAGTACTTCTTCAGGAAAAGTTTTGTCCTGCAAGAAGTATTGACCGGGGACTTTTCCCCCACGCGAGCCGGGTTTTTCCGGCTTCGCCGATCGGCAAGGGAGGCTCTTAGCCAATGGGCAAAGAACGATTTCTTTGCCCACCAATGGCAAAATTAATATTTGTCAACTTAAGAGTCTCCCAATCAGCAACGTTCCCGCTTCGCAACAGTGATCGCCCCCGCCAAATAATGGCGGAAGCGCGTCCTTACGCGCTTGCAACTTTAGTCTTCATCTAAATCCGAGCCGAATAACATCAAGCGTTCTCGATTGAAGCTCCGTCTGCGCGACTAAGATCCGGACGTAATTTAATATATTAACATCTACAAGCTCGGGACATCCGTATATTGGTCCTTCGAGCCGGATATTTATCCATCATTACAAAGCTCGGGAAATTGGTCCTTCGAGCCGGATTCAAATTATTGAATCCAATTTAATTCATACACATTTAGAACCGTAACATTGGTCCTTCGGTCAGTGTCTGTTACTTGTACAGTGTAAATAAAGTACATAGATTAAGGCAACTTTCGCCTTCTTTTTGAGTTAAAATTTTACACAATACCTCCGTGCGTGGTTTAATTCGGGTGAACCTATTTAACATACGTTCACTCCAGAGGTGTCGCCAAGAAAACACGAACAGGCATAAATTCGTGAGGCGTCATCCGTAACATTGGTCCTTCGAGCCGGATTCAAATTGGTGAATCCACTACATCTATATCTCGGACCTTTACATTGGTCCAGCCTTCCGGAGACAGCCGGAACGGAAACATCTTCAAACTTACTCAGTGTATCAACTGAGTCTATCGGCACGCATTGGAGGTAACCAGACGGAAACAACTTACAACTGTTATACGTCAATTCAAGAATCAACTACGAAGATTCACGTTCCCAAGTACGTGATTGGGGAACGCACGTTGGACAACTCGAGCCAACACATCCAAGGGATCTCAGCATCCAGTCCAGTCTCGAATCGCGAGGCTACGCAGTGGACTAACACGATTCCGTGACGATCAAAGGACCTTCCTCGTCCGGAAATTCACCGTCGGAGATCTTTCCGGCAATACTACAAGGAGCTGCAGTATCCTGAGAGCAACTACGCAGTCGGATCCACTAAGGAGCCGCAGCATCTGGTCCAGATTCGGTAGGCGAGTCTACGCAGAGGACCACGAGAATCCCGTGACGATAAGGGACCTTTCCCCGTCCGGAAGGCTACAGTCGGAGCGTCCTCCGTCACCAGCATCCGCAGCTACGCGTCCGTAGCTTCAAGCGAATCCAGAATCAACGAACTCGTAAGTCATAAGTTCACATTATTCCTTGCGTTATCCTTCGATTGCTTCAACCTCAGATAAAATGGCTTCACAATTGCCATCATTGATCAAGCAACGCGCTATAATGAACGGAAAGCTGACCGCATTCAGCGAATCAATCAAAAATTTAGAATCAGCATCACGAGCAGTCTTAAAATCTCATATAGATTTATTAGAGCAGATCCGTCTCGAATACGACGAAGTATTAGGTGAAATAGAGATGCTTGACGATGAGTCAAATCATACTCCCGAATGGGAAGCGTTCGAAAGTTTACATCTCGCGTGCGCAGTATATTTAGCCGAATGTTTAGACGCAGGAGCGAACAATGTAATCGCAGATAGTCCAATCGTCAATATAGATTCCTTCTCAGAAATTAATATCGCGCCAAAAAATGAAATCGAACCATTTGACGGTAGCATTTCAAAATGGCAGGCCTTTCGTGAGACCTTCGTCTCATTAGTACACGAAGACGATAGAATATCAACCGAACAGAAATTTGTATTATTAAAATCGTTTCTTACTGATAAAGCAGCCACAGTATTCGGAACCTTTAACGCGACGGAAGACAATTATTTTACCGCGTGGGACCGAGTCAAAAATCATTATAACAAAGCGCACATCGGTAAGCCGATCGAGGGTTCGCCCGAGGAACCAGAATCGGTGATACCTGAGGACGGGTCGAGAACATCGTCGGTAGAATTGACCGCCATCGATACATCGGAGATAGAACCGTTAACCACTTGCATACAATTAGCGGAACGCAACAAAAAATTGCACGTTTGCAATATTTTAATAAACGAAAAATCGCACGTCTGCGATGCTTTAGTAAAGAAGGAATCGTTCGTAAATCACATAAGTGATGTTAGAAATCGCGTAGAGAAAGGGGTAGATGGCCGTAGCATTAAATTACTTTGTCAGGCCGAATTTCTAAATGCATTAAACATCACGGAAAAAATACCGTGGCATGTCAACACTAGGGACGTCTCCCTATCGGAGGAATATGTAGTAAAAACCTCAGAATTGTATAAGCCAGCATACGTAGATGCGCTGCTAGGAGGGTATAGTCGCCGCAAGGTACTCAATATAGAAAAAATTAGGCTCTTAAATGACCTGGCCGTTCGTAGCACGGGTCAAAACTTAAAAATAGGGTGGATACCCTCGGGTCAGGTAGGAGGTTACCTGCTGTTGCCGAACAAGGCTCATCGCTATTTAGAAAACGCGAAACTAGAAATTCAATTGTCAATATTTGGGAAAAGGCAGCTTGCAAAACCGTGCTTCTCCAGTAAAGAAGGGCGTAATTTTAATTTCTATTGCATCACACATTGTGATCAGTCGGGCCCATATGCAATGAGATTGCCCTTAGACGGAAGGAGGGAACTCTGGGACGACTCATATAAAACCGCGTGTAGAAGATTCCGCGCGTCAAGTAACAAATTAAAATCAATCGCGAAACGTAAACGGAACCGCGCAGATTACTTAAACGGGTACCAGCTATCAATACGTGGAACGAGCCTAACGGTCGTGAGGAAAGGTAACGATAATTTCTACCTGCCGCGCCGTGAAGGGAAAAAGGGAATCAGCTGCGCGACGATACTTCGAGCGAGCTTAGACGCGAACGCTAAAGCTAATAGAGTTTTAGTGAACCAGGCATGTTTAGTGGGACCTACGATACAGGTAGTCGTCTCTACACTAAGGCCGCGAGAAAGGACACAAACTATTGTGTTACCTAGGTACGTACCAACGCCGCGCGTAACGGCTAATGGTAAATTGAGAAACGTTGGGACCGATTGCTGTGTGCAGTTTTACAAGGGAAAGAAACGATTGACAGATATCTGTCACCTTCTAACCCACAGATCGCCGCACTTCTGTGGCTCGCGAGAGACGACCGTCAAAACGTATTAATAATCTTTATCGTTAATGACGAAATACTATTGTAGGATTTATCACAAATACATATTTAAATTTATAAAATACGAATTAAACACAAAAATAATCCTACGATTAATTATAATTATACAAGCGTCTATCTAAGCGCTACTATACGTCTTCTTGATACTCGCGTCTAATCGTCTGCACATCTTTGCGTCTATGTCTTATACGTTTATTCTTCTAGTCGTCTATTCGACTAACACTGTAATCGTCAAATTATCTATACGTCTACTACGTCTAATTATCTATATGTTTAGTACGTTTACTACGTCTACTTGTCTACTACGTCTATATGACTTTTCTTATACTTCTGCGTCATCTCGACCGCGTGCGTCCACGTCTATTTTCGTCTATCCTTGTTTTACGCTGGATCTCTTCATAAGAATCCAGAATTATGCGCATGGGTCCCATAAAATACCCACAATATATAGAGATGTATAAGTCTCTAGTTACATATTACTGTAAATTACTTGCATCTAAGGTGAAGCAATCAAAAACCCATATCATGGTCCATACAATCCAACGATTTCCTATTATCCACATTGATCCAATTTTCCAAATGTGAACTTAGAATGACCTTGCTAAGGTATGGAACTTACGCTAAAATCAGTAAAGGGTTGTGTATCCTATCGATACAAACAACCGAATTATTCACTATTGTGACATCGTGATATTTGAACCAACGCGTTAACAGATAACTCTAGCACTTGCATTGCATCGTATATTTCTTAATCTAACAGCGTAAGTTCCCATTAACTCTTGTATTAGCTACTTTAGAATTTCGTTAAACTCAGCGTAGTTAAGTAACAGTATTTTGTTGAACGTGACCGTTCAAGGCGGGCGGCATGTTGCGGAGCAAAAATACGCCCCTGAAGCTCACAGATGTAGCTTCCAACCTCGCATCTTGACTTTCTTAATTATTTACATATTTCGTAGAAAACCTAGCAGTCGCGCATTGTCGTCTATTTATGACTCGAAAATCAATGCGCTTTATGGGCCTATTGTCGTCAGTACTTCTTCAGGAAAAGTTTTGTCCTGCAAGAAGTATTGACCGGGGACTTTTCCCCCACGCGAGCCGGGTTTTTCCGGCTTCGCCGATCGGCAAGGGAGGCTCTTAGCCAATGGGCAAAGAACGATTTCTTTGCCCACCAATGGCAAAATTAATATTTGTCAACTTAAGAGTCTCCCAATCAGCAACGTTCCCGCTTCGCAACAGTGATCGCCCCCGCCAAATAATGGCGGAAGCGCGTCCTTACGCGCTTGCAACTTTAGTCTTCATCTAAATCCGAGCCGAATAACATCAAGCGTTCTCGATTGAAGCTCCGTCTGCGCGACTAAGATCCGGACGTAATTTAATATATTAACATCTACAAGCTCGGGACATCCGTATATTGGTCCTTCGAGCCGGATATTTATCCATCATTACAAAGCTCGGGAAATTGGTCCTTCGAGCCGGATTCAAATTATTGAATCCAATTTAATTCATACACATTTAGAACCGTAACATTGGTCCTTCGGTCAGTGTCTGTTACTTGTACAGTGTAAATAAAGTACATAGATTAAGGCAACTTTCGCCTTCTTTTTGAGTTAAAATTTTACACAATACCTCCGTGCGTGGTTTAATTCGGGTGAACCTATTTAACATACGTTCACTCCAGAGGTGTCGCCAAGAAAACACGAACAGGCATAAATTCGTGAGGCGTCATCCGTAACAAAAGCATTTAATCGCAACGATCCTCCTCAGGGATCTTCGGCGCGTATCAACGAAACACGTTAGCATTCTTGCTCCCGTGCATTTCATCAGACAAGCTTCGTTTCTCTGATTTCTCTTTCCGAAGGAATGTCATTACCCGTGCTATCTACCGTACGAGACGATTCAATTGCCAACGTTGCTCAACTGCTTTTACGTATCCTTTTGCCCTCCAACCGATTACGGAGCAGCAGCTACTTCTGGAATTCTTCCTCCGACATTTCCAATGTAGTCTGCATCCCTCTTACCGTTCGATATATGTTTCAACTCGATATAATGCAATATTCTGTATTCATAAGATCCATTACAACCAGACCGATTTATTCGGTCTCATAGCTAACGGTGGCTTTTTAGAAAATTATTTCTTGTCTCCTCTTTCTTCTGGCGATGCAATTGTGCTCTTTGTCACAGAGGGATGCTGTGGAATAGTCTTGCTTTTATTCTCGTGGCCTGAAAAATATTATTTATCTTTTTACCTTTGTACCGGCGCATGCAAGGTACACGATGATAAACCGATTATACTTCTTGGCTCTTTACGAGCACAGGTACGCGGCGGTGATAATGAGCGAAAGAACGAATGGAAATTCGATTTTAATTTAGCTTCGCCGCTACTTCACCGAACCATCGTTTTAACATATTTATGCGGAACCAGCGTCAGCTGGGTGCACACTCGCTGTGCAATGAAAAATATCCCCAATAAAGTATCGTAACTTGCCGTGCTCAGAATTTCGCGCCGATAATAAGCTCCTTTCGCCGCGAATTCGCGTGCTGCAGGAGAACGCCAGTGGGATATTTTGAGGGTGTGGTAATTGAAAATCAGTATTTATCGGCTAAAAGAGACGGTGGGCAGTAATTTGTACTATTTTCAACATATCACCAAATAATATCACCTTGTGCCTTTTCTAAGGTTCTAATTATTTTTAAAAAAATGATCCACCTGCAAACCAACGCGACACTTAGCCCTTGCTTCGTCCGGAACTCAGATGTGTAGATGTTTTTGGTACCTTTGGTACTCTGAGTCCGTATTGCACGCCGAATTAACTTTGTGCAATTATTTCTATGCACCTTCTTGGTTTTTCGTTATGTTTATTTGTCTAGAGGTACACCCTGTTGGTTTACAAGTATAGCTTTGGTTTGATTCTAGTTTAATCTTCGAGAATTATATCGATAACCGTGAGCGTTGTATACTCTGAAGATGTCTGACTTGTAGATCGAGATGCAGAGGTTTTTATTTTAAAATTTAAAGGGAGGAGTTTGTTAATGTGCTCGTGGGCGGATCATGGAAATTTGTTGATTGGTTAAAAGTTACACCGCCCACGAGGACTAGGTTTACCTTCCTTAGGGAGAAGGCTAGATACTGATATGCACCCTGGCTGCTGATTCCAGGGATGCGACCCTCGAGTCCCCGTTTCACTAATAATAAAACAAAAGGTGCGAGAGACCTCGAAGGCCCATCCTGGAACAATGAGACAAATAATTCGGTCTTGCTTGGCCTCTCAGTACCGTCCCTTTGTTATTGGTTTTCTTTAATGCATTGGTTTACAACGACCGAAGAGCCCTTAAACTTAAACATCCCCTTCCTTCCGTCGAGTATCTCGGACAATCCTCGCGTTCTATTAACTTTTCTGAATTATCCAGCTTCTACTCGTCGCGTTAACTCGATAGTTTCCAATTTCGGAAATTGGGGCAGATTCAAGTTTCCTCGACTTTAATGCAATCCGATGTCGCTCATAAATGGGGTTGCAATTTCGATGGCGGATACGAATCCTAGGTATATATACGTACGTAACGGTATCGACGGTGAATTCGGGGGAACTTTTTGATGGATACGTCTCATGATTCAATCACGTACACACGAAGTACTTCCGGGAGTACCGGCTAACGTTATTTCTATCCGCAGGACGTTTCAGCGATGGTATTGAGAATAGTAATTCATGTCGCTTATATACGTACACGTATAGATGTACGTACGATCAACCGTGTGTCATGGTACCGGCACGGGGAAGGAGAGAAGGAGAGAAATAGCGGAATACATTCTGGAATCATACTAGATATCGTCCAATCGTATTTTCTACGCTCGCTTATCCTATTCCGTCCTGGCGATCCTAGCCCGGTCTACCGTTTCTATCCGACATTCATCGAGCGCATGTAATACCCGCTGCCATTTCGGCCGTTTCTCAAAGAGCACGTACTCGTATTCGAATGCAATTTTGTTAAAAATACGAGATGCCGCGCAACGGAAATTCTCTTGGGAGAAAAAGGGGAGAAGTGGAAAAAGGAAGGGGAGGGGGGAGGAAGATTGCGGCCACGCTTTAAAGACGTAAAATACGAGTACTTTCTAGGCTCTCGTCAATAAAGGATACCGTGTACGAGCCAGATTCTTAAACGGGGATGTATGAAGAGAATTGGTCGAACAACGAGCCAAGTAGATCGTAAATAAGTTAAATGTCTACTTTTGGAGAAGGAAAAACCGCGCTCAATCCTTTCAAAGCGATTCTCAATTTTATTATTGACTGGAAAAATATGGCTCGCTGTGCTACCAATTTATGTCACTTGTGTCGTAGTATTTTTCATGTTTCTTCGTTCCGTGCTTTGGTTTTTTTTTAACGAGATCGGATGATATGCTGAAGACAAAATGGACACTTTAAGTTTATATGATCTAGAAGGAATCAGTTTGAAATATTCTTTATCGTCGATTGACTTAACGGGAATTGTACGTCGCGAAAGTAGCTGTATTTTCAAAAATGGTTTTGACGTTCACATAAACGGCTGAATCTCCCACACGTGAAATTGCAGATGTGTTTTCACGTCGGTGAAAGAGGCAAAGAAGGAAAGAATTTCCGTTTCTCGAGCGCCCTCGTCGAGAAAACGAGTGGGCGAGCGTAGTTGCATTTAGTAGGTCCTTTGCGTTCCTGTACGCGAGGCAATTAATTTGTAATTACCATAAGATTCGTTAATTTTGCATGTCCCGTTGCTGCGAAGTCTTCTTTAAAGGCTCGAGGATCCAGGTAGTTGGAAGAACGCCTCGAATTTCCAGTCAGCGAGGTCGTGTGCCAACACTGCAATTAAATTATGATTAAACTTCCTGCGAAAGTGTACAACGGCGAAACCGGTAAGCTATGCGTGTGGAGGGTGTTGCAAATTTAGCAGAATTCTGACGAATAATACGGTATATCGGGTAAAAGTAAAATGAGGAAAGAAATTCAGAGAAATTGGGGAGTTTTTGATGCTTTTTAATTATCGACGTGTTATACAATGTGTTTCGTTTAAATGGGATAAAAGTTATAACAAAGTGTTTCAACAACAATTTTTGTATCGATAACTTCGATTCTCCCATGAAATATTCGAACATTTTGGAGTTAATCGAAACTTTCCGCATATCTCTGAGTTATCAATGAACTTTTAATTAAGAAATCTCCGCTTTTAACGTAACGAACTTAAGCAGACTTAACTATTAAACGTATTATGTTGCATACAAAGAAACAGATTCAATTATTTAGATTCTAAAGTTCTGGGAGTCACTAAAAGTGTTACACAAGAATGGAAAGAAAGCGAAGAAAGTTCTCGATGTAATTCCAAGTTGTATTCCATTGTTACAGAATCCTATTTAAATACTGAAAAGAACACCAATAAACTATGTTAAAAAAGAAATGCTTATATAATCGATTGCCGATAATATTTGTACGTAAAATGAAAAGACCGAAAATCAGTCGCAAACGTGAAATTAAATGTCAGTACTGGAACATCGTTATTCCGGAATTTCGATTTCTCCGTTAACCGAAATATTGATCCAGGAGAGTGAATTTTGACGTTGACTTTCAGCTTTATTTAGTTACGATATTTATGTAAATTGCAAAGCCCCGGATGCGGGTGTACACGTTGCGCCCGTTTCTCTCGTAATTTTGGAAACCAGTCTCCCCGGATAGTAATAGAATTATGGTTAAAAAATGTACGGCCACATACGCCATATATTATCCGCGGGTAGCGAGCCACGTGTAGTAATTTCGTCGTTTAATTAAATCTCGACCGATATTCCAATTTTCTTGTAAAGGATCACGATGCCACCGACGCGTGGTTGATCCAAAAAGCCCGGTAATATTTAATTTTAATGGTCGCACCTACCGTGAAGCAGCTTGATATACGAGCCTGCCATTTCGATGGTGTGCATTAGAACGCATACGTGTGACATCATATCTATATATTCACGTATATGTATGTACGTAGATACGTCTGCATATTCGCCTCGGCTGAGTTCATTATTTGGAACGAAGCCAACATTCGGTCCCGTGCATGGGGCCCCATTCACCGTTCCTCGAACGTGCACTACCATTTTTCAACAATCGCTGACGATTCCTCCCCCTTTTCCATCTCTGTCTCGTACACAGGTAACGCGTATGTGCTCTCGTATATGCATATATACATACTTCGTTTCTTCTATGTACGTACGAGTATGTATAATTTCGTTCCATCCGAACGTACCGCGTATTCCTCGCTTATTTCGTTTTCCACACACGTCGAACACCCGAACCATTCCCGGCATGTGTGTTTCGCTTCTTCGACTAGACACGAAGCACGGAATTGGAAGGACAGTGCGCGCAACCTGACTCCGTTGCGCGTATCCCCGAGGAATACGGAGAAAATAAGGGAAATCCTTTCGTGTCTTTTGCTCTTTGCACGTAAGGGAGTGTATGCTCCCGGGGTACCATAAAGCATAAAAACCTTAGGAGGGCGGAGAGACGATGCGCGCTCGTAGTCCCTCGTATATCGCCTGATTCCGAGTCGTACATTTTGCAGGATAGCTCTATGAATGTATAAATATAGACGTCGCCTTTTCTTCCACTCGAACCTTGCCCGCCCACGTGAGAAGATTGTTTTACACGGTCTAACTTATCGCGCAAGGTCTGAAACGTACACGTGAATGAATTTCCACTGTGCGTATGAGTCTGCGCGTTGCGATTCCAATGACAATACGGTCAATTTTTGTCCCTTCGAGAGATGCAGTGTTATAGGGTAGATAAAATGTTTTTCCTTTTTTTTTTTAAATTTCCTTTCGTCCTTCCCATGTTTTTATGGGAGTAAGAGACAAAGAGGAGAATGGGGAGTCAATTTGAGAAAAGAATGAAGGGATAGAAGGGATAAGACACGATGGACGAAGGCGAGTGGTAAAAGCACTTCCTTCGTGGACCTATGAAAACATAGTTCTCTCTGCCGTTCTATACACGTCGCTCATGTACGTATATAGATATAGGACACCGGAGATATCCATTAGTATCGCCACACCCTATGCGTTTTCTTTAATATCTCCGAAGACAATGACGTTGACTTTATCAATATTTTCTTTATTCGTACGTCGCAGACTTCACGGTACGTGGCTCGGTTTATCGTGGAATAAATAGACTCGGTCTGCTTTATCGTACCTATAACGTCCTGTCTTTAGTGGCGAAGGAAAGCCAATCTGCGCGGATCTTTCCCTCGGTAGGCAAACAAATTTTCATAAGGTACCAATCATCGCTTAACTCGTCTTAGCCTCTCGTCTCGTCTCTGTGGCGTGGAAAGGAGAAGAGGGTATATCCGATAAACCTCTTGCAATAGCACGAAGGTAGCGACAACAAGCCGATATCTACGGATTACGGACACACTGTATATACTTTATCCCTTCTACTGTACGTACATATGTGTAATATACGTTCGCGATCTCACGTACGTACTACGCGAACCATACGTCCACGTACGTGCACATATGTATGTTTGTGTACACGTAGGCACATACAAACGTATGTACACACGTGAGTACAAGCATGAGTCGGCGCACACATTCCCGTTTCTCTTTCGTATACCGTATCTTTTAGCCAAGAGAAGGTGCCTCGAGGAGTTATGAGACGACGGCCATCTTTAGGTATCCTTCCTTCCTTTCTCGCTTCCTTCCTCCCTTTCTTAGCATCGCCTGAAGAAGCCTCAGGGCTTCCAGGAGAAAACGAGGTCGTACCACCGAGTCCTTGCACCATAACATTCTCTATCGTTGAGAGCCATACATCATCATCGTGTCCAACGAGAACCGGGCACCTCTAAGTGCCCCGAATCGACCTTCGTGCCTTGGTCCTTTTATGTTGAGCTCATCCTAGCTTTATCGTGTACCTACTCTACGACAGCTCATCCTTCGTTCTACTCGACCGCACCTTCCTTCCATGCTCACCTTCACCAGGAGGAAGGTCTCTATGGTGCTGTACTTTCTCATTCCCCGATTTTTGGTGATCCTGCAGCGATGCGTCTACCCAGAGGCTGATAAACTCACGAACCTGCTCTCTCTCTCTCCTCTTCTCTCTGGAACGTATTTCTTCGCTGTAAGCCGCGAAGGAATTTTCCGATCTATCATCGACTTAATGCTCCGATCTTACGTCTCGTTGGAACTACGAATAAGTTAGGTTACAGTGTGTGCCGGGTATACTTGTTCCGCGTTTGACGTAGTCGTACGATTTGTCTCTTCTAATATTACAAATGATCGCGTCTGCGAGGAATATTTTGAGACAGAAATTGGAACGGCGATTTACGGAAAGTAGCCGCGCTGTGACGGATTATTCTACTTACGCGCGACGGTTCTTAACTTCGAGATTTATTTAGGATCATGCAGACTGGAGGGTTGGAAATAGCTGTAGTCGGGTTATACTTAGGAACAATTGTAACAATTGCACAAAGACCTTTTCTATGAAAATCATCTCACGTACAGTTACAATCTCTAACATGTGAATTATTTTAAAAAGCAATATCTTCATCTCTTTCAAATGAAATGAAATAGCACTAACCTTCGAAGCGCTCCAAAAAATTCTGTTCAATCGCAAACATAACAAACCGCATGCAATATTTTCATGTGTTTAAAGCTGGAAACTGCCTTTCGGAGAATGACCATTTTCAAGCGAGCGTTTCAAAGGAAATCGTGTTTGATAGCTAACGGGAGGATTAGAGGGTGCGTTTATCGTTTGGCACGTCGCAGGTTGGACGCGGTGCGATCGGTTCGCAGTAATTATACGGGCCGGCGTAATTCGATTAACGTAATCTCGTCGCGGGACGGTAATTGAACGGCTAATTAGATTAATTTTAAATTTCACCAACTCGTTGGTACTCGAGTGGTCCAATTAGTAGATTATACCGGTACAGGTGCGATTACAGGCCGGCTGGTAAAGGAACGAGTCGCAAGTATACGGCTGGTAATATACATACGTATGCAGATAGAAGGAGAAACAAGAGGAAAAGCGGGGGGTGGTTGAAAAGACGTGGGGCGAGGGTTTCTCGTCTTTCAGCAGGGTACTTATCTATTACAGAGACTTCTCGTGCTAGCAGCGACGATCCTCGCGTAAGTACACGCGGCTAGATCGTCGTACATGAGAAGAAACGGGGGTGGGTCGGGGTGAATGGGGCGGTGAGGGTAGGAAAATTGAATTCTGTCGCTGCGTCTGGAGGAAAGTGCGGCGTAAGGAGGACGTGCCACTCCCGCAAGTAATTGACGCTGATTAAAATTCCATGGAGAGGAGCCACCCTCCCTTTCTCCGTAACGTACGTGTTGAACTGGAAAAGTCAACCCCCGACCTTTCGGCCATACCACCCGGAACACGATTACGTCGCCTTTATGAAACACTTCGACTCTTCCCCGTTTGAACGTATGTCGCGGTTTAGTGTCATTTTCTGCAGCTGAGGGCTGCTGACCCTTTAACGGGCTGTTTTAACGGGTTGTCACGAGCATTTTCTTTCCGGTAGTTCCTTTTTGAGAGATTTGGAGAAATTGCCGTTTGGTAGAATTTAATTAATCGCGTTCCTATTTTTCTTCTTACTGTTGGACGAGGAATTTCGAAGACTGTCGCATAGGAAGATAATAAGATTGAATCGTTCGAATGCGGAGGTCGATGGCAAGAATAGTTGGGAAATGTGCCAACTGTCGCGATAGCGCTTTTTCTGCTTTCCGTCGAAAAGTGCCAAAATAGTTGTGTAATTTCACGGTACTGTTTCCGGTAGCTTTCATTTACATATTGCAATATTCTCTGTGCATCTGTTATATTATCAGAATGAAAGATGAAATCGTCTTCTTTACAAACACTAATCAAGAAACTAAGGAAACTTAACGCAATGCCTACGATAGAATTATCACATTTTTCTCATCGAAACTTCTAACGTTGCGTTAAACCATTCGAAAGAGATTCTTCTGCAGTTCAACAGCGACATCCGAAATGAATTAATTCTCATTAATACTCACTCAAGCAAACTTTAAATTCGACCTACCGCAGGCATCAAAAGAATGACAAAACTCACGACCATCCAGCTGACACTTTAATCACCGGAAATACTTTGTTTTCGGGTATCCCCGATGAACAGAGTTAATAACGGCGCATCGTACAGTTCACGGATCGCGTATTCCGCAATTAATGTCACTTGGATAAATGCTCTCGAGTTCTCCCCGCCTCTCGGCTTCGTACAAGCGTGTTAATTAACTTCATAAAGAACTGCCCAGTTAATAATACAAGCCGGTAGTTACGAGCCGTATCTCGATTATTATACCCCCCGATCGTTCCCGCCGTCTCGCTTCGAACATCGTAAACTTTATTAACAATTATCCCTACAACGAAACAATTTGCCAGGATAATCCGGCGTGGTAGTTTTAACGCGATTTAAATTATATCAAAATACCACCACCCGAAGTCGAGTTTCCCTCCGGCATTATATTCGGCACGGGGGTGATACGATCTTACACGAGGCAATCGTGGTCTATAACAACGGGTTCGCGACAAGAGGATCAGCTGCCGATACGGTAGCCGTTAACGGTAATTGTCAGTGATATCGTGTTCCTAGTATTCTCACCGGAGGAAACAGCATGGTTTATGTCGGTGAAATACAATCCATAGGAGGTCCCGTTGACACGTAGAAACAAGGCACTATTCGATCCGCATCCCTGACAATTTAATTAACAATTCGTTACGAATTTCTTCGCCAGCCATTCGGCGGAAAGGAAGAAATCGATAAATTCCGTAATTCTGTCCGTTCGTACGAGCTGCTCCTGATGAAACCATTTGTCTGCGATCTCTTGGTTGTCTCGTATCATTTCGTCAGTCCTACCGTTCTACCATCCCCGTGTCGCCTGGGTATATGCATAGATAACAAGTGCATTATACGACATAAAATCCGGGATGCATAATGTATCCGATGTATCTGTGTCACTCAGCAGGCCCCGTAGACTTATCCGTACGTGTTCACCCATACCGTCTGCGTGTTACGTACAGGCAGAGAGCGTATACACATAACGGGGGTGTATTTACAATGGTGGTGTGTGCACGACGGGTCTCGGTAGAGTAGCATCCGCCTACTTTCCCAAGTAATGCATAGTCGCTCTTTTGCCAGTCTTACCTCGCCTTATTTTCGCGAAAGTATCGCCTACCTCTCGTCCCCTTCTTTTCAGCCGACAGATTACCTGGCTTTCCAAAGTACGTCGTACATAAAATATGACGTTCCAAAAAATATATGCTTCCTCATCCTGTCGGGTATAAGGATTTTCGGTATCAGTGCTCTCCTGTTTCCTTACAAGATTTAACGCGTTACGCGATTATCAGGAGATAAGAAGATGAGGAATTTTCGTGAGACGATGAACCTACTTACGTTGCTTGTTCTGTTTTATACTCTTGTTTCAAACGTCTCGTTGTATTTGTCCGTGTTTTTTTTTACTTTTGTTTTCGTTATTAACACTAGATTTACGGAAGCCGTCAAATTGACGGGTTCCTACTTGTTTTATAAACATTTCTCAAATTTACAGAGACGCTGTACAGTAGATGTTTCACGTGTACTTTATAATAGAATAATGAGTTAATGAATTACCATCTTTGCCGCTTGATCCTTCTTTTTCCAAAGTCCTTATTTAACACTATTCCTACCGACACTTCACGTATACCTTTTCCTATCGCAACCGGTGAATTTGTCAAAAATAATTTTTTCCCAGAAAATGAACAGTAAAAAAAGAAGTGAATATTGAAAAATGTATTATGATGTGAATGTATTATACGTATATTTGACGAAAAGTCGTGAAGTTTAAAGGCGATTCAATTACGTTGTATATAGGAAATTCTAATCGAAATTTTAAAAGCGGTCATTTGACCGGTCGTGGTAGGAATAGTGTTAATATTTAGCAATGTAACAGATTTCACGCCCGTAAATCTAGTGTTAAAGAAGAAGATCTTTCCATTTAGTCGCGCGGTCAGTGTCCTTAAGTGAATGGACATTGACGAATTTTTCATTCATAGATTTCGGAGTCGGAGAAATTGAGAAAATGGTTAACACGCTGAACCGATTGTCGGACAATGTCGGCATTGTGTTTTTTTTTGTAGAAAAATTATGGTCGGATCGACGGAATTTCTCGTCCATTGTTATAGCCGAAAGCCCGTATGGTTGCACTATTGAATCCCCGGTGGATTTTTTGTTCGTCTTTTTTTTCCGACGGTGGAACATTACACCCGGCGCACGAAAGGGAAAGAGAATGGACCGGTCGAAGAATGGGTTCTGATTCCGTCCCTGTTGGAAACGGAGGTGCTGACGATGCCATTTGTCGATCCCCCGTAACTACCGATGTGTTGGTACAACTTTGGGTACAAATTCATACGCTTGTCGGAATCGTCCGGAAAAATTCTCTTCGACGGATAATCATCGTTTTTCATTTCTTTCCGGGATGGAAGACGATTTTTCACGTTCAGAATAATCTGTAAAATCGTAATCGTTGTTCGTATGACACGTAACATTTTTAACGCTAGAACATTAACGATTAATTCGATGGGAGAAGACATACCGAGTAAATATGTTGAAAGAAAAGAATTAAAGGAAAGAAGAAGATTGATCGATTTAACTTGATTACACTCTGCAGGAGAGACGTAGGAAATTAAAGGAGAAACAACGCTAAAATTTTTAACAACGTTACAAAGAATATTAGGAAGCAATCGTTCCGAGTATCTTAATTAAATCGTATTATTACTGAAAAATTGCCTTTACTCGATCAATCAATTTTAATTACGGCTATTCGTTTTTATTGTCGCTTCCAATATTGGCAGAAGCAATTACTGTAAAAGACGTTAGGAAGTACTTTCTAAATTATCCAACCTCGCCGTTTCTATATCTGCATTCGTATAGAAAATACAAGTAAGATCTCACTGCCCGTATCGGTTTCCATTTTATCGGTTTCGCGTTATATTTTCACGGTAATAAGGATAACGCTAACAATAACATTCGAGATAAGTTTCGAGGGAGAGAAACTCTCGAAGAAAAAGTAGTTTCGCCGCGAACGTACTTGTAACTTCCGTTGGTCGTTAGTAATTGGGAAAATATTTATTCGCGGTTCGCCGTTTGTTATAATGTTTCTGTTACACGGGCATGGCGTAAAAGTATAACAAGGTAAGAGGTATAACAACCTTAATCTGTAACTGTAACATAGCTAAAGATGGATGTGTTTTTGCTCGTTATCGAGTCCCTCAATAATTGCAAAGTTTCCAAACTACGCGAAGGAGAGGGGAAAAAAAAGAAGAGAAAAGTGGAAAGAACATTTGTCGACCTCGTTGACCAATTTATGCGAGGCCTTGGCGTAACAGACGTTGTTAGAACTTTTCGAACAAAGAATCCTGGTAGCTGCTTTCGGTTGACACGAGTCTCGAGCGCTGATGTCCCCACACAATTCTTGATTTCGTATCGCTTAGACAAGAATTGCGTTTGGACAATCATAGCCTGGGACATTTCATTTCCTCGTTGTTTCTTCACGTTTCAGTTTTGTTGACTGCAATTTCCACGTGATTTCTTGGCTTCGATGTTTGCTGAAAGTAAAAGAAATACATGTGCTGTTAATTATAATCGTGGGCTATGTCGTTTATTCTTTACATCAACCTCGCTTGAGATTTTAATTTCGTTAAACGAACAATTATTTTTCATTTTTACAATCTGGTTATGCCATGTTGTGATATACATTGTTATAACGCAAAATAAGCGATACTTTCAATTGTTACAATTTCTTACAGGCCATTTTCATAATCTCCAGGATACGTATACTTACATTAAAACCACTAAGCCAGTGAGAATGACCGGTTCCCAGTTATTTCTAAAAGTTCCCCTAATTGCTAAGAGAGCCATAGAATAAATATTGCAGATCTGGATTCCTCTTATTCCAAAGTACTTATTTAGTGCATTTAAATATGATAGATTTAAATGTGGTATAATAGATTTGAATCAATCGATTTTCATTCCCTCTTTTGCCAAAGGCAGTACGGCAAATTCAACGATATTCTACTCCCTCGTTGTTTGTCGATGTTAAGGTAATATCGAGAGAGAGACAAGCTAGAGTTTTCTTACGGTATATATCGAATAAAACTCACAGTTGCTTTATTTTTTCACGATCCGCGATGCCGGAGGTTGGTAAAGTTAGAGGCACGCTTCGAAACTCGTCTCATAGGCTACCAGTACACGCGATCATCGGGATCTCCGGGGTACGTAATTACATTACTTTTTCTTACTCAATCTTGATCAATCAACCGCTATTCAGAGTAAATTAAGGGAGAAGGAAAAGTTGCGTCAAAGGACCTATCGCTATCTCCCACCTTCCTCGTTCCTCTTTCTCTCTTTTGCTTTTCTCCGCCTAGCGTCTCGACAATATCGACCGACGAATTCAATAGCATGCGTGTCGGGGCCGCTCTAAAAAAAAAGAAGTTAAAAAAAAGAGCAAGAAAGAAAGAGGCAAGATCTTTTCTGCATCTCACCCTCTAATCTCACGTCCGTAGTTTCTTCCTCTCCGGTAAATTGAAACGACGCCGTCGTCTTTCGCGAAATTCGTAGCTTCGCAATTCGAAGTACGCGACTTCCCAATAAACGGGAGGACTTACCAAAGTCGCGTCTTCGAATTAATTTCCCATTAAAAAGTTAATGCTACGGCGACCCATTTTTCAACGTTCCTACGTTCTCTCGTTCCACCTGCTCGCCTCTGGTTCTCTCTCTCTCTCTCTCTCTCTCTCTCTCTCTCTCTCTCTCTCTCTCTCCGTCTTCCCGTCCATGGACTTAAACGTTCTCCTTTGTATACGCGATCCGACACGATGAAAAACCTAACGAAGCGGACCATCGGAGCATGGAGAGGACAGTGAAACCACTTGATGAGGGCAATTGGTAGATGATGGAGAAGCAGGCAGGTAGAACGAGGAGAGGCAGATGGAAGAGTAGCTCGAGACAGGGTGAGAGACGACTAGTCTCGATAAATAGAGAGACGGATAGGGGTGGTCGAGTGATTAGGTTAGCTGCTTCGGATGTAACTTCGTTACTCGCCAAATGAACAGACAAAACCTAACCGCCCTTCCATCGACCCTCTATCTCTCTGTCTTTGCTTCTCTTATGCATATATCCACCTCCGGCAGCACTTTATCCCGATCAAAGATGATGCTGCAGGCTCTAGAGTCATCCGCTCAATCAATTTCGCTTCATCGTTCCTGCCCTTTCTCGATCAAGACGACGGTGATGAGAACGACGACAACGATCGCGAATACGCTCGAGAGTTACGGTATATGGAGATAGAGATCCCTGGGGATCGAAGACCCCATCCTGCGGAGCAATGATACGCATGATAAATAGTATCGTGTTTTACTCCCGTCCCCAAGAATATTTGCTTGAATTGTTTCTTTGAAAATATTATGCACGATCGATGAAAAGAGATCTGAATCGGATTTAAGGATTAGGGTGGCGTATTGTCCTGTTTGCACTGAATTTATGAGACTTACGTTACGATACCGTATTTTCGGTTGGTTCTAGAGCGCTCGGCTTTGCATATCTTTGATAAAATCAACAAAAATCGAATGTTCGAATTCTGTGTAATCCGTTAGTCTGAACTTTTTAGAATACTCTTAGAAAGTTTTATTTCGAAGTTCATAAAAATATCGGATTTGTCGTTGCGAAAGTTCCAGGAGTTGCGTTCGAGTAGATAGCCACACCCGTCTTTAAATCTCTTTTTCCCCAAATGAAATTTCCAAAATCGGTTCCAAAAATATCCGAAACACTATTGGGTTAATCGGAGTAAAATTTAACACCGCATTATCGCATAGCAAATCAATCTTCTTTATACTTTTTCGATATTCTTCAATATATTCTCCAAATTCTATATATCGTTTGTTCGAGAGTGAGTTGTAACTACGGAACGCGTTTGCGAACTTCATTTTTTAAATAATTATTGGTACAGTTTTTTAAAGTGCTACTTACTTTATTTTGGGATCGATTGCATCCCCTATCGTAGTAATGCAAGAATTCTCCTTAGATAGAAGAATAAATCCGTAGATTTCGGCGATGCAGTAAGAGATCCGAGTTTCCTTTAGCTTCGGGTCTAGTTTAGTAGGAGTTAGGGTGCGATTGTCTCGTACTTTGTGCTCGAGAAGAAGAACGCGACGGTGGTAGAGGTAGCCGAAATAGAGGAAGGCGAGGGAGAACGGAAAGAAGAGTAACGAGCACGAGAGAGAAAGATAGAAGTTTCGTGGCATCGAGAGGGTGAAAGAGGACGATAGGGTGGGTGAGGGTGCAGAGGAAAAGAGAGAAAAGACTGTCGTGGCATTGATCGGTCACGCTGCCGTTGCAAGACTTTTTTCCGGTGTCCTCGACGTCCAATAGGCCCTCTCTGAGTTTTCAAAACTAAGCGAAACGACACGAATTCCTCGTCGATGAACCCATGCGAAAAGATTCTTTGCTATATTAATTACGAATCTCTACTTCGTGTTCGGAAATTCTTGTCGCACCGTTCTCCTAGCATTTTTTGCTAAAACGGATCTCGAAAATGTGAAAAACATCGTGGAATCTAAGATTTCTACATCGTCTTGGGGAAAGGGAGGAAGCGGCCTTGCTAATCGGATCCCTCGATCCTCTAAACGCGAAGGAGGGAGCACGGAGGACACTTCCAGGCCATAGAAGCTTTCTTGATCCATCGCGACGATCTCCCATGTCCGATATCGTGGAGTACCTTGGGTGGAAGTGACGTCGTTTGCGGCCCTCCTCGAAATTCCGCTTGAACTCGTTGCGACATTCTCGGTAACGAGGGAGAGACATCTTGGAGATATAAAGGGAAGACAAGAGAGGAAACGAGGCGAGAAGAGGAGAAGAAGGAACAAAGAGAAAGGCGAGAGGGAGAGGAAGTAGAAGAAAAGAGCGTCGGATCGTTTCTGGTCGATTTTTCAGGAAGAGGGAGGAGACGTCGGCTTCTCTGTGAAACGTCGTGTAACCGGAAGTGAGAACGTTGCGGTGACTCTGGCGAGCCGCGGTATGTCGGCGTTCGTTGGCGAGAGAAGGAGAGGAAATGGTAGGACGAGAGGGAAAAAGAGTGACATTTAGAAAGGGAAGCGAAATGGTCGACGGAGCTGCCGGTGGAAAACGAAGGAGACGAGGGAATTGAAGCGTGGCTGGTGCTCCGCTCGTGGAAAGGGAAATACTTTATAATTGAAAAGCTTCGCTTAAATGGAAACGTTTCTCTCTTTACGCCCTGCCACAGTAGAAAAGTAAGAGCCCGCCTGAGTTTAATGGAAGGGGGTGGATAAACGAATTTATTAAGGCCGTGTCGCGGCTCGCCTCGGTATTCCCGTATGCCGCTTTTCTTTTGCATCTAAAAGCCCGATTAGAACGCTCTTCCTCTTATCATTCTCCATTATGACTTTACGTGACTTCTTTCTAACTCTGTCGTTTATCGAACCGTCGAGTGTTTTGGTAGAAAAAATGACAATAACAAACGATCACTCTTAAATAACCGCAGGAAGTCGATCGTTCAGTTTATTTGTATTATTCGTCCATTACTTTTATCGATGGCAGTTTAACTTGGAGTTTTCATCGGAGACCTGTAATTTCTCTAACGTACTTTCTTACAGTCATCAAGCCACGATTCATCATCGTTCTTTCTCGCTGCTCGTTCCTTTCTTTCTCACTGTCGTGCTCCCCGTTTCTTTCCAACGTCCTTAAAAACGTTACCCCTTAATTTCTTAATGCCTCCGGTTACATGATCGCCCTCAATTTTTCCTGGCTGCTCGAAAGAGAGAATACTTAACGAGCCGTGTGGAAAATCGTCGAAAGGACCATGTCGATGGTTCGGCATTTGTCGATAGGTAACATCGAGTGGAAGGCTCGTGAAAAACAAATCTCTCACAGGAGATCGAGAAACGTCTCGAGAACGGTAGAAGCGAATTTTTACGACGGAATTTCGACGGGTCGTTCGGCACGCGGTGTTTTCAAGTCTCGGAATTGAAAAACGTAGGCGCAGCTCGTGCCAGCTTGGCTCCGACTTACCTTATGCGCGGCCAAACTGTTGACCCCGTAAATTGTGCGTTATTGCTTTTACGGGTCGAAAGAATCGAATGGGCCTGCAACGATCGGAGGAAAGGGTACGCTCTAATACCCACGACGATAAAAATCCTCTCACTGTGTATGTGAAACACATTCCGTATGCTGAGATTCGATTGCAACTAACGTTTTATCTCCCTGCATTGGAATCGCTGGGGGATGTCGTTGTTTAAGCATTTGTCTCGATCATTGCAATCCAATTCCGTTCCTTTTGGTTATTTTAACACTAATCTTACCATAAACGGTGGAATGAAAATATATCATTCTTTGTATCATTAAGTAAAGACTGCTTTTTGCGCTGCTTCCAATATTAAATTGGCAATCACTTGTGGTTTATTCAGAAAAATAGTACTCTTACTTCATAACCAGCCAAATGACAAGCTACTGTGAGAACAGGTATACATAAAGTGTCTGTACGGTTAGTTTTGAGGTGTTAACACTAGAACTACGGGCGTTAAATTTAGGATATTTCGATATATTAAATAAGAACTTTGAAAAAAGAGGAATCCAAGAGGCGGAAAAGACGATCGATTCGGCGATTTATGTTTTTTGAGATGGACGTAAAATATTTATTCTATGACTTTCATATGAACATGGAGAAATTTTGGAAAAAATTGTGTACCAGTCATTTTGACTGGTTTGGTAGTTCTAGTGTTAAACGAGAATGAAATTTACTTTTGACCATCGTCTATTTGACCAATTTCTTCCGGGTGTGAAATGAATGTTATTCAATCAATCGTCTCTGTTAAATGATTCAATCTTCAATTTTTTTCATTTATGAAGCGCGATATTTACAATAGTAAATTCGATACCGTGCAGAAATTAAAACAATAATAATTTGTCTGTGGAAACTTACAAAATCGAATAACTATGGCGGCCAATGCACACCTTCAAATTTCTTGCACACCGTAGAAAATGCTCTTTGCAACCGATCACTTTAAAAATTATTATTTTCTAAAATTATCTTAATAAGCACACTATTCCAATTCGTGGGATCCCCATGAACTCTAAACCCCATGGCATCGGTGGAAACATTATCATTGCTCAGGGACAATTACACTTGGAACGACGAAGCCGGAATCGTGGTAGAGTTAAACAACTCGAGCAGCTGTGCGCATAAACCGTATCTCATTATCGTAGAGCCGCTCGTACGCGTAAGTAAACTACGGGCCGAACATCGAGCGAAATTCCTTGATGCAGGGTTCATTAGCGAATATCAATCGAGAATGGATATTTACGCGCGAAAGGGCAGAAGCCGAAGATACACGGCGTGTCTGCCGGACGGTACGTCATGGGGTGCAGAGAGCGAACCTGGTGATTTGTGTGACAGATCGGGGCCAGCGAGACTCGTATCCGCCGCACCGTCAATATATTTCGTTTCCTATCCCACTGAGTCTGCCAACTGTTTCCCAATAACGGTCAACCACCCATGTATTATATCTATGTGGATCTATGTGCATGTAACTGTACATATTTGCAACGAGAGATGTGCAATTTCGAGCCCGACGAAGATAATTTTTTGCGAAGAAACGAGTAGAGAAGTTCACGGCGGTTATAGATTTAGAGGGGCGGACTTTCAGTTACTGGGTTTGTATTCACATTCTTATTCTTCTGAAGGATTTTTCGGAAATTATTTCTTCATATGCCGTAGCTTCGCTGGTTGGGATCTATTTAGAATTGTAGGTTGCTAGGCGAAATAATTGTAGAAGTTAAAAGGCAGAACAGAAATAATAATTTAATAGGGGCTATGGTGATTATAAAGTTGGGAATTCAGACTTCCAATTAGTGGGTCCGAGTTGAAGTTCTTGTCTTTCTGCGAGATTTTTCGTAATTATTGTGGGTCGAGTTCGAGTTTACACGATGAAGGGGAGGATATGGTGAAAATTGTATCCTAGTAACCTAGTAGATTTACCTAGTAAAGTCTATCAAGGAACGTGGTGTCCCGTACGAAGAATTTTCAATCGCATATTTATGACTTACTTTCTCGCGAAGAACGATCGGCATTCTACTTTTGTCCCAGGAATTACGGAGCAGCATGTATATTCGTATGTACATAGATGCGCATATTCCAGCGAATGTATGCGGACAGATGCGCATGAATAAATGTACCTATGACCCCAGGCGATTGTCGCTCTCTATCGTGTGGTAACTCGAAGCAAAAGCTTTCGTACCTTAGAAATTCAACCCTCGGGGACGTAGGTTACGTTTCGATCAAATTTTCAAGCAACCCAGGTTTATACAGCTGCAACAGGTTGAAACAGTTGCAAATACGATAAAATCCTCTCCAGACATTAAAGTCGAGGAAGCGGAAGAAACGGAAGTTAAAGGAATCTTCTCTGACCCAATACCAGATGGCATGTCTCTTCCAACTAATTGCTTCTCGTCAATAATCATTCGCGTTACTTACTATCGTCCCCGGCTGCGGTATTATTGCATCTTGCACCTGTGACTGCATCTCAATGATTATACCGGAGAAGTTTAAAAGGTCTGTGTTAAAGTTCCATCACCGTTCTCCAAGATCCTTCGTCACACTCGCGTTCGTTGGCTCGTCGGTTCGGTAACTTAATTTGTTCCGTTACATTTGCACGTTTCGCGATAAACGTTGCACCCGTCAAACTATGGACCTTACCCCGTCGAGCGGGCGGTATCAATTAAGACGAGATTCGTTTGCAAGAAACGAAGCAATTTGCAAAGCGTAGGAGCGTGATCGGTCACGAGGCGGAAGAGGAAATCGAGGAAACGAGAGTCAAGACCTTCGTGACGGCGTTGCTGCCGGAGGATGGAGGACTTGGTCTAAGAGACTTCATTTAGTATTTTCACGGAAATCCTGGAACCTCGGGGCCGAGCGTTACCATTGCCGCACCGTTGTCGACAATAAGCAATTACGTTCCGCTTGTTGCCGTAGCATTATTCACTCTCTCAAAGTTTTTGAAATCTCTCGCTCGGTTCTTCTTAATTTACCCCGCGAAATCCATTTGCATCGAGTACGCGTGTATACCTCTTCCCGTTTCCATGCCAATTATTCCGCGCTGTTTGCCTGCTAAAATTGCGAATGTTTTTCCGCTGATTCGAGTGCCCCTCTCGGTATACTCGAGATGAAAATCACGGTTCGTGTAGAATAATTTAACATATTTCCTCGGAGCGCATGCGTACGATCGTTGTTAAAGGGGTTTTATCCCTTATTTCGGCATGGGCATCGGTGCTTTTTCCATCGACGTATCGACTGCATTATTGAGAGTAGGAATGCAATCACCTGTAATTTCTCACACTACTCTTTGGTCTCAGCGGAGGGAATTCGATCGATATGGGCAATGTGTTTACGGCACCCTGCCGTGTCCGATGCACCCGATGCGATTCTCGTTAAACTCGTATGTCCCTACCGGCAGGTCCGTGGGTTGTGCATACGAACCTGCCGGACTCAGGCATGGCGCTGCTATGTTTCATGCTCGTAATCCCACAAATTCACATTAGCGCATGCGACACTGGGATTCTAAAACGACTGATTTATTTTCCTACCCCTAATAAACTCATCGCTTCCCTGTCATCTCTCAACGAAATATCATCGTCTCCGGTGTGGATTTTTTTTGAATAATGTTTCGACTAATTTCTATCCTTTATAATTTACGAGTGTGACGGCTGGTAGGAATTTTCGCCATTGGTTGTCTCTCGTTCGGAACCGAATCGTGTGTTGGAAACTGAGCTGTGGGGATTGTGAACGTACCCTCGTTTGTTGTATGAATTCTGAGCGTTATATAAAGTAGTTGAATCATTGTTTTATACAATATTACATATTCTATCGAGAGGAGAGAAGTATAATTGTCCTGGAATTTGAATCAAGTATTGGGAATTGAACATCGCAGGCTAAAACTTCGAATTCGAACGGCTCGGAGTTGCGGCCATTGAAAACGAAATATTTGTTCATTTCGCTTGAATTGACAGCTGTTACTGCTGAGAAATGCATACGCATTTATTTTACTGTGTTTATTGCACTATAGTTCGCGCTGTGGCACGTGTGAAACCGAAAGTTTGGCAAACCCATATATGCGTTGGGATTTCACGCCAATAGTTTTCACCGAATACACATATGCATCAATGACACGTGAAGTTTTTTACATACTCCCATTACAAAGAAAGATAAAATCATTTCGGCAATAAATCTTCCACTGTCTTCACCGTCGATATCGTTATTCTCAATGAAAAGTCGATCACTCGACTTCGCGACGACTTTTTGTCGAAGAAAAATCAATTGCGTCTACTGCACGGCTCTGAGAAAAATAGGAAAGAGAAAGAAACGCGAGAAGTAAACCGGAGAAAGAGAGAATCACGAGGAGCGCCGGTGAATTCCACTTTTAGCAGTAGTATCGGGATGTACGTAGTCAGTCAGGGGAAGTTATATTCCGTTGTGTGTGAACGTTTTGCCCTTGTCACGACAACCGAGACAATAGATGTTGTTAACGCGTCCCGTAACTGTTTCATTGCTTGCCGACAGCGTTTGAAATTTCACGGAAACACAGGGCACATGGGTTATCCACGGTTTGTCGATAAGAGTTTTCGTTTTATCCTCATCTCTTTTCTTCGCGCTCGTGGATCTTGTTTCGGTAAAACTATCGTCTTTCGATAAATCCTTCTCTCTAGGATTCGAGAGGAAATCGGATGATTCGAGAAACTTCTTGGCCAACTGTACGTTTTCAGGTACTCAAAGTATGTAGTCTATGCAACATGTAATTGTTAGATCCAGACTTTAGGGTTGGAGTTAATTTTGTGAAATTAGAATAATCTTTGTAGAAATATTCAAATATTTATAGCCGTTAAGCAAACATTGATATGATAAATATGAAGTATAGAAGTTAGAAAATTACACTTTAGGAATCAGGGTGAGAACTTCAAACGTTAATATGACGACATTAATAGCATCTGATAGTAGAGTTTAAAAAAAATCTCTGATAATTTTAAAATACACTCGTAATCCTCCTAACTGTTCGGCACAAGTTCTATATTAATTGGTTTCGTTTGTCAGCCTGGGATAATAATCGCTCGCTCGATGCTTCTCGTGCCTCATGCAAAATTTTGCCCCCGTAATCATTCTGTAAACTCGTTTCGTGAGCGTCCAGCCGTGTATTGACCGAACGAAGCACCAGACGATATATTGCGAAAACGGTAAACGCCTCTACAAACGTACATCACCCCGATCCTTCGAAGAATCAAAGCACACCCGTCGACATAGTTCGCGAATACCGCAAATACAACGAACAGCATGCAGCATCCCTTCGATCGTGAAAGTTGCAACGCCTATGCGAAAACCCCCATCCCCTGAAAATCGCGTCTAGCTGACGCTGAAATTTGGCCGGAAATCCGCTGACCTTAATTCGTAGAGCGCACGAGAGCGAAGAATTTAATAAAGTCCGTGACACTTATTCTCCTTAACACCGGTGCCACATTGTTCGCCTGGCACTACCTGCAAAGTTTATAAATTCCCCTCTTTCCCTCTCTCCAACCTCTTCCTTTCAACAATACTCATCTATTTCCCGATAACCCCGCGTTCTTATCTTTTTCGTTCGATTGAATTTGCGATTCGTGTTCCGCGTATCAACGTATACATTCCCATACGTATACACTCACCGTTACGATTCGTGATACAATTACAACGCACGATACCCGTCCCTTCGCTTCGAAATTACGATTGGAATTGTAATTCGCTCGGAATTATGGTAATTGGAAAGGGACGCGGAAATCCCGGTTGAAGCGACGGCAAATTATTCCCCGATGATTCTTTCGAGCCAGAATCCAGAAGACTCTCTAAAAATTGCAACGCGAGGTATGTACGCGGGCGACCGGTACAAAAAGCTGAGACGACATCGCGCCGATAAATTAAGCACGCCTCGGGCTTCGTCGTTCGAATATGCGCCTCTGTGCCTGTGCTCACGTAAGCCTCCAGTCACGTGCATATGCACTTTCATGTGCATCCAACTGATGCACATTCACACGCAGTTACACCCGCACTCGTATCACCATCATCGTCCGTGTAACGTCTGTCTCCTACACATACTTCCGCTCTTGTGCTCTTCCCGTCTCCTCTCGATGACCCTTCCGTTATGGCGAAGGGTACGGGGTAGAAGGGACGAAGGGACTAGACTAGGGAAGAGGAGAGTGTATCGAGCGAATTTCTGGAAGACAAGCGGAACTGCTGTTAGAGGGAAACGGGCCGAAAAATGTCCGTGTAATAAGACGAAGCTATTTGGATAACGGCCCGAGTGTATGTTATCGCGCTCTTGCGTGAGAGTGCATTTTAATTCGATGGAAATTTTCGGCTTTCTAACGTTTAATGCTGTTCGGTGAGCATCCATTTTGTAGGATCGATTTATCTGGAATTTAAGAGAAGTTTCTGGGGTAGTTTTTTGAAGTATTCAAAGTGGAACTGCTATTAGGGGGTAACGGGCTGAAAAATGCTTGGGTAATAAGATGAAACTATTCGAATAGGGGCTCGCGTGCGTTATCAGAGTTCTGGGTGAGAGGGAATTTTATTTCGACGTAAATGTTTTTCAGAGTGTCGCTTAATGCTACACAATGGGCCATCACTTTTCACAATTGATTTGTACTTGTCGGATGTATGTTGCGATGTTGCTTTCATCGACGTTTTTTATGGAATTGCGGGATAATTGCAAGTGTCGTCATTCCTTCATGTATTTCTTTTTTTTCGGCACGAGGGGATCGATACTCCGGCGGAGTAATTAGTTTCGGAGGTAAATTGCACTTTAATGCGCCCATGATTGTAGAGTGTAAGAAGTTAGCGAAGTGTAAGGGTTTTTTGTTAGCCGAGAATATTCCATTACTGTTTAGCTCGTGCCCAAACCATTACAGTTTTGCGCTCAATGTGAAAAGTTAATTTTAATCTAGCGTGCGTTTAATTATTTGCCAGCCGAAAAAATTGAAGCTCGCGTGTCGCAATTTAATAGTCGAACAAATTCTGCCGTTCGTTAGAGGCCTCGTTTCGTTCTGTTTTTTTTATCACGAGAGGCAAACAGCGTCGCTACGAAAATGAATAATCCAAATTAAAACTACCCTTAAAGAGCATATCACCGTACCGGCAACGTTTACCAGTCATACTGGGTAGTTCTGAGCGACGATCGAAACTGGGGATTATCGTACGAGCGAATCGAACGACGATTCACCCTATGGCCATTTCATCGTCTATTATCGTCGAAGTGAACTATTGTTTACGTACGATTATGACCTCGACTCGCTCTATAATCGATAGGCGAGTATTCTCGCGTTTATCCAAGACTGCGATACCAGGTATTCCTAACTGTTCAAATTGAGCATTCGGTACAAAAGAGCGGGGAAAAAAAAATCGAATCGGTCAACGATAGCTTAAAATGCAACGTGCCCGACAAAAACGTTGGCGTTTGCATATGCAACGCGGGGCTTCATAAACACGTATGCACGTTATATCGTGGCAGTCGCTGATACCTGTTTGCTTTCAATCTGCGGGTATTGCGAATATCTCGTGGCCGCCCCGAGAACTCAATTCACCGTACTTCCGTACATCCCAGGTATACGCCAACAATTTGACACGTTGCATTTTATCCTTCAACGTTTATTGTTTGTGTATACATTGCGATGCATCGACGTGTTTCTGGTAGTTTTTCTACATCATCGTTCGACGTTCTATTTCTCTCGTGCGAGCAAGGAGACCGGAGTACGATTCCTGACCAACGAATTTTTGTTGCGTCTCGTTAATTGGGGAAGAACTTTTTTGTACAGTTTCACGGTAGAACGCACATTCGATCAATGGGCTTCCTTTTTCGTCAATTTTTCCATCGTACCGAAGTTTCGGTCATCGTAAAATCGGCACGTTATTGTCCGACCCCTCGAAAAAGTACCTCGAACGATGTATCACTTCTTCGGACGGTTTTCAGCGTTAGAGTCACACCGTTGATGTATATTCGCGATATAACTTCTACCCTCTGCAACGTTGCACGTGAAATCGGTTTGCAAATAAGGCACGGATAAAGGGCTCGCCGTGTGTGGTGTGTAGAAGCGTTTCTGGCGCCATTCGTCTTGGAGTTAAGCGGCTGGGTACTCTCATACAGTGACAGGAGTTGGGCGAGTGGGCGAGTAGGCGAGGAGAGGAGGGGGGCAAAGAGGAAAGGAGGAAAGGAAAGGGGTAGGAAGAACGGGAACTGGGTGGAAGGTCTCCCTCGTCTCTTCCAGCCATTGTCTCCACGAGTTCCGTTGTTTCGCCTAAATCACCACTGCCGGCACCGAGAGGTTCTCTTCTTCCACGAATTCAACCCTCTCTTCCATCGGGCAGCCGTACACCTACCTACCTACCTACCCCTTTGTCCTTCCTTCTCACTTCTATTACCTCTTCAGCCGGCCTCTCTCTCTCTCTCTCTCTCTCTCTCTCTCTCTCTCTCTCTCTCTCGACTTCATTTACCGTGCCAGGAACGAGGAGGGCCTTCCTAACATTTAAATACCAAAGTATCTGCCGGGCCTCGCGGCTTACGCTACTCCCTTTAATGCCGTTCCTGGGGTGTCTTACCGGAGTTCCACTCTTGTCGCGAGGGGGTGGGATTTATGCACCGCCCTTGTACCCTGCCACCGCTGTTTCTCGTTCCAGCGCCTCTTGCCACCATCTTTCTACCCCCATGGCCGCGAGACCCATATTTCGTTCCTGTCCTCCCTCTGGATACCGGATGACTTGTTCCCGCCTTGCGTCACGTGACTACGGACTTTGGTCATTTTTCTTATACAGCGGGGTCTTCTAATCTTTCCTTGATTGTGTTTTAAGGCGAGGATAAAGTTCCCTGGATTTTTCTGGATTTCTGGGATCGAGCTTGATTGCGGAGTACTCGTTTATTATCTTTCTTTCGACGGTGAACCATTTCAAATGCATAAGGAGTAATATCAAATTTTTCCATTCGAAGAATCGCACGGTGGTCCACTCCAATTTTTTTTTCTTCTGCTCGACGTAAGAGATGTTATTCGCGGTAATTTCGCCCGACGTCCAACTTTCATGGATACTCTTGCGTCCTGTTTTATTAAAGTTTCGGTTTCCCGTGGCTCGGAATATTCTTCATAAAACTTTGGGATGCAAGGTTCCTTCGGAATGTATATACAAAACGTTGCATCTCGTTGGGGTGTATCGCGTATGCATAAGGGATTTTATACCTTCCGTTGCAATAATCTTGTTTTATTTCCACTTCTACGTATATACGTATTTGCGAATGCATTAACGCAACTCGTTTCGAGGATTCTACCTTCTTCAGCCGATAATAATAACACTTCCACCGGCGGTATTTCACGCGATAATATCGAATAAAGTCTCAGAAGGGTTTCCGCGTATTCCGAAAAGATTACGAAAAGAGCGCGGTGCATTTTACGTCCGTTGGAAGACGCTTTATCCGACGATTCCATTTTACAAATGTCCCCCACGACCAACGTTTATGGAAGACGCGTTATATTCTGCCTAACAAATTTCACCGGCCATGATTATTCCGGATTAGAAAATATCTTCATTGTACGCCCGTATCCGAGTTTCGTCCGCGCTTATTGCAAGTCTGGCAGAGCCTGGTGTCATAATGTACGGCCTGCGGCACGGAACCATACGTGAATGGCGAACAAAAGCCTTCCACCAGAAACAGCTCGGACCATAGCCGCATTAGACACATTATGAACAGAAATGAACGACTGCACTTTGTTGCGCGCCAGCTCGGTAATAAAGTCACTGCCAGGCATAGAACGTTGGAAAATATTGTTTCTTTGTGCTCCAATACTTACCACGTTTTCTCAAAATAATATTCCACCCTGAACAAAGTCTCCTATTGTGCTATTAAATGCTTACCGTCTACAATTTTCATTTAATAACTTCCACCGCCATAGGTACACCTGTAATTATACCGTGTTACAAATCTCCCTATTTATTCCTCTTACATTTACATTTCCGTTTCTATCTCAGAATACCTGTTTTCCGTGGTAAACACGCACACATATATATACGAGAAGGAGGCGAGTAAAAAGAAAAACTTCGACTCGAAAACGACGGTGCACCGTTCATTGAAAGAAGCCTCTCGTTTCTACGAGGAACGGATAAAGGTGATTGTAAGACTGCCGTTTTACAGGTTCTTTGGCAATTTCGCAATTTTTACGGCGCTCTTTCCAGCCCGATCGGCCTTCGATAATACATACACCCGTTCTAGATTCTGGCGTCACGATGATGTCTATATTTTAAAGAATTCCACTGCGTATCAGAACTGTGCCGGAGATGGCATCGCCACTTATTTTCTCTCGTTGTTACGACTGGAAAGCTAGTATCTCGTATCTACGTGCGTTGTTACGTACAAGAGTGTACGAGTACGCAGCTATACGTTTGTCGGGATAGGTTGTGGAGAGAGGTAGACAGAGGGAGAGAGAAAGAGAGAGAGAGAGAGAGAGAAAGAGTGAAAAAGGGAGAAGCAGCAGCAGCAAGCAAGGTGGTACGGGGTTTGTTTTACGAGCGAGATGAGTCTACGTGATCGGACTCGGTCGAACCGCACCGTTCGGGGCCCGGTTTTCTCCTAAAACTTTTTTTTAGAGGCCATTTCGTTTCGATACCCATCGTCGCACTAGGAATTTGATTTTGGCCGAAATTTACGATCCACCGCTGGCAACGTGTCGGTTGTCTAAGATGGAGGGGGAGCCGAGAAAGAAAGATTTAAACAAATGGGTATTCGGGGGGCCGTTTAAGCGCGTTCCGGTTCGCGGCACGGCAACAACTGGATTTCCTTGATTCGGAATTTATCTATCAACCTCGGACCGTTGCCCCGCACGGTGAAAAATATCACCTACGGTGTAAAAGTCTCCTGCTATCGACGGCAGTCTTCTGAATTTCAATTATCTCGAGCCTATCTTCTTCTCGGGCGACCTTCGATCCTCGTTGGGAAAGGAGAACCGTGCTTACGGTTCGTCAATGTCGTGAATTCGATTCGAGACCCTCCGGCACCCCGTTGCCCTTATTTTTCTTCTGCAGACAGTGGAGAACCAGAGGAGAAATCCATAGCTTCCTCTCTCTCTCTCTCTCTCTTTTGCTCTCTCATCAGCAAGGTAGGAGAAAAGGATGGCGTATCTCGGTCTATCGTCCTTCACCCTGGGGAACGAGTGGGAATCGAAGGGACGAGGAGGGGAGAGGTGGTGGAGGGATGAAAGAAAATGGAAAATAATGCCAAGTCTCGCGACGTGGACCAGGAGCGCGACGAGAGAATGGAAACGACGGGAAACCGAAGAAGAGGGAAGTGATAAAGGAAGGAAAAGGCGGAAGGACGTGAAGTCACGAGCGCCAGCGTGACTTTTCAGTGGGCAGGCGAGCCATTAAAGAAGCTCGCAACAAAGCTTCGTTATAAACCTCGAGGAATATTCTCCCGTCTTCTCCTTCTTTTTCCTTGCATCATTTTCATCCTCCTACCGTTGCCGTTTCTTTCCGTCTTTCTTTCGTCCCCTCTACGTGCAATAATAATAAATGGACGAGAGTCCTTTACGACGTAGACTAACAATAAGAACTTTCCGGCGAAACTCGCGAAAAACCACGACGAAATGTCTACACATCGCGAATGACACGGTTCTCGGTGGTTTTCCGCGAATCTTACTCGTACAACGTGTAACTCGAAGTTGAAAGAGGAAGCGAAAGTATCAGAATTAATAAGAGGATTTGATCGTAGGTATAATTATCCTTGAAATTCAATTGAATTTTTTTTTCACGTTTTAAAACGCCACGGGAATGGAAATAAAAACCGAAAGGTTGTCTGCTTTTTCCTTCTGAAAACACATTACGAAGTTGCCAACGAGAAGCGGAAGTTTTTTAAAGTCACTTTATTCCGCCGAGACAAAGGTCGGGCTCCTCGGAGAATAATGGATAATCGACGAGGTCCTTGATTCTCTATTACGGCGATATAAAAGAGCAATTCGTCTGAAGGCAGACTCGAATATCGGCCTTTCTCTTATCCGGATGTCTTTCCTCGCGAGAAAAAAAACGCGGATGTACTTGTCAAGAAGGTTTTTGAAATTTAGTCTCCTTTCGTCTGGATGTATAATTAAACGCGAGGTTGTACGAAATTTTCGATATTTTTCTCATTTCTTTCCATTGCGAAATTTCTCTGTAATTGTTCTGCTGAAATATGCTCGTATAAAAGCGCTTGAAACGTTGCAGTTCGTGCTGTGCAAGTGAAAATAAATTTGAATTAAAATCGAGAGGTCTCCTCGGTAAAATTCACTTGGAACTTTAAACGCGTCAAAGACCACCAAGTTATCCATTGGAGAAATTTTGACTCAATCATCTTTCAACGTTTCTTCGCGAAAAGCACATGCCTGATTTTGCGAAATTGACATTGCCAATTCTCTCGCAAACATCCATTGTACCATCGAACAAAATTCTCGAGTTGCATACGCACGGAAGATGCACTTTGATAAACAGAAAAGCGTGTATCAAAATATCGTTGGTGAACTTCCTTCAAAACATGAGAAATAGAATTTTTCATATTTCTAGTGATAACCACTTTTAATTGCAGGCATCTATTAAGTAATATATTTTATAATACAGTAATAATAACATTTTTGACGAAATAAGAAAATAAGTATAATAACAATTCTACAACAATTTTGTTTTCCAATAGCCAATCGGTGATTTTTATAGAAATCATCGTCCTGAACACGAATAAGCCAACGGAATTTCTCCGGAAATCCACCGTTCTTACAAAAACTGATGTTTTTCGAAAACAAAGGGCGATAGACAAATTTCATTGGCGGATTCGTGTTCAGGACGGCGAACACTATAAGAATCGCCCGGTGGATATTAGACAACAAAAAAAGTTTTAAATTTGTTGGACAGTGTAATCCATCTTATAATTTTAATTTCTCAAAAAATACTGAACTGTGTTATGAAAAAGAAAAACGTGACATTCGCATCACATCTATAAATTCAGCACTTGGAAATCTATCAGTTAGATTAGGAGTCTAGTCTGTAATTAAATCAGCAACATCGTATATAAGCTTACACCGTTATAGAAGATGTCTAAGCAAAGAAATATGAAAACTAGAAATTGTCAAATGATAATAACGACGAGGAAGCGTCGATTTACCTGAGAATAATCGGCAGTCAGAGGCAACGAGCACGCGGAAGGATAAATGGGACTCCGGTGTCCTGCGACGCGGAAGATTTCCCTCAGGTTTTCAGGAATACGAGAGACGTTTGACGTACGTGCTGTGCCGAGGCTAACGTAAATGCGAGGACGAAGGTTTCGCGGATTCCCATGTGAGTTTCATGCGACTGCCTCCATGTTTCTGTGAGTCCGTCGTCCAAGATGCAACTTGATACCGGTCATTTCGACAAAAGCTGAATACTGGAGGTGCAGGTAACGGAAAGGGGACAGTCGTGAGCGAGTTACGATACGTTTGGGACGTTCTGATAATTAGTTTCATCTAGACGCGTTAGAATGCAGAATTGGAACCTCCGACGAGTCCTGACTCTTACTTATCTCGTTATTTTATGCCGTTGAAACTAGAAATTCATACTTTCAGCATCGTAAAAAAATACTAAATATAGAACTTAATGTAAGAACGACTGGTAACGATGATAGATCAACAAATTGAGGGTTGCTGTCGGTATAGAGTTAAAGGGTTGGATTCAATTAGAGGATCCGAGTTCAAAACTTCGTCGCTTCTAGGTGTTTCCTAAATTATCAGTTCGCTTATCATGACCACGGTGATTCGGAGAATCCACCTAAAACCAAAGATTCTAGGTGAAATGTCCATAGAAACAAAGAGGAACAAGATGAATCAAATCACGATTGATGATCATTTTGACACCACGAGCGATAAACGAATCATTTCGGCAAACCACAGAAATTGAGGGTATCGCTCACCGTCAAGCCAGTTCCTCGATTCTTGTTTTTCACTTTTCTCTGTCATCGTTAGAAAGGCAAGCGGTCCAAGAGCAAGTCATCTCGCGCGAACTCCTCTCAATTTACGGCTCTCCAGGGACAGATTTCCGCTTTAAAACAATATCTCGGAGGCCTGTTGCGAAACTGGATGTCGAGGATAGGGAGAAAGATCATGCGTTATTTTTCCAATATGCAGGAAAACGAGGATGGTGTGAGGGGGCTGCGGCTAGATGACTACGAGGGTGGCTTTCAGGCTATGATACCTTGGCTGCCCCCAGGGACGTGTAAACATTGGAGGCACTCGACGCCCTGTCAATCGGCAACAGTGCGACTTTGAGCCCTCCGACCCTTCGTATTTCTTCTTTTTTTCCCCCCTTTCTTCTTTGGTCTCCACATCGCATCAAAGAGACCTCTCGTGCCCTTCTTAGATATCAGGCTCGAATTTCACGGACAATGGACTCGCTTCCCTGTTTCCCGATGTTCTCGAATTCGAGGGAAATCGGAAGTTTTAGGGCGAGCCAAGAAAGTGAGGTAAACAAGCTCGCGTTACGCATTTCAGTGGTCGTAAAAGCTTTCGAGGTTTTGGCGGATTGGGTAAATCTAATATGGAGTCGGGGAAATCGGCGAACTTTAACCCCTTGCCTCGCAGATTCTTTTGCCCTTCTTTTTAGCCTTGTAATTGGGTACTTTAATGAAACTTAATGGAGCGCCTAAGTTAATTTGCGCGTAATTGAAGAGTATGATCCAATTTAGGATTCGGTCCGAATTAGGGAAGATTATGTCAGTTATAATTGCAATTTATGGGCCATGAGATGTTGCGAGGAGATTTCTCCATAACAAAGATGACAAAAACTGCTGTGCTACTTCAATTTGATTGTAAATTTACCGTAGGAGAATCTATTCACCTTGCCGAGGTTATTCGCGCCTCGAGGGTGACTCGAAACTTCATGGGGTTGATAAAAACTTACGCGCTCTCGACGTTCGTCACAGAATCGAGGGGTTTTGTTCATCGCCGATGTTTTCGGCACCGCCGACCAACGGGAATTTAAAAGCCTGTTTTTCTCGCTGCATTTCATCGGCTCTAATAGTTGCCCGTTTCGTTATGCGCTCGCTATTCATGCATTTTCGTTAACGCGTATAATGAAAAGTTATTTCGAAGCGTTACGCACGACATGACATATTTTTTGATCATAGATTACCGAGAGCACCGGTATATTGAATTTCCCTGATAAAAAAAAAAATCCCATTCGCGTGCAAAACAATACGAGATGAAGCCACACGCCGACTCTCTCTTTCAGATCGATGTCGATACACTAGCGAAAATATTTGAATTGCAGATGTATGCGGTAAAATTGGTATTTGTACCAAAATTTAACTTTCCTCCGTGAATACGTGGCTGCGCACTCGTGTATGCAAATAATGAAACGGAATACGCGATCGCGGAAATGATATTCCTATTCAAAGGCGCACTTTTGAAACAGCTTTAATGGCCGACTATTCCCCAATCCCGTATAATCAACGTGTGCTCGCGGCCGGGGCTTTCGAGATTTTCTTTTCGTTATGAGTTTTCGGCCCGGCACGTCCCTTTATCGCTTTAAAGAGAGAAAAAAGAACCAAGAAAAGGAACGTCCGTACGCTATGGAGAAATTTTTTACGCCACGATAACCACCACCATCGCCGCCATTCTGCTCCTCTTCTTCTTCTTCCTCCCCTTCCACTCCCTCGCTCAACCACCCCCCTTTTTTTTCTTGATTTAATCCAGACTAATGCAATTCTTCATTCTTCTGGTTAAAGGCACCTCTTTTACCCGCTTTGAGCGGGTACTCGACGAAACTCGCCCCTCGAGATTACGAACGAGCCGCGCGAAAAAAAAAGAGGAGCCGCGAAAGGGAGATCGGAGCAATCAACGTTTTACAATTTGCCAGCCGTCGAGTAATAAATTAAGCGAATTTTATTCGCGCCCGTATAACCGCGTTAAATATTTATATTTGCGGCCGATTGCGAATAGCGACGGGGTGCCACCCTCCACGCCCGGCCATCTGCCAGAGTGCGTGTTAAATGCCTCGTCACACCCGTCTATCTATGCGACCGTATATACCACCCCCGCTCCTCTGGCCGTCCATGAAATTCGGGTACGAGCCGATGTCGGCACAGCACGCCAAAATAATGGACGATAGATGGGAAACGCTGTTCCTCGATATCCTTCCATCGTAAGGTGTTCTGGGTATTTTATAATAGAGAGGAAAAAAGGTTTTTACTCTACAGCTTAGGGTGGAATCTTAGGTATACGTTTCATACGTTTGGGCTTTTTTAACACGTTGAATGCCATGGGGGTCACCCGTGACCGAAGCTATTGAATTCAATGAAAATTCATATGACTTTTAAATTGTAATATTTACAAATTTGTTAATTCAAGCAATATTTACGCGATGGTCTCAAAAAGGTAAAGTCCTGATGTCTACATATCTCTTTGTGCCTTTAAAGTTTCTGCTTTGTAGAGATGCGGTTTTAATAGAAAAAGTTTGACTTCAGTAGAAATGAAGAAACTAGCGAAATATCGGTGGCATTCAACGTGTTAATAATGTTCCACAGGGATACGACATTTCAGTGTATTTCGAAAGGACAACTGTTTCTGAGATATAAACATTTTTGTTTGTTATTATCATAATTGACTTACTACTGAAGTTGGTGAAGTTTTTGAAACAGCATGTGAGAGGGAGCCATACATAAAATGCCATTAAATGGCGAATAATACGCTGACATATTCACGATATTTTTCAACTGTGCAATATCTACAATCGCCGATCCACAACTGACTGATTCTCGATGAAATCTACTGTCGGCACTTGAATAAGAACATTCAGAACGCGGTTGATAAACACTAAAGTAAACATCGCATGCGATGGAAGCAAGTAAGTCAATCATGATACTAGCAGACAAAAATGTTTATATCTCAGAAACGGTTGACCTTTCGACCTACGTTTACTAAAGCTTTTTTACTCGGTACAGTGTATCTTATATCCCATATAAATATTGAATGTTTTTTTTGAACACCCTGTACAATCTTTTATCGATACATTCGTAGAGTTTAACAAATCAACGAGAAAAGTATACCCCTGGTATAACTACATTCCAAACCCTTGCTTCCCGGCAAGTTCGCAGGAAAATGCGTTTAATAGTTCCCAGAGAAACGGAGGTACTTCGTGGTGCCTCGTAACTCCATGAATTTATGCATGAAAAACTATTTGTGCACAAATGTACGTGGGGCGTATCATCGAGATCGATTGATGCGGCGGCTTGTGTGACGGCAATGGGACGAGTCGGTCGGAGGGAAACGGGAAACGGGAAACGGGAAACGTCCAGGGATGGGTCTGCATGGGGGTGGTAGGTGGTTCCCGGCCTGACAGGGGGTTCATTCTGTATTTTATGGCGGATACCCCCTGCCGTGGGATGGTACTAGCTGGGTATACCCATTGGCGATAAGGTGATAAGCTCAAATGTATTGGCCACCATCAAATCGTACGCTTTACTGCTATGGCCAACCCCATAAACGCCGCTCACCCTTTCTATAGATCGTTACGTATTTCAAGTAATATTTCAGGAGCATTCGACATTTTAAAATTACACTTATTAATGACTTACGATATCACCCGTGGGAAATGATGAATAAAAGAGATGTCGAGATATTAAAATCACTTAGGAACTTAGTCGTTTTACAGATTCGATATCGCGCGACATGGAATATCACGAGATTCTAAGTGATCTTCTCGTTAGTGGTTATCAAATGAAAGATATGTATATTTTTTAAACGATGAATCGTGTCGAGTAAAGCGAAATTTGAAGATTACAAATAAATTATATGTTTAATTCTCTTCATCGGAGAGGAGGGAGAGGGAAAGAAAGATCAAACGCATGAAGATACGCAGAGGTTACGATGAAGCAGAGTATGCGGAAAAGAAGAAAGGAACAAAGATGAAAATGGAGTAAGAAATAGAGGCGATGTCTGGTCCTCTTTGAGAGGCACGAGGTGCCTCAAGAGCCAATAATAAGTAAGCCGGGCGCTCGTTAGGGGTTGGTTAAAAATACGAAGGAGCGGCTCTTTTTTTCCTTACTTTTAGGGTCCTTCTGCCAGGGGAGAACTCGAGAAGGGTTGGCAGGGAGCCGCGAAAAATAATGGCTCGCCGTAATCGGTGGTTCCTTTTTACCATGGTTAGACTCGAGGAGCTCGCACCTAGAGACAAACTCCTTCCTCCTAGACGGTATACTCCTCTCTCAAATACCATCTCAGACTCATTTCAGAAGAATGTAATCAAAGCTTTGAAAAATTGACGATCAAAAGCTTGGAAGTATCTGTATTTAAATCCGTTTTTAGTGTAAAATGTATTAGCTGTCTGAAAGGTACGAATTATCGGAATGACGTAACGCGATTGACTCTTGACTTCCGTTAGATTCCGCTATAAATACTCTTATTTTGGAAAAAAAACAATCTATATCGTAGATCAGTCAATTGCTGAAGAATGCATAAAAATGTAATTTTACCTTCGCGAAGATTACATTACAGATACTTCCGAGATATAATAAATTTCAAATGTAGACTAAACGACAGCAATAAAAATATTTCCCGCGAACAACTACGTCGACTCCACACCCCTCGGTATTTCGTAGCTTCACGGTTCAAACAACTTTGTCATTCACTCTCGCGTACTCTCCCCTCGCTTGTCCAAAATTATTCCCCTGCCACGTGTAGTCTTATGGGAAAGTTTCCTTCCATTCGCACACACTTCACGCTCGTGTAGTCTATCTCATTGAAAGTGTCGTATAATTTATACATCCGCCCAACAAACCACTTTTAACGTGACGAAGCCATCGTGGAATATGCTGACGCTGTTCGTTCTTTTATAAACGAATTAAAATTTAACCGAGCAAGGTGCAATCTTCGTTCAATTTCAATCTTATCTCACATAATTCATATATATTTTATGAAACGATCTTGAGGTATCGTTTCACGGTGGTTTTCGTTGAAATTATTACATTATCGTTAAGTACCTTCGTTTAAACGAGCACCGTCATTCATAATCGATGAGGGATTAGGTTTTATTAGAAACGAGGTCTTATTCGCTCGACAGTACGATTGATTAGGCATTATCCTGTCATTCCTTTAATCTTCTCGTTAGGGGCAGAAGCACGCCCTTTCTCATCCTGTGTTTGTGAAGTTGGCGCTGGAAATACGAGGGATGGTAGTGGTATCTTGGCGGTGACTTAAAGTGGTCGTAATTAAAGATGGCCGTTCGGCAAGGGGACCGTATTCCAAGAGATCAAGGAGAACCGAGGATGGATTAAAGAGACGATATCAAATGCGAACACGTAAACCTACACTCGAGCGTTTTATCATTCCGTCGTGTTTCTTATTTTTTCTTCTCTCCTTCTTACCACGCTTTCTTCTTCTCTCTACTTTACAATTTAGGCTCCGTAGGATCGAGAGCTTTGATTCGATTACTCCTCCGGGAAAAGAGGGAGGGAAAGAACGAGGCCGAATCTGATCCTTTCGCTCGACGGCGTTGAATTACCTTCGTTAAGTGCTCGCACAATTTTTATGCATCCGTTGTCCGTGATGGTCATTAAGATCGACTCGATATCGGGCGTCTGTAAGAGCCAACATTTAACTACCGGCCGTTAAGAGAAAATTGATTGTTAATAAAAATCCCTCTAAGACGCGATACGTTTTTTCTTTCGCCCCGGGATGATTGTTACGACCCAATGAAATTTCCGACTGCGTTACGAAAAATACCAAAGTATCCGAAGGATTGGAAGGTCGGGGCAAGAGAGGGTGAAATAAAGGGGATATAAATCGTCGGAGGGTGGTCTATACGTTTGGTTTTAGTCGGGGACGTTTACTTGCGTCGCGTCGTAAAGTATTTGTACGGTAAGTACGGAATACAGATAAATAGCGGGCAGTTTGGAAATTTTCCTTCCCCGGTGACAAAAGCCTTGTAATCGCTTCTATTCCAAATTGGATTTTTCCAGCCGGCTCTTGGCCGACGAGAAGTACCGTGTTGAGCTAAAGATTTATAAGGGAACCCCGTCCGCAATATTCGAGAACTTTCGGAACGACTTTACTTCTTAATAAGATTCAACGTTCCAAAATGAAATTCGAAGCTGGCTGTACGACGAAAGTCGTTTAGTGGCAGCGCCACACTTTTGCCAACTTTCCTAGCGAAACTTTCAAAGCTTCCTGCGTTATTTTTTCTGAGAGGGACGTACAAGGGAGAGAGGGAAATATATATTTTAAAAAGGACACCACTCAAACTGATGCTCGATGCATAACGATGCCTCCTGTAACATATACTTCCTCCTTTGAACATAACTTTCTTCTGGACAGACGATAGAAACTTCTGTCCGTCCTTTCGTTCTTTTTTCTTCGTCATTATAGCACTTTGCGACGCACTGGAAGCACATTCGTCGCGCGGGAAGAATCTTCTATGGGAGTTCCGTTGAAATTTTATGCTCTACCCATCCGCCCGCTGAAAATAACGACACCGGAATATTTTCGTTGGAGTTTCATCGTCCCTGTGCTGTATTCCAACGTTTCTTCCAGGATCGATTTTATTTTATGAGCTACCCGTGAATGAAACCCGCCACCTTGGAATTCTGTACGGCACTGATAAGTATTTACTACCACCGAGTCTCACCTCGAGGACGTTTCTTCCTCTCTCGTCGGCTGTCTCGCACTTAGATACTTTTACGTTCCACCTTTATTTGCCAAACTCCGCTTCTTCTCTCTTTCGTTTCTCTGTGTCGTTCTGTTGCTATCGTTTACCCCTTTCCTCCTTCCCTTTATTCCCACTTGGTATCTTTTCTCTTCGTCTCGTCAGCGAATGTGTCAATGTGTGCGAGAAAGTGAGAGATAGAGATATATAGAGAAAGAGCTTACTAACTATATATCCTCTATAACTTCTACGAACTGTTATCACCTCGTTGTATACTCGGTGTCCCCATTTCCGAAATCGGACGAGTATTTGCCTTAACTTTGGACAGACGCTTTCGGCATGATTCTGGAACGTGAAATTGACTTCTACGCGCGGCAAAATTATTATCGACGGACCCCGATTCACCTGCTGCACAAGGAATGCCACAACAATTCCAATAATGTCCAAAGTTTCTTCCTACCGACTTGGAATTTCCACTTCCACCTTCCTTAACAAATTCTACCGAATTTCCGATTGAGGCATTACGCGATGATCGAGCTTGGCGAATGTTTCGGCACAGTTGTCTCGTTTCTTGGCTGCCGATGGGTCGAATAATACGTGCATTACTTTTGTTTCTCAGGAATTGTGAATATTAGATCACGTTGGGTAGACAATTGAATGGAACAACTGGATATTTATTATGCTGTTGCGAGAATAAGAGAATGAAATATCAGCGAAAGCGAATTATTTGGGAGGAAAAATTCCACTCAGGAATTTCTATTAACAAAGACGTGACTTCACGGTAAATTGGATAGCTCATCGGATTTTAGAAAATACGAAATTGAAGTCCTCGACTACAGAAAACCTCTCTTTCTCACATTGTGCTTTTGTATAGTCTAAAAAAGAAATTTTAATTTTTCACATCCATAAAAAATTTCAATTTTCCAAAGGAGAAAATTTTACTTAAGAACTGAGTCAAAACGTTCCTTCAACGGTGATAAACTGTTAAATCTCAAAAAGAACTCCCGCGAGAAATTTCAGTTATGCAAACCTTGCCACCTTTCGAGAAAAATTCTAAAAATTTCCTTCGCCGTCCAAAGAATTTTCCGCAAAACTTCGAAGTCTTTCAAACTTCCCCGTTGAACACACATACACGCATGCGCACCTCCTGAAAACACGAAGTTCCGTCATTTTTCTCGCGCGGAACATAAATTCCGTTAAAGTATTTTCGTCGCCGATCGTCCGTAAGGCACGGTCATCGAACCGGCCTCTGAAAATAAAGTATCAAGAGTGACGTTTCAGGGTGAATTGACCGGATCGGAGTTATCGAGGTTGTACAATACAGAAGGAAAATGAATGGAAGGAAGGAAACAAGGAAGGTCAGCGTGAGGAAGCCAGGGATAAAGAGTGGGAAGTAGAATCGAATGATTCTGGTTCACTGATCAATTTCATACGCTTGGACCTTCTCCGTTGGGTTATCCATCACGTGGCATTTGACCCTTCGTTTCTTCGATTTTTCCGAACCTCCCGACGCACTTTTTTCCCCCCATTTCCAGCGGCAGCTCCTTTAACCCCTTTTTCGTGTCGTGTCGTTTCTCCACCCTCTGCTGGCTCTTAATATCTCAAGGGGAAATGCCTGTGAAGCCCCGTATCTCTTTTCTCCCTTTCTCTGTCTCTTTTTCTCTCTCTCTCCTGTCTCTTCCTGTGTCATTTCATCGAAGAAACTCTTGCAAATTGGTTTGCGTAACGAAGTGCTGATCCCACGTAAACGACGCCGTGCTTTGTCCTCGTGGTATTTTTTTCCCTTCTTATATAGCACCGTCATCGAACCTTCAGCGTCATTAGCGCCCTGTGTATTAGATCGTCGAGGGAATGCGATTTTTCGTGTTTCGTGTGGTGCTTCGATGCAGTCGGTTAATCCTTTTTAGTTTGGAGGGAAAACAGTCGCCTTGTCTCTCGTGCGTTTGTAGTTTTTCGCATTCGACTTGTTCGGTTAAAAAGCACCGGCGGAAAGCAGGGTTGGTGAAAGAGGCTTTGCGCAGAGCCGACGTATTAAATGGAATTAAACGATTTAAAGTCCCGTTATCTTCGCGCTTTTTTGTCCCACGGTTAAATGGAAAGGAGAAGTTTTATTTTTTGTTTAGATTACTCCCTGCCGAAATTAACCGTCGTTTCGATGGTAATTGAAGGAGGTAGAGGAGACGCAGATGTCGGACGAAACGATTCGTAAACCAGAGCGTGTATGTCTTTTCGGGATTAAACCGTTAGATTCAGCCGAAGTTTGGAGAGGAGATTAAACTTACCCCGAACTTCCGCTACTCTCCTGCAGCACTCAACGTCTTGGAAATTGAAGCGCGCATCGGCTTCTGAAATTAAAAAAGGTTCAATATTACTGTCATCGTATAGTCTCCCTTCGATCGAACGTTCGAGAATAAGAATTTCATTTTTACATTACATCCATGATTTCACGCAGACTATAAAGAAACATGGATACGCGCTTGCCGCGAGAACTGCAGAGGGGTTAGAATCTAGCTACAGAGATTCATCCCTCGGGACGGAGTTGCAAACTTCCGCCACTTTTGCCACCGGTATAATTCCCCGTGTACGTGGTGTTTCCCGAAAATTTCTGACACTTTGAACACAGCATTTATCCCATAACAATTGCGATTGTTTTAAACAAGAATTTTTACCTATTCTTAGTAAAAATATATTAGTTGCAATGCTCCTTAACCCTTTGCAGTCCTATGTCGAGCTATACTCGACATAACTTTTCACTTCATTTTATTTTCTAACAATTTAATATCTACTTTGAAATTCATAATGATTTTGTAATATCACCGAAATATCCGTCAGTACCTATAGTTATTGCTACCTTTAAAAAAAATTAATAACCAACGAAAGAAAATGTCGTGCAATTAATTTGATTTAGCTCGCCACAAACTTGAAAAAATAATTCGGACCGCAAAGGGTTAATATAATCTGTTTCTGCGAGGATCAAACTTTCTTCTTCAGTCATCTCGCGGTCCTATCGAAAATCAGATGGTAGAAGTATTCTCAGGAAAACTGAATAAAGTCCTCTTACTTTCTGTCACCGAAGTAATTTTTCTGACGTAATTGTATCTTCATTAAACATAGTACAGTTGCAACATCCGTGTTAAGCATACACGTTCGTCCACCCTCCAAGAAATGAAACTCAATATCATCATCTCTCTGTAACGCTAAAACCCGATAAAAGTACGAACGACTTTGACACAAAGCGAAAGATTTTTCCCCAGATTTTCTCGCAAAAATGTCCTCTAGAGAGCCGACGATATTGGTCTACGAATGTGTCGCATACGATAGCGCTTGTTAAAGTCGTTACAGGATGGGTCCGTTTTTCGAGAGTGGGTTTACGCTTCGTAGGGTCTTTTCGCGTTAACAAGAGGAGACTGTGTCCTCCTGCTCGTATCTCAAGTCTTCCCGCAAGCGCGAGATCATTGTTTCCGCGGTTTCGCCGCTTCTGATTTACGTTTCGTCGTATTGCGCCTGGTTTCTGCGTTGTACGCGGGCCACGATAATTGCAAGGGTGCACAGAACCACAAACACAAACGAGCCGGCCATGATCAACGTGAAAAGTCTTGAAACATGTGTCGCGCTCCAACGAGACAATGAACGCGCGCGTAGAGGAACTCTGGTTTGCGAGAGAACCTCCAAGGACACGGCACACTAGGGAAAGAGAGAAAGAGATAGAGATACAGAAAGAGAGAGAGAGAGAAGAAATTCGTCCGGAAATCCCGCAGTTTCGCAAGTTTTAGCGGGAGAATGAAAAATGAAAAATCTCGCTGGAAATAACGGGCCGCGACGCCGTGACGTAACGCGTCCTCGTTACGGCGACGTTTAATCCCCATCCCTTATGGTTAAAATATACGGGTATTAAAGACAATTGGTGTTGGTCGCTGTGATACCGAGGGAATGAAAAGCCGGGGGAGAAATGTGTTTTATTAAAAACGATACGTGGCAGGTGTAATTTTGCCGTTTCGTTGAATCGTCTGTGCAATTTGTAGTCGCAGCTTTGTTACGGAATTAATGGCTTCGATGGGGATGCTAGGAATTTTGCGAGGGCGAGAGAGAAATTCTCTGTTAAAAATTTCGTGCACTGTGAGAAAGATACCGAAGAAGTTTTGTGCGATGTCAATTGTCGGTGGCAGGTAGCTCGGTGAAAAAAAAAGAAGGAAAGAAAGGAAACGGCAGAAGCAGCGCGGTGAGATCTCTGGCAATTTGTCTTATCCTCTTTCTCACCCTTTCTCTCTTCGTTTCTTTCTCTTTCTCTTGCTGCCACTCCATTCTCTCCCTTTCTCTCTTCCACTCTCTATCTCTATCCCTATCTCTCTCTGCTTTAACAGAGGGTAGTGCCTATCGATCCAGCAGGTCCTTCGAAGGGTGTGGTTGTGTTGCTCGGCGTCGCGACGCCTCTACCCCCCGTCGTGCTACCCTCTGCATTCTCTGTCGGTCTTGCTCTTGTCTCTTCAGTCAGTCAGATCGAAGCGCGATCGGCACGTGGCTTCCATTCGCGAGGATGCTTTAACCTCCAAATGTCCATGTTGCTTCGCATTACGTTATTGTCACGATGATCGAACGTTTTCGCGGAATCTTTCCATCGCCCTTGTCGATTATTTTATTTCTAAGAAATGCCGGAATTCGATGCGCGTATAACGGAGAGGGAGGTTTTACGGCGAGGGAAAGGTTTTCGCGATGAAAATGTCGTTGTTCTCCCTTCGAAAATTAAGATTGTGCTAAAGTGACAGAAAAATGACAAGTAACATAAAGAATTTTTTGCAATATTGTTACTAGAACTGGAAGCTTTTTCGAAAAAGAGATTGCAGCATAGAACCATTCAATAGCACGATTTAAATTGAATACTTTCATCGTTATCTTCGAAGATTTCTTATCCTGCGATGTAAATCTCTTTATCTTTCTCTTCGATAAAATAATTGAGCAAAAAGTTCGTAAAATAAAAGTGACAATCACGGGTACTGTTACAGAACCATGAAGTACTTAATACAAGGTATCCGTTACGGTAATGGAAAATAATAATAATCTGTTGCTGGAAATTAATGACTTGTAAATGAATCTTAATATCGGTTTAAAAAGGTCCGGGGATAGTTAAGGGTAAGGTCGCGGGAGAATCTCGTCGAATGCAATTTAACAAGCGGCAGGAGATGTAATTGAAAGCCGATATCGGGGAGAATTCGATTTCAACGATTTGCGATATCTTTGATGAAAATTATTTTTCCAAGAGCTTGATTCAACTTTAACTCAATAAGAAGTATCGCCTCGACGGTAGAGAGTATACTTATTTTTAGATAAATTGCAAAACAACTCGTTATCGTTAAAAACGATCGGAACGAAAGCCGTGCCAGAATCTTCCTTTTTTTTTCAATAAGCAGAAAGGCGAATTTCGTACATCCGAGAGAAGATTGCGCAATAGGTAGGGCATAGACCCGGTGAAAGAGCCTTCGGGCATCTCTCGATATTATGCTTTCTAAGAGATGAAGCTCATTTCGGTCATAATTTTCAAGGAGGGTCGACGAGTGGTTCTTTTGATAAAAGAGAATTCGTCAAATCCGACCGAAATGAGAATGCCGTCGTCTAGATCGTTTCTTACGTCTCACGATAAAGTGAGCGATAAGGTAGTACTCCCGTCGTCATCTTAAAAAGAATAAGATTTCAAAAAAAAAAGTATAAACAAAACGAAATCATAAGTCTTCCAGTCGTTGAAAAGTAATCGCAAGACGATTCTCCTCGACGACTTACGAATTCGTTTGAATCTACCACGCGACTCGGTAGTCTGCTCCTCCCGTCTGCTCTTTATAAACGGATCTTCGACTTTTCCACCCAAAAAAGAAGAAATAAACGCGAAGGAATCTCGGCAATAACGAAGGAGTTCTCAGTCTTCCACGGCTAGGCCAGGGTCTTTCGTAATTCTCGCTCAGACAAGAGAGAAATCGCCGTCGGGGTCGTGGGGGCAGACCGAGCCATCCGAGGAAAAATTGTGTAAGAAGTCGTTATACCCGGAAGGAGGCGATTCGCAAATGCGCCTTTCCGATCGATCAGTCTGCTACCCTGGCATCGACGGAAGATTGAGATATTTATAAAGGCAATCCCTGTGGGCGTTGGAGAGAGAAGCAGACGGAGAGATGAGGCAGGAGAGATCGAGAGAGGGAAAGAGACAGAAGGTATATAAGCCCCCGTGGATGAGGATTAAGGGCGCGTTTAAGGGCTGTTTACGGTTTTGTGGACGCTCGGCTGTAAGCCTACGTATGTACGCCGTGGTGCTTTGGAATTTCGGATCGTGGTTTATGGATAGCTGGGAATTGGGATGTGGGTCCGCCAAGGGAGGAGGATAAACGTTCGTTGTTTGTGCTGCTAGATTGCGTAAGAGGGAGCGATCGCAGGACCCGCGGTACTTGCGCGGTAATGCACGAGTAAGTCATTGTAACAAGCTTTGTCTACACGCTCCGTGCAGCCGAGATTTCATACGTAATGGGATTTTCGTTACGCGTTAATTCGATGGAAGTATACATGGCTTAATTGACCCTGAAATCGTACGTATCGAAGATGAATTTAATTATTAATTCGGTATCAATTGTGCGGATACCGGGATCATCATGGTTCCCTTCTACCCCTTTCGATTTGTGCCGATTACGATGAACGTCGACGAGGAATATTCCATGGGAATTTTAGATAAATTTCTCTATTGGTATTGTGTTTGAAGCTTGTAAAAACTTCACCCTCGATAGACGAAGCGGAAGTGCGTCGACGGTTAATTTATACTGTAGAGCAACTACACACTTTGGCTACGTCATTGTTTGCGAGCTTTGACGTATGAGTGGTAATGAGCCTTATACTTGGATCGTTTGGTGAGAAAATACTGCTCGTAACTGGTGGGTTATACTTGAAACAACAATAGAGAATTTAAGCGAGTTCTCGGTGAAGCAAGTTATTTATATTTACGAATTTACATTGCAAATGTATCGGCGGAACTTGTTAAATATTCGTTCGTCTGTGGAGAGATTTTAATTTGATTTGGAGGCATGCATAAATCATCTTAATAATACCTTAAGGAGCCACGATAGCGGCAGGGATGGAGCGTCAGACTACCAAATAGCCACCCTTACTTTTGTATCCCCTCGTCTTCCTTCTCCAGGGAATTTTTCTCACGTAATACCTATACGTCATAGCCTCGGTTTGGTATTCACTGTTTCACCTATAATCTGTAAATCCTCGACGATACGATCATGGCGCTCTTAGCCGAATATATACAGGGTGTATCACCTAGCTTTATCACCTTAAGAATTTCTGTTGCTACATAAAATTCAAAGAGAAATACTCCTCAGGAAACATCTATGGCTTTATAGGAGCCAGAATGAGGAAAACGCATAGTTTCATTCAGTAACTGGAAACCAATTTTTCAAGAAGTCAGTATTCTCGAACATGATGACTTTACCTAAACTTAAAGCACCTGTTACATATGTGGATAGCTTAAAAAATATTATATACTTTTCGAAATTACTGTAAGCCTGTTAATTAAGAGGAAGTTTGTAGCGTTGCAGGTGGTAGTAGATCACATGTAAATTCATATTCCCGTATGTTTCGATGCGCAACGTCATCGAGTTGTATGCAAATGCCTCGATGTATCAATGCAAAGTGATACGCTTGACTACATATGTGGTTGTTGCGATGTCGGAGAACAGAGGTGAGGTAAAGCGAAGATTCTGGGATCTTGAGATTGAGTTAAGTTCGGCATGGAGCCGCATTAAACATGCATATCTCGTGCTACGTGTCAGAAGCTGCTTTACAGGTTAGTTGCTTATAAACAAGCCCTTAATGATATAAGCAGCTTGTCATTTTATCCCTCGGCTTCGAGACTTCCCTTGGCTTCACCACGACGGCCTTTTGTATTTGCAAATTCCATCGAGGGCATACGGGACACAGAAAACAATTTTTTATAACGTCAAAATCTATATACCTTCGTCATCCGCCAATTAACACGTATAAATTTCATATGATATTCATTCGACGTGCAACGCTGCACGTTTTTAGGTATCATTTTCATTCGGATTTACGTCGTTTACCGATAAAAAGAGAAGGTGGACAAAGCGGTCAGCGAATTCGCGTATAATCCGAAGGTTTTGCCAATTCTTCCGAATGACAATGGAAGTTAGGGTGCATATATGGGAGCCGGGGTTGAGATTTTCCCTCGAACCCAGCGTAGATTGGAGGCATAACGAGTACGACGCGGAGTATTAAGCTCACCCAGGGCCAAATCTCTTAAGCCAATTTACGTGGCTAACACGACTTGCGACCTTATCCTTCTGCCAACGCCGATGGATAACGACGAAAGAACGCGGCAAGTACTAAGAGCCCTTCCGGCAGGTCTTTCCTATCTTTTGTCGGTGTAACCAACAGCCGCGAGGCTCGTCGGGGAAGTTTTCATCCCTCGGAGTGACGCAGCTTATTAAGAAGAGAGTGGGAGAGAGAGAGACAAGCAGAGAGGGAAAAAGAAAGAGAGAATTAAAAAAAAATTACCTCCATCGGATCCTCAGTCGGACGGTCGGCTAGATCGGTCATCAATCTTTGCGGTAAAACCGGAAGGGTTTCCAACGTATCCGGCTTTCATTTTGTCGCGAAATCCGCCCTAAGACCGTCGACAATTGCTACAATGGATAGAAAGTTGAAGGTTCTCTGGAGCAAACTGACGACATTCTCGTGCACTTTGTACCAAGGAGGCAAAGTTATTAACGTGTATCGCGCGAAACTCTTGCAGGAAGTAATCTTAATTACTTACGATTAAAGAACAATTTACGAGAAAACAGTAATGCATTTTACAGTCGGCGTTCGGCGCGACACTTAATTTTACTTAACTCTCGAGACGAATAATTCGCTAACGAATACCGTGTACCAAAGTCGAACCGACGCCCGGCGTAATTTAACTTTCATTTAGCGCGACGGCGCGCACAAAGAAAAACACGGAACGGGGGAATCTCTCGAGTACGAAGCGACCGTGCGGATACCGTTCTTCGTCTGGCAGAAGCCGACGCGAAACAGAACGTTAATTGTGCCGTGATTTTCTAGCACCGTGAACGAATTACACGCTCGACGAGCAGAAGTCGGCCAGGACGGTTTTAAATGGGTGTCCGCACGAAAAACGTTGCGCAAGGAGAAACGGTGGCGCATAAATCAGACATAAATCGAGGAAGGATAACCCGGGAATGGTTAAAAAGCCCTCTTTCACTCCGTTTTTCTCCTCCTATCCTCGAGTGTGTGCCCATGCGCGAGTACAAATGCAAACGAAGAGTTCGCAAAACCAATAGAAACAAACGCGGAAACACGACCGGAAGTAAATCCCGGGCGAGTAGGACGCGACGAAAACGAACGAGGGAAAATACGCAGCTGTAGCGACAGTGAATACAAAATTTGTTTACGAAGAGATAGGGCGCACGCGCTTCCGGAATTCCAGAACCCATCGACCGCTTCCTGCTCTATTCGTTAAACATCCTACTCTCCTTAACATAATTGAATGTAATTCGATGAATTATTTCAGCGACTCTGTCGCTTGGTTTTTCATTATCTTTGAACATCGTGACGATACGTGCCGACAAGTCGACGAGTCGAGCATAGCCAAGGAGAAGAGGATGAGGAGAGGTCGGACGTGGCTGTTCTACGCGGAAAAATTCTCAATGTTTCTTCGCTATGGCGCGGTAGGTTCTTGTATATGGTCCATTGTCCTTCGTGCGAGAAAAGGCGAGTTCAAGTAATAGCCGACAAGGAAGAAAAAGAAAAAATCTCATCGTCTCCCCGGTAAAGTACTGGACGCAATAAACTTTGCCACTATGTTGGTCGGTAGCGCGGTTATTAAAGTGTCGGATAAAAAGAAAATTTATTTTGAGATGCAAAGCGAAATTTTTTAATTAAGAAACCTTCTCCCGTACGAGCAGCCTTTCTCCTTGCGGAAAACGCCTCTTGTTTCCTCGCGTGCGTGTAATTAAATACGGACGATACCTGCGCGCGGACGTGCTTCCGGTGTTTTCGGACTCGACCTTCTTTCATCCACCCTCTTCGCGAAGTATTACGGCCATTCCCGCCGTCCGATGGGATTAGACGACGAAATCGCTGCACGCATAACACAAAGAGTCAGGGAGAACAAAGAGAGACGAGAAGGCAGGAGCAAAGGCGAGACTAATCCTGGAGGGCCTAAGTAAACCGCTTCTAATGGACCCTGTCACTAGGCTTCTGGTCGCCCACTTTCTGTGTACTTCGCCTCACGAAGGCCCGAAGTGACGATAATAATGGAGAATCGAGTACGACGGGGATGAAATGAGGTGGATAGACGGAGTAAGAGGGATAGCGAAAGAGAGGGAGCCAAAGGAACTTTCGCCAAGGACTGTCGGCGATGAGAGAATTAATAGAGTCGTTCGAAAGTCTTCGACTGTTCATGACAAAGGTAGTATGTACGTCACACTCGATCATACCTCGGCGAATAGCGATAGTCGTTTCGCTTTTCCACGCTTCTTCAGCCGACACGGTCGATGCAGGGAGTCTGGCTACGGAGGGTGCAGATGCTGCTGATATCAGGCGAATGTAACTTAAGCATAATACGATGTACGTATGGATATAGGCGTATACATATGTATGTATGCAATGTATCTATGTACGTATGTACATTTGTAACGCGCACGCGGAAGTTTATCTTGCGAGCGTAGAAAGTGCAGTGATTCGAAAGCGGCGTTATATGCATACACGGCGTAACCTGCAGACAGACGACCCACCTGTCCGTGTCAGAAGTTCATTTGAGGATTTCCTTCAACATAGACAAATGCCGTAGGATTCCACGGATGTGAGCAGACGCGCGCTCTCTGTACAGCAGGTGGAGCGCATACGGCAATCAGAGTTTGCCTGAAGTTTCAGCTTCGGACGGAGAGGATCGTAGTTGCTCCGCGGAGAAACGCGACGAGTTCCTGTCGAAGCATCCTTCCTCCGAAATTCGTAGTCACCGACTTATCTTTGTAACGAAATTTTGCCGCTTCCTTTAATACTTCCTGCATTGCCGGGTGTAGTTGTTCGTTGCTAAAAGCTTGGACTATCAGTAAACCAAAAACATACCATTGTCCGTGCTCCGTCGAAATACCGGAAGTTTGAAACATCGAGATTTGAAGTTTAGTATACGAATGTTTCGTCAATCCATGGATTTACCGTCGCTCACTTCGCGAACGACTATCGTTCTTTCTTTCTCCGCGTCTTTCAAGATACTCGCGTTAACACGTTGAGTGCTACGCGATTTTATAAGGAAATTCCCGTCAGGCCACGCACGCTGCTATCGCGGCCTGAACGAAAAGTTGTGCAGTCACCGGTGACTGACGTAGCACTCAACGTGTTAAATAACTTTGGTGTTAATCAGCGTGAAGCTTGAAAAAATGTACGAAACGAAAGTGTATCAGGGACGGAGGAACTGTTAAGGTTTTATCGAGAGCAATCTCCGTTTGGTAGTCGGACGAGAACGGGACATACCGTGCGCCTCTCGTCTAAACTGCGAGGAAGACGTTGACGGAGGCGGTTTGCGGCGGCAAGAGACTGTAGTCGGAATCCTCATCAGCAAACTTCCCCGTCGACAAATTACCGTCGATCCTAATAAGGCCTCGTCTCCATTGACACGAAGCGGGCAAAGGTTTCCGGGGCGTGGCTGAAGGAACACCGCCTCGAGGTGGTTGCTTCGACAAAGGCTGTGGCGTCGCGCCTCTTCGACGATTTATCCTCCCATCGCGACCCTTTGTGAAGCGGGCGTTATTGACGCCCGGCGTCGTGCCGAGTCGACGCGCGCTACTCCATACAGGTACCTTTCACGCGGTCGACCTTTCTCTCTCTTTCTTTCTCTCCTTCTCTCTGTCAGCCTGGCTTCGATCTCCCGCATAAAAAGAAGTCGTATTCGGCCGCTCCGTAATTGGAAGGTTCTCATGCGTGGATATCTTTGATCTGTGCTTATGGATCCGATATCCTGAGCTTTTCTCTGTCTTTATCCTCAAACTCGGAGCGAGCTTTTCTTTCGGAGAAATTCTTTTTTTTTCCTCGCTGGCCGATCTCTAGAGGAATAGAATTACAGGTAACCCTCCTATAACACGGTAGATAGGTTCCTAGAAAATGCCGTGTTGTGTGAAACCGTGTTGTATGAGACCCGGAGCCAGTACAAAAAGGGGCGTTACGTTCCAAAAACTTAGTAAAAACAAATATTTTTTTTACTTCTACATGAACAACTTAATTTTTATTAAAAATATAATTGTATGTACAACACAAAACAAAAAAAAACAAAAATTATTATTTTAATTTAACGCAACTTTAATTTCATAAATTTCTTCGTCGTCACTGCTAAGTATAATCAACCGAGAACGTTTTTTCGGTGGAATGATATCGCCGTCACTTTCAGAACTTTTATCTTCATTTAAAGTTCTTGCATCTTCTTCGCTCTTAAAAAAATTTGTAATTTTACTTTGCTTGCTGGTTCTTACCAGGTCATTGCAAATTTCTCGGTATGGAGCTAGACAGTTTTGCAGCTTCTCGATTTTCTTATCGTGTTAGAGCGAAACCGTGTTATAGGACGCCGTGTTGTAGGAGGGTTCCCGCAATTTATGAATCGTGTTATAGCGAGACCGTGTTATAAGATGCCAGGTTGTAGGAGGGCTACCTGTACTTCGAAACTTCTCTTTATATATTTATCTAATCGCGCTAGGATGCTGCTATGATCGATCGTAACAAGAGAGGCAGAGCGGGAGAAAGAGAGTGAGAAGGAGAGAGCGAGAGAAGGAGGAAAAATTGCTATCTTAAATTAAGATCAAAACAGGCGAGCAACCCACGTTGCCGCAAATGCCGAGCGATAGAGCTGCGGTCATAGATAACCTTTACAACCGCAACAATTCATCGTTTACACGACTGTATTTCTCCTTCGGAGTATCGCGAAATTATGGTAGCCCGAGGAACTAAATTTTCCTGTCGATATATGGTGCAACTACGGACGGACCCTAATGGGTTCGCGGTGGTTGAACGCAAGGGCCAACGATTTCATTGGGACGATGCAGGGGTGAAGCGAGAGGGTGGAAAGAGAACGAGGGAAAGAGAGAAAGAGAGGAAAAGAGGGAGAGAGAGAGAGGTACCGGGAGGGCGTAGCGTCTGGGGGTGGCGGAGATATACTCGAGGGCCTCCGATCGAGCTATCAAATTGTCGCAGTGCGGTAGTGGTATAGGCAGAGGTTTAGGCAGCCTGCTCGTACGGCCGAGGCGACTGCTGTCAGCAGGGTCGAAAGAGCGAGGGAGAAAGATCGTAAGCATCGGCAAGGGACCGAAGGAAGGGCAACACGAGTGGCTACCAGAGAATCGTCGCTTAGAATCGCAGCTTGTTTCTCTCTGTCCTCTTCCCTCTAATAGAATTCCGTAGTCCTCTCTAACCGTTCATCCGTGCCTCTCTACCTTTCTCTTTCTCTCTTCACCCTTCCCTTCGTCTTTCCTTTTCCTATCTGTCCTCTTTCTACGACCAGGTACGAGCCGCACAGTCGTGCACAACCCCCCTTTCACCCCTGTATTTCTGTCGCTGTCTCGCGACCCTCCAATCTCCACTCCATTCCTCTCCGCTCAAGCCTCCACTCGACTCCCAAATACTGCAATTTCAGCCTTGTCGCCACTACGGCACTTCAGCTACGAAATGATAAATTCCTGGCCCGTCTGCCTTGCCTCCCTTCCCCCCTTCTCTCCTCCTCTCTTCTGTTCTCGTCGCTTCTATTCTCCTCCTTGCTTCATCCTCCTTCTCCTTCTCCAGTTACCCTCGTTTTACTGGTAACCACTTCGTGTTTCCAGTACGGTTAAGCCCGTTCAGTCGATTGACTCGATTGCTGCATCGATAACTGCGTTTCTTCTGTTCTATTGCCTCGATTAACTCGTTGCAACGCATCCTACAGCTCCAAGACCGTTCCGAGTTTCTTGTAACAGTTCGCGTCGATGAATCTTCAGGGGTCATTTTTCTTTCGTTCACCGGCAAGAATCCTTTGCCATGAATTCAAAGACTTCATAATCGATGCTCGCATTTGCTCAGGTTCTCCGGGTCCTTTGTAACGGTCTTTCAAACCTTAAACTTTTCTCTCTCCCTCTATCGCTCCACAAACGTTCCATTTTCCGAAAAAATTCCGGTCAGCTGCACTTTTTCTCCCTCTCTCTCTCTCTCTCGTTCTCTATTTTTCTCTCTCTCCACGCTAAGTTACACAGAGACTGGTTGAAGTTCAGCGTGGATTTCTGGGGCTCTTCCATCTCTCGAATCTCCCTTCTCCCTTTCCTTACCAGCTTGTTCGACGAGTTTAATCGACGAGATAGCAGCTCGATAGACAGAATCGAGGTTAAACGAGGCTCCCTCGTTGAACGAGCAGTCGGAACTTCCGGGCAAACAGAGAATGGGCAGTTCCATGGGTTTCACGGAATTCGCGTCGGTATATCTACCGGCATAGTCGGACGAGAGAGTTCAGAAGGAGAGGTATATACGAGGAGAACGTACGAACGACGAGAAAGAAGGAAAGGTGCGGGTGGGGAAAGATGCGTGGGAGGGAACAAGAGGATTTCGTTGGAAGTGCGGACTACCGTGTAGGCTCTCGTTTTCAGGAGGCCCATTAACCCATTTGCTCCTTGATTGCTCGGGGCAGTTTGTGTCATCGATACGTATCTATACCTGTTCAAATACGCGTTCTGTGGGCCAAACGACCGAGGCAACGATGATCGTTATCGTGACGTAGAAATTGGTTCGCTCGCTCGATCCTACGTCGACGTTACTTGAAATACCTCTTGCGTTACAGACGTTCGCGATTTTTTGAAATAGCCGGAATAAAGCGTTCACGGGGAGTATTTGATATTAACTCCCGATAGACGTACGTATGTATATAGCTCGGATAGGCAGTTATTCTTCCTATAATCGATTCGATATTTCACGGAAGAAACGATTAGACGTCTTATTCCCTTTGATATCGTAAAGTAGGAAATTTCAGTTTATAGAAGTCCCACGGAGAGCGTGTACATTCGGAGGGCAAATCGAGAGAAATTTAGTGTATCCGGAGAGGCGACAAATCTACTCTCTGTTCGGGGAAAAAATATCGTGCACTTTGAAATCCAGCGGTGTGAATTCCGACTACGTTCGTATCATAAATATGTCGAATACATCGGGAATCCTGGTATATTTATAGAAATGGCTGCCGTGAATGGGATTTCGTAAAATCCCATTCCACGGCGATTCTACTCTTCTAACGAGCTTCCCTTCATCGGGTTAAAAATATCTTCTCTTTTGTTTCAGATCTCGCAGACGCCTGGAAAACTCAGTCTCCTTTTACTCCTTCCTCGTCTCGACATTCGGGATCACGGACACGTAAGTGAGATTTCATTCACTCAATTACCGATAACACCATAGCATCCACGAGATAAAGACCAGAGAATTCTCAAACAGCGAGTTCAATTTCGAGTCACCATTATCCGTTAAAAATAATTCTTTCCTCTTTCTACCTTCGCACCTTTGGCGATTCAACGCTCACGTAAATCTACATATATACCTCCATTACAATAATGAAAGCTATTAACACTAAAACTACCAAAGCAGTCAAAATGACTGGTACACAAGTTTTTCCAAAAATTTTCAAAGTTTATAGGAGAGTCATAGAATAGATATTCCACCTCTATCTTATAAAACACAATTTACCGAATCGATCATCTCTCCCATCTCTTAATTTTCCCTCTTTAAAAATACTTGATTAATATTTTTAAATATAGTAGATTTAACACCGGTAGTTCGAGCGTTAAAATAAGAAAATTAAGAAGGACTCGTAACACTTGGACGTGCGAAAAAATCAGAGCCTTCTGATATACGATTTTTCTCAGCCTAACAGTTTCTTCTATATCAAATATCCGTTAGGCCCGTTGGCGATCAAGCTCGTGATAAATATCGACACGGGGAATAACCATTTATGGGAAGGAACCCGGAGCCGAATGGGAGGGTTGGGAGACAGGAAGGGTGATTTTTTTTATGCAGCAGGGTTGGAACGACAGGACGGGAAGGGACGAGCAAACAGAGAGAGACGAGGGAATGAAGGGAGGCTCCTGTCAGGATGGCTCCATCAATCTTCGGCAAAGGGATGACGCTAATACCCACGAGGAAACGTCTTCGCGGTTCCTTTATCCGAGAAACGTTCTATAGCGTGCATTAGGCTGGCGCCTACCTACGATGAAATACGGCCGATATTCGCTCTCGGATTCGCGCAATCGCGTCAATTTATTCGCCCCAACGTCGCCTCGATTTTACTATGTACACGCATACCTTCGGTATATCAATATCGATCGATTGGTTGGAGAATTTGCAAGAATTTCATAACATACGTTCGGATAAGGTGCTCTTTATCGTTTGAAAATTCAAGAACCAAGTTGTGACTTGCCTTTTTCTCATACTTCACGATCCCTTGTAAATCACATGTCTGTCGATCCTAAGAATTATTGAGAAGAGTGGTTCATCAATTTGATGCGTCTGAACATTTATAAATGTTCAGCTATTTGAACTTATCGGCGGCGGAATAGGTACATATCCACCCTTACATGAGTGATTTCTTTCTCATTCGAGTGCTGACAACGTATCGCTATACATTTGTTTCATTCGTTGACAACTGCTTAAATCTGTAGTCTATAAAACCAATGCTATCAGACCACGATGGCATCCTGCCATCGAAGTATCCGACGAAAGCAGAGCTTCTTGAAAACGATCTAACTCGTAACTCCATAAAATGAACCTGACGTTACCCATAGCCCTCAGCGATATACGTACAAAACGTAGTACACATCGTCTAGTACGAAATAACTTGGGGTTTTTGTGCATTTACATTTTAAAGCCAGCCAGGGCTGTCGACAGGTTTACACGCTACATTATGCCGCGTTAAGAATTTCCGAATACGAGATTTTCGAGGGATTTGTATCGCTTGAGTTGCGCGAACAAGATGTCTCTCCATTCTGGGCGTTCTTTAAGGATCCCTTGCACCGGATCCCCGTGCGAATTAAAAGCACAGTGCGCGAATCGATAGAACGCCGGAAAGAAGGAGGTCTCTTCGACATCGGTGAGAATTTATTATTCAGGGCGGAGAGTCTCATCGATCATCTCGTGAAAGTGCTTTACCGGCATGAGAGAGAGAAGTAAGAAATTGCAATCATCGAGGAATGCTCTGCTTACGCGATTCGACGAGAAGAGGGTGTACGGGGGTTGGATTGGGGGGTGAGAGAAAAAAATAAAATATATCGCCCCGGGGCTAGACCGACGGGTCAGCAGCGAACGATTCCAACGGAGGGAGTCGAAGACGCTGGAAAAATGGACTTTTCAACTTATTACTCTTAGGAGCAGATTACCGCTGATTGCGCTCACGAGATAAAAGAAAGGAGGGCGAGCCGAGGAAGGAAGAGGCGCCGGAGCTCGTGCGATTTATCAATTTCACGGGGACAAGGGAACTTTTTAAATTACATCGTCCTGATCAGCCTGATCTTTCTCTCCTTTCCTCCGCTTCCTCTTCTTGCAGTCTTTCTTGCATCGTTTCGTATCGTTCTCTCTTCTACGATCGACGCTATGCCGCTTAGACAGTACTTATTACGCATCGGTGAATCGATTACGTTCATCCTTGATTCAGTTTATTCTCATCGAATACCAAGAAATACTCGGATTTCTTCTTACTTTCCACCGGACAAGTTTACGGGTACACCGGCAGAAGAAGCGCTCCGGGCATTGGAATCTTTTCACAATATGACAAATCTGGGCGACACTTAGAACACAAATTTGTTTACGTTGTTCTTCGGCACATGCAATTTTAGCTGCAGTGATAATTTCATTCAGAGCACGCTATCTTAAGTGGGTATGTAATCAGGAAGGGTACAACGTATTAACGCTTTGCCGTACAATAACGAGTGACACTCGTGACGCGATAAATGGAATAGTGAATTTTGAAGTGTTCAAAAAATTATTATATTAAAAATATCAGTGGACCAGGATAAAATAAAATTAATTCTATGCTATTTAATATTGCGTTAAATCATACGCTATATCTGAAATCAGGGATAAATTGTTATTTCAGCAATTAATTCAGAGTAATTGCGCATTCAGTCACAAAAGAAATGGTACGGGAAGGGGTTAAATGGTTACTTACAATTAGAAAAATCTCTCTGAAAGACAGAGAGACAAAGACTCAGAAAGAGTTTTGAACTCTGGTCCACTACCTGGATGGTCGAAACTTTGACCCCATTCTAGATTCCAATTTATCTACGTTCACGAGGAAGACCGTAATTACCAAAGTATTTTCGCAAATCTTTAAAAAAGAATAGACGAAAAATATATCATAGATCTCAAACGGAAATTTTCGATGCAGCAAATTCTATGTCGGTAGAGATTTTGCACGTCCACCGGAAGGATTTCGCGCGAGTGCACTTTTTCAGTGGTACTTTGGCAATTTCGTGACTGGATAGCCGTCGTTTCGGCACGATTTACCGGCGTCATCGGCGTAGGATTCGTCGTAAAGAAGTTTCGGAACGGCGCGTAATCGAGAGGACGGTCGGCGCGGAAAAGCGGAGCTTTCTTGTCAGGTATATACGCGTTACCATTTACCGTGAAAGCCTTTGTTCGATTTAAAGCACCCCTTTCTACGTCTGGTGCGCGTAACCGTGTATTTCGATACTCTTGTCCCGCGTGGAGATCGGGGAAGAGAGGAGGACGAGATAAGTGAACATTGGCCCGGATAGAAGCCACGTCAGGCGGCGCTTTAAACTTGAGGATTCCTCGCTACGACTTTGTCGTAAGGTTAAGACGTCGAATCCTCAATCTCGGCTTTATCCGGGTACGAATGACGGAGGCGAAATAAAATTCTGGGATGATGGCACGTAGAGGCGAGCCTGTCCTTTATTTTATGCGTTGAAAATCGTCGAGGTAAAAATTTACGGGCGGAAGAGTATCATCGAAGAGACAGAATGGGAAGAGAGGCGTTAAAATAGTCTCGTACGGTGAAACGGCTGAAATCGGTAGAAGCGGGTAGATGACGTTCGCTGCCGGATGAGAGTTCATTTTTATCGAAAATATTGCATTTCGAGTAATGAAGCTATCGCAATTAAAATTAATGAATTACGGCCACAGGTAATATTCCACGTCCGTCCGATATTAGAATGCACGCCGGATAATGCCTCAAATTGCACTGATTAATAAAGCGCGCGCGGCCGTAATTTAATTTCATTAAAAACTAATTTCTGCGATTTCATTTTCGGCACCGATAACTGCCGACATTTAAATGCCAATCGTCTGCTCTTTCGCGCGGAAAGCTGTCTGCGTTATAATGACCCGTCCTTACTGTAATCAAATTCAGACGCCTTCGTTCAAGTTGTCCTTTTCTCTTCTAACTTCGAAGAAAACTCTATTTCCGTTTCTGCGACAATTTACTGAATATTTCAGCCGATTTGACGTCCGGAGTTCATTAAGTGTATCGTGTCGCTTAATTAGCTAGGATTTCTTGCCATTTTCGTGAAAATAAGTTGCATGCATTTGGGTAAAAAATGTTTAGCAAAAATTCTTCCTCCCTTCGAGATACTTCCACCGAATTTTTTAACGATTTCACGTAACTTCCGGCTCTTTCCTCCGGCTATTAATCATCCCTGCGAAAGAGACGGAGAAATCTCTCGCAGAATCCACGGGAGTCGCCTAAATGTTTATTTCAATATCGGTATCTGTAATCCATTGTTATTTGTCTTGGCCAGCGTGCTGTATATTCCCCGATGCGAAACGTGACCGGCCGTTGGTTTTGGGGATCAGAGAAACCACGAGACTCGATTATGCTCTACCGAATTCACCGGAAGACCTCCAATTTACGAGCGAAATCTTTCCGACACCGCACGTTAGGCAAACCGTTAAGGTAGACCGAAATTCCGATCCCTTGCAAATTGAGCGAAAGTACCGTTTCTATGAAATCCACCGGCGGACGGATATTGTTTGTCGGTTAACGTATTATCGCGATAATATGCGAGACATATCGTTCGAACGGAAAGTTAGACGGTAAATACACGCGTATTTTCAAAAACTTGGTAGAGTCTTCGGTAACGATGAAAATAGATGCAGGAAAAATGACGGAAGCTGTGTAAAAATCGTCGAATTATTCCTACCGATGAATTCCCTCGAAACGGACCGGAACTGTTCATCCATGAATTTTGTATCCGACCAAATTATTTCCGTATTTCCGTATCATTTCGTTCTCCAGAGATCGCATATATTCTTTTCTAGTCCACGTATACGACGTTCCCCCTGGAACGTATACACTAGACTTGTTTCCTCGAGTCTCTCTTCCTCTTCCTCATCCTCCTCATCTTCTTCTTCTGCTTCTCGATTCAGCCTCTCTCCAGTTCGAAGTCTAGGTGAGCGTCTACGTCGATGAAAGAGGTTTCTCTCTGCTCCTCGCAGTCGTCGTCCTCGTCGCCGTCGTGTCGTCGTCGGCGGGGAAGGAAAGTTTCATTCGAGTATCCAGAGAAGTGCACCGTTATGTACGTGTACATAATATATACATACGTATGTGCACATACATCTTTCACGAAGCCAATATAAAAGTGTGACCCCACTTTCGGGATATCGGTGAAAGGCTATAAACTTAAATGCGCTCGAGGAGAACGAGTAAGCGCCAAGAGCGACGGACTTGCGTCGCGTCGCGTGTATTAAATATGCTTTATTATCGTTCGTCCGATCGACCGAGAATGGGTTAAAAGTCACATGGACTTGTCTGTAGGAACGCGAATTACGATAGTAGAAATGGTACTCGACGTTGTTTTGGTATTTCTCCAATTCGTATTAATTTGTTTGTCGGTTTTCTTAAGTTCGAATGGAGAATAATCGATCCGTACGAAAAAGGAGAATTCACGACGACGCTGGGATGGTTTGGTTGCTTTTTCCGATGCAAATACGACGGATATGGGGAGATTAAAGGGAGGTAGGCAATATATAGTCTCCGCGTAAGGAGACGGAAAAAGCGAGCCTCGAGAGGATCAAGGGACGAAAAAGAGAAGAGGCGGAGAAAAATTGGCTGCAGGTAACGGGATTAAGAGTGCTACTGCACGCCCGTTACCGGGATCATCCCGCAAGAAACTTTGCACTTGGCAACTTTTAATGCCCGCCGCAAAATCCTATCCCGTCCCGACGCTCTTTCCTGTCTCTCTTTTGGCATTTTCCATCCGCCCTTCCCTCCACCGTTTCCTCCTTTCCGCATACTTTCCGGCCATAGGGACGGTTTGGCTTAGGAACGATTCTTTTGGCAAACTTTACGCGTGGCGAGCATCCATGCGTATATAAAGAAGGGTTAAGAATTTTTTTCGACGACTTTATATTCCGGCTTTTGTCACATTTCACAATTTTCACTTGTAATTCTCTGCTGTGGCATTTAACACTATTCCTACCGACACTTCAAGTATACCTTTTCCTACCGCAACCGGTGAATTTGTCAAATGATAATTTTTTCCCAGAAAATGAACAGTAAAGAAAAGAAGTGAATATTGAAAAATGTATTATAATGTGAATGTATTATACGTATATTTGAAGAAAAGTCGTGAAGTTTAAAGGCGATTCAATTACATTGTATATAGGAAATTCTAATCGAAATTTTAAAAACGGTCATGTGACCGGTCGTGGTAGGAGTAGTGTTAACCGATACCCATGAGCTTCCACTTAAGTCGACGACCGTAGTTAAAGAATACGACGAAGATTCATGACTTTTTTGGCTTCTGGTTCCTATAATAACGTCATTTATAGAAACTACGTATTTACCTACGAAGAAATAAAGTATATTAACTATAGAGGAGTTCGGACAAGTTTTAGAAAAATGAAAATCGTATTCATCCCTTTCGTGAAGTAGGGTGACACGTATAATTAAAAGATTAGCCGAGGTGAAATAAAAGCGTGGGAAGGAATTGATTGAAATCTTCGTTCGCGACTTTCCACGAAGATAAAAGGTAACCTGTCAAAGGAATTTTTCGTACTCCCATCGATAGAAATCCCCCTCGGAAGTTTCGGCTCCGACCTCAAGGAAAGGTACGTGGAAAAATTCGATTCTAATCTCGATCTCCCGACGCTTTCTTAGCATCTCCCGAGAGAATCCCCACCGACACTGGTGGACGTGTTCTCGTCTTCTCATACTCTTATTCTACTTCGGCTACGTTCGTGGGAAGATAGGACGAAACGGAAAGGGAGCCGGCGAAAAAACGACGGAAGAAGAAAGCGAGGAAAGGAAAGCGTTCCTGTCGATGGGAAAATACTGCAGTGATCTTTGAAACGAGGTCGATACCCACTTCCGCCTCTCGGTATTCTTGATTCTGCCGACGATTTAGTCTCGTGGCGGCTCCATCCTATCGGCGGACCGAGTAAGATAACATATAACTTTGCAGAAAAGACGGCTCCCAGGAATGAAATTGCAAAGCCTTATGGCTCATCGACGGTCTTATCAGAATGGAAGATATATCGCCTCGTTTCCCGCACGATTTTTATTACCGCATCATAGCGGACGTTGTTTTACGATTAATCGATGAAATCGAACTTCCGATATTCCATGCAAGATTATAAATTTGAACGCGCCACAATGAAAATTTCTTATGTGAAAATGTGAACAGTTTAAATATTCATAGACTTAATACACAATTTGTAGTAGGTCACGGTACAAGAAAAAAAAGTAGGAAAAGGAAAAGCATGGTATTACAGAAATACTTGCACGGTCAAATACACGCGGGAGATAAGAGTATCTCTGAGAATCTCGGAACAGATCGTCTCGAGAAAAGATCCCGTAAGTACGACAAAACGCTACCAAGGACTTTGTGCGATCCCGTGCGAGTTTACAATAAGCGTCGCGTTACGAGCCACGAAAATGGACGATGTGAAACGCTTCACGACCATAATCCGTGGGGAGAACGTATACGATCCTAGATAGGCTCCGCAGCCTCCTTACGATACGGGTATATGGGCCAGGGATCTAAACAATCTCCTATCCTGCACGGAAGATCCTGCCTTCGTAGGCAATAAAGCCCGGCTTTTGGTAGCTCTGCCTTTTACCCTCCTCGTCCCGCGGGAGAAAGTAAAAAGCTACCGCGACCATTTCCTCCCTGCTTCGTTTTCTTCCTACGTGCCTCCTCGGGTCATCCTGAGCAATCTCGTCCCGTTTCCGACCTCGTCTTTTAATCCATGGCGAATTCTTCGGACATGCTCCCATGACACGGCGAACTTTATGAGAAGCTACAACGACCTGCGAAACATTATAACCGTGAAAGATTTACCACATCGCGGTGGAACCATGTTTGTGTGGCACTCCAGTAGGATAAATTTATTTACGGGAAACTGTTTTATTCGAGGAGTTATCGAATCGTACGCGAAGACAGGGTGAACGGTTGTTTTCATCGGGGAGAATCGTCGCGGTAAACCTACCTCGCCCCGAATTTATTCATTTATGCACTCGGCATGAATATCCTTTATCCAGTTCGTGGCATTATATATTTTGGGAGGTAAGACTGCGAGACATTACAATTTCAAATTCTACCACGGCGAACATTCGATCCTGACGCGAATGCATCGAAAGAGCCCGGTACTTGCGGAAGTGCGGAATCGTAGCGAGGAAGACGACACGTTTAGAACAAGACTTCTTCTAGTACAAAATTTTTTTTAGCGATTCTTTAACACATTCGATACTAGTGACGGAAATTTTCAGTCCGGTGTCACCGGTCAGTGCGGCTCGGGTACCAAAAATGCGACCGGCAGCGAAAGTATTCACCCATTCACTGCCAGGAAAACTAAGCAAATATTACCTTTGCTTGTTAAAATTTGAGAAGATGACAGAAAGCTTTTAGAACATTGGTTTCTTTAATCGAAAATATAATCTCGACATTTGTAACGATACGGAAAACATTTTTGTTCCAAAATTTCTATACACGCTCGGCCATTATTGTTAACTTATTAATTCAAAGTTATAGTGCAGCTACGAGATATCTCGTAGTTGGCAGGCAATGGGTTAACACGTTCGCGGACGTGAATGCTATAACATTCATGTCATACCAAATGATAAAGCCAATTACAATTCATTTCATTTTGTATAACCTTAATATTTTGCAATTATTATGCAGTTTAAAGTGATGGCCAAGCGATTCATTGAGTATTTTCATACTATTTTATTTTTTCTCTATGCAGTTAGAAGTGTAAGTTTGAAATGTAATACTTGACTGTTCATTTTTGCAGCTCACTGAAATTTTTACTGTCCGCGAACGTGTTAATAAAAGATTCTTCGCTGCCAACAACAAAATTTAACTCTTCCCAGAATTTGCAATCAATTTTGCAAAACCTTGTACAACTAGAAATCTTTTACAACTTAATATTCAGAATCCAGCAGCCGTTCATTGAAAGGTGTCTATCGAGAGGCAGCAATTCCTAGCGTGCGCGTAGACGCCGCCGCATTATTATGCACGAACAGGTTGTAAGTGCAATCCTCGAAGCGTGGTGTGCATCGATGTGGCCGCGCGACGAAGACACAAAGGTATCATCCATCAAGCTGTCTCTGGAATTCGTCCTGGTCCCTGTACTTCTCGTGCGCTCGTAAACAAATGCACCTGTACGCGTAAGGACGTTTCTGTGTATACGTTGCCGCACACGCGCGCCTTCTCATCGTTCCATATAACATTCGGTACTGTGGTACCAGCGAAACCCGTGTTTCCCCGTCTGCCATCATGCATGCAGGGTGGATCGATCGATCGAGAGGAGGACCTTGCACCGTTTGTCCCTCTGCTCTGTCGTCTATGATAAATATCGGGTGATTCGTGGCTGAAGTGTAAGAGTAAGCGGAAAAAAATAATGGAAAAACTCAATCTACTGCTACCGTCGAATTTTCCTTTTCCAAGTTCCGTGACTGGCGGATACGATATTAACGTTACACAGATGGAGTATGTGTATAATGGAGTGTTATAATTAACACATTGCATGCGGATATATTTCGCCGCCGACTTACACGTGTAGCGGGCGTTTTTTCGTGGATTTTGCGGGAGTTTGGTCATTTAGTAAAGTCACAATAAATCGAAAACTACTTCCTTCTTGTCAATGAAACATTTTTTCTACACTTAAATATATGCTCTATAATTATTTTTTTTTTAGAACGAGCGGATATCGTTTATAAAACGACGGTATATAAACGATATCTGCTCTCCAGCACAAATCTACTAAATACGTACTTTTACGTGACCCGCGCTCCAGTGGTAGACTCCAAAAACCGTAAAAGTACGTTTCCCGCCTGCAATGTATTAATAATGTGTATGTTATTTAGTCATACTGTTGGATCCCACTTCTGACATTAAATTTATAATGGCGTTTCCGCAATACGTGTCGAACAATTTTATTATAAGGAAGAGTATCGAGTACTTTTCGATGGTATATTTTTGTAGCAGAATTGCAAACCAAAAACTGTGTTATCTACGAGCCTTGGACCGTCCTAAGTCCCAAAATGATAGGCACTCAGTCGTTGCCTGAATGTCTGGAACCTATCCTAAATTATGGTGGGAATGAGAACCGATCGTTCTAAGTTTGAGAAGAATTTTCCATTTTATATAAGACTTCGAGTTTATTTACACGTACAATCACGAATCTCGAACGTACGATGCAGCCTTGAGGAGCGACATTGCAGGATGTTTCCTTTACTCAGGGCATTTCTATAGAAGTCAGCATTAAATTCGCACGACAACATCTCACGCTGTTCGAGTCTTTTTACCGAGCTGCGAAGGGTGTTCGTTCAAAGTTACATAGAATCTTATCTAACCGTGCGGGTTATTCATACTCTTCTCCGTTTCTGCAAAGCATTCGATACGAAAACGTTTTTCGTTTCCTCGAAGCAGACATTGAACGCGACGTGGAATCGATTGATCGAAAAATAGGAAACGGTTGTCTCCATGGCCAGCCGATCCAAAAGTGTAGAATCTCGCCTCGAAAGGGGTCACTGTCACAAAAAGGTAAATGGTACGCGGAAAAAATGTAATAGTGATAAAAAGCGAGAGGAGTAATTTGATATTATTACAAATAACGTCGGCGGCGCACGTCTTCCGCATCGAATAAACGTTCGGAAAGTCGAGGAGTTAAAACGTCCGTCATGATAACCAGAGCTTAGCGATAAATCAACGTTTCCGCTTTATTTTTAGGGTGAGAAATTTTCATGCCGTATTTCCGCGTGCGTGTAAACAATTTCCGCACTTTATATTCATACAGAGGCCATAGCATCATCGGTCTTCCTTTTCCCTCGTAGTGGCAGCCGGTTATACAGAGGGCAGATTGATGGTTGAAAAAAACCCTGGACTCCTTTTGACCTCCATCTGACGCTGTGGCGAGAAAACGTCGAGAACAGATTCGCTTTCGAGAATTTTTCGAATACCGGGCTATAAAGCGACCGATGGACCATCTTGCGTCTGACTTTTCCTTGGAGATACGTACACGTGGCATGAATTTGCGCAGCATTTTCACAGTGCGTTATACTACGTGTTCTTCGCATTTCTGTACGCCATCGTACAATGTTTCATCGTGGAACAACCTGAGATCGTTTCACGTTTTCATGGCGTAGGCTGCCGTAGAACCAGCCGTTCCGACTTCTCGCTTCGTTTGCATTTACGTGAGCTCAAGGAGGGCTTCGCTCCTCCTTTGTTCGCATAGAAGAAGACTTTCTTTTCGATATCTCGCATTTCCCCCAGCACGGTTGCTGCGATCCGTGTTTTGGTCATTTTTGCTCGAGATTTCGCACGTAACGTCGCTCCTTGGGGATATCTGTTTCTTGGTAAAAGAACTTTGAATGTTGTACTTGATTCTGGTATTATTTTTGTAATTTAATATCGGTTTATATCTTACTTTTTATTAGGGCTGGCTCGAAGGAACGTAACTTTGGATCGCCATTTCGAATTTTCTCTTTACGACACATTTGTACGCAAAGTTTGATAAAAAACCAAGGGCCGCCGAGTATAATGCAGCCTGTACAGTGTTTCGTTGTATTCGATAATCATAATGTGGCGCGGCACGGAAAGGTTATAAAATTATTTACTGGAAATCGATTTTGCATCGACAGGTGGCCATGGACGATAAAGCAACACGCTGCACGATATTTGCCGAGAGCATTGAACAAAACACCGAAGCGCATCACGGCCGATTCGAGTCCTTTGCCGTGAAATAATTTATGCCTCTGCGATAAATCAGTGCGTACCGAGGCTGAAATTGCGCGTTAAACAATAGCTCCGCGATAACTATAACTGCGCGTTACTCCAAGTGGCTCTCGTATAATTAGCGTAATTAACCGACTATGTCGGCTCACCGATTCACGTGCCGTTCACTGTAATTCCACGTAGAATTATGCTAAACAATTGCGCTCAACATCGCGGACGTAAAAACTCAGTAAGATCGATATTTACGTAATTTCCGGCAATTTCTCCTTGCAATTACACATTCATTCACCTGGAATTTTTTCACCATCGCGTAATAATACATTCTACCCAGTATTTTAACACTTTGTCCGGCATTGTCCTTTGCAGTTAGGAGCAAACAATAAAACTTCCATACACCCGTCACATGCCGAAAGGTGTTGATAAAAATATACGACCGGCAAGATGTGAAGTAACATGCTTAACGATTACTGTCTCTCATATTCGATTAACACGTTGAATGCCACCGTTATTTCGCTAGTTTCTTAATTTCTACTGAAGTGAAACTTTTTCTATTAACACTAGAACTACCGGCGTTAAATCTGTTATATTTAAATATATCAAATAAGTACTTTGAAAAAAGGGGAATTCAGAGGTAGAAAAGATAATCGATGGACGTAGAATATCTATTCTGTAACTCGCCTATAATCTTAGAGAATTTTTGGAAAAAACTGTGTACCAGTCATTTTGACTGGTTTGGTAGTTCTACTGTTAAAATCACATCTTTACAATGCAGAAACTTTAAAGACGCAAATAGATATATGGACAGCAGGACTTTTCCTTTTTGAGACCAACGCGTAAATATTGACTGAATTAACAAATTCGTAGATATCACAATTTAAAAGTCATATGAAATTTCATCCAATTCAATAGCGCCGATCACCGGTGACCCCCATGGCATTCAACGTTTTAAGAGGATAAATATTTATCGTTAAAATACGTCTATAAATTAGTATCATACAGGCACTCCCGAAGATCACGTTCTTACGATATTCCGCAACCCATCGGAAGCGCCGGGCCGCGATTAATTCAAGCACAGCATAATACGACGGTGCCATATAAACGGCGGCGCGATCATTTTCCAATGAACTGTTCTCAGATTAATGGACGCGTATGTGCACAGAGATCCGGAGGTGTATGGGTGCGCGCGTCAGAGTGACTGCATGCAATTATACCTATCGCGTTCCTGCACCGGTATGCTCTCGTACATAGGCGTCCGTGTTCACACCCATGTGGATTCCGCCGTGGTGTGCGAACCACTCGTATAAAGCTCGTATCCGGAGAGCACAATGTAACGTAATAGTGAGGTAGAGTTCAATTCCCTCCCCCCTCTTCCCTCTCTTTCTTTCCAACCACCCCATTCCACTCCCTCGTTTACTCTCGCTAGCAGTTTTTGTGTCTTTCCGCCTTTGTTTTTCGCACTGTTATTCCCTCTCTCTCTCTTTTTGTCGCGTACCCTCGCACTGCCTCGCCGCCCTTCTTCCTTCCTGTTCATACGATATCGCAACGAATCGCGTTTTCGAGCCGATGATGGATGGCAGAAACGTACTCACGCGCGAGCGCCGATCGAACTTTATAATCAGGTTTCGAAACATCATTCACCGACCGGTGGATCGGGTCTCCAATTGGCCCATTAGCCGTATCCCCGTTCGAATTGGCTCTATCGCGGTACGTTACCGTTGCCTTCCCCTTTTCGATCGTGGCTTGCTTATCTGTACATAGTATCGTGACTGTTTGCCCATACGAACGGTATAATGTTGACTGTTCTAACGCTCGAATTGATATCACTTAGGTATAACGGTGAAACGCATTAATTAGACGTAGGTGAAAGGCAGCCAATTAATTATAGCCAATTAGTATTGTACGAGGGAGAACGTTATCGATCGTGTAACGTTATTTGTTGTTGGAACAGCTCGAGCCCGCGTGATTTATTCGAATTTCGTTGTTACTCCGTGGTCTAGATTTTTGACGAAGGGATATTTTCTAGATTCTTTTAGATCTTGCGCGGGAGTTTTAACAGAGAGGTTTAAAAGATCGCTCGTCCGACGCCAAAATGAGAAGCATTCTTTCTCGCGTTTCTGCGCGTCACATTTATTTCCTTCTTCTTCATCGATTTCTCCTCCGTACCGCTAAGTTTGTAGAGAATGGTAGTCACTTTTCACCGGTTCGTCGGTGAGTCATGTGAGACAAAACGAAAAGGAAAACTCGTCTAGACTCGGTGGCATCCGGATATTTTAGTTTTATCGAATCCTTCCCTCTCTATCTCTCTCTATCTTTTTCTCTGGCTGGTCTTTGTATCCACCGCGCTCTGTGAGACCGCGGGGCCTACTCTATTCATGTCCAAGTTTTATGGCTCCGGTGCTGCGGAGCGTTTATACATAGAGTCGAGAAGCAAAAGTAAAAGAGATTCGCGTAAACTGCACCTTTGAATCCTCCGAGCCTCGTCGCAAATGAGCAAAGAAATCTACGACAAGAATGAAATTTTCAATGACGACTGAAAAATGAATTTTTCCCCTCCTCGGTTTTAATTGAATTTACGTACAATCTTTGCTTCCCGGTTTATTGTGGAATAAAAGATGACGTTTCATCGTAAAGTAGAGAACTTATGCGCGCTCGTGAAACGACAATATCCTTCTTAGAATATATACTTTAATTTTATGGAAACTATCCACGAGCTGGCTTGTCTCTGCATATTCACCCGCCGGTGCAAGACCCGCATTCACTCTGGCTTTACGACTTCACGGTTTTGTGTCCGAGAGTGAGGGGGTGGATAAACACGAGACCTGGACACGAGGATGGCTATGAGCGTTTCTGCATCGACATCGACAACGACAACCTACACCATGTACGAATTTGTAGGACCGCCTCGCGTAGATTGTCAGCGATGGTTCTACCGTGGGCGCAAATATAAGCGATAGAAATTTTGTTTGACGATATCGCGTCCATCCGCTAATTCGTGGAGCTTCAGCGACACCAGTGGCGAAATTAATCTTGAGTGGTCTGCTTCAAAACAGACTATTGGGTTCCCTAAACTATACAATCATGAAATCATCTATATTCATACACGTATCTGATCAACAACCAAATTTATTTTGAATGCTGCAATTCATTGTTTATCTCTGGTCGTGGACAGAATAGTTTTCCATCTCCGCCGTTATCGACTTCTGCTTTATTTTCCCCACAACGTGTAACACATCAAGTGCCTTATACGATCGTCAGCCACATAAAACTCAAAGAATTGTGCAGTAAAACCTCTTTTTGTGCGGTGGATAGGGACCGCATAAAAGAAATCGTACAAAAAAATATTCGGAAATTTTATAAATACTTACATATAATAAACAACTTTGTACGATATACCACCTACAATTTTTTTTATGCGGTGGATAGGGACCGCATAAAAAAAGTCGCACTTAGAAAATACATCAATTATTTACGAAATAGATGAGAAAATGCGTTCAAACAAATTAAATTAGACCTGGAAATATTTTAAAAACATTTAATTTTTCATTGTATACATGGAGAAGCTTTCAAAATGCACATTAAATAATTCACTGCTACTCGTCGTAATCCAAACCCGCGTCTTCTTCCGATGAATTGGTTCAAAACAAATGAACAGAGCGTCGCGAAGTGCACATACATTGTCGTCAAGGAGTCCACGTAGTCAGGGTTCGTCCACGACATGTATATGTACACTGATAGGAAACATTAAACTGGCACCAACACCGCTGAGATTCATATACCGCATAAAAAAAATCGCACAAAACAAATCGCACAAAAAGAAAATCGCATAAAAAAGGACCGCACAAAAAGAGGTTTTACTGTATGCGAAACCGTGAAAATTCAACGTCTGTCCTAAGGCAAAGGTATGTAAGTCTTCTACAACAAGGTCAAAGTAAGCCTCCGGCATTCTCCCTCTCGGTGTCAATGGCACACTCTCCGTCCTCTTCGGGTTGTCTCGATTCGCGGACAAGTTTTACGGCTTCGCAGCTTTTGTCCCGACGCGTGTACCTATCTCTCGTAAACATACGAGCCGAACACGCAGCCGATCTCGGATAAGTACCGGCGCGTCGATATTCCGTGCAACCACGTTGACGTTGGCGTAGTACGGTTCTATCGCATGCTTGTACGTCGATGTGTCGCAAACGCACCTGCAGAACTACCCCGGGACGTAACCATACACGGGGGAGAGTCGGGCATACGCGCACCCGGTACGAATGTGTATCGAGTGGTTGGCCGGTTAGTCGCTTGCGCGTCGAACCGTGAAATTACCCTCCGAACCTGGAATCCTGTTACTACTACTCCCTGACTTCTTCCCCTCGCTGGTCTCCCCTTTCATGGTTTTATCCCATGGTGGAACGATTACGGTGATCACCCGTGATACCCGGACGACCATCACCGTGACGTTCCATGGCACTATACTTTTCGCCCGAGCGACACTGATCGGCCAATTATCCGAGTTATACGTCGTGATTTTGTCCGAGCAAAGGCAACTTGGAATTGTTCGTGTTTTCGGGAGATATCTTGCGGATTTGTTCTGTTTTTATATTAGGATGTTTATTGGCACGAAGGATCTAATGAGCGGGAATTTTAGATGACGATAAGATGGTATAGGGAGAATTTGGTAGAAGATAGAAACGAAGGTACTTTGTGGAAAGGGGGAGGGAATGGTTTGATGCATTGACAATAAACCTACCGATGTTACATTTAATAAAATTTAGATACACTGAACAAGTACTTGGGAAAAAGATAAATGAAGAGCTGGAAAATATGATTAATTAATTAATTTAGGTTTTATGAGATAGAAGTGGAATATTTACCTAGCAATTTAGGTAATTTTCAGAAAAAATGGGAACCGGTCATTTCGACTGGCTTGGTAGGTTTAGCGTTAAAATTGTTTCACGGAAAGTACTGTTGGAGAAGGATTTACGGAATGCGGAACAGAGTTTGATTGAAATTGTTTCTTTTTAATGTCGTGGCTATCTTGACAATCAGTGGCATCTTTAAATTACTATGAAGGAGACGTTAATAGTTTTCGAATTGGACAAGAATGCCAAGGGCTCAAATTCTTTGGTGGTTTTTGATAAATATTTCTTGACTTTAGCGATTATCGTCGGCTCGATGACCGCGAGTTATCGGCATTGCGTTTTATTTGCCAGACAAATAAACGCCAGCGATTATGAACCTTTCCGAGGATCAATTTGTAGTATTTCGGTTTTGCAGGTACAAATTGGCGATATTATGAGATGTGAGATAAACCTTCGGTAAATAGAATAATCTGAAAAAATGGAACACCGGAGAGTCGAAGTTTAAACGGCACAGAGATTACGCTAAAAGTAATCGTTGTTGGACGATGAGCTATTTGTCACACTATTATCTTTACTTTACGCGAAACATAAATTTGACAAGCCACGTCCGATATTTCGATAATACTAAATCCACGATATTTTACCGCAATAATTGCCAAAAGAATCCCCCATCGAGCGAACGTTTTACCACGCAATATTACAGACACTTTTAACAATTTAAGCTGAAAGTTATCGATGTAATTTTTGTGACTCAAAGTACTCCGAGGTTTACGATTCCATTAAACCGGAAATTCATCAAGGTAGCTTGAGCGCAGTAAAACTACCCACCGTTTTCTTTGGAGCACTCTCTTCGAAGGTATTTCCATTTACCGAGTAAGCTTCTCACTTTCCGAAATTAGCAAGAAGCATCCGAAGAGTTAATCCTTGAAGTGTTACGGTAGAGACGTTCTCGCGATGTGTTTCGTAAGTGGATTCGTTCGAAATGCGAGCTTAAATGGCACTTCCTCGGTGCTGCTAAAAACCCTTCTATACTCTGTTGATCGATCTCGTGGATTTTATCGTCCCTTCTTCTCGAAACTATCCAAACGAGTAATCCCCTCTTTCCTTCTTCCCTTCATTATCGAACCGTTGCACGAATGAGAATTGTTTCGATATCCAATACTCCGAGAGAACCGACCTATCCAATTTACTTTTGACTTTCGCGCTTCCGAATTAGCCGACGAATATTTCCACTATGAGACTGTATTTCGCGCATCAAGATATATACATATACGCACACGTGGTACCGGATTTATTCACACACGTATCGAGATTGCTTCGACTCTCGATTCACGTAGAAGCCATACACGACATAGAGGCTGGTATTTCTCTATATCTCTGTTTCGTATCCAACGGAGTCGCGAGAGTCGGCTCGTTGGAAAATCTGAGCCGGTGGATATTTAAATGCAAATTGAATATGGGCGGAGGTCGGATGCCGCCTGATCTCGTTCGCTGTCTCTCATGGAAATTTCGCACGTTGGAAAATATCCCGTAGATTAGACAGAGTCACGTTGCCCCCTCAGTTTTCCGCGAAGCCGTGGTCACGTTCGCAACAATGTTACGCAAGTATATGCTGATCAGGTGGACCGTAACCATGGGAAACTAACCAGGATCGTATTATAACTTGAGACTTCGTTTTCTCTCAATTTACCTGTTCTGCTCGCTGTTGCGCGACGTATTTCGTGAGACGTCATTCATATTTTTGCAGATATACATTCAATGTCCGTCGAATATCGCAATTTTCCGTCCACGTGCTTTTATTCTTTGATTACACGGCGAATGTGAATACGTCCTCTAAGGTGTTTCGAGGGTGCAAAAATATCGGAGGGATGTAATGTACCGACCCTTCGACTAGGATTACTAATATCTTTACAAATATTTTGTACATCGACATAGTGACTCGATTCTCAGTCACCACTGTCATTGCTCATCTCCGAATCACCGTTCCAAGTTCAAAATTCTTATTTTCCTATTTCGACCTTCGACTCCCAAACTCCGTCATCCTTTTTATACTCCTTTCCCTAAAGTCTGTAAAACCCTGTGTCCCTTTCCGCCGACTCTCACTCTAGTTCGATTCTCATTCACAACTTCTAATTCATACAATTCTAATTCGATCAACACCCAACATAATTCCAATTCAAGATTCATTTCATTACAAAACTCTACTCGATACCGTCGTGCTCCATCGAAATATACAATACATCGTAAACCAAAAAGTTCTCTTGTTCGGTGATTCCTGCAAAACTGCGAAAATCCGAGTTCGCATTACATGGAAACTAATTCATATAGTCGTGAAAATAGTTATGATAGTGCGTTTTTCATTTTATGATATTTCTTTCGGATCTCATATCCCCTCTCAAACTTCGCGATTTCAGCCCGGGCTGTTTTCGGTGTTCCGATTCTCACGGAAAATATTCTTCTTCGCCAGCCTTACGTCATTACGCGTCGAAGGAAATATATACGGACGGCAGTAGAGTACTTTTCGATTCGGTTCATTGATTTTGGTGGAAAACTTTGTGAGATATATCCTCCAGGGTTACAGTGTACTAGAGTTTTGCACGACAGAACCGACGTGTTGCTGACGATGTTCTAAAGTCTGACGAGGGTCGTGAAGTCAACCATGAGATACAAATCAGCGAGCACGGTGGAAGACCCTTCGTACGAGGGAAAACCTCAAAAACCGATCGACGGTTCCCTCGAGCCTCCACGATCCATCGACTATTCTCTCTCACTTGGAATACTTTAACGGTCATTTATTAAACGTTTCTATTGGAAATGGGCGTTTAACTAAATCAGTATACTTAACATTAATATTACTTTTATTAGAAGGCTTTAACACTAGATTTACCATACCAGTCAAAATAACTGGTACACAATTTTTTCCAAAAATTCTCCAAATTTATATGAGTCATAGAATAGATATTCTACGTCCATCTTATAAAACATAAATTGCCGAATCAATCAAGTTGTCCACCTCTTAATTCCCCTTTTTTCAAAATACTTATTTAATATTTTTAAATATGATAGATTTAACGCTGGTAGTTCTAGTGTTAAAAGAAACGTCTTTATATTGCTGCAGTTTAGAACGGACACGTAGTAATATAAACTGTTTCTGTTACTCTCTCTGCACTGCAGAGAGTCTTCTATTTAGAATAGGAATTCCTAGAACGTAGAGTCGTTTTTGAACTCATTCAATATATAGGGTCCTTCGAATTTTGCGTTTTTTTAAATCTTCGATAAAACACACAATTTGCTTTGATTTCATAATACTGTTTATTGATGATTAAAGTATCTGTTATGCCATTTATATGCAAAAAACAATATTTGCCAAATGACCACCTCTTGCATTTCCACAGATGTCCATTCTTTTGTTAAAATTGTCAACCACATGTTGATATAATTGTGGATATCTCACCAATGACACGAATAATTTCATCTTTTAGTTCAGGAATCGATTGAGGATTGTTTTTATAGACTTGACTTTTCACGCAACCCCAAAGAAAATAGTCCATCGGTGTCATATCACATGATCTTGGTGACCAATTGACATCACCATTTAATCATTTTTCACTGAACGTCCATTTTCATAGAATAATTCAACAATTTCAATACGTTGTCATATTGTGTACGATGCCATTTTTGTAAGTGGCATAAATGTCACTTCGTAAATGAGATAAGACCTAGGCGAATTCGGAACGCCATCTGTGTTTTATTACAAATTTAAAAAAACGCGCAATTTGGAAGACCCTTTACATAATCTTATATTGTTAACACTATTCCTACCACGACCGGTCAAATGACCGTTTTTAAAATTTCGATTACAATTTCCTGTATACAACGTGATTGAATCGCCTTTAAACTTCACGACTTTTCCTCAAATATACGTGTAATACATTCACATTATAATACATTTTTCAATATTCACTTCTTTTTTTACGGTTCATTTTCTGTGAAAAAATTATCATTTGACAAATTCACCGGTTGCGGTAGGACAAGGCATACGTGAAGTGTCGGTAGGAATAGTGTTAATAATAATCCAACAGTTCCGTTCTCTTTTTCATTCGAAAATCATCCTTCCGGTAAATAACATTCTTCGCACGCTTCGTCAATCGGATAGCAATGTACAACCTATGCTACCTAAAACTGCATATTTCCGAGAGGTTTTCCGTGTCTTCGTGGGAAATACAATAACAGCCGCTCCGTAGAGCGATAATTGTTACGCTGTAATTTTTCGCGGTAGCACTTTGCTCGGAGCAGAAATCGAGGCGACTAAAACCCCACTCGCGTTAATATCCGTTTGAATACCCTCCGAAAGGGCCCTCTCCCTTTCACCGTACAAAAACGAACGGGGTTCGACGCCTGGCAAATGTGTCCGAATGAAAATTCTATAATTGGATCGTCTGCTCGTTAGCCCCGAATCGACTTCCGTTAACGCTTGAAATGAACATGCATACGTGTTTCGTTCAGCATTTGGGAAAAAGGAAGGAGAATGAGAGACAGTTAGACAAAGGGAAAAAGAGAGAGAGGAGTAGACGGAAGGAGAACGAGAGAATGAGAAGAAGGTATAAAATGAAAAAAGGATGGAAATAACGAGAGAGAGGGGAAGGAGAGAAAGAACAGGAACAAAAGTGTGGACGCCGTTCGACATTGGAAACGGCGAAAAAGTACGTAAGAGGGTGGAGGGGTTGGCAGGGAAAACCGCTTATTCAAATTGTACGACTAGCGAGGCTACTTGGCGAGGCAAGTATTGTGCCTCGAGAGCGAGTATTAGAAATTCAATGGCAGAGAATATTTGCATGAACGATCGATGTGCCAATCAGAGGAATTTCTTTAAAGAAAGAAAAAGGAAGAAAGAGAAAGGGGAGAGAAAAGGAAAAACAGGTGCCGACTGCATTCGTCCAATTAACCGGAATGAAGGTCGTATCGACCAAGAAGATCATTAGCTGATCTGTCGCAGATAGAGGAGCAGAAGGAATAATTGTTTTTCTCACCCTCGGCCGATTGACCCTGCTGGAACACGTTCGAGCCGTGCGTAAGTTCGCGTTCGTGCAGACGAAAAATTACCGAGTTTATTAATCGAGGCGTATGAGAGACATCCGCCGATATTTTTCTCGTTTGTTTCGCATTTACGCAGTTCTCACAGAAATGGCTTGGAATTAATCTGCAAATATCGATTTATCAGAATTCTTGTCCCGTTAAATGCGAAGTATTGCATAGCGAGGGGCGATGTTTGTTTTTTTCAATCCCGTGCAGAACAAAATTCTGCATTTTAGATTTTCGTCGATTTCGAAAACGAATATCACACGGTGATGTTTAACGCGGAATTTTCAAATGTCCCGGAAAAGGCGGATATTCTTTTTTGTCATCGCATTTTTACCAGACGAGATTTACGCGCGAAATAAATTCCGAGTTATCGAACATGTACGGTTTATCTGGTGGCGATGGTAAATTATGCAAATACGGGCTGTAAAGGTGTGAAAATGAGGGGAATACACCGTCGTGTAGTATTTAAACGAATAAAAATTTATACGCGTATGTTACATTAATCCAAGCGTTACCGAATAATCGCCTCGTCGGTGTACGCTTTATCGTCTGAGTTTCCCAACAATTTGAATACAAAATTGATGTAGTTACTTGTTTGCCGTTGATCATCCACCCACACGACCATACTATTCGTTAACCCCCGAGTCACACAGTTAGAATGCCGTAAACGGCACCGGGGGTTAACTACTTTAACAATGTTCACGAACAAGCTTAATATAACTATGATGGATTAAGTGTTGTAAATGGCAAAGGGTTTGCCCTCCTTAACGTTGCCAACTTATGCCTAATGTTACGCCATACATTTACACTTCTCTCAGTCACGATTCTCCCATTTCGCGACTTAATTCCATGAGACGTGCGATTGCAAAATCGTGGCAAACTCTATTCAAACGTTACCTAAAAGAACGTGCGATAACGAGTATATCACTGGGCCGATATTATTCAATTGCGTTTAACAATTACATTTCAATATTGCCGTTCTACGTCACAAATGATAGACACTGCAAGGTGGAGTTTCGGTTCCCTCAATGGGATTTACCCGGACTAATCCTGAATACCCCGTCGAATGCTAATCAGTGGTGTTACGGTTCTATTAATCCTAATTAAGGATTCACGGCTTGGAGTGTATTAACGTATCGCGCAAGTGACCGGTCGCCGATGGGGGATAAAGCGATGGAGACAAATCGAGAGGAAGCCGAAAATCAACGAAGAGGTCCCGATGGGGAAGGGCAGCTGATGAGAATAGCCGGTGCTATGGCGAAATGGATTTTTCCCCGTGCAACGGTACAAAGGAAGTGGAAGCGGCCGATGTGGCATGGAAGAGCGAGTTATTCCGTTTCGTTATTTCGCGATAAATCGCATCGATTCCTCTCCGATTATGATTCGTCTGTAAATCACCGATGCCCACTGCTCGGCGTTCTCCACGACTGGGGCCATAAATTGCGAAATGAAATGAAAAGAGCGGCCGGGGGTGTGCCGGTACGCCGGGGGGTGGCCGCGAATTAAAAATAAAAAAAAATGCGAAGCGCCGTTACCGGGCATCCCTTCCTTTCCCCTGCACGAATTGTGGCTGCGGTCGAGCACGCGTACATGGAGAAAGCACTCTCACGTGTGCGTGTACGCACCACCGTGCAACCCCATACGCATCCGCGCACCCCCGTGAACCATTTTCGATGCGAACAGGACCATACTCGGCGTCCACATAGTCCAGGCAACGCTTAAGCACCGTACTTTCGAGAGTAAAACGAATCGTTTGTCGCGTTAAACATTCACGTTCTCCTTTTTTTCCTCTCTTCGAAAAAAAGCAGCGCAGCCCTCTGTGTCGGCGGGTGGCTGAAATTTGCACGTTTAAAAGTTCTCAGCTCACTTGCCGTTGCTGTTGTTTTTCCTTTTTCACGAACCTAGTTGGTGTCTATTCGAGCGACATCGAGGCACTCAGGTGTCGGTGGAGCTTTGAGAGTTGAACGGGGTGAAAATAGAAACGGCGGAGTGGGCAATGTGGAAAATTAAAAATCCGTAATTTTCCTCATTCAGAGTCTCTCCAAAGAGATATTACTTTCGCATTTGAAAATGCGAAGAAAAATGCTCATCTTGCGAGGGGTAGTCCAATCAGGGAATTTCGAAAGCGGCCGCTGGTTGGACAGGATGAAAGACAGTGAAAAAAACGGGGGTTGATTCAGAGGATATAGGGGCTGGGAAGGGACGAGTAAAACCTGGAGCAGACGGTGCACGTAATGGAGGCAATAGCTTATCCTGATTACTTTTAACCCGAAACTTGTCTTCCTTACCCCTCACGGGCTCGATCCGCCGTTATCAGCCATCTTCTGTTCCTCTTCTGCCAATCTTTCGTTTACCAATGCAAGCCGCTCCTTTGTTGCCCACCCTGCCTTTGTGCTAGAAATTCTTCTCTTCGATTTTTACCTTATCTCTTAGACAATGCGTCGTCCATCGATACGACTACTTCTTACTTTCCTCGTAAAAGACCAGTTGCGTGGTTGGAAAGAAGTATTTTATTAGACCCGTTCACGTTCTCTTTCGATAAAACTTTTCTACTGTAAATATTATTGTTGAACGTGTTCCTTACGAAGAATAACAATTACTCGTTATCTCGTCTCATTGATCTCCGAGAAAGCACAATTATTATTCAATTTGATATTCCAACCATTAAGATACAAAATATAATCGCACATATCTATTTTTGTAAAAGATTCAAAGTTAAATCGCCATCGTAAATTTTCATCCGTAATTACCGAGATAATGAACTAATTTAAATATATGATTTAAACTTGTCTATCTTTTGCTTTTTAAGCATTGACAATTTATAGCCGGTTATAAAATCTTCATAGAGATATCAACTTTCCCTTTTTGTTGTTCCAGGTAAATCAGAAATGCCGTGTACAGGGTAAAAAAGTTTTCTCGATCTCGCAGTCGATCTTGGAGGCACTCAGAAACTCAGCAACGAACGCTAGCATGGAATTGACGGGAAGACGTTGCGAGTGGCGCAAAGATTGAAGCTGGCGCGCGTTAAAGGTAACGACAGTTGACTGATGAAAGCTCTCCGATCGGTAACTTCATACAGGAGTACACGTTCAGGCCGTAATCCTTTTGAAAGAAACGCGCTCACGTTCCTCGTTCGCAAGATAGAAACTTTCCTCGCCTTTACGCGCTTTAAGTTTTACTTTCCAGAATCTCATTGAGTCTTCTCAGAGTAAGGCTGATTGCCTCAAACGAGAAGAAATTTTTATAAGAAACTGAATCCTTTATACCGTCTTAAAAGGCCCAACGAATCTTCCTAAATTTTTACAAAATTAGTACATCTATCGACTATCTCCCTCTATTTGAATTTCTGCATTCTCTTTATTCTCCCGCCACTTTTTTCACTGTTCCTTCAAAGAGAAGATTATCGACTGAAACGCGCAACTTTCGCTCATTTTGCGTCGACTCATTGTCTCATTTCGTTGGAAACATATAGTTAGATAGGACAGGGGCCATTCCTGCGAGGGAGGAGGGTGACGTTTGGCGTATACACGGTGTCCCCTAACGGCTGATTGGTTATTGCTTAACGCCGTTTCACGCCACGGTAGTCTCTGTCGTCTCGTTACGTTATCGGAAAATAGCCGAGACTCGACAGTGCGGAGATAGCTGTGAAAGACGACCCAATAAAACCTAATAATTCCATCCTCTTCGTCTGCATAGCATCGAATTAATTCCCTTAGAGACGAGCATCGAAATTAATTCGAGAGAACTTTTTCTCAATAACACACAATACCTCGACCCCTTATCTGGAAACCAATGATCAAGTTTATCGATTCCTGGAGTTTCTCAACACTGTCAAACTTCAAATTCTCCATCCATCCTAAAAGTTTCCACCCTATTTTTAATTCTTCCGCCTTTTTTTCCCATCGATGTTCGAAGACAAAAACACAACGCATCATTTTTCTTTCTATTATCTTTCTACGATTTTCTCGTTAAACATAAAATCTCGCTTGGAACGACGAAACAAGCAGCGTCCCTTTCCCGGAGAAGGGTGCGTCATTAGAGGGAAGATGATTTTGTAACGGGCTTCGACGGCGACAACGTCGAACCGATTATGCGCCACGTCAGCATCGCGAACGAGCCTGTAATTGGAAACCACGTTATCCGGTCAATCGTGAACACCGACGGCGATGCATTTTTAGCGTAATTCGTCAACCAATGGCAGCTCTGGTCCTCCTGGCATCGGGCACAGGGTGAAATCAAGGACGGGTGGTGGATCCAAGTGTGCTTTGCGCAGGGGATGACATTTGACGTGGACACGATGCGCACACAGCCTATTGGTTATTGCTTAATGCTGTTTCACGGTGTGCTAGCCTCCAAACTGTTTTGCTACGTTTACGATCAGAAACGTTAACGTTGCCGATTTTTCGAATGAATTTAGAGGAAAAAAAAACGAACTGCATAGGTTGCGTTAACGATCTGTGCTATATTCGATAAGGGTTTCCAGCGTTTGCTGCTGGAAAGATTGAAGAATGAAATTGGAGTATCGAACGATATTTAAGCCCTTATCTTACGATTTCTAATTTGACTGCGTTATCAGTAACTCAGAATTAGTTCCTGAAATATAAATTTCTCTCTAATTTCTGATATTTCGGATCGTTGAATATAATATTAATATTGTAGAAATAATTTAACCGTCTTGCGACCGAATGATATTTTCAATTTAGCAGTTTTCGAAAACTTCAATTTCCTGTTCGCCGAGTCGTGAGTGTCACACGTTACTGTAGGCTAGGTGGTTAAAACAGAGATTGGTGAAAGTGAATTTGAAACTACTTCGATAAATTGGTAGATTCATAATGCACGATAAAGTTTATAATAAATTCTAGTAGATTTATTCCATATGAAACGGAAATCCAATTTGAAAAATTTGGTGTGGATTCTCTCTCGAGAATAGTTTAACAAATTCGTTATCTACGATCAGAACAGTCGAATTTCACAGTTTCTCCTTAAAAATGCTGCAGGTTGCAGATAAATTCTTATTACCAAGAAATCTCATTCTAGCTCATTATCTTTATATATTCAATAGCTACTGGAAATAATTCCCATACTTGTTCGCATGTATAAACAACAATTTTCCCTATCACGGCATACGAATGATAACCTTCGAACGGTCGAAGGTTTGTCTTCGCCAAGTCTACCATTGTTCTCAGTCACACCTGATCCTGATTTTTCGTAGCATTGTTATACTAAAACGTCGTTGCTATACCAAGGAGAAAGTAGGTGAAATACTGTGAAAAAGAGACGGGTGAGAGAAGAGGAAGAAGGACAAAGGTGCGGTGTAAAGTGCAGGAAAGCACGGAGCAAAACGGTGGTAAAGAGCCGCACGCTTCTCTGGTCACGAAATATAAACGATTTTCCCGACTTGGCTTTGTTACTAGCGACATAACACCACCGACGCTGAAATTCGCTGGTGTGCACTTGGATGAACGAGAGTTTAAATAAAATATAGGAAATCCTTTCAACCGAGATGAATGCGAAGATACGGCGGTACGTACATTGGCGTGGAGTTTCAATTTGTATTAATATGGATTTATCATATCTTGATAAATAGATTGACAAATTGAAATCTGAAGGGGAAATATATCGTTATAACGATGTTCAAATACAAACCCTTATTAAATATCTTCATATAATACAAAATAAACTTACACTACTTTCAAAGAAAACGGCACATATATTGCTTCTGTTATCGTAACATTATTATTGAAAAAATAATGAACGAATATCGAAACTAGCTGATACATTATAATGAGAATGAAAGAACAAATATCTCATTTTAACCGATAGAATCTATTTCGTCGTGATAATTTCAAGAAAAAGTAAATTTCAATACAACAATCGCTGGAATACCGTTTATGATCGACGACCCAGTCGCGAAGGTTCATCTTCTCGAATGTAGAATTCGCGCAAAGATGGTGCACGTCTGCGACGAAACGCGTTCTCTGCGAAAGAAGTCAAAAGAAGCATCGAAGGCGGCATACAGAGGAGACAGCGGAGCGAAGAAGTAATGGTAGGAGGATAAAGCGGGTGGCGTGAAATGCAGTAAAGCACGGTATAAAGGAACGTCAAAGAGTTAGTCGGTTCTGTGGCCAGGGGTTACCAAGCGCAGTCTCGCCGGACTGGCTTTGTTGTCGGCGATATAACATTCCCACCGTATAATCCATCTCCGCGGATGAATGTACGTTAGTAGTTGTTTAAATAAAATATTTCACATACACGATTCTCAGGGATACCGGGTAATCCGAGGTTTCTCAAGCGACGTGTTTGCTTAATCGCGATAGATTTACGATCAAGGAGAGTCGCATGGACATACAATAGTTGCTATGTTCATACGTGTGTATAATATAGTTTTGTATATCCCACCATGGCGCAAAGACGTCGTCCGTAGGTTTTAATCGTTTTCGGAGACAGTCTCTTTGAAACGGGAATTCGCATTTCGCCGGTTATCGCGCTCGTATTTTCTTCTTATCGCGTTTACGTACGAGCTCGTGTTTGAGACGGCTGATACAACGCTCTTAAAATGTACTTTACTGCGAATCATCGTGCATTTATGCATGCACAGGCCATGTTCTAAAGACGGCCGTAAAAGTATCGCAGGATTTTCAATATCGTTAAACCACGACGTGACGGTAATTCCATCGTTTTCTTCCATCGCGTTGACCGGGAACATTTAAAATGTTTGATGGATCATGGCTGATACGCGACGGGTGAATCTAGGTCGCCAAGAGTCTCGTGATTACCAAGCAATTTCATTCGTTATTTACGAAACGTAGAATGGCTATTACAAGGTGCATTTCACGATAGACATATCCGTTTCTTGGGGAGCACGTATCGACGAGGATCTCCTATCGCACGAAACCTCAGTGCGATATCTCTTGTGTTCTTTCCGCAAAACGCATAGGAGACGCGTCGGTTACGATCACTTTTTTCCCCGTCCATTTTTTCCGCTTTTTCCCCCTCTCTTTGCCAGCCAAAGTGTTATTTTTCGTTTCATTCATTCTATCGGAGTTTTCCATTCGAACGATTCGCACTTATCGATCGTATTTCGATCTTTCCCTTTACAGTTGTGTGATTTCTGGCTATCTACCGCGTCGTGCTGGCTCGTACGTTTTCCAGATTCGAAAATACTGTGCGATCGCGGTTATTGTGAACGCGCGGGACTGTTGGCGCGTGAAATATTCAAACGTTTCGTGGGAATATCTTTAACGTCGACTTTCTCGTTTCCCTGAAATTCGACTGGTATTAACGTGCGTGTAATAGGCGTTCCATTCTCGTTGGTTATTTTAACCGCGTTACTATACGATCGACGCTTTTCCCGTTTCTACGGTGACGTTATATACTCTTTTATATAACGATACGTTCGATGCATGGAATTGAAAATTGTGCGTTTCTATTTCGCCGATTGCCGTGGACAAAGTTACGAGATCGATTTTATCGTCAACGGTTATTACAACTGTTTGCAAAATCCTCGAAATAATAGCGATCGTAGAATACTTAATCCCCCGATGTGGAACATACGCTATAAAAGAACGATGACCTGTATTATGGCTTATTAAATCCAGCCATTTTTCCCTTTTCTCCTACGTTGGTCAATGATACGGCCATTTTCCTCTTACGACCTTTCATTCTCCATTTTAACCGACGATCTTGTGCGTATGGCATTTCACGGTAAAATCTCGTAATTTTAAGGCGATTATCCGTATATTTTGCCGCCTGCGGCTCCGCAAAGCGTTAATTACAAGCCGGACTTTAATTTCAGACGGTCACGATGATTAGAATAAGCCACAGTCGCGAATCTCCCGTCCCTCTATGTTATTATAACACGCATTTCCACATATAAGGGGTGGCCTGAAAGATGCATAAAAAAGGACAGTGTAATTTTGAAGTTTTGTCGTTAATTTTGTATCGCTTGGGTCAGAGGGATATCGTGATTTTAGTAGTTTTGGTGGCGGTAGTATCACCGATATGGGATTTCTTCTTTTTAGAATCTTCCCTTCGAGTGGGATGATCATTTTGTCGAGGAGCTACAGCTTTATGTAGAAACTCGAAGCTACGATAGAAAGTTTCACGTGGAAAGTTGCGCAGAAATGGCATGCAGAGAATTTTGTATCGAGGTCTACCGTCTTGGAGATTCGAGTTTGTGTCTTAGTTTCTTTGTAACTAGACCTATCAAAGTAGTTAAATGAAATTATCATTTCTCATAGAAATTAGGTAATCTTGTAACTATAAATTTTCTCGACCTTTCGGTGACCCCATTTGATGCTCCGGTAAGAGTATTAAAATTAATTTCATTTTGCTCTGCACATTTCTTTCCTTTAATGGCAACTGTTTAGTTTTAATTTCGTACGATTGATTTGAAAATTATGTAACCGGATATTTATATAAAATCTGTACGAAATCTTTGCGAACGATTGTCACGAGGAGATTCACTGTAAGTTTGACAGTTAGTTGGAAGCATTGCGTAAACGTGATTTTGTCCAGACTTGAGCCTGAAGTGTCTCGAGTGTGAGGTCCTTGAAAACGGGAAACAATCGCGAAGTGTAATGGCAAACTGCCGTAACTTTCCTCAAAATCCGCGTATCCCATTATCAAGCTTCGTGCACAAAGTGTTCATCGCAGCGTCGTAATTTGAAAATTGTGGGAAAGAAGTTTGAGAAATTTCACGAACGAACAATCCCGGTTGGAGCTCCAAATTTACGGTCGGCTCTCAAGCTGCGTTCAGTTTTTACTGAAAACAACAGCTGCGAATTTTATTTGCCCGCAAATAACACGGTAAAAAGTAGAATATACCTAACTGCCGTGCGATGTGTAACGAGCACTATTTATGGTAACTACTTACAGTTCGTTCGAACGTGAAATTGCGATCGCATTTTCGTCCTACAACATTTCGCGGAACTTTCCTCAAAAAAAAAATACAGCAAACCCATTACACTTCCATGAAATCTCTACCACGTACGGTCTTTTACATTCGACAGGGCAAAATCTTTCAAATTATTCGTCAAATTGATGCGTTGCACGGACGTTCGTTAAAATTCCTTCGCCGCCTGTGTATTAATCGCCCTTCTTGTTAAGTTTGCGCAACTGCTTTTCACGTGTTTTGGCATTCGCGTGTCCTAATTGTAGAAACGGAACTTAGGACCAACTAACGAACGTAACGCGCCGTAAGTACTAGTAACAAGTAGCGGTTAAGTAGTAACAACAATACAGAGGCTAGCAACGGGCGTCGACGGCGGAGAAATGTTTGCCTTCGGGTTGACGTGTCTGACTACACGCTGAGCTTTTCTACTGTAACCGACTGGCAGCAACTATCCGCCTCTGTTGTCCCTTTTTGTCGTATCTCCGTCCTTCTGGGTACGCACATCCGAATATACGTCATTCTCCGTGTCTCTCCTCCTCTTTATCCCTCTGTCTTGCTCTCTCTCTCTTTGTCTCTCCCTGTCTCTGTCTCTTTTCTGGTACTCGCTCATCTTTGCACAGCTGAGTCTTCATGTAGGGTTGAGTACACAGGCGACCTTACTCTTGCTTGCAGTCAGACTCGCGTTAACTTGGGAGAGTCAATATTTAAGTCAAACCGGTTCTCTCCCCACTTAAATTAACGATTTACATCGGACACGTCTGAATCCTGGCATACGTTTCGTGAGTTCCCTCGGTTATCCGAAACCCTTGCGGATTCATGCATGACGTGGTGTGTTTAGGATTCCCTTCAAAGATCGGGAAATGAGAACGTTATTTAGAAAAACTTCGACACGGTGCTGTTATCGCAAGTCAAACGAATGTTCGTTGATCGTCGGTGCAAGGAAGGTGCATGTTTTGAGTGATGTTTCATCGTTTGCTTGTTTTTTTATGAGCGCGATGTTTGAAGACGTAAAAAGGTGTCGTGGTCGACTCGACAATTAAAACTACAGGTCGTATAAGCGACAGTGGCGAATGACGATCCTTTGGAAGCAGAAACAGTCCTTCCAACGTCACGAACAGCTGCGGAATTACGGGAAAGTTATTGCTCGTATAGTGGAGCAGCCGGGCGAATAGTGATAATAGTCGAAAGTTCGCGGTGGTTTCAGCCCGTCCGGCCATACGCACGGTAACTCCACTGTCTGGCTACAACTACCGTGTTACTGCTGAATTATACAGCCCCTCGATTCCTTGCATACGAATGCTCATTTCGAAAACGGACGATTTATTTTGATCGCTTACACCGAACAAACTACGCGGTATTATCGTGTTTGCATTAACCTTTCGATCGTACGGTTCCCTCTGTTATTGAGGTCGAGTTGCACGAAACAAGCGTAAAGCATTTTTTTCTACAACATCACATCGTTTTGGTGGACTCAATATTATCTATTTTTTAAACTTGTCGTTCTCTTCATCGCAAGTGCGATTACTCGTTTGATCGCTGCAAGGATCCTTGCTCTAACTATCAACGAATCCGCGGAATATCACCGACGCTTATAAATGTCACATATATGGAACATTTACGTTGGATAATAAACGACGAAAGTGAGCTAGTCGCGTAGATACGAAGCAGTATAATTTTCTCGTACGTACGAGCAACAAACGCGTTAAAGTCGTCTCACTTTCACGGGAACTTCCTCAGAAATAACACCTCGCCGGGACCGCGAACAACCGCTTTAGGCGTGACTACATACTCGACAGTGAGGAGCGTGTAAATAGTAATAATAGTAGAAAGTTTCGAGCTAACGGAATTCGGTCGGCAATGCGCCTTGCTGCTGCTGCACTGTCTGAGCATACTCGCGGCGTTACCACTGAATTATGCACGCGCCCAACCCTCTTCAACGTCGCCTCTCAAACGTCTCTGAAGATGCCCTTTCTCTCTCCTGCTCCCTTCGCTTTCTATCTCGCTCGTCTTTCTTTCTCTGTTTATCTGTGTGCGTGTCTGCCCATCTTTCTCTGTCATTGGCGGTTTCATGCAGAAAAGACCTTCGAGAACGCAGAGTGAGAGAGAGAGAGAGAGAGAGAGAGGGAGGGAGAGACAGAGAAAGAGTGCGAGACGCGGAGGGTTCTTTCGAGGAATATTCAGCGACGAAACGGAATGCAAACGGACGACCCGAAACGTAAAGCTTACGACGCTCTCGAGAAAAGGGAAACGTTTGCTTAGGTGCACTTAACGTGCTTCTAAAACGTGTACCGTATGCACAACGGCGCCCGTCGTCACCGCAAGAATTTCACGGATAAAGATGGCGAATTTTCCCCGATTCTTCGAGGCATTTACCATTTTCACGGTGCCATATCCTTTGCGTCGTAAATCCTTGCACATTTCGTTGGCATATTCAGCAGCTCTCTTCCTACACACATACCTCTCACGATTCCACCGTCGTAACGATTTTATCACAAAAATTCGTTACATTCTCGAAATGTATCCAGGTTGTTCCATCGATTCGTAATCCGTGAATTTCCAAAGAGCCCGGTAAAGTTCCGTTATAGGCATTCGCTCGTATAACGTCGGCATTGAAACGCTAAATGGGATTTTTCTTGGTAGCGAGTTTTCTAATCTCTCTGAAACTCGTACGTTTCCGCGAGCGAAGAGCCGATAAGCGATACTTCCATGGCCGAAAGTAAAGAAACGCAAAGGAAAGAAAGGAAAGAGACGGGACAAGGGCGTAGCAGGGGCAACCTGTGGAATTTCGTGATCCCTTTTGCCCACGAGAAGGAGGGTCTTGAAAACTCGTTTGCAGAAAGTCGCTCGCGCGGAAGTGTATAGGTAGGTACGTACAAGCAGCCAACGACGACGACGGTCAAAGGGGAAGAGAACGAAGCCAAGGGGAATACCGAGTTTTCGTCGAGGCTGTTCGTTGCTTGCCAGTCGTATAAACAGGGAGCCGTTTCTTTCCTTTCATCATTCGACATCGCCGCTATCGCTGCTACTTCCACCATCCACCACCAGCACCACTACCATCGTATAATCGTGCTCTGTGAAAATGTAATGCGCATTACCGTAGAATAGTAACAACGGGGAAACGACGAGACACGTCGACGGTACAAAAGGGCGAAACGAGAGCGCGGATGATACCGTGGCAGGCAGATGGAAGAAAAATAAATTACTAAATAAAATACGATACACCGTTGTTCGCCGTGTGCACAGAAAGGCCGAGAAGTACCATTACGCATTTTCCCGGACTTATGCTCGATTGAACCGTACGGCTCGCTGGTCAGAAAGGAAAATAGCAGTCATGAGCCGTGAACTCGATGGGTATCGCGCGTGTCCATGGCCTTTGGGATCTGCGAAACGATCTTCTCCATAGCGACACCCTCGCTGACGTTTCTACGTTTTAGCATAGCCGATTCTACTTTGCTCGAGTATCTCGACTGGAATATTCTCCGTAAATAATTGTACGATTTGGTCACTCGGTCTATTCGACATCATAGGTCCAATTGTTTATCACTTGTTTTAACGTATTCGTTTGCAATTCTTCTAACAAGGGAAATTCGGGAATTGATATACTCCAATTTTTATGAGACTTTGCATCAATATTTATTAGACATATCTAAGAAGATCGCTGTGATTCGTTCGTGCCCGTTATCAACTTTAAAGGAGGTCCTGTCTGTCTCCAACCTGTTCTGCCTCTCTCCTGCCTGTCTAATAAATATTTAGGCAAAATTTCATCGAAACCGGAGTGTATCAGTTCACGAACTTCCCTTGTAAGTGTATTTATATCACTAAATTCACAAGTTGAAACTCTTCTTTGCATTTGCAAAAATCCCGAGAGTTCCTATCGACACGCAAACACGATGCTGACGTAAAGGAAACCAAAAAATGTTGCATTCGGAAAGGAAACTGTCGTTTCACCGCCCTCTTTCAACTCGGAGAGCTTTTCCTTCGTTTCACTGTAAAACGAATTCAAGAGTGGAAAGGGGAGAGCAAGAGAGACAAAGAGAGAAAGATGGATAAAAAGGTAGAAGAAGGGAAGCACGAACATCGGCAAGCAAGAAACGGGGTAACCGGTGGATGGGAAACGGGCAGAGTGTACCATCGTGGCAAAGGCGATTTCCTCGAGTTTCGTTTGTTTCTCTCGCAATGAAACGAGAAGCGGATTCTCCGAGACTCTCGGCGATCCTTTTTAGAAAGGAACAGGAGAAAGGGTCGTGAGAAGGGCGCCGGAAGGGAGACTGAAGAGAGGAAGGAAGAGAACGGAGAAGCCGTTGGTGGTGGGTCGGGGTTGAATGAAAGTAGTAGAGGACCGGGAGATAAGAACGGTCCCTTAGTACGCAGATTAGGGAAGAACGAGATGTACCTTAGGAGGCCACTTTTGTCGTGGCGTACGAACAATGGCCTTTTTCCTACCTCGGTGGAACGTAACGAGATATAAATCGGCCACCTCAATGGCCGATTACTTCGAATGGCTAAATACCGAGTGTGCATCCAACGTGGCTGGAATACCTGGGCGTTTTCATCGCTTAATACTCTCGCTTCTTCCTCGCGATCCCCTTCGAGAACTCGCGTTACATACTAACCGCGATTATCGAGGCCGGAGAATCGAGATAACTGAATTTGCAATTCTCCATCGTCGACCCCCCACGAATCTCCAAGAGCATGATAAACTCTTGGATGTTCGTCGCACGAATTTCTGGGGAATTTCTCCGTGTAGATTTTCTTTTTCATGAGAAATTTTACGACGCAATGTGCAAGCGGAGTGTGGAATTTTTGAACGTGAAACTCGAGTAGACATCTCTATTGACAACTATTGCCGGAGTCTCGGCCAAAAGGGTTTTGACGCGAGAGGAACACGTTGGTTCTTAAAATACTTTGATCACGGAAGGTATGCGAGATGGTACGGAAAGGAATGTCTGCTGGAATTCTGACGGCTCACCTGTTACACCTTGATTTCACCATAGACGAGAGAAACGGAAATACGTTCACGGCTGAGGATATCGTACGTCTCAAAGTCGTTCACTTCTTTCTCGCTTACGTTTTCTTCCATTCATTTCGCTCTTTCTCTTCTTTCAAGCGACATTCATTCGACCGGAACTTTTTAAACTGCACACCTTTTTTTCTTTCCCTTTGAAGAACTTTTTCAGTAGTTTGACCGGCTTTAGAGCGAAACGCGGACACGAAAAGAGAATAAGGGGTCGAGTTCTTTATCAAAATTTCAGGCAATATCACCGAAACTTTGTCTTGCTTTGGATTGTCGGGACAGTATAGATATGTCTTTCTCAAAACCGTATTTTTTTCGTATAAAGAAAAGTAGCAGACGAAGGACGGAAAATCGACGATTTATCCTTCTCAAGAGTCCTCCCCATTATTATTGAACTTTCATCTCCGCGCGACGGCCCTTCGGGGATGTTGGTAATTTTTCAAACAGGAAATCATCCGGAAATCGTGGTCCCTACCAGGATCGTTTACAAACTCCTTCCCCACGATCAAATCCCTCGATGACGTTGAAAAATTCCGTAAATCCATCCTCGCTGTTAGAACAACACACGTAATAATTCCACTTCTTCGACGAGCCTACTATCCCTACCGATTTCAAATACTCCCACTTGGAAATTCCGATCTCTATTATAGAAAACGAGTGAGAAAAATGACGGGTAAAGAAAAGAAGAATCGTCGTGCTTAGGGACGTTACCGTAAGGTGTTCCAGTAGATTGGCATAAGATTCCATAGGAGTCCTCTGCTCGTTTTCTCACCGGAAACGAGTGGCCGATCCCTGACGCGAGGGTCCCTCGTCGAGACGAGACGATTTGTTAAATCGTCCAAAAGCCGGGCTACCGGGGGATCATTTTATCGCGATCGAACGAGGTATCCCTCGCCGAAGGTGGTCCGTTCGAAAGTTTCCTCCTCGTGTCGCGGGCCGATAGGTGGTCTCGAAGCTCGTTTCGCATGAAATTCGTGTTGGAACGATTCATTGGCAGGAGTATCCTCCGACAGATCGATTACTCTCGCGACTCGATACGCGCGGACCGAAGGGATATCTCGAGGGCAGCTGCCATTACCTAGCCAATTCACGGAGACGGTTCTATCTGGCCGTGGAAGAAGCCAATCTCCGAGGAAAAATCTAAATTGGAAATTCTCCCGACATCCTTACCGTGACGTCGAGTTTTTTTGACGTGGGACATTTGTTCTCGGAGCGTGATCCTGGCGGAGGATAACGGAGAGGTTTGGAACGTTTAGAGAGTTTAGATAGATTCTTGGTGGGGTTGCTATGACTTTTTGTCGGATGATGTAGACATCTCGTGGATATGGCAATTGGAAAATGGTTTTGGATGTTTGACGAGTTCTTATTTAGGAAAGAAAAATACGAAGAGAGAGATTTATGATGTTAGGTCTGCCGAAGTAATGAATACGACGGGATTCTGAATTTTTATTAGAGACTAGAACTACCAGCGTTAAATTTATTTTATTTAAATATGTCAAATATGTACTTTGGAAAAAGGGAAATCACAAGGTGAAAAAGATAATTAATTTGGTAGGTCATGTTTTACAAAAGGGACGCAATATATTTACTGTATGGCACCTTCATAGATTTGGGGAATTTTTTGTAAAACAATTTAAAAACAGTTACTATGATTGCATTGGCAGTTCTTGTGTTAAATTACTCTAATTTCGAAAGGTGCAATTCCTCTGAATTTTTACATCCATCTTGTAAAATATGAACGATTAAGCTGGTAAACTTTCTTTTTCGTATTCCTTTTTTGCTGAAAAATTTTAAATGAGTAAAATTTGAAATGAGTCTAATTGGCTCAGTCCGTTAATCTAGTGTTAAAAATTTACAAATGTTTTTTTAACTACGATGCATCGCTTGCAAAAATGACTTAGCAGAAGTACCTTAAGACGATGCATTCGCGAAGAGTGTTTATCAGTAGTTTTATCACTAAACCTACCAAGCCGGTCAAAATGACCGGTTCGCAATTTTTTCTAACAATTACCTAAATTGATAAGGGAGTCATGAAGTAAATATTCCACTTCTATCTTATAAAACCTAAATTACTTAATCCATCACTTTTTTCACCTCCTGAATTCTCCTTTTCCAAAGTACTTAATCGGTATACCTAAATTTTGGTAGATATAACGTCGGTAGTTTTAGTGTCAAGTAGGTCGACGGAGATTTGAATAATGCTTCGATGAACAGTCGGAAGGTCTGTGTCGGTGCGAAAAGGCATCGAAATTTCTCGGGAATACGGTGCCGGAAGATTTGCTTTCAAAAATTCGTTGTCTCGAAGCTGCCGGCTGCTGGAAGTCGGAACGTTCCCAAGTGAGACCTGACAGGTGGCCTCTGAGCTGGTTTCGCGTGAAATCGTGTTTGCACTATTCATTGCCGCGAGTGTCGTCGAGATCGCCGACGTTTCCTGAAGCGAAACATACACGTATGTGCTTACTTTCATGGAATTTTTACTTCGTACGTGGATATTTTTCGAACCTATTAAAATTCCTCCTCGGCTCGCGCACATTTTCAAATACCTTTAGCCCAGTTACCGTCAGGAAAATTAAACAAGTTTTCTCGGAGTGCAAAAAGTTTGTTTTGAAGAGTAGCGAAACTTTTTCACAAATTTCTCACTACTGCTATGTGTACGCGTTAGTACAATTATTTTTCGAAGAGTTTAACTCCTAATTTTTCAAGAGGCATTTATAATGATTCGAAGAATATTTTCTTCCAGATATTGTTCTTCATTATTGGTCATTATTGCTAGCTTATTAAATTCGTTAAACGATACCTCTCTCTCGTAACGTGAGCGTTAAACGAGACGGTTTCGAAATCAGTAAACTCGGGCGATCGTTAAGTCTCTAAGAAACGACCAAATTAAGGTGCATCGTTTTATCGTGCAACCGGGTGCGCATATTCACGCGTATTACCGGTTCACGTATAACCAAGTGCAATCTATTTATCCTCAAGACTGCTATTGGTGCATCTTGTGTAGAGTAGATCCAAGGATCCTCCACGAAATGGAATAGAAGATGCGCCACGAGGAGAGGAAAGGGCCCAAAGAACATGAAATAACACTTGGCGGAAGTGGGTGACTCTTCTGTTACTTGGGCTATATTTCTCTTCTCTTTTTCTTCCATTTAACGAGAAGACAGAGGCTTCGTTGTTCGGTTGTTCTCTGACATTTTGTCGCGACATTCCTTTTTTTCACTCGCGATCACCGTCTTTCGTATTCTTTTAAGGATAATTTATACGTAGAACCATTAACGTGATAAATTGAGGATTTTAAAGAGGAAGCCGAATCCCTTTGGATGCACGCCTACAGGAAGAACGGATTCCACGTTATATGGCAAGCCTTTAAAGAAACGTAGCCGTGGAATACAAGAGGAAAGGCGGAAAATAGAGGAGAGACAGAGGTTGAAGGAAGAGTGGAAGGGGTTATAATACGTTGGAGAATGAAAATTGCGAGGCAGGATGAGCGACAAAGAGCGAAAGACGGATAAGGAGAAAAAGAAGATCGAAGTGGCAGTAGCAAAGGCGGAATATCACGGCGGTCGGGCGGAGGAAGGGCGGAAAGATAAGAGCGGGTTAAGGCACAAACAAAGTGGGAAAGCTCAAAGCGGGAGACAGAAGGAACGAAGGAACCGTCGGGATAAGAGAGGGAAACGCCGAGAGTGGAAGAGGGCAGAGAACGAGGCAGCAGAAGGGAGGATGGAGAAAGAGGCCCGAGCAAGGCGAGGGAAATTAAGCAATTAGTAACTTTGCACCGCAGCAGCTCTCAGCGAGATTTGATTATGTTTTCGGTTTAAGCTCTCCGAAGTGAGGCTCTCCACCGTTTCACCCCTTTCTCCTCTCTCGCACTCTAACCCCTTTTCTCTCGATGGTTCCTCCCGCCGAGAGAATCCTACGAGACTCGACGGTGCTTTTAAGAGGCCGGCGTATACCTGCCGGCGCAAACTGAGAGAATAATACGTGACACGTCGGTCCACGATTCCCTCCTCCTCGTTCCCTCTGTCAACCCCTATTGTTCTTCGATTTTCGTTTTTCCGTCTTATTGTATTTGCTCGATTTTTCGATCCTCGGATGAGCGTGTTAACGCAATTTCAACGACGCGATTCTCAGTCGAGGGAGAAGAGAAGGGGCCCATCAGGGAAAGGATAATTGCGGCGAACACTGCGGACGAAACGTGCCAACGGAATTCTCCTCACGAGTGTTGTGCTTCCTCGTTTTCTCCTTACGTATTTTCTATTATTCTTCGATGACTTTTATGGCTTTTATTATTTCTACGACGTCGAAGGAAAGAGGAGAGTACGGGGCGGAAAAAGAGATTGGCGTCGTTGCCGGGACAGAGAGTGGGAGAGGGAGAAAGCAGAGATGTACAAAAATTAAGAGGGAAGAAAGAGATCTCTCGTAGAACTCACTACTCTCGGCAGTGCTTTTAAGAAGTCGTAATGCGAGGTCCACTGCTGCAAACTTCACCGTTAAAACGTAGTCCGAATGTTCCGTCAAGGTGGCATTACTTTTTTTCCTCTTACCCTCTTTTCCTCTCTCTCGCCACTTTTCTGTTATTTCCGCTATTTTTCTTCTGCACGGCTGCAAGAAAATTACGAGCTCTGGAGAAGGATGCAAGAAAGTTTAACTCCCTGGCGAAATTTAGAGAGGGACAATGTAACGCGCAATTAGGCACGGAGACGTGACAAATGTTCAAATGCCACGCAAGATTTTGCATACTCGAATTAACCAACATGAAGCTAAATATTGTACTCTTCACGAAGCTTGTATTAACGTTATTCACGAGTACATTGTAAGGTTTCCAAAATTCAAATCTCGGAGACACGCTAATAACAAATAGCACGAGAATTTCGAACGACGGAAACGAAAACGAGAAGGAGGAAGACGTAAAATTATTTAAATTCGTGTAAAATATAAGGCACATGGTGGCTGCATCCCTTTCAACACCGAGCTCGATAGAAATTACAACATTCTTCGCAAATAAGCCAAAAGGATCCCCCTCCTTGGCGCACTCTTAACAGCCGTGTCCGCATGGAGGTTGGCTTGCTACATGGGCGAGAATTTCAGCAGGAGGGTCAGACAAGAATTTAGATGAGTTGAACGCGATGCAAGCGCGAACCGGAGTTTGTATGCAATGAGTACGGTACAAACGCAAGAGGGAATTTTGATATAACAAGCGGCACTGTTATACATATATCTTTGCAGTTACGCGCATCACGCGCCGTATCTCCGATTCTTTTTCTCTTTCGAATTTTATGCCTCGAACCCAACGTTCAAAAGGCTCGCCCGTTCACTTTTCCTTTGCCTTTCTCTTGCTCCTTGGTTTTTTTTTGCTTACGGAAACTACTGGAATTTATGGTTATGAATACGCCCGAAAGAATATCACAAAGAAGTCTGCGCGAATTTAGACGAGAATCTACGGAGACGTGACCTCGTAAGTCAAAAGTCGTATAACTCGAACACGTTCCTTCGGGTAGCCGTGAACACGTTTTTAGACAGACAAACACAAATTGCGTTCCGTCGCCTTTTTTACGCTTCTCTTTTTCTTACTTCCTGCGAAGATGCCGCAGCGATTCGAAGACGAATCGCGTCTTTGTAAGCGCGGACGAAGAGATGAAAAATTGACGGGATAAGTATCAGTGGATTCCTCGATTTTACGGGAAACTAAACTTCGAAAACAATGAACCTGTCGCTCGAATAGGAAATTATTGTTTTTTTAATATTTGGTTGGTGCACATGAAATGTCGGATTATATACGGCGAAATTAAAATATCACATTTTATGCAAAATGAATGTTTATAAATCAAAATAATTTCCATCGATATCGATACACTTCTGCCAAAGATCCACAAGGGCTTTTATACGATTTTTAATAAAATCCGAGTTTTCAGAAACAATTAAATTGGATGCGACTTTTTTAAGGTCGCCTTCATTATTGAATTTTTTTTCTGTAATGAAGTGGCCTAAGTGTTTAAATATGTGACAATCCGTTAAAGGAAGATCAGGTGAGTAAGGTGGATACTGTAAAATTGCATTTCATTTTTGAACCAACGTTGTACGATTCTTTTGTTAACAATTGCCTCCCATATGCTCTGTTTATGTTGAAACTAACAGCAGCAGCATTATCACCAAGTTTAAATTCATATCGGATTACTACTCGTATTTCGCTAGTACTCACGTTGCACAAAAAATTATATTTTTTTATAGAAATTAGAAGTTTTCCTAAAAAATACGCTAAATATTGAGCGAATAGACCAAGTAACCTGTTTCAACTACAAAATTATTAATTTTACGGTTACCTATTTGCAAAATATGGCCAAAATATAGTGTATAGACCTAATCCGACATTTCATATGCACCAACCTCATATCTTCCTTGATTCTGTGATTCTTTATCTCACGATTTTTATCCTACAATAAAATATTTCATTATTTTGACAGGATAATAGGCGAAAATATATGAACGCGCGACTCGATGTCGTAACGAGATATATCAAAAGTATTCTGAACGTTCCAACCCAGAAAGTGATGATAAAAAAGTGTGTCAAGAGTAATGCGAGTGACTTAATTTTTTGCAAAAGACATCAGAGAGAGGTGCAACTCGCGAGAGGCTTACATTGTACCCGTAACATACTCTCTGAGCCTACCCTTGGCGCAGTTCTTTGCGTGTCCCCCTTTTTGTCAGAAATCTTTGTCCGCAAACGAAACAGCCGTGTCACTCGGGGAACAACGGAAAAGGGCAACTGGGACGATGAATATAGTGACATTACGGGCTTTATTTGCGGCACGAAGACCGACTGCAGTCGACGAGAAAGAGAGAGAGAAAGAGTCGTGCACCGAGAGAAGGGAAAAAAAATCATGGTATATGCGAGCACGGTGGGCGTTGGTGTAATTGAACGACGTTCATCTTCCAGACAGCTGCAAAGCACCAATCCTGTTTTACAGAAGCGTCGGTCAGTCCGCTTGCCGATTCTCTTCTTCGTTTCTCTCGGTCTCGACTTTACGTTATTTATTTTTCAAGCTCAGCTCTATCGGTGCATTCCCCCTTTTCGAGGATCGTCCTTTTTCCTCCCGTTCTCCATCCACCCGATGTTTCCCAATCTCGTAGAACGTCGCTGGCATCTCGTTTAATTCCACCGGTACCGGAATTAAACGGTCTTCGTTCGACGAACGTCAGGAAAGTATTGCCGGTCCATCGGCAGATTTGTTTATGAGGCCTCCTCACTAACCGTGCGATCGACTTTTTCATTGGATGTTGAACGCGATTTATTGCAGATTGCACCGCTTCTCTTACCGTCGGGGATACTTGAGTTTATACGTAACGGTTGCACCGAAATTAACCCGTAACGAAGACCGTAATTCGATAATGAGAACATCGTTTAATCGCACGGATCCTCGACGGTGTTTCGGGCTGTCGCGCCTTAATGGAGGATCGTTACGTTTCTCCTCGTGATCGTAAATGTCAATAAATACATAATGAAATCGTACGGATTTTCCCTCGAGGCCTGCACCTAAATTACTTATTCACGACACCTGTTACGTAACAAACTGCCAGGAGGAAAGCCATGGAAGATGGATCCGACAGCGACCGGTGGTAAACAACGATTTCTTTAATTAAGCCACCGGACTTCTCTTCGTCCCTTTCTCTCCTCCTCTTCCTTCTTCGTTCTCTTCGCCTCGCCAACTCCCGTTTTTCTCGGAACAGGCTAGACTTTATCTACCACCCTGCTTACATCCCCTGTCGTCGTCTTCCCTTGTACGTTTGGCACGGCCAAAGCCGGATAAAGGATGCAGTTATTTACGTACGAGCCTGGACGAGTATTTGTGGGATGGAAGGACGAGTGGGGTGACACCGATGGGTAGAAAGGGTTGGAATGAGGAGACGCGGCCGTCTGGACAGAACGCGGACCTGTCCCATGTGGGTTCCGTTAATTAACCGAGTCTACCGAGTTCTATTCCTCGCGTTATATTACCAACAGTTTCCTCTCTTCTCCCCTATATCTCTCTCCCAATCTCCCTGCATCCCTCTTTCCCGTTTCTCCTCTGCCTCATCTGCTTCCAACGTGGCGTTGCCACAGAACCGTTGATGCACCTGGGGGTTGCGGAGAACTTCATCCTCCAACCTATTCCTACGGCAAGATCTATATTCGCACCGCTGTGCATTTACACGCGATGCTATTTTGCCCGCAAATGCACCCCTGTCGCTTGTATCTCCCGTCACCCTAGAAATTCTCCAGCGAATGAAACCCACCGCGAGAGCTAGAATGTCGCCGGGTTTTTTTTTTCTGCCGTGACAAAAATTCACAAACGCTAATTTTCACGTTTTACTTGTAGCCGGTTTCGAAGTATCGTTTCATAATTTTGATCATGGGCGATGATCCTTTCATAGATATGCATTATACGCAAAACAGTTTCGACGTTGATAATTGAGCTTGATTCAATTCCGTGCCTGCTACTGCTTGCGCAAAACGTTGAGTTTGATAATCAGCCTATCTTCCGTCATTGTTGGTGAGCTTTGAAGCTATCAAACAGAAACGGCCGGGTGTGCCCTCGAATTCCAGCGTATATTCGCTAGGTAAACTTATATACATCGTCCGAGATACTTTTAAGGGTACTTCGACGGAGAAGCTACCCGAAAATTCCATTACATTTGTACGGACAAAGGAATACATTGATGCGTCAAAAGAAACGATGCTGTTGTTGGCAAAAGTTAAGTTTACTCTTTGCATACACTTCAACCAATGAGACAGCAGACGAACGAAGCGAAACTGCGAGGTAAACGATTAATCGTATCGTAGGAAACCACGATTTATCGGAGCGATGATAAATCAGAGGATTTGGGGGAAGAAACTGGGTACCGATAAATCGTACACGCATCGCCGATAACTGTATAATTAACTCCCTCCGACAATAGATTTCACAGGCGCTGTTCATAAAGTTTCTACCTGTACGTCCGACGGAAACTTGACGGTATATCAATTATCCGCCAACTATGAACACCGATGCATCGATTTTCAATTATTATATTCGCCTATCCACGGATTTACCGCAGCGTCAGCCAGGATCGGGAATATCGATGGATTAATTAATCCTACGTTTATTTATCCTAGTAACCGTTCTTCGTTCACGTTATCCACGTCCCTTCCACGGGATGCGCTCTCTCTTAATCCAATAGTTTCGCGCTTTTGGCACGATAACCCATTTTCACCGTTATAATTATACGCAGCTGGCGAAAGATTTATTATCGGCGACAACGGGGATTCCGTATTCTCGACGATTGTGATTTATTGGATCGTTCGTCCGGGCATTTCTTCGGCGTTGGCCACCCTCTTTTTTCCCGGCTCGTCGTTCCACGTTGCTCGAGATGCGCGTACATGTTTGCCGGATACTCGAGTTACATGGAGCAGCGACGACAGCCGAGGGTGCGGAAACAGAAGTGGAAACAAGGGCGAAGGGAGTAAGACAATGCCGGTATATCCGAGTCGAGGAAATGAGATTTATATTAATTTCTGCAGCCGTCGCGAGAACGCCTGGCGCCGTCGACGCCTGTTCTTCTTCTCTCTTTCTCTCTCTCTCTCGTCATCTCTCTTTGTGCATAGATTCGCTGTTTCCTCCCTCTTCTCTTCCCCTCCGTTCGTGTATCGGTTCTCTCTATTCTCCCGTAACAACGTTCGGAGATTTGTCGAATGTTTGCATTTCTAATCGCTACGTCGAAAGAGCAAGCGACACGCGTGAACCCAATTTCCAGCAGCATGCTATATACTAATAAGTGTGCCCCATACACGCGATGTAATTTTCCCTGATAATTTAATCGAATTTCCGTTCAATGTAGAAACTCGGTTAGCGCGATGTTCGCCAAGGATTTTACGAATATCTTCGCAAGAATATTCCTCGGTACGATATCCTGTTATTTCTCCTTCATTTTCTAGTTTATTTTATTTCTACTACGTTTCCCTTCGCTCGGAGATGGAAAACCTTTTGCACGAAAATTCCCCTCGTTCCTTTCCTGCTTCGTGTTTATTGCATTAAAGCTTTTTACATAATTTTCAAATTTAGGCAAGGACTTACTTTCCCATTTGGAGAATCGCTGCTTCTAAAGTTCACAGTACAATCCTGTATAAATATAAATTGAAAGTTGTATCCGTTGAAAAGATTCATCCAAATCCCTTCCAACCAACGCGTGAACTTTCGAGAGGTTGACAGAGATACGATGAAATTTAAATTCCATAATTGCTCTCGGTCTTATCGTCTCCATTGTGGTTACATTGATCGTACGAGAAACAGCAACATCGTCTTGTTACGCAGGTAATAATAACGGCTTACTATTCTCGTTGCGCGTCACGTAGCAGCGAGAACGAGGTACGAAAATGTAACAGAACCATAAAACGTCGGCTGTTCCGCAGCGGCGCTTTATGAGCTTCGCCATCCACGATTCTCCATACTCCTGGAACTAGTTTTCATGAAGCGGCGAATACCATCGTTGACCACAAACGAACGACATTCTCCATTACTGGCATTTCTGTCCGTGATAATCTCAAGAATGCATTACACCGGGGAACCTCGCGGAAAAGCTCGCCCACCGATGAAAGCTCTCGAATCATGCCAAATGTCGGCTTTTCCTCGACAATATCGGAAATGACCTTCCGTTTTGGCATTGAATTCCCTTGCTTCCACTCGTAACCGCGCTCTCCACTGTTCTCAAAATAATAACGATAATGACACCCGGTGCACCCTTCTCATCTACGGAAGCATATGCCGTAGTTTCACGAGAAACGAGGTAATTCCGTGGCACCGGAGCTTCCCTCTTTCCAAACGATTCTGATCACTCGCCGGAAGATGTTTGCATACCGCCGAGAATTCGCTATTTTTTTTCCACCCTTTCTTCTTCCCGAGGAACTTTCCCGCAGCGAGAGATCGAAGTAATTATGGAAAGTTCTTTCGACAAGTTGCCCTGCCTCTTAATCAGATGCACGAAAGTTCGTTAGGACCACGTTCGAAAGCAGCAACCCTGTCTAGTCTCGAAACGTTAGCCTCACCCTTCCGATATTCGTCGGTATCAGGGTGCAGAGAGGGCGGAAATTCAGTCGCGTCGACGATTCCTTTGGTCCTAAGACGTGGAATCTTTCGGGGTTCGCATCCCTGACGCGAAACGCCGACGTGGTCTACCTGGCAACGGCATAGCAACACCGTTGCCACCAAACCCGAGCTAATATATGACGTTGTCATTGCGCATTACAATAGACGGCATGTTACGTAAGCCGGTCACGTGTTCTGCTTTGCCGCGCACCATGGCCAGGATCTTCCAGCTCACGCACGTATACATGTGCCCCAGCACGAGGGCCACCCCCGTGGATCCTCCAATGGAATTATGGTCACGTGTTCAGGTAAAGCGCACGTTTGCCCCGCACAGGCCGATTGTCGAGGACTTTCGTCGGTTTCGGTGGGTAACGCCGCTTCGTTCGTCGATGGGGGATGAAATTCGACGGGAAAGTTTCCGTGAAAGTGGTTCAGAATACGACGGAACAAATAGAATTTCAACCACGATTCTCTGACATTCGCTATCCTCGAATCGTCTGACCTCCATTATACAACCAAGGGGGAGAACTATTCATCAAATGAGATATCTCTCGTTCTTCACCCCCTCGTCCTTAGTTTTTTCTTCTTCTTCTTATCCTTCCGTTTTTTTTTTTTAGGAGATATGAAATACGATTTCGCAGCAGGCATTACGTATGCCAGGGAGCGCGAGACTTGTACGTAGCGAGACGATTAGTATGCCACGAAAATAAACCATTCTACCGCGCCGTTAGAAAAATTAGTTTTATCTACGGTAAAAGCATCTGATATACAGTGCACGCAGAGTTACCTACCGGAAACAGAGGAGGAAGCGCGGAGTCTGGGTCGAGCCGGGGTGCAAAGCCCCTGAGGGCAACAATTGTGCATTCATCGGGGCAAGGGACTCTAATTAAAACGCATTGTTTATATTCTTTGCAGGAAGCTCCTCACTCTCTTCTCCTACAACCCCTCCTTCTAGACGTGCACCGCCGGCACAACTACCACCACCTTCACTGTCACACCACTACCAAAGCCCTGGCATCCCTCTCGAGATCCCAGGGGTTCTCTTACGCAAACTTTCCGGTAACTCGTTAAAGATAAAACAGAACGGCAGTCTGGCTAGGTCGCGGCCCGATCCCCTTTGGAAGCGTTCGCGTAAACAATCGGTCGGTTTTCTTGAATTCTAGCAGTCTCCTACCTACCCACCTTCCTTCCATTTCCACTACCATTTTCTTCCTTGCTCTTCGGTCCCGCGGGACAGAGTGTCGGCGAGAGACGGAGAACCGTGTACTGTTGAAGTCGTGTATTCCCGTTCGTTTTCCTTCCACCGATCGGTTTTTATTTTATTTTTATTTGCGAAATATGCACCGCGAGGAACTAAACCGTTGAACGGTGGAGCCGGAGGATGTTCGCGTTTCTCAAAGGGAAGTTAAGCAAATGAAATTTGTCGCGTCGCAAGGAAAGAACCGTGTGTCCGCCGTGCAAGGGAGACCGAAACGAGGAGGGAATTGGAATAAAGTCAGCCGTGAGAGGTAAAAGGACGGAAAGGCACGGAAGCCTCGAAGGAAATTGTGGATGCTGACTAAACGCCTTTCGAGTTCCCGTCGCGCCGGTTTGCCGTATCAGGGTGTAAAGCCTTATGCCAATTAGAGGAGGAAATAGAATGCAGGAAGGCGATACGTTTCACGGATGCGAATTACGTTCGTGTCTGAATGAAAAAAGATGGCAGACACCCGGGTTGGAAGGGGGTTGGTAGGGTCACGAGGAGAAAGAGACGACGGAAGGATGAGAAAGGGGGTGGAAAGAACAAAAGAAAGACGAAGCGTGTCCACGCGTAGGAATTGGATTTGCCAAGGAGTTTCATTTTGTTTCGTAACTCCTGCAGGAAGTCCCGTCGTCGTCGACGCACACCGACGAACGACCCTCGATCGAGGACTTTTTCTTCCTGCTCTCTGGAAATTACAAACTTCGATACAAATCGTAGTTGCATTTAAAACAGTCGGCCCGCTGGAACGAAAATTATGACCGGCCGTATTTTATATTCAGCAAGGCAGTTAGCAGTACCGATTAAGTTATGGCCCCGGGCACTCTCGGCAAATGTCCGCGTTACGTGTGTGTTTAATCGACTTGAATAATCTATCAACGTGTGGGTGTACGCGTGCGCTATGTCTCGGAGCGCACGTGTGTGGAACGTATGCCGTGAATGAGCTTTACATGTATCGGTAGCTCGACGTTTCGCGCCACCAACTACGGTTTTAAAGCATGTAATTGCTGCACGATTTTCGAATTTCTAACGAACGTTCGCGAATTGCCGAGCCGTTTGAGGAAAGCGCAAATAAAGCTGGAAATTTTTGGCGCGTTCCATTTTTTTTTAAACGAAGCATGCCACTGGAACCCATTGTACTCCCGGGGGTTGGTGTACGTCAATGTGGCATTTTTTTTGAAATTCCAATTTCAGCAGACTCGGTACACCATTAGGGCGTATTTTTCTCATGAACGTATGAGCATCTCGTTCTGGCGTTTTCCAAAATTTCACTCCTGATAATCGACGCACTACGACGGGACGTATTTTGGTTTCGAGAGAAACGACATTTTGAAACGCGCGACATATTCCGCTGCCAAAAGTCAGACCGCTTTGTGTTTAATACTTCGTGCTGAAATATAGGTTTATGCTGTGAGTACTCCAATCAAATATGCCGTGAAGATGGTATTTCGGTGAAATATAATATACCACAATAAATCGCTTACGTGCGTAGAGATAATTTACAACGATGAGAAGTGCAAAAGATGACGAATGAGAGAAAGAGAAGAGCAACGTTACCCTGAAGCAGGAACATGATTTTTCAAGTAAAAAAGACAACGAAACATTTACGACCATTTTCGCTACAACGTTTTATCGGTACAATTAAGTATGTATCACCATTTTCGCTTAAATATTCACTCAGACAACGTTTATTTAAATTCGACTTGCTTCCTATAAGCTACATTACAAGCGAAACCAGCAGAAAGTCATTGATACCTCGTTGAGCCACTCGACCTGCTGCCCCCGCATATTTCCTCCAAGTGTATGTAATTACGCGCAGCAAGTATGACTTTATAGAGGAGGTTGAAAAGTGCAATAGTCATTTGAGAAGGGAAAAGGTGTGCAGTTACGCATAAAAATACGTACACAGATATAACAAGGCTGGCCGAGGGGGCAAAGTACACGGTCTCCTAATAAAAGTAGCAAACGAGTCTCACCACGTACCACCCTTTTCCGACCTTCTTTTTTTTTACCGACACCCCTTTGCTACAGCTACGAGCTTCCACCCGCATCTTTCTCCCTCTTTGCCGCTTCCTTTTCTCTCTATCTTTCCCGGCTGCCTGTGCTCCTCTTTCCATCGTGGCCAACGGAGAGGGGTAGTTATCGTGTTAACAGGCATATTTTACATTTCATTGCAGCCACTTAGCGCTACAACCGTCGCCTTCGCTTTCTCGGCTGGAATCGCGCAATACGAGTGCAGGTATGTACGTGGCTCGTGACACGGGCGTCGCGCTCAATTACAAGACATGCATCGAGAGAGAGAGAGTGTGCCGTGTATGTGTATATATGCGAGAGAGAGAGAGAGAGGTGTGTAACAGCCGTTCAATTACTCCTAAATTACATCTGCATAGATAACGATGCCATGGCAAATGCAATTAGCGGTCGCACACGTGAAATAAGCTCCAGCGTCGTTTCGAGCGAAGCGGCTACAAATCGATCGCCTCTTTAAGTGGAAATTTCATAAATATCGGCTGCAAAACGATAGTACTGTTAGGAGTGCCGTAAAAGCATATATTAAGCGTAAAATCATCGGACAGGACGAAGGGCTCAGAAAGAAGCAGGGGGAAAGTGGCCTTCGCGTAATATTTGCGTGTAACTCAGCCAAGATACTTGTCGTTTTATCTCGTCTCAGTGCCGCTCTTTCTTTCTTTCGAATCAACCGTAGGCAGGGAAACTACCGATTGTACTTTTCTCGAATTACACGGCCAATCTTTGCTTCTGTTCGTGACGGTAATTCTCGTCCTACCGAGAACGCTATCATCCGCTGTCGTGTGTGAAGTTTCTGTCTAACAACCGGCATATAACTCCGATCAAGGAGGATAAATAATGTTGGAGATTTTTCTTCTTACGTCGTATCGTACCTACGTCTCGTTAATCACGATAGGTGTGCGCGTACATGCGTATAATTCGCATCGCGATGGTTATTTTCCGTTCGAAAGTGAACGCGACGAGTGGAAAGCCGAAGAAGCGGCAAGGAATTTTGATGTGTATCAGTCGTTAGAAATTATCGGAGCGCGTTGGAAAATCAACGACCTTCAGGTTATTCGTCATTAAGCGTGTTCATTGCGACGTTTTCCTGCTTTCACGCAACGTCTGCGTTTCAACGGAAGATTCCTTCGACTATCGTTTGTCAAGCGAAAAATTGGTATTATTTTCTTCTGTCTATCACTTTTTATTCAATTTCATTGATCGAAATGTTAAATTCCAAGTGCGTAGTTCTTCTCGAAAAATTCCGGAATACTTCATCGACATGACTTACAATTAACCCCTGGCCCTACCATTTGTTTCGTGACTACGTCCGCAATAATTCAGAATTTAATTGCTAAAATAAAAATTGATCGTAAAATTTAACATAATATTAATATCACAGGAATAATATTATCGTATCGCATCTCATTAATATTTTCAGTTTGATGGGTTTTGCAAAACTTGAAAATTTCCTATCCATTTACCTCATCACGAGTGTCACTCGTTATTGTACGGCAAGGGGTGAAAAGAAGACGAACAGAAGTTAGAGATTCACGGATGTAAAGTGTTACGAAATTTTTCGTGAAGGAATATGCACTTGTATTTTAACATTTCGATCGATGAAGCTGAATAGAAAAGAGGCAGAAAAAAGGTAATGGATTTAGTTGATTTAATTTACCGCTAAAATACCAGCGTTGATATGTATGCACTTTGGAAAGTCGTATACACCTTGGAAAGGGGATTAGAATATCCAGCGCATCGGTGCACGACGAGAGCCGCAAAAACGCGCTACTCGCGGCTTCCTCGCCAAAATTCTCTGGCACGGTGATTTGGAGCCCGCAGATGGGATGGGGTACGAATGCGGCCTGATGTGCGGTGATGCAGTGGCTGGAGGAGCCGAAGAGGAATGAAAGCCGCCGCTCGGAGAGGAAACGAGAGAGAGATACGGACAGCGTAGAAGAGAGAGAATACAGAGAGACACAGAGAGGCGGCAGTCTCGACGCGAAATATCAGACCAACCACACATAGGGTGTCTCGGTAACAGCATCGATTCCTCACTCGTACAGTCCACCGCGAATTTCCAGTCGAAAATTTCCTTTTTGGCGAAAGCAATATAACGGAATTGGAAGAAACGCCTCGTCCGTTTCAAAGTTCACCGAGTGGCTACGCGAAGAATCCGGCTCTCGCAGAAACGCCGTATCAGCATGGAACGGAGAAGAAAGAAGAGGTAAAAAAAGGAAAGGGCACCTGGCTCGAGGGTGCGATGGAAATGGATTCTCCTTTTTCTCCGCCTTATCTCCGTAATACCCGCTGCTGGAAATTTGCTTGTGTTTTCCAAAAGAAAAGTGCTCGGTCCACGATAAAATCAGAGCGAATCCGGAGAAAAGACAAATATCGCCGGTTCCCGTGATCTCCGGCAGCCCGAACGAAGGAGCCTCGTAGCCGTCCTTTCTTCGTCGATGATCATCGAATAGTCGGTGCACGCGAGATCGACGAGAATCCTCTGGTCCGAAGATCGGTTTTTCCCACTACCAATTTCGCTCTGCATAGCGGCATGAGACAAACGCGTAAGAGGAAAAAGCAGAGACGAGGTACTCCCTGTAGAAGTCCGGCGGGCACGAAATATGTATACGGAATGGTTTGATTCCCGTGCCAGAAAACCAAAGCTCTTCACGTATTTGCGAAACACACCGCCGGCATACGAATGTAGCCACCCTCGTTTCTCTCTCTTCCTCCCTCCCTCACTTTTTCTACCCTCTCGGTCTCCTCGTCTAGCTCGAAGCGATGGTCGTGGCCGTGTACGGGACGTTGCACGCGTGTGCGTGTTGAGAGAGACACGCACGGCTATCCGGCAACCACCGCGGTTTATCCACAGTCAATAAAGGCGACCTGTCAGCATGAATACCAAAACCGTGGATCCGACACTGCCCCGCCGACACTGCGCCAGCATCCCTTCCTGCTGCGAGGGGCCTGCCAGGAGGTTGAGGCCGTTGCGAGATTTACCGAGGCTCGTAGATCATACGCACGTGCGTGCCTCGCCGTTATCGTAAATACATTCCACCAGATAGAGTATTCGTACATGCATGCATTTACTTGTGCGCGTGTGAGTGCTCGCGTGTACAGCGTGTATCGCGGTCTCCTGGCTTATGGTATATGCTACACGTGTGCTTCGCCGAGATGGAAATGCAGTGACAATCGAGGGATAGAGAGTGGATTTCCTTGGTCTGATTCTATCGGTCCCAGAATCTAACATCGAATTCCGAGACCGAAATATCAGTGGAGTCATGTTTGTTGGTTTTTGGACGAACCATTTTTTTCACAATTTCCAGCTATTACTCGCAAAAACAAAAGAAGTCCTCTGACCTCTGATTTGTTCTGATTGTGTGAGTGCTCGCGTGTACAGCGTGTATCGCGGTCTCCTGGCTTATGGTATATGCTACACGTGTGCTTCGCCGAGATGGAAATGCAGTGACAATCGAGGGATAGAGAGTGGATTTCCTTGGTCTGATTCTATCGGTCCCAGAATCTAACATCGAATTCCGAGACCGAAATATCGGTGGAGTCATGTTTCTTGGTTTTTGGATGAACCAATTTTTCCTGATTTCCAGCTATTACTCGCAAAAACGAAAGAAGTCTTCTGACCTCTGATTTGTTCTGATTCGCCTGACGGATAGAGACATCCCTCGTTCTGACGTCATTTTCGATTCTAACGTATGACTGGCCTAAAGAGCCGCACATTCGTTGCGTCGTCATGGGAACGACGAAAGAAGTGTTTCGTTTTCGGTTGTCATTAGTCGATCTCAAGTGTCCAGAACCGATATGGCCCTTACCCCGTGCCTCATACGTTTACTCCACACGCCTTCATCCGTTTTTGCCTGTAGTAGGATTTGTAGGTGGACGTTGTACGTACGAAAATCGTACTTCTCGTTTGATGGAACGTACGAAATTGTGCTCTATCATTTCGTCCTGTCGAAGTAGAGAATATCGATGGATTCTATCAAGGAGATTCGTCAGATGTTGCAATTTAAATTGCTTCAGCGTAAAAGCGTCGAGTAGCAGGGGGAGACTGTTAATTTCTATTCGTAGTTTGTGGATTTGACTTACCGATTCCATGGTATATCGAGAAATCCCGCGGCGCCGAATGCATTTCTCAGAGTCACCTCGTCCGTATCGTTGCGACAGAAATGCACGATAAATCGGAATGATTCGAGGACAAAACGGGCAGCAGGCTGGCGTTTGCCGATTGGAAAAAGAGACGTATGTTGAAACTTCCATCTCAGTCACGAGCGTTTCTACCTCGGAATCCTGGCAGATAAAGAAAACCGTTTCAATTTCCCTAATGCTGCCACCGTCTCACTTTTACATTACAAACGTCTTCCTCCTTCGCGTTCCTCCGACCCCTTCGTCACTCCGCTTTATTTGTTTTTCTCTGGCATCCTTTCTTTTTTTCCACCCCGATCCTCCTCTGTCTACCTCCCGGAGATTTCCGGTTTCCGTTTCACCGTTCCCGTGGCTTTTCTACCTCTTTTCTCGTCCCCCTTTTCTCCTTTAGGTGTATCGGCTTCCTCGGTCCTTTCCAATCTGACGAAATCTGCGGCTGACCCGCCGCGCTCTTGGCGTGATCGATCCTCAGGGACGAAAGAATCTTATTTCGGTAATCCTCGCGGCATCGTTGAACTCGGACAATGCGAGGATGGATTCGAGGGATAGGAGGATTGCGGACGACTTTCCTACGAATACCATTAATTCCAACTCCCGTCCCTCACAGAATTCAGAGTATTATTCCAAAAGTTTTAACGATACGACCTTCATGACGACAAGAAGAGCAGACTGATGGAAGCTTTATCTTTTGAATAATTTATAATTGACATTTGCCAATTGGATTCTTGGTCGTGCATTTTGCACAAATTTCTTCGCAATTACACTGTTTACAGTGAGATGTTTCGCATTTCTTCTTTTGCTATCGTTATTATTCCTTGTGTTGACCATAGAAACTGTTAAAGATGAGACAACTGTTATACGTCAAAGCAAACTAGAAAGTTTAATCTTATGAATGATATCAGAGTAGAAGTTAAAAGACCTGCGATTATTTCGATATCTATTCTTTCTATTAATTCTCGTCAATTTCAATTTCTTCTTCTTCAAAGTCATCTAAAGCACCAATATATCGCAATAGATAATTCAAATTTGAATGTACGGCATACCATGAAGTTTGTAGCTCGATAGCAACGTATGCGTTTTCATTTGGCACGCGAAACGAAATTCATAAATACCCACCGCTCGTCTAATCGGTGCAACCGCTTTCATTCTGCACTCTAGCAACGCTGCACGAAACTTTCTCCCCATTACCGAAGCGCATACGCGTATAAACTGCGCGATACGCTATTATATTATAGCTAATAAAACTGCGCGGTCGCGCAGTTAATTAAAACGCTTAATCAAACCGCTCTGTGCTTTGGATAACATTCTTTATAAATTCGCCGGTCGGTATTCCATTCGAATATTCCGGGCATCGAGACGTACTGTTGGGAGCTGAAAAGTTAGCGGGCTGGAAGTTACGAGGAGCAAGGGAAAATTCGATTCACTTCACCGGACTTATCTGGAGCAATTTTAACACTTAGATGCAACTCTTTGATTAATAAGACAAACGTACAATTTAGTAATATAGATGATATTCTTTGGCCGACAAGAATAGACGACATTTTTGGAAGCAATAAGAGAAATCCCTGTGCCATGTTCTTACATTTTTTCACAAAGTTTGTCCTAACAAGATATACCGCAGAGATTATAAATTTTTAACCAATACAAACCCATCAATCAATCTGACCCGTCTCAGTGACCCACATTTATTTCTATAAACTCACGATAGTATCTATTAATAGTGAAAATTTAACAATTATACTTTAACAGCATTAAATTTAGGAATAAGTAGTAACACTTTAAATTTATAAAAAAATTGGTTTGTACTCAGGCTTCACGCTTATCCCGCGCATATATAATATTACTTATACTTCACAAAAATAGAGAAGTCCTCTGGCCTGTGGTTTGTTCTGATTCGCCTGACGGATAGAGACATCCCTCGATCTGACGTCAATCTCGATTCTAACGCGTTATTGGCCGAAAGAGCCGCACATTCGTTGCGTCGTCATGGGAACGACGAAAGGAGTGTTTCGTTTTCGGTTGTCATTCGTCGATCTCCGGTTTCCAGGACCGACATGGTGGGGCTAGGCGGTGCGAGCGACACTCTCCCCTTACCGCGTACCTCATACCGCGAGACTTCTCTATTTTTGCGAGGTATATATGCATTGCATCCGCTAGGATATAGGAAATAGCACATTCCCCGTAGACCCGGAACCGTGGCGTTCAGTTTGCAAGCTCTTGACAATTTACCATCTCTGGCTCATAGAACTTCTGCCATTTCCTCAGCTCTCCGCAAATACCCATCTTCGTGCACAGTTTTTCTTTATTTTTCTTTAGCCGATATCACGTGCATCTTTATCATATCCGATACAGAACTCCGGCATTCCGTGCAGACGGACGAGCGGGTCCCGCGGTGTTCTCGATATTCCACTAGAGAAATCCAGTCGAGCGTAAAATGCAAATTAGCCGGAGAATTCTCGAGGTTTTTAATGAAGTCGGTCGGGCCGAGCCATCGGAAGTGATCGATCGATTCTTCGAAGAATCTGCAGTAGTCGAAGGGGTTAGCCGAACGTAAATACCGGGAGATCTTCGTCGACGGGATCGCAGACAGCAGGGTGTCCTAGCGCACTAAGCTCGGCTAATAAAATGAATATATCATCGTGGTCGCGGGCAAATCCGTTTCTCCTATTACGACACACGCCATTACGTTCCTGACGCGTTGCGTTAAGCGTCCCATTTAACCTCGGTCTAAGCTCTCGTAAAGCGTGTGCAACATGTTTGCAATTGATCCCCGGTTACATAAATTCTCTCAATTACGACTCGAATCGAGGATTCGTTACCGATGAATTTATAATAGAATCCGTCAGACGGATATTGATGAGTGCTTTATACCAGGAACATCAAAGTGTTTCGCGACGCGCTTTTCTTCGTCGTAATTAATCGTTTAATCCTGGAAACCATCGTATCTCTTCCCTCGACACATCGTCAACAATTGTTCTTCAAAAAGCTAAGGCAAGTGCGCCATGAAATTCTCAAACGTCATTGTATCTTTTAACCTCGACACAATTTTATTCGTTTTACACAGGTGCACGATGGAATATCGATGTTTTACGCGTTCAAAAATCATCGTCGAAAATCAGAGAACGATTCGAAAGCCGAGCAATGCGAGAAACGACAAATATTCTTGTAGATAGTGAGTAAATACCGCGAAGACCATTCCGACAGCCTTATTAAAATCGTTCTCGATATCTCGTCGCGGGTGGGGTGGGTAATTTCGCGAGAACACAGCGAATTCCATGGTTTTTAATTAAACTATCCGTGGAAGGGCGGCCGGAAGGGCGAATACGACTCGAGACTAAACAGCTCGCAGGCGAAACACTCCCTCTTTGGGCCGGGTGCTCTGCACCAGGAGTAAGGGTCGCTTTTCGAGCGGCCAAGAAGTAACGGATCCCTAACGATCAGCCGGAATGGTTTGCGCCACTGAAACGAGTTAATGCAGGAAAGTCTCCGGGGTTTCTCTAGGTAAGTGGAAGCTCCGCGGGATAATCCTTGGATCAGCCCTTTCGAACTGAAATCCCTTCTGAAGTATCGCCTTTTCTTCCTTCGTTACGTATAATTGTATGAAGCGCAGAATCGTCGACGACGAGGGACTTTGAGAGGAAAGAACTATATATACCTTGACTTCAGCAACTTCTGCGCGCGCAAGAATTTTCCCCGCTTGCAATAAAATTCCTCTGTGTATTCCTTCGGTGGAAGACGACGATAGCGATAATAGCAATGTTAGATCATACCTACGTTTCTACGCACATTGACACAAGTTGATCAAATATTTTCCTTTCCATTTTCGCTCCTTGCGGTTAGATGTCTACCAACGTATCGACCTTTCAAAAAACAAAAGGAATTTCAATTTCGAAGAAGACCGTACGATATTTTTCGTACAAGAACGAGGTCTCCTGTTGTTTCATGATATAAGAGCTGGGCAGGATCTTTCCAGCAGATTTTAAAACTAACAGTCTTTAGACAAGCATAAACGAAAGTCGTTCGAATGTTACATGCATATATTAACACATCTTAAGCGGGAAACGTCTAAACTCGTTTCGCGCATATCATTATTTAAGCGCGGGAGCCTACAAAGCAAAGTGAATAAAGAAATTATTTTTTAAAAGAAAATTGAAAGTTTTATTAATAAATAACACATGGTTCAAAGGTAATGGCTATTTTATGTACAAGTAATTTTGCGCGCGAATTGCAAAAAGTCGTCCGCTATATGGTGAGAATTTGGTGAGAAAACCCTCGCTTAAGATGTGTTAATCTTAACAAACCCACGTTATATCGTTCCCATGGCTGTTTCCATTCCGTACAAATGTAAACTATGAAAACGTAACTACTCTGCCATCGACAGCAACCCCGGTGCGTTTAACAACCGACAAACACATGTAGCACTCGGCTTCCAATTGTCTCGTAATTCCCTCGTCAAAGTCCAGCTTAATACCTGCCATAAATCACACCGAGAGACAGCTTGGACTCGGGGAATCTCGAAATCCCGGAGTCCTTTGGAACACTGCTTCAATACCGCGGTACTTGAGAACGAAACGAGGCAAACGTGGATGATTGCGTTTACCATTGGTTGCTTGTTTACCGTCGTTCCGTCGAGAAGGTAAAACACGAGGCGGTAAACGCGTAGAATACGAAAGGATGGTTTTACGGGAACTTAATTTGGCTCGCGGTTCGTACAACGGAAGGAATCTTCTTGCGTCTAACAATAAGCCGCTAACTAAGGGCCACTTTGTATCAGGAGTGCTTTGCATCCGACGCAAACTGGAGAACGTACACGAAGGACGGCACTTAGATCGCAAGAGAAAAGTCCTCGAGGGAGCACTCGGCGGCGCTCGTTCGGGACTTCTTCCTTAGCCATGGGAAGCAAGTAAAAGTTAAGAATCGAGGCAGTTTGTTCCAGTGCTCGGCCAGGTCTAATTAGAAAAGTCAATATCGGCGCTTGGTTCGCGAGACCTCTCCTGGTCCCTTGGTGTTCGTTGTATTATAATATTCTTGAAAGTATCCCTGGTCCCTCGGTGCTTCTAACGCGCTAACGTATCTCGCGCACGAACGGCCAGAAGGCTATTTTAGATAACTTCCAACTGGAATTTAATGATTTCTCGTGTTGGACAATCGGAGGATACTGGTCGAGGATTTTTCCGTATTCCTCTTGCATCCTAATAGCTTTTTTTTTTCCAGAAGGAAATTCCTAGTAGCTTGGTTTCATATGATCGCAAAATTTCGAACTCCGCGGGTATTTAACAAGCATGGTGCACTTAGACCAACGTTCTACCGGAATAAAAGTCCATAGAATTCTACTCTTGAAGGACAAAACTTTATGCCATTCCGATTCTTTTACCGTTATCGCATTTACATTCTTTCGCAGTCATCTACTATTTTATGGCAAAAAAAGTGCAAGCCTCGAAGGAATTCTTATCCGGTCACACGGAAACACGTCGGTCGTACGTTTGATTGTAATCGTTGGCCGACTTTCGAGAGCGTGGCGCGCCGCTCGAAATATGGTAATCGTTGACCGGTGCTTGGACGTCTGCTCGTCAATTCGAGTAAAGCGGCGCATTCATCCTCGTATCTGTCGCGGCTGTCGCGAGTTTATCGCCGACAAAACGCGGCGGCGCTCGTTAACGCCGTGAAATACGGTCGGCCGTAACGAAGGGACTCTTTTGGTGCCGATATTCGCGCTTTCCGGCCGGTATGGCGTTTTTCTCGTTCCCGGTTCTCTCCCATCCTCGGTTGGCCGGCGACGTTGCTTCTGAGGGACCGTTGGTTCCGCGTTATGGAGGTTTAAACGAGCGTTATAATGACCATTGGTCGACGTTGATTAAAAAAAAAAAAAAAACTTCGCCCAACCGACGACACTGGTTCCGGCTGCTCGCCGGTTAAATCGTTCGGCACGTGCTTCGTCACACCTGCCGGACCCAACCAACGGCCGATCGATATTCTGTTGGATGAAATTTCCTTTTTTTTTTTAAATTTTCGAACACGTCACAGACCGGTTATAAACGAACGGGATTAGAGTTTGGTGGCTGTCCTCCCTTTTAACCCCTTTGCTACGTTGATGACGAGCCAAAGGGCGCTCTTATCGTGAGTATTTCTATACTCGATTAATCATTAAAATTCGAGGATCTACCGGCTTTAATATAAAAGATTGAACAATCTGGATACCAGAGATTTCCTATATAAATTATCTTATAGGATTTCACTCCGGCACGTAAAGCATTAATAACCAATGATGCGAAATCCTTAATCAGACCTCCCGAATACGTAACACTCCTTTTATCCCGTGCTACCCGTATTTACGATGATCATACGGACGACGGCGCAGTCTCGCTGGGGTCCCTTTTTTAATAACATTAACGCTGTGATACCGTCCGTTGTTCGTTTTAATCTCGTCCGTTGGTGTGTCACTTGAGCGGTGCTCGGGTAAAAAAGAGAGCTAAATCTTCGTGGTAACCGTGAAGAGACGCGATTGTCGCAGCGGCTGCGGTGGTACGGTGGCGTTGATGGTGGCGGTGCCAATGGTGGTGAACCGAAGGGCGGAAACGAACGAGGAGGGGGTGGGAATTTAAGCCACGGGGATAATCCGAGGTTTAAAGCGTTAGAGCAATAGCTCCGTTGGCTCTCCCCTCGTTCGGCGTATATTTCCCTCGTCTGTCCGTCCGTTCGTTGGTTCGTCTGCTCGTTCGACCGGCCGTTCGTTTCTCGACCGGTATTCCCAGCCGTCGGACACTGGCATTTCGGTGTTCCCTTTAATACCCTTTCGCGGTGAGGAATAAAGGTCGATGTGCGGCATGATGAACGACTAACTATCGTGGCGTGGAATCGAAGGTCCGGCAAAGTAGACCGAACGGCCGACTCGGAGAGCCGCGGCGACGTATCGTGCCGGCCACGCGTTCCGCTCTTTTTCATGCTCCGATTTATTTATGAGGCCTGCCGGTCTGTTGCGCGAGATACAACTTCCGTTTACGATTTACGAGGAATTTTTTGTTCGATGATAGTTTGCAATTTCACGCGTGTCCGTCGTACTTGCTTTTCGGATTGTTTCAAAAACTAAGCTTCCGATTGAACGTCGATGGTTTTTGTTCGTGGTTTCGGCTTGGGGAAACTATGTCAGCGAATTGTACGTGTTGTAATATAAATTTATTTAAAAAGAGAATCAGTATAAAGATGTATTACGGTGACGCTCTGTTCAATACGACTGCTAATTCACGAATGTTGCGTTCGTTAGGCCGATGAACCTTCGTGCGTCCAGATTCTGTCGCCCTCCTCGAACCCTTCGTTTATATTAGTCCTTCAGTTTATGAACATCAACTGGAGTAATATCGATTCTGGCGACGTAGCGGCACCACAAAATTCCTCTATATCATTTGAATAATTTGGGCAATGTTAACATTTTTTGTCGGTCTTGGTATTTGTCATGTTTTGAAGATGAGTGGTCGAAATAACGGGCTGATTGGATTCGTTAAAAATTCTAGCACAATACCGTCGGTAAGGTACTACTTCGTCGAATTTATAAAAACTTCTCAATTATATTAAAATTTTGTTTTATTATCAGATACCATTAATAACGTATATTAATATTATGGAGCACGGTGGAAAGAGGGTCTGTCACCTAAGGGTGACGCAGCACCCCTCATCCGTGTGTAGCTGACGCGCCAAATATCAAATGTACGAGTGGTAATTGTTTAGCTATAACTTACAGCACAACGGTAGATTCCTTCGAAATTGCAAACATTGAAGTTTCATCTCGGTACAACGATGCCGTCCATCGTGCCTGTGGAAGATGGAGGGATAAAATGGAGCGTCATTTTCTTCGGAATGGAAGTTGTCCGAGAGGGGCGCGCTGGGAGTACGGTATTGTCTCAGGCTAAAACCGATCGTTTGTGATTTCCGCTCGGTGAAAAATATCGGGGATCCTCGGGATATCACGCTCGGCCGTTAGAAAAAGCGATCGTAGCCCCGAGGTTAGCTCTGGAGGAAAAAGGGAAGAGCGAAGCGGGAAAGAGTACCGCGGTACTGAAGAAAAATTTCGTCGACGACGTGGCTTCCCGATGGTTATCGTCCAGGTATCCTCGTAAAAAACGCACACATGAACGCGCGCACAAACACGATCGAAGAGGAAAAAACCGATTCGTCGGTCGGTGAGGAGTGAATTCGCGGGTGTACGAGGAGAGGAGAGGGAGAGAGTGAGAGATAGAGAACAAGAGAGAGAGAAAGAGGAAGGACGAATCCGGTTATCGGTTATCCATAAATCGAAACCGAACGAGCTGACCGTGGTAGATGGGTCATCATAATCCGAACGGACGAGCATCGGCAATCGAGGTTGGACGCAGTCAGATTCGTGGTTTTGCCGGCAGTGGAAAAAAAAAGGAGATCGTGCGATGACATATGAAACAAAAATTTACCTGCATAAATGGCAAGGCTCGCACGCCTGCACTCCACGACCTTAAATTAACGTCCCACTTTCGAGCGCCGCTCGGTCGAAATTGGTAACAAACGTGTGTCCCGTTATTAATTCCTGACGTTCGCTTTTATTGCACGTTCGGTGACTTTATCCGTTGCGCGTACTTTTTTCACCTTCCGTTCTCCCTTTGGTTTTTCATTTCCGCGCGCAATTATCGCCCAAATTTCTGATTCATTTTCGAGAAAGTACGGGCACCGGGATTTTCAATATCGCGGGGAAAACGGATGGAAAATATTTCGAATGAAATAACCGTCAGTAAAGTACACGTTGAAAGAAGCGTGGAAAGGAGGCGGATTTAATATTATCCTCGGGATCGGCAACGGTTACCGAATATTTGCCGTGGCAAGTGCGAGCAGAGACAGTCTAGTGTGCCGAATGCGGTGGCGTCGGCGGTGGAGAACAAATGATTTAATGAGCGAAGGGCTGGAAAGCCGACAGTAGCAGCCAACCGGGAAATGAGAGAGGGAGGCCGAGCGAAGAGACAACGATGAAGGGAGGAGAACTGAGAGAGAGAGAGAAAGAGGAGATAGAAAGAAAGACAGAGAAAGAGAGAGGAAGAGGAAATATGGCCCGCGCGAACCCCTCGAAGCACGTTGAAACGAGAATGAAATTTAAGCGAGGCCCGTACCGCGGGGACTTTTCGGCCGCACCAGTCGTTTCCAGTCTTCCTCTCGCTCTGCTTCATCGTTTTCCCGCAAACCCGGTCCGCAATTGCGCGACGACGATTAAGCCACCTATGCGAGGAGCGACGGTACACTCCGTGAAAGAAGGGAATTGTTCGACAGCCGACAAAAGCCGTTAGTTACGATAGGTTCCGTATTGCGAAGGAATTGAAGATGAACTCAATTAAAGTTAGAAATAGGCCGAATAGAAGGATACCGGTTAGATCGAAACGTCGGGGAAGGAAGGATCCGTGGGAGAGAGGACAATGGAGAGACGTAACGAAACTTCTTCGATTTGCCTCGATAAATATCGGAATCGTGAAACGAATATCGTTTAACGCTCCTTTAGAAATACTCGTCGGTGCGTGGGAGTAAATTCATTGATATTTATAGCCACGAAGTTCTCTGTATCGAACCGGAACAGGGCACCATGGCACGAGTTTGGAGATGAAATTCTCGCCGGTGATGCAACGCGAGAGTTAAAAAACTGCCAGTGCTCGGAGTTTCGCTTAAACGGGTAAAACGAGTCGGTCACTCGAGGGCTGACCGAAAATTTCGGATTCCACGCGACAATTCGGAGAACGAGTTCGGAATTGCTTCGCTTACTCGGAAAAATTTTTTTTTTGTTCGTGCCCTCTCACGCTCACCGCGCCGCGGTACAATTGAGAAGAATTTCCCAACGTAATGGTCAATTGCCGCTTGAAGTGGGCGTGCTGGAAACTTTCGCATTTTACTGGAACACTGCGATGGTTAAACGAATTGCCAAGTTCCACGACCGATAAAATTTTTTACTTCCCTTTACCGTCGAGCGCAATCCACGGGAACTTTACTGCGACTAACGACGAGCTGTGAAAAGCAACTTTACGGTACACCTTTTGCAACGGTGGAACATCGAAAGCTCTTGCATCGTCTGCACTTGGAGGAGAACTCCGACGCTCTCTACGCGATAAACCATAATTCATGGCGGATTCGTCTACGGGTTCGTGCTGTTTTATTAAAACAGTTCTTCTTCCGCAACCTCATCGGCCTCACGGCATCGATTCTCAATCCCCCTCGGTCGTCAGATATTTACGACGTTTTTGTTTATAGTTGACGGAAAAATATCCCAAACTTCTTAGCCGGATTATCGTTATTATGCGATCGTATGGTCGATGGTTGTGTTTACAGGAGAACAATAATGGATTCGAAGGTAGACACCGCATGTCCCAATAGATTTTGAATGTCCTCGTCAAATTCTTTGGAGAATTTTTTCCAAGTGACTCAAACGTTGCAAGCTTGACAACTGGACTCCCATATAAATCTATATATTAGGGGGACCGGAAAGTAATGTCGTTTTCTTACATTAAATTCAAACGAATAAATTTTTAATAAGCCTTTATTTTTAATCAATAATATAATCACCCTCGTTACCAACAACATTTTGCCATCTAGTGTGCAAATTTTCAATTCCGGACCGATAAAAATCAATTTGTTTTTGAGTAAAATATCTCGAGATGGCATTTTGGACATCATCCAAAGTTTCAGATTTTTTGCCACTAAGAAAATGTTGTAGGGATCGAAATAAATGGAAATCCGAGAGTGTGATATCGGGTGAGTATGGTGGGTGAGGCAGGACCTCCCACCCCAATTCACTAACTTTTTCCAGTGTTCGTCTTGCACAGTGCGGTCTTGCATTGTCGTGTTGCAGAATGACGCCTTTTCTGTTGACAATCGCGGGATACTTTTCGATTAAGGATTGGTTCACTCGATCCAATTGTTCACAATAAAGGTCTGCATTAACAGTTTGTCCAGGTTTCAGTACTTCAAAGTGAACAATTCCGCGAATACTCCACCAAACACACAGAAGTGCCTTTTTGGGATGTAAACCCGGCTTCGCAGTACTTCGTGGTGATTCATTTGGAGAGAGCCATTGCCTTTTGCGTTTTGGATTATCATATAGGATCCATTTTTCGTATCCAGTGATTAAACGATCAAAAAACGGTTCTGTATGATGCCGTTGAAGCAATGCGTTGCATGTGATGGATCGGTTGGCTTTGTTCTCTTCGAACAGATTATGGGGGACCCAAACACCTGCTCTGCTTATTTTTCCAACCTGCTTTAAATGCTCCTGGATGGTCGACCAAGGTTGGTTAAGGGTGTTTGACAGTTCTTCAATTGTTTGACATGGATTTGCTTCGACTTCTGCCCTTAACATGTCGTTGTCTAGTGTCGTTGGTCTTCCTGATCGATAGGAGTCAGAGAGATCAAAATTACCGGATCTGAACTTGGAAAACCATCTTTGGCATTTACGAATGTCTAATGCACTTGGATAAACATCGCAAATGTTTTTGGTCGCATCTGTTGCGTTACTACCCTTGCGAAACTCAAAAAGCATACAATGCCGAATATGCTCTTCTGGTATTTGGCTGGTCATTTCACCCCAAATTGCAAAAAAAATTTAATATTGTGAATTATTTAGAAGTGAACAAGTCACAATAACTTCAAAATGACTTTGGTACGCCTTCAAGATACACAATGAGCTGACAAATGGCAATCAAATATCGACATGCGCAGAAACGACATTACTTTCCGGTCCCCCTAATATTTTGCAACGAAAGAATCATAGTACAGGTAATCCCTGAAGAATACGATTAATTCGTGCCGTGTGTTTTGAAACCGTGTTGTTCGAGACTACAAAAAACGAGGTTGCGTTTTTTTTAATTGTGAAATGTATTTATTTCAATTAAATTAGAATTGGGAATTCATAGACGTGATTTTGCAAATTTAGTGATAAAAGCTATAATTCCCTTATAATTCTGAACAATTTTACCTTTGATCATAACTCTCTATTTCATCAAATAAATGCATATTTGGAAATAATTTCACATCAATTTATTTTTTTTCAAAAGTTTTACTCAAAAATCGTGTTGGTTGAATCCGTGTAATTCGGGGGAAGGTGCCCATGTTCTTCGAAACTCGTGTTCTTCGGGTGTTACCCATAATTCGAATTTTAATAAGATATAATTACGTAACTTTATTAACAAATTTCGTCCTGTCGTAACAAACTATCAAATTGAGCCTCAAAAATACATATAAAAAAAAAGAGTACAGCCAATAACTTGAAAATTACCGTTTCGCTGCCCCATTATCGGCTCGCGAAATTAATCGCACAAATTACCAACTGCAGCGACGAAAGAATTTTCAAGGGTGTCGCGAAAATTCCCAACTTTCTCCGCAGCCAGCAGACAGGGAAAAACTTCCCTCCGGGCTTAGCGGCTGGAAGCAGAAACACCCTTTACTTCCGTAACCGAGAATCGCCGCGAGAAAAACCCGACAAAAGGAAAACCCTTCCACCGGCTGCACCGCCAGATATTATACTTTGGTCCACAATGCGGTACACCGAGATCGGTGCCGCGGCACCGGTGCAATATGCATTTTCCACAAACGAACGAGAACTCGTCCGTAGGTAGCGGCTCCGTGAGATAGGTACGATCAGCCGGATGCAGGGAAAACTCGCAATACAGGCGTGTGCTACCGATGAAATTAAAATGTAATTCCGCATTCCACATTGCACCCTCGTAATCTCCGCGAGCGTCCCCGAGTGTCGCGACGGCGGATACGTACATCACCGGGGAGTTTCTGTCGGGGCCGAAGGGGTTAGAGAACGGCGGACGAGGGTCGTGCGGGGGTGGAATGGGCGGAGAGGAAAAGGGTGGGTTTGCGGGTTCGTGGGCGGCTGCGGAGGTCGGCGGTTGCGCCGCTGAGGCGAGCGAAAAGGGGCGAGGAGGCCGACGGTACTGAGCCGCTCTGCGGGTTACGAGCTTAGCCCTGTCGGCTGGGTTATTTGCATATTTTAATCTAACGGCAAAAAGTCGCACGACGCTAGTTTTCCCATTAGTGTACACAGTTTGAGAGTTCACGCGTGAACGCGCTACTTTGATAATCGGTATGGCTTCCAAACTTGGGGAGAAATGGTGGAGATTTTGAGGGCTTTTTGGGGTAGCTTGCGCGAGGATTTTTCTGTCATTGAACGAATGGCAGAAATCATACGGATTTTGTTTCTATTATCGTTACAGTGTGCTGTTTTAACCATGGAATTATGTTGAATATAATGTTCCTTCGGTAACCGAATGAATTTTAATTTGGAAGCTGTACTTACGAAGATTTTTAATAACACAGATTGTTGAATATTTTTTTGACGAAGATAACAATATAATATTTAAAATGTTAGTGTAACACGTTCGGATAGTATCTCGTCGGGGACCATTTCGTGGAACTATCAATTCCATTCGGAATATGTAAAGTTTACGGATGGTTGAACAAGCGGGGGCGGCGAGCGGCCATGGAAAATTTGGAAAAGTCGCAATTTCGCAATTACGGTTTTGAAACGATGGGTCGTTCGCTGCTAGCTGCACAGATGCTATGAGCAAATATTGTCAGGATGTAACGGTGACATCGAGTGTCCCCGAATTACGAGCCATCGAAATCTGACGGCCAATAATCGTGCAAATTGCAGGTGTAATCATTATCGATGCAGCGATTTCTAATATTATTGTATTTGCCGTCGCAAATACCGTATTAACGCGATAATACGGCGAACCGGCTCGATATTATTATTCTATTCAAAAACCGATCTCCCTTCGCAACGGTTATAACGATGATTTGCCGTACCGTCGACTATACTTCGTCTGAATTTTCTCCCCCGGCATTGAATCCATACGCGCGGCAATTCGCCGACCATAACTGCACCCCGCTGTTCCCATGGAGCGGAGTTTTACGAGCATCGCTGCAATTTAGCATACCGTTAACGAACCGCCGACGAGATCTCTCCTTCGATTCAGCCTGCATTTATCCACCGAAATAAGAATTTCCCCGGCGATACGCGGCGATTGCATTCCATAATAAACAAATTAGCGAACAAGCGCACGGAAGAGTTCACGCGCGAGCCGAATGGATGAATCGGTTCGCCGTTCCGACAGCGATGGATATATGGCTCGGCGAGCACGCCACCGTCGAAAATACGAAAGAAAAAAATAGAGGGTGCACGGTGCACCAACGAGCCGGTGGGAACAATGCGCCGGTGTGCCGATCCGGACGATAACGAACGACGCGGAGAGAGATTATCAGCTGCGTTTGAAGCACGCCCTCGAATATTGTGACGTTCATTTGTGCGCGTGCGAAGTGTGTTTTTGTCAGGTATAACAAGCAGACATTAACGGAAATACTTTGGAAGGTCAAAATTACCGAGATTTAGATTTATTCTTATCTCGTACAAAGGATGACATTGGTGGGGAGCGTATCGCTGTAATTATATTTCGTTGAAATTTATGGAATTGATGGGTTCAGGTACTACTTATAGACCTATAAGTAGTTATCAATAATTATTAATAACTCGTACACCGAATAACGGAAGGAGCCGCTTTGTTTCTGAAATATTTAACAATACTGTCCCAAGAATACTGTTTCACTAGATACAGCATAGTGCCAAAAAAGACGTCTTACAAAGTAATTTGTAAGTTTAATGTATAAATTGATCTATTTAAGTTGTATAATATTTTATACATTTGAAAACTTTTATTGTGAAAGATGATTGAAAAATGTTATTGTTTAAAATAACGCAAAATTAAGTTACCTCGAGTATCGCGTGATTACAAAATATGTCGATGATACGTTAAAATAAATATTGTCTCGTCAGTTGAATTGCGTGAAATAACGAAAGTGCGTAATAGGAGAGAGAAATTTTTAATGACGCGGGAAATTACTGGCAGATGCTTCTGAAAGGAGCTGCAAAGTGGCTTGCTCCGCTATGGGCTACGACTTCCCGGGACGAAAGCCGTCGAATCTAAATCCATTTTCCGGCATGGTCGACAAATTTCCGGCGATCGGGCGCCATTAATTGCTGGAATATATCACCGGGACCGACTCTTACCACCGTAGCGCCGGGGAGACGTAATTTACGGAAATAACGTGGCTCTCTATAGGCAGCCATTTCCGTAGGTTCTGTTCTTTCCAATCTCGCATAATACCAGAAGATCTTTGAATTTATATAGCCATTTCGAAAACTCGCACAATCATTTTTAAACGACAGCTATTGTTTCTCGACAAAGAACTCTCTCACGACTCTCTACCTTTTCCCACGAAATTTATATCTTACCACTTCGAAGCCAAAAATCTCCAAGATTTAATTTCCATATGGAATTTTGAACTACCCAAACGTCACCGACGTGAACGAGTGATAGTCTCGCATTTAATTTAACACGCCGCCGGCTTTTAATAATACGTCGTCCGACTTTTAAGGTATTGCGCGTGCGAATTGTATTATACGCGATGCCGAGCTTCCAGGGGAAAGAACGGCCGGGCCTTTGTCCGATTAAAATTATAATTTAATCTAATGGAATCGCATGCACGACCTATTTATTACCATCCAACCCGCTACGATGAGACACCGTAACCATAAAATTCTGACCACAGGAGTGTGCTCGGGTAGAGGTCGTTGCTTTCGGTACAATTCAACGTCTCCGCGCTCACTTTGCGTATAAATAATTCATAGTCCCATGTCCGGGGGCATAATATTTTCCGACCTTTCCGCGCTTACGTTCCGCACACGTACGTACGTTCGCCATGGCAGGAGAAAGAGAAATAAGCTCCGGACGTACGCGAACATCGTTGGATACAGTTTGATCTCTGATTTGTCAGGAGAATCCCTGGAATAAAACAAAAGAGGGGAGAAAAAAAACAGCGGGAGAACCAGCCCATCGAATTGTCTATCTCGCTCTTTCCATGTATTTATTTATACCAAAGTAAACTCCCACGTACGAAATGTCTTATCTGGGAAATATCATAACCCTCGTATGGAATTGTACTTTGAAAAAAGGTCAAAGTGTATTCGAGGTACTCTCGAAGAACGAGAGAATGAGATTGCTGGGGAACATTTGAGTAAACTTGGAGAATTATGCGCATGACTTTGGGGTATTTATGCAACCGAGTTATTGTATCGAATAATATCGTCGAAGACGTTTCTTCCTTTGCGAAATTTGTATTCGAACTTTCCTGGAATACGATCAATTACGATCAAGGGGCCTTTGACGATTGCACACCATGGAAAATAAGCGTCTTTCCGAGAGATTCAATCGTGCTCTGTAAAGTCACAGGCTCGTGCAAGGTGAATACTTATACATTGGTAAAAGACATCTCCGCTCGGCCATCAAGAGAAGTCGAAAAAAAGATGGCGAACAACGCTTCGAAGTCGTGCGGTAACGCAAACGCGTATTAATTAAGTTGGGGTTTTAATTAATGCAGAACCCACTTCGACTGCGAAGGATCGCTTAGGACGGGACTTCCCTTTAAGCTGTAATTACATTTACGATACACGTGTCGGTGTACATCCGCCGACACCTCGTGCCGCGCCATCCCCTTTATTCCCTCCCTTTTCCCACCCTTCTTTCCCCGGATTTGCGTACTTACACCTACACCTATGCACCGCGCGTACGTACTCGCTTTCGGTGAAGTGGCACGAGAATATTCATCGCTTTCGAGTGTCCGGGAAGTGGCGACAGGGATTTCCCAGTGTGTGCAGTAGATCACAAATGCCGACAAAGAATACGCAACGAATCACACCAAATTGCCAATGTGTTATTGCGACAGTAGAATGAGGACGTTTCGATAGAGGGATTCTGGGTTGTCTGGTATTTCCTTATGGATAAGTATACAAAGTAGAATCTGATTTATTAATTCCCAATTAAAGAAGTATTCGGTTCCCTGGAGTATTTTAAAAACGGTGATAAGAATTTTTCCATATCATTGTTATTCATTTGAACATCTACAAAGAATACTTAATTTTGCGAAACTACTGGCGCACGATGCCGTCAGTAAGTAGAATGAGGACGTTTCGATGCAGTAGTTGAGACTATCTTAAACTTTCTTACGGAAAATTTAATAAAAATAAGTACTGTATTTGTAAATAATTAATTTAAAAAGATATTGTTACGAGTCTCTTGAAAGGGCCGGAAGAAAATTTCCAGCCTGCTCCTCGGTCCGCTAATGTCGGCGAAGAAAACGCAGCGGCGCTTGTGAAAAAAATTGACGCAACGTTTCTCGAATAGTAATATTTCCTTAAAGCAATATTACGACGCGGGATTACGATGGACGGTTTTATCGCGAATTTCCCGAAGCAACTCTAACGCGACGTGCATCGCATATCCAGAGTGGATTATTTGACTGACTATATCTTGAATAGCGAGAATACATTCAGCAGCGGCTTTCGCAGTTTTTCTTTATGCGAGAAACTCGAAAAGTTTGATCGTCTAGCTTCCTCGGAGGAGAGTTTCTCGGAGAGGAAAAGCATATCAAGGGAGTTCTTAAAGGACGTGTACTTGCTTGGGTTACAGGGATACGGCGCAAACATCCGTGCACCAGGAATCGTGTCTCGTGGCGTGGATAATAGGAGAGACGGTAACAATAACAATAATCGATAATCCTTAATCTGCCTAATGTCATAAAGGAGAGAGCAATCCCGGCAGAATGGGAAAAAGCATTGCGACACGTTGCGCGAGAGCAAAAGAAAGTAATAAAATCGAAACGGTCCGCAACACGAGCAGCACGTGCAATGCATTTTCCGCTAACTCCGTCGTTTGCCCGTAGCTAGGTACGTACATACATACGTACATATATAGATACATAGGTGGATAGGTAGTCGTGTATTCCCTTCTAAAAAGAGCAACCCGCCTAGAGCGTGTAAAGTCTCATTCGCGGCTGAAATGAGACGAAATCGCCCGGTTGTTTTTCATATTACACCTAATAAATGGGCGCGCTAACTGCTTCGGCTAAATTATAATCGTAACGGTCCTCGGTTTAACGTTCCGTAAGTGGAGGTAGATTATGATTTAAATAATAGGATTGAGAGAGGGAGAGAGGAATAGAGACAAAGACAAGGAAAGAAACGGAGAATGGCCCTCGCGTTGAGAAAGAATTTGAAAAATAAATTTCGCAGATAAAGTCGTTCCTCCTCGTAAATCTCAGGCATGGAATCGCGGAAGTGTAAAAATGGAAATACCGCGTGTACCATGCTTTTTTCTATTTCTCTCCCTCTCTCTTCTCTCTCTGTAAAATGTAATGTCCCCGTATCATGGATATACGCGCGTATATACGAATCGTTACAGCGTACCGGTACGTAAAGGTTTACGTGCTAAAATACGATGGAAAGACGAAACAGGAAATATGTATTTGGGAGAGTTATTTGCGGTGGAGGAATTTCCGACGGTCTCTTTTCACGGAAAGCAGGAGGAATGCGTTTAAAAAGTGGAGAATTCTTAAGGCTCTTATTACCTTCCTTCTTAAACACCATCTTCTTTCGAGAGGTGTTCCATAAACCGCCGCGAATACCATGGAGGCAAATAGACGGCGCGAACTTCTGTACCTGAGAGGGGCCGGAATACGCTCAAAGAGCGTCATGATTGCCAGGAATAAAAGGTCTTTCTCATTTTTGCACTTTTTGGACCATCCACCGGCGCGATGAAACACAAGCATCCGCGTTGCGTACTCACAGCCCCTACGTGCTTTGCGGGGGAGGAATTTTAAAGAGAGAAAGAGATATCTAAAAAGAGATGAAAAGCGAGAAAATAGAAGAGAATCCGGCGTTATTTACAGCTGTTCTCTCTTATTCAACCAACGTTACAGTCTACCCTTTCATTCGTCCGTCGGTTTGCCTATCTCCGAGAGCTTTCTCGTTTCGACGTAAAAACTCTATTTCTATTTTCACCTTCGCCACGTTTCGTGCCAGTTACAAACTGGATTTCGTCCCGCCGGTGCACCGGGTCTGCGTGACGATCGTTCTCCTCCATTCGCACCACTTCCGAGAGCTCTGTCTTTCTCTTCCTTGTTCATCCTCTCTCTGATCTCTCTTCGCCAAGCTCGCACGAGAATTGCCACTCGTGACTTTGCATACGTACGCGCGAAAAATTCGCAGCCCGTAATCGTGCCGAAAGCAACGAAACACGCGCCACTCGTCTGTGGCGTTGAATGAGTCGTCGAGAAATTCTCCGCTCGAATATCCTCGCTCTACAATTTATTCTTGGATACGTCGTTAACGTTCCGTTCGATCCACCCGCGCAAACTTTATACCCGCGTGTAAGATCGAGATTGACGAGACGAAAGAGTAACAAATTGCTTCGCAGAAATTTACCATCGTGGCATGTATCTTCATTCGCCTCGAACCAAACTCTAAGCCGCTCTTTTTGAAAGTTGTAGGATATTAATTGAATCTTCTCTAATTGAGCAAACAGTTATAATTAGTATTATTAGTATCACTCTAGTAATTCATAACTTTATAAGAATATTCCACTAAGCAATCTCCATCGAGCGACATGCGTTCTCCAACGATCTTCACGCTTCGGTCCAGTATTAACGAAGGACGTTCCTAATTTCGAAGTTTCCTTCAGTCGAAATGAAGGAAATTTTTCCGCTTGCTTTGAAACTATACGTACATGCAATAGCCAACCCGACGGAATCTAATTCTCGAAAGAGCCTCGGCTGCCGGCTCCGCGTCATGATCGATTACTCGAGACTGCGCCAGTTCCGAAGCGCTTCTTGCTCTCGTCAGGGCTGTTACAAAAAGCTGGAGGAGCCGTAGAAGCCCACTTGCACACGTGCATTGCACGTGCATGTAAAGACACCGACCAGGGTCGGGTTGAGTCGCGTTGCATCGCGTTGCATCGCGTTGAGTCGGGTCGAGTCGGGTCGAGCCGAGTTGGGTCGAGACGGGTTCACCCGATTCGAGTCGAGTCGAGTCAGAGAATCGATTGACACCGCTGTCCAATGAACGGGACGGACTCGGGGTTGGTCTGGCTTAACAACTTTATATTGTTATGGGGCGCTGCTGATGCTGCCTATCTCGACGGCGCGCACTGTCTGGGAACTTTCAATGTGCCTCGCTCGCGGTCACGTGTGCGCCCTGCATTTCCGTGTATGCACTAGGGCGCATAAGAGCTGCCAGGAAAGTTTTTTTCGCTCTGATTCACAAAAATGTTGCCTCTGAGTTTTGTCTGAAAGTATCGTCCGAAGTGGGACTCACTGTGTCGGAGTACCTACTTGTAGAAATCATGAGACTTATTATTTGGACAGGACTTGTTACTTGTATCGTGTTGCAGAATATTTTCTGCCGTATAATTGAGCCTTGAAAGTGTTTATTGCGTTTATTGTAGGAGGACTACTTTCCAAAAGACATAATATAATCACCTTTGAAGAGAAATGAAAAACTCTTTCTCCGTAAAGGGGAACGAAATTTAACGAACAGCTTTTTTCGTAATTATAGGGCTGCAAGATTCTGAATTGGAGTCCGTGGAATATCAGAATAGCAGGAAGACATGAAAGGTGGAAACTAGGAATATATCATTTTTCATCCTACTTCTATTTATTCGTGTGTTCTGTCGTGTTTTAACTACTTTTAGATCGTATTTATAAATGCAGATTTAACTCTTTGTCATTTGGTTCAACTCGCGGGATCGATGAAAAACCAACTTGGAATTTTTATCAAGAGAATCCCGCGGTCGTTCGTTACGTCGTTTACACTTGTTCGTATCGCGCTGAGATTCTGACATTAGTTAAAATTTCTTTCGTTGCTTCTTCTTCCGAAGCAGAGCGAAAGACTTCGTTCCCGGAAAAGTTCCGTGGCTGTTGTACGCAGTGCAGGGAGGCTGTGAAATAGAAAAGTTCTCCTCGCGTAATTTCTTTTGCGAGCCTCTTCGTGGAAATGCGAGCTTCGATACGTTTCCTTTTCTGAAAGTGATTCTAACGTTAAGTTCGTTAGCTGGTGCAAAGTTTGCTGGGTTGATTTTAGAGGGACGTAAAATGCAATTGGAACGTCCTGAAGTAGAATGATCGCGGTAACGATCGCGGTTGCACGGGGTTATTGAAATTATTGGAGCGTTAATTTTCTATCCTGAAAACTACTTTGCCTCTCAGTTTTCTTTTCACGTTTAAAAACATACATCTATTCGACTAACTTAATCGTTCAAACTTTTACAATTTTTCAATTTTTTCACTAACACGAGGTGAACCATAAGCCATTAATCTGTTTTAACACGTTGAATTCCACGGGGGTCACCCGTGACCGGCGCTACTAAATTCAATGAAATTTCATATGACTTGTAATATTTACGAGTAATATTAATATTATAATATTATGTAATAGTAATATTATATAATAGTAATATTTTGAAATTGTAATATTTACGAATTTGTCAACTCAGTCAATATTTACGCGTTGGTCCGTAAAAAGTAAAGTCCTGCTGTCCATATATCTCGCTGTGTCTTTAAACTTTCTGCTTTGTAAAGATCTGAATTTAATAGAAAACGTTCCACTTCAGTAGAAATGAAGAAACTAGCGAAATACCGGTGGCATTTAACATGTTCAAATATAAGAGCTCTGCCATTTCAAAACAAATTGAAAACAAGCCCCAAGATGTATATTTTTATTGTTCATAATAGAATTATTTTTCCTTTAACTGGTCCACTAACTTTTGTGGTACTTCGTATTACGATAATGTAAATTACTTTCCTCAACTATGGGATATCACCTTAAAACGGATATTTATCTCAAGGGATCGAGTAATTAACGTATTTGCAAGCAGCGCTCCCAGGAGAACTTTCAGTTATCCAAAGTAAAATTCTCCGTTGTAAATTCATTTCGAAATGTGTAAATACTCAAAGCAATGTTTCCGGGAATAGAATACAGAACAGTTCGTCGGAAAAATGAGACATCATGGATTCGCGTATAGTTCACGAGAGTCGAGAGGTGCACGCGTCGAAGGCCTCTGTATACACGGATATTTCAGTACGGGGGAATATCTATGGCAGCAAACAGGATTATTGGAATGGACAGGAAAGCAACGTCGATCGGATAAACGTTCTCGCCGACCACAATCGACGTGTTTGCTTTTTATTAGCGCCTTGCCTACGTAACTCCTCGAATACGATTTTTTCTCTCTCGAACTGTCGCGAATATTCCGTAAAGTTTCCTCGCTGATTCTTGGAGGAACAGCCTTAGACAAGCGGAGCGGAGTGGTTGTTTGTTTTGTTAGGTTTTCGATTCTTATCCACGAGCGGTGATGAAGTTTGCTCGATAAACTCAAATATTCTAAAAGATTCGAATTTCCTCGTGCAATGGAATGGCAAAATAAAGAGAGACAATTTTCATAAATCTTGGAAATGCAACGGAAGGGCTTCGCAAGGTATTCACAAAAGGGACGATAGTTCAGTGCAGCTGACGGATATTCGAGGAAAGTGCTGCGTCTGTCGCAAACTTTGGCTCCGAGAGAATGGTGTGCAAAGATTTTGAAGTTTTCAAATGTGTGCAATTGCAAGTCCACGTTAAAATAAGCTTTCCACCGCATCTTTAAGCTTAAGCTACATCCTAACTTCAATCCATCGATTAAAAATTTAACAAATCATTCGATTTAAATTCCCACTGAACGACAGAATTTCTAACTTCTACAAATATCCCTTCCACAAAATTCTCCCTATTCAACCTCTTCACCGTAACCTCGTTACTTCAAACCGTTTACAAACTTAAACCCCTGCAAATTTTCCCCATCCAAAATGACAAAAGCATACAAAACTGTAACAAATTCCGTCACACTGCGTCTGGAGAGCTCACTGAGCAATTCGACGCGACGTTAAATAACGAAGAAAGAAAATGAGACGGTGAAACGAAACAATCGTATCGAAGTCTCGTTTACTCCGACTGGTAATCGAGCGATCGGATTTTTTTTACGAGGCCACGGAGACTCGTCGAACATCGTACGGAATTTCTCAGCAGAGACCGAGACGAGAATCGAGCACGCTCGGCGAGTAGAGGCCGTGGCTCCTAAGAGTTTCGCGAATGGGCAAAGTTTCGAGATGGTTAACGATTCCCAGGGGGGCAGACACAGGGGGTGGGACGAGTTCGGGGCGCGGCTCGAGAGAGAACAGGGCTGAATTGCACGTAATTGTAGGATCGGAATCGCGCGGTCGATCCACGCGCAATTAATATGCTCTGTGTGCGGAAACGTGTTTGCCATACGTGTGTTTACGCGCCGCGAAACGTGAACGGACGTCCCGAGCATCATGGCGAAAGTCGCACGGGATAAATGTAAGAAAATTACGAAGAGCGATCGACATGTTACGTTGAATGGCGATTCGTGGAAAATTTCGTTACGTTTTTTACAGCGTGATTTTGCAGCATGGTTGCGGGAAACGTATGTATATTGTATTTCTGACAGTTACGATTTTAAACGTCGTTGCAATTCTGGCGGGAAATATCACCTACGGCGATGCGACGCGTGAACGAAATCCATCGAGAAACTTGCGAGATTCGGTAGAAATTTGAAGATTTTAACGAACTTACGAACTGCGAGCGATATTGGAACGAGCGGCAAACTGAAACGAGCGAACTTTTCGGATGGATTGAAAAAAAAAAGTTGTTGTCCCGATATAGGTGGAATTTTTTTGTAGAAAATTTATTTCTCCTCGCAATTTCTCTATAAATGTTTCACAGATTTTCGAAACGACAAAACGCAATGGTTTTAAGCTGTTTACGATAACAATCAAGAAAATGCAACGAATTAAAGATAATATCAAAGACGATTGCCGGGTATCGACGGAATTTTTGGATTTGGAGAAAAAAAGATTGATTGCACATTTCGAGCATTGCAAATTTCTATCCGGCTACCCGGAGGATTTCGTTTACCCGCACGAATGACCCGTATATATAGATGCCGAAAATCGGATTTCGCGGGTTCGTGCCGGTAGATCTTGGAGTGCCGGCGAGAAAGAGGAGGGATAGGAGTGATATTTCGAAAATCAAATTTTGTGGGTCGTGCCCATAACGAATGCAATTTAAGACCGCGTAGCTACTAGCCGCCCGTTTCCGAAATTCTGCCAAAATACTGATAATAAACTATTCTAAAATATCAGTAGTCTCCAACGTATTGCACTTATTTTTAATACCTCTGCTCTAGAAGATAAATGAAAAGAAAATGTAAAATACCCCAAAATATTAATTTGAAACTATCCTTTCTTGAGTGAAAAATAGACATTAAATAGAGTCACAAGAAATACAATAAAATTTTGTTCTACAATTTTAAATTTCTACGTACACTGCACAAAGTTCGAGCATGTGCGATATAAATCATCGCCAAGTTTATCCTATCGTCTGAAAATGCAAGCGAGAAAACGTTCCCTGGGAAGGAAACAAATCGTGGATAAGTATAGCACCGACGGAAGAACGATATCCAATTTCTCAAAATTGCATTACACATCCCTCGTCTGCGCGAGGGTGAAAAAAACTTCTTCCTCCCTTCCCTCCTGGCAACGCCAGGAGAACTTAACGAAAGAAGTTTTCATCGTACGATTCGATACTTGCGAGGACCCCAGGAGTTCCGACCTTATCGTCCGAGCCGTGCTCTCGAGTTGCATGAAAAAGTTTAAATTGATGCACGGCAATAATGGGCGCCAGTGCCCATTTTGCCACAATTAGCCGCAATCGCTCCCCTATCAACTTATTACAGACTTCAACGAATCAGTTCCTTCCGGTGCTTTCCGAGGGAACTGAAGGAGAAGCGTGTAACGAACGTTTGTATCCGAAGAAGTCACGAAAGTCTTTATCACAAATAAAAGTACCATTCTCCGTGCGAGAAACTTCCAAGCCGGTTTATAAACGTACGAAATCGGGACGACACTCGATCTTCGAGGATTTCCTTTAATTGTACTGGTAATCGATACGCTACCGTCTCTACGGGACTGCTTCATCCTGGCAATTTGGTAGCATTAACGTACGAAATTAGTACTCGAACGTGCCTGAAAATATCACCGGCAAATTGAACCGTCTGTTTTTTCTCACTCCGCTGCTGCAACGAGGAATAGACGTGTTTTAGTTTCAGGATTTATCAGACGTTCCGATGGATAATTCTTTGCGGAGTGGAAGGGGCTCGGGTCGATGTTATGACCGGATACCGAAACGAAAGAACGGCTCGTTGCGATTTATGACGTATAGCATGTTACGAGAGGCTCGTATATATTTTAGGTGATGTGTAACACGCAAATTCTAGTCTATGCTCGATCTGGTACACGCACAACTTTCGAGCCATTTAATTACATTTCGTAATTTAATTCGCCATTTAATTATATTCGTAAGTCGAAAGCTTGAAGTATTTTCAGAGAGTACGATTTTTATGCATACTTTACGAATTGTACGTTTTTATGGTATTAGTATCAATATAACATATTCTTTATAATTATTTATACATCTCGAAAAAGATTTCAGTGAAGCATTAGCTTTCCATGGCTGACAAAAAATTAATTTCAATTTGATAGTTAGGCTCGTATTTATTATTTTAGTAAAATTGGCACAAAATCTGTTACGATTAATTGCTGTTACAGATTCGGGAACTTTTGAATATTTAAAAGACCTTTTTCTGTTTCGTTGGAGAAAGGGACTTCGTTACAGCTGCGTGAAATACGCGAGACAGAATTTATTCCTCTGACTGTACAGTTTGAGCTCGCTCGCGTTCACGGTAATTCGCGTGCTCGTCGTTTACATACTTGGAAGTATCTTCCAGGGTGGTTTTGTTCTCGGTGTGATAGTTTCCACCCTTCGAATTCTCCACCGGAGGAACTACTTGCGCTACGTGTCTAGCTACATTAAGAACTGCGTACTACGTGTCAAGTCGGAGTTTCTATCTTGAGAATTATGTCGAACAATACCGTTGATTTGCGAGCACGATCTGACTGCACTAAATACCCCGCAAAATACGCTTAAAATTCTTGGCGCCATCTGGTTTGCTAATTTTTTCATTTCAGTGAGAATATTCTGCTTTAAAAATTAACGTTTCGCTAATAGTTACGTTATGACGCAAATTAAAAATTTGTAACACTTGAAGAGGCTGTAAAATGCGAATTGGAAAAGTTTGAGGATTCTTTGAAATTTCAGATTTGTTCAGAAAATTCTGAGGGAATTTTAAAGAATATTATGCATTAAGATGAAATTATTACTTTGCAAGGAAATTAATTTTCCAAGGTTGCAACAGGATTACGAATTTAATACTGGGACAATTCTTTTGAAATATTTATCTTTTTCCGTGTCTCATGTAATCTGATTAAATCCTATTGATTTTATGATTACTAAAAGTACGACAATTCTAAAGCCAGCGTAAAAAGTTGTCAATCACATTTCTGTGCCTCTTTAGGAATTGATTGTCAAAGAACACTTAAATTGCACCTCTATGATGATCAATCGAGCATTCAAAGCCCCTCGTTACACCGGCAATGCAATAATCCTTTCTCATCGTCCAAAAAAGTATAAAACACTCCGGAGAGTTTATCTCTGAAAATTACAACTACAGCGAGATCGAAGAATATACTTCAGAAATCGCGCTCCCTCGAGAACTGCATCCGAACGAACTGCGAATGCATGCATCCCTTTTTACGGCCACCGGAGCGTGCGATGCAATAAAACGAAACTCTCTCGATACGATCTTCACTCGGCAAAGTATGACGAACGAAAATACACCTTCGTGAAACGTTGCGGAGAAATAATCGCAAACGCAAACGGAACTTGTAATATCCTCCAGGGTTTTAAGCGTATTTGTAACATTCTCGAACAACCGGCGAGTACCTTTATGACAATTGCATTTAAAACGGTGGTAACGCTCAACACCCTAAATCGAGGATATTTCGTGCGGTATTTCGTATAGCAATTACGATTTACGCTCTTGAAAATGGCATTCTCTACCCCTTTCGGTCACCGCATCGCGAGCTCGTGGAAACTTTCGACATTAATGACGCGTTAAACCATATTACTGGAAGTCATTAAGTGGCGAGCATTAACACGTACCTCGATAGGTTGGATAGCAAGGAATTACGCGCCCGGAAGTTGCGATACTCGATGGAACTTTGACGGAACGCATCGTCGTATTCCCTACAATGTCGCTCGTGGTACGAGCAATTTTCAACTTGCTATTCTGTTTCTCAAATGCTTGTACGGATGCTTGGATAATGAGAAATTTACTATGGAGAATGGTGCCGGGGCTTGCGACGTCTGGGTGCAATCATGGAGAGAGATTGAACACTTGTTTGTTTGCATCAATTTTCAAGATTATAATTTGTAAGAAAAAAATTGTCTTATATCTGTGCGATATATTTGATATTGATTAAATAAAGAAAACACTGTACGGATATTCCCCCTTATTAATTCACGATCTTTCCAGTCGTGATTTCTGTGAAGTAGCTCATGTTTGCACCAAAATTGTCCCAAATTCGCCCTACTTGTAGGTCGATTTTACGGTGCACAAGAGAGTTTCGTGTATTCCTCTTGGATGGTAGATTTGCAGGGAACGACAACGGGAAATTTCTGATGCCAGAGATACATCAAATTACGAGGGAAGTCATTATGCGACGTGAAGCAAGATGCACCACGTTCCTCCGTCGACCGAAATTACGTGCAAAAGTTACGATCCTTTGAAGGAACTTCGATGAAGCGCGCAGCTTCTACGAAATCTACTTCGATCGAGTACACTTGTAGGTGTGCACGTATTCGGGTGTGTTATATCCGTACAAGAGAGGATAGGAAAGGTGCAAACCCTTGTGCAACGACGTAGCCTTATATGCAATCGAAGCAAGACACGAAAGTCGCGACTTTGATGAACGAATCGACTCTTCCTGCGGTATTTCGCAATCTGTAATTCCAATCGAATTGTCAAACTCTCGACACTCGTGGAAATAGATTTCGGTAGCTGTCGAAGGCAAATCCACGCAATTATGGAAACCGCTTATTGCAGTCAATTGAGCAGGGAACTTTTCGTCGTGGAAGTTCACTCGCTCTTTTTTCTTTCTCTACCGTCGTCGCACAAAACTCAGGAAATAATATCGCGCCTTTGAGTCGACTTCTCTCCCCGCGGAAAGCGTGTAATTGAGTTTAAAATTTCATAAATCGAAAAGAACGCCGACGCCGGGACGGATTTTCGTAATGTACTTTCAACGACACGCACGAACATCTTGCGCCTCCATTCTTAACGACTTTCCGACTGCATCGTTACTTTTCCAATAGTTTCACCGTGCGGAAATAGTTGCGGCGAACTATCCCCTGGTAGAGTAAGGAAGGTCGAGAGGGAAGTCATTATATAATTCGAATTAAGATTTAAACCGATCCTCGAGCCGTGGAAAATTACGTCTGGGAATTGCGGGGTTGGAAGAGGAATTTCGGCGCGAAAGTCCTTCGGTCGGTGCTAGGAGACGCTCGAGAACGGAACTTGGAGGTAAAGTCGAAAGTCTTGCCGATGGACAGAAACGGCGAGAAAGGTCGATACGACGACGGCGTCTCGCGACGCCGACGGCGACGGGGAATAAAGAGAAGACTCTCGAGGGCTGACTTTGCCAGGCTCGCCTTCCTCGTCCGGGAACTCGAGCGTAAGACTTTTCGAAAGTTCCGCGGAACACGCTTAATCCTGTGTAAAAATATCGGATGGAATTACGATGCTCCCCGACGGGACTTGGAGTGTCGCTATTCAAACTTAAACGTCTTCTTCTTCTTCTTCCTCGGCCGTATCTCGGCAAAGAGGTTCCCGTAAGCTTCCTCCCCGGCCTTCTCCAAGTTTTTAAAGCAGCCTTTCTCGAAGGCCCCCCTCTCTCCCCCCCACTGCGAAGCCGATATTATATTTGATCCGAGCACCGACGTCGGAGAATAAAGAGGCTCCGAATGCATCCCTCTCCGAGTGTACAGCCCAGGGCTATTCGCGCACGAGTTCTGCGCCCCTTTCCTCTGCCGGGGGCTGATATTTAAATCCTTTCTAAGGATGCGAAGCTATTTAATAGGGAAATATGGAATGCACTATCGAAGCATGCCGATGGTACTTTCGTCGGGGTACCGTGGAAAAAGTAAATCCGTCTACCACGATAATCTTTAAATCCGTGCGGTGCAATCGATATGCCGAACGTGCAACGGCGGGGGTGACTTCGAATATCGCTTTAACGGGTCTCCCCGGGAATGTCAGAGGCACGATCTGGTCGAACGTTAAAACTGCACGTAGAATTATGGAACTTTTAAAGAATCTTTGATTCCGAGTCGACAGAGAGTCGAGAGTGGCCGTAAATGTTTAAGCGCGCCAGTCACCGGGACCGACGCTAATGAAAGCAACGTTTGATCATCGACCACGAAGTAATCGACTTACCGTGGCTGGCTCTCCCTCGGCTGCTACTCCCTCGACGTTGTGCTTCCCTGTTTTCGTTCTTCTTGCGAAGAAACACTCGCGAGTTACCCGCACGTAAACCACTTTTGCAAGACGGATGCGTCTCCGCGATCTGCCTTCTTCACCCCCACCCCCTAACCCCGCGCGCGCTGAGTTTTCGACCTCTGCCTTTTCTTTTCCCCTTTCTTTGGGCGAATACGTCGTTCTCTTTTCGATAGAAGAATATTCTTGAGCGGAGGGGCTGTTTAACCTACTTTCCTATTCATACGGTTACCCGATAACGAGGGGGCCTAGAGAACAAGCGAGGAACTAAATTTAACGAGCCCCTCGATCGTCCCCCCTCGTTCTTTCTTTCGGCGCGACGTTTTTTTTTTTAATCCGGCGCAAGGCCTCGTTCGTTATTTCGGAGACCGTCGAAAGGTCTCGACTAATTTTATAAAAAAAAAAAGGAACGTATCAACGATAAAATCGTTCCTCTCCCGACCGAACCGGTTAATTAAGCCGATGGACGTTGCAAATGAAAGTAACTCTGTCCTCGCACGTCGATTATTTTCAATTTTCTACAAAATTCCCTATTTTCAAAACGAAAAAGAAAAATAATCAATAAAAAAACCGCGTCCTTCCCGAGATATGAAATTTGCAAGAACAATATTATCAAAACCGATAGAAAACACTTGTCAGTAATTTTCGAAAATTTGTAAAAAAATATTCCACGATACTTGCAACTCTCTCGCTTCTGTTTCAAACAATCGACGTGAAAATCGTAGAGATAGAAAATTCGTACTCGTCGCGAACTCGTGGTGTCCGTATTCCCGGCGGATAGCGCGGCTGCGACTGATGCTCGAGTTGCTGGCCGTCGAGCCACTGAGATTACTCCACCCTCGGCGAAGCACGGGGGTCGAAGTCCCGCATCAGACTGCAGGGTGTCACCCTCGGTCGTACCCTCGAACCTCCGCGATTTCCACCCGCCGGCAGCCTCTGTCTTCGCAGCCGCGGTCTACGTTCATCGCGCATGCCCCAGCAAATCCACCCTCGTCGCATCTCGGGGGCTGCGTACCCTCTCTTCGCGTATACGTTTCTCCACTTCGAGACTGTATACACGTAGATTCCACGTACGTGTGCATCTGTGTAAGTTGCCTGTCTCTGTTTCCATGTGTTTGTTCCAGTTCCCGTGTGTTTCCGTACGTGTTTTCCTGTGTTTTGTATCTATGGGATTTGCGAATTCGTACGGTGCTTGCGTGCGTGTTTATGTAAGATTGTGTGCGTTTGAATTTGCCTGCCTTCGTTGGTGTACGTATTTTGGAAACATGGTTTGTACGTGGACCCTGAGAGTCGTGTTTGTTTGTCAGTGTTTCCGCGTGCTCGGGGACGTGCTTGCATACGATTTGTTCCCTTATTGATTATATTTATGGGTTTGCGAGATTTTCTGTTTTTTTGGATGTACGAGGAATTCGATATGTGTGGATATAATTAGTGGAATATTAATCTCTCTCTACATACGACCGTCGGAATACTGTTGAAAGTGGTGGAGTTTGCGTTTTGATGGTTAAATATTAAGCCGTACTGTTTAATTACAATTTTCATAATACTCGGCGACAAATAATGTTTCAATGTCCCGTAAAGTTGTGACAGATTTTGTTTTGGGACGGTTCAATTTTTTTTTTATGTAGAAGAATGAGCTGTTGATCATTCACAGGTGATGACAATAATTGGACTTTGTTGTTGTTTCGTAATTCGATTTCGATACGGTCATTTCGACTAGGACCTACAGTCTTAGGTGGATTTCGAATTACCGAAATAACCGAATGTTTGAAAAGTATTAATCCTTTGCACTCCTATGTCGAGGTCCACTCGACACAGCTTTCTATGGCACTTAACGTTTCATCTAATAATTATCGACTTTTCGAAACGAACAATAATTTTACATCTTAACGTCGATATCCCGCGGTACCTAGAATCGTTCCGGGTATCAAGTAAAAATGAATAAACAACGGTACACAATTTTCCGCAACTATATTTGCTTGTCTGACGAAAAATTAGTAAAATAATTCGGAGCACAAAGGGTTAAAATTTAAGTTAGCGCAGTAATAAAGGTAAGAAAATTGGGAATAAGATTACAATGTTTAACTTCGTTATCTACAACTTTCTATGGTCAAGTTTCCACGACGTATTGCGTTATGTAATTGTGGCCTTGGATTATATCACACTTTCTCGGCGACACAAACGCCGAGAGAACACAATAGCCGATGATATAGTATCAAAATGTAGAAACGCATTGAAACTTCGTCGTAAAAGTTTCATCACTAATTACTTAACGTCCTGTACAATCGTCGATCAGTCAATCGTGTATAAGGGAAGAAATTCTTAAGTAGAAACGGACGATATTGGTCGGCCTGCCTGAAGACAAATAAGTAGAATAATCGTCGATAGGAAATTCAAAGGACTTTCTACCGTTTCAGAAGAAATGCCGAAAGAGGAAGGGTGCACCATCGTTCGATCAAAATCAGGTGAACGTAGCTACTTTGTCGATACAGGTTTAGAAGATTAATGAGAAAATAATTTGATCGTGACTTTACAAAAGAAAAAAGAACTGAACGAATATAATACAGAAATTAGCCGCGGTAATTCCTTTTCTTATTCAAAGATAACGTTGCGACGTTTGATGAAATTTGTTTTACAATTATTAATGCAACTAAAATATCTTCGCCCAATTTCATTCTCAGTTAATTAACTTCTACAGAAGTTTTCGCGGAAATACTCATTCCAAAGCAATATACATACCGCTATCGTTATTAAATACTGCTCATAATTAAATTTCACCCAGAATTTAATATATAATTATTATTATTGCGTTTTCGATCTTTCAGTAAAATTCCCCGTCATACGAATTCCCAACTATAAAATGAAAGTACAGGAACGGTATTCGATGGTATCTTGATTCCGTATTTGCCAAAATTTTGCGCCATTGTAACAATTCCGAGTTGAATATACCATTCTTGCTAATTACATTAAAGTGAACCGTAATCGGAAGCAAGAAGCTGATTAATATTTCCCCTCGTCCGGCAAAACCTCCCGGCATACAGATCGAAAGGTTCGAGCTGAAAGTAAAATTTGACGATAGTTTGTCGACCTTTTAGCCGAATTTTGCGGTGCAACGTCAATTTCAAAGTTAAGTATACCAAGCCGATCGGCGTATAAAGCGACTCGAGAAACAATTTGGCTGACGTACCACGTTACATAACATTTGCGTGGTAATCCGATATTGATTCGTGGCAGTCTGCTAGCACGAATATTATTATCCGCAGGTAAAAGCAGAGTCTACGATCGACCGTCAGCCTTGAACCGGAAGTAATCTTCATTTTAACAGGCTACTCTTAACGTTCTCCGCAAAGGCAATGGAATTAACTAAATAAAGGAAACTGTAATCTCCTCATAGTCGTGACGCCGTTGCAGTTTCTCATTGATAATTGAAATATCATTGAATTAATAATAATCTAACGATTCGAAATCACTTTAGAGGTTCATACCTATTTTCCTTTCATTTTGAAAACGATTATGCACGTTCTAGGGTACGATATATAATGTAATCTATAGCGTCGACAGGAACGGGGAAGAAAACAGTAGAAACCGTAGATTCGCAAAAAAATCCCCTTGTCAGAAGTTTCTACACTTTCCCACGGAAATTACGACAGTTTGTTCGAGTTCGAAAAGTTTCTCGAAAATCCGTGGAATTTTTAATAGAGGATTGAAAAATTTTTCCGCTGCAAATTGAACAGAATTACCTTCGGAATATTTGCATCACTAATTAACTTTCTCATCGATCTCATAATAATTCGACGAACTTCTCCGGTCCAATTGAAAAAAACTCTTCTAACAAAAAAATCGTTTTTGTTCGCAGGTAAAGGAGAGCTATCGGACGAGTCATTGCAGTAAAAACGGCCAGTCAGTATCAGCCAGTTGCATTCCTGTTTCCTTAAGTAATTTCGTTAGGTAAGTAAACTGCAGAATCCAATCGATCCTCTTCGTTCTCGGCAAGTTCGAAGAATCGTTTGCCCGGAATGAAAGCTTAATATAATTGTCGGCGGTTCGAGTCGTCACGGGGCACGATAAAAGTCCTTGCCCTAAATAAAGGAATCAGCACAGGTACTTCCCTACCCCTTCTCTGCCGGCCGATGGATCTCGTTTTTAGCTTGTAATTGTTACCTTGATGGTAAAACTTGGAGGAACTTCGGGACGCGCCTTAAACTGCATTAACTACCGTCCTGATAATAAAACTTTCCGGGACGTTTGACGGATGAAGTCGGGCAAACGGCTCGGCTTTCTGAATTTTCGATTCTCCCATCTCGCCTAGTAATTCATTGAAAACTAAGGAGTTGGAAATTTTACGAGCAACGTTTCACGCTCAAGCAGAAACGACGGAGAACGATAAATCCGCGGTCGTGATACGCTTTATGCGTGAAAACATCCCCCATCTGTTTGGTGGTAGGAGAGGGTGGATGAATTATTTCCAGTACCGTTGGGATCCGGAATCGATGGTGATTGTTTTCTTTTTTTTTGTGCATTCCTTGAGGTTTTTTCCGTGCTATAGGAATTCTTTACACCTTGTGGCGCGAATTTACGAAATTAGTGGTATTAGAAGGTAATCAAGGTATTTGGAGAATCAGGTGGCACGTGATTAATAAAAATTCGATAAGTTACAAAGGCAGATTCAACGAAGCGATTCTGACTGGAAATGTCACATTTTCCATTTCCCATTATCGTTTCACACTTATAGAAAATATGCAAATGCGATCCAGTTAACTGTAAATTACGTTCAATCCAACTATTCTCCGCGGCGCGCATAATAAATTTCGCATTCCATTGTCTCATCGCGCGTTAATTAAAATACAGCTAATTGTAATGCACGGTTTCTCCGGCAACAATACAGATATTCTACTTTCAGTAATTTAATCCTACAATAAATATCACGCTCGCCGATTCAGCTCGCATAAACGGCCGTACGAGGTAATGTTATACCGCGAAATTTCTGTTAACGTTTATCCGTAGATTTTTCCGTTTGCTCCGCTCGCGTTTCGCTTCTTTTGTTATTTGCGGCGTAATGTGAAAAGGGTAGGATTATTATGACAACAAAAATAGAAGTTCGGTTTATCAAATAGTGGCCTCTTATCTGTAATCTCCTTGCTGCTACTTTAGAATCATTTCTCTTGTCTGATATATTCACCGTAACATAAATTAGATATCTCGGAACTTTATTGGGTTGGGAAAGAAGTTTCTTCGTATTTTAGCACAAAAGTGAAACGTTTTTTTCCTATTTTAAATGAAGTCTATCAAACCAAATATATATTGTTCTGTTCGATCACCTATTACCATTTTTGAGGTAAAGCCATAATCATAACTGTAAAACTTCTGCAATTTCTGAGCAAAAACCTTGTTTCACTTTTGCGCTAAAGCGCGAAGAAACTATTTCCCCAATCGAATACGTATATAAATTTAGAAAGTCGAAAATATCGTACTACTAATTGAAATCAAGAATACAAAAGACACGACATTTATTGCTAAATTATGATGTCAACGGAAACAGGTCTTCACTCTTTGAAGTAACAAAACCTAATTTAAAACCTGTCTGCGGTGTTCCCACAAAATTTTTGCAATATAATTCAAACACGACGCGTAACATCATCTGCAAAAATATAAGGTTATTGATAAAGAACAATGAATGTTAAACCAGATATTATAAAAGTAACAACGACAACAGTAACGATATCCAAATTAAGTACAATGCTCGCGCAGTCGTTTGCAAACGGACACGAAATCGCCGACAATAACGACACATTTATGCCGAAAAGCTAATATAACGACGAACGATCGCTCGATCGTCCGGAAATCAAATGCTCGATACACGTAAATCAGGGTTACACGATCACGATCGACGAGAAGTCGAAGAGCGCGCCGGCAGTTCCATTAATTCGACATCGTGCTCGTTAATTACGACGTAATAAATGGCGAGTGGGAAATGAAATGTAGACAATCAATTTATTCGGGGCGCTTCACGGTTTATTGTGCCCGAAGGATCGTCCGATGGTGGAATCTGTCGCGAGGACAACGGCGTCGTTTCGTCGGAAATCGGTGTTCATGCAAACAAGCAGGCAATCCGTCCATCCGCGACATATCCTTGCTAATTTTTTCAGAAATTGATTGCTAAATGCCGAAAAAAAACTCGTAGAAAATTATCTGTAAATTGTATCGAATGGATTTTTAGCAGTGACAAAATATTTCGGAGGGTTCAAATGAAAATTTCAATTTCCGGCAATTCAGGATGGAAGCAATTTAGAGCTTTTGATTGTAAATTGTAATTTGCGGTGTCGGAAATGGCTGAGATGCTAATGACTGCACTTGAAACAACAACTTTATTCGGAATATACAACGAGCTCCCTTTCTCGGAAGGAACGTAACAGATACAATAGGTGAAAACTTCTAATATTGTACGCGCTAAACGTACGACCACCTGCAATTCAATTACAATTAATCCTCCTAGAAACACGGTATAATTACACTTCATTTGAACTTTTCAAACCTACGTCTACTTTAACTTATGACTATTAAAAAATTTGAACTTTAAAACCAACAGGTAAAAACATTGCATTTATTAGTTTCCTTTTACACCAAATATTTACAATTTCTTGCCGTCGAAGTACTTCGAACTTGCTTTACACTTTTTTTTAAAACCTAAGTGAGATTCAATTCTAAGTAAATAAAACAAATCACATCAAACCTCTGTCATCAAAGGCATCCTTTTCGATCCGTACCCCCAAAAAATTACCCATCGCAATATTGTTGCTCGACCAGCGCAACAATCTCAAACGACTTTCAATAACAACCGAGCAACAAGTAAGTCAAAACAGCAGAGATATGTCTCGGTTGACCCGTGAACGATCGAAACTGGCAGAGAGAGAGCAAGAAGCTTTCGATGGAAAGAGACGTGAAATGAAAGGGGCGAAGAATCACGTTACGCGAAACTGCAGTGGTATCGAACACGTATCGAGCGTTTCTCGAGTGTACACCGGAGATCCGTGCACTCCGGATGGATTTAGTGGTGAACTGGAAACGAATAGCGCGGAACGAAGGCGAGACAGACAGGGCGTAGAAGCTAAGTTTGCGTATAAATTCCCCAAGACACCGAAAGTGTACTCTAAGGGCCGCAAAGACGAGAGAGAGGCGCCATTTCGCAAACAGTCCGACCTGATTGAACGGCTACGAGGCTGGAGATCGTATTGCCACGTCTCCTGTTTAATGCTCCTGTCTTCGTGGCATTTTTTACCTCGCCCTTCCGGATAACGATCGAGGGAAGGTGGATTAAAGGCTCCTCAGGAAGCCAGTGGAATGTGACGGATAACGAAGTATAATAACACCTTGTCTCTTTAATTGTCATTACGGATTTTGTCATTTTACCGTCGAATCTTGGCGAGAAATTGTGAGAAAGCATCGTCCTTGAAATACAGCGCGACTGATCCTCCAACGGTGAGAATTGTTAAAAATTCTGGAGAATCTTCGTTCAGCGATATAAAAGTAGTGCTGAAATGGAGAGGAATAACGGGAGAGGCCTAGAATAAATGCAAATTGTATTTGGTCGAAGGTAATGGATAATATTGTGGTATGAATGGATTTTTAGTTATGAATGTCGCGCATCAGTTGTTTGACATGAATGTGTAGAACTATCGAGAGCTCTAGGGAACAGGATCTTCATTCGTCCTTAAAGGTCGATGACCCCGGAGCTATCGATCGGTAATCACTATGGCAAACAGCTGATGACGACAGTGCGGGTGTTGAGCGAGTATGCCGTGTGAATGTTATAAATATATCCGCGATTGAGATTTGGAGAGACTTCTGTGAGGTCCGAGAGAGAACTGTCCGAGAAAGATTAGTAATTGAGTTGTTTGTGTAGTCCCATTTGTTTTTGCGTCGTTATTTATTATATTATTTGCGTGGTTTTCGCTTGTGTTATATTAATATTCCGTTCGTTGTTAATTGAAATAAACATTCTTGATTTTTCCTGTTTAATTCCTACAATATTGCAAACAGAAGAGTGAAAATTCATGATGTCGATTAATACTCGATGCTCAAATGCTGAATTTGATCTTTAACGACAATTATTTCTGTTTGTGGAACATTCGATAACGGTCATTCGAGAAGCGAGTAAATACAGGATACATTCTCTGCGAAATCTCTCTCAAAGAATGTCTCGAAGTTCGAGTAATTAAAACATCGATTCCGTTTTCGTGAAAGGTATTCCACAACCGAAACAATCCGGTTGTTTTATCGAAATCCGTGTATCAAGACGCGGCCGTCGATGCAGCAGAATTTTTTCCCCGGCAGTTGGATTTTATCTGCGAACAGGAAGCGAACTATCCTGCAGGGATGCTGTGAGGGATTTTGCAGAAGATATATATCAATTCTGCCAGATCTGTCGGACGATATCCTTCCACCATTTCCGTCTCTTCTCTCCGAAGGAACGTATAAAGCGGTGGTCAGCTTCTGACCAGCTTTCGCGGTATCAGTGAAGGAAGTACGTGCACTTTGAGAACAATGCCGCGAAAATACGATTCTCCATTTTCGTTTTCAGCTTGAACACTCTGAGCATTCGGTAGTACAACGAATATCTCTTTTTCTTCCCTCTCACTCTTCGTCCGTCCGTCCTTCCGCTCGATGTCCAGCTTATCTGTAAAATTCTCGCAGATATCGTAACCCCGGGCATTGTCATTTATTTGCAAAATGATCAAAAACATGGAAATCAAACATATCGATTTATTCGTCAGAGAATACTCGTCCAATTAATGCAACCCCGCTTCGACTTTCTTTTATCCCTCTGCGCCCTACGAGCCCTCGTTCCTCGCGATTGTTCAACGCCGCCGGAAAGCTGGCAGGTCTTCCTTTTTTGCAATCGTTTCGTCCATCGAGGATTAGAGAAGTCTCGTGCCAGAATTCCGAAATAAAAACGACGAAGGGATAGCTTGAAATACTCTCCACGGTGCTGTAACTGCGCGAATCCTCGAGAGTATCCTTAGGCTTTCGCTATCTGCCCGACTCCTCTCTCAGTGTCTTCATCCTATTCTATACTGGATTCAATCGACTCCGAAATCTCTTTCCGCAAGAAATCCTCTTTTCTACATTGCCGTGTGCCTTTTCGGAGGTTTCTACTTTCTAATTTCATGCAGACATCCAAACCTTTTCGGGTGGATTAACCCCTTGCCGTACAATAACGAGTGACACTCGTGATGCGATAATTTGGATAGGAAATTTTCAAGTTTTGCAAAATCTATCAAATTCCAAATATCAGTGAGACAAGACACGATAAAATTAGTTCTGTAATATTAACATTACATCAAATGATACGATGTATCAAGAATCACTGATCTGTTTTTATTTTATCAATTTAATTCTGAATTATTACGGTGACAGCCACAAAAGAAATGGTACCGCAAGGGGTTGAAAGAAGACGCGGTGTCAAGTACTTGTTTGTTGAACTATTCTACTGAATTTTCGTATCATCGATGCTCTTAAATGCTGCGAGACGGATAATGAAAATAATTGTATTTATCCTTGTTGATTCTTAGGTGGAATCATGAGTAACGTTAAGAGACGAGACGATTGTCGCGCTCGTTAGTAGAATATTCCATCTCGTATATTCATTTCGCATCGCTTGCCACGTTCTGTCTATCTTTCGAAAAATTCTCTCGTTTCGCTTTGCTCTCTCGGTCTGGTTAATCTTCTTTGCACACATCTCGAGGAATATACTCATTAGTCCTCTACCGTTAATCCGCTCGAGAAGGAATTGGTCTCACGATGAGGATCGATAGCGTTGTGTGTTTATCGACGAAAAGAAACAAAGCCCCGTTTATCCACTGTGTGCACAATATTCTTGAAATTAAGTTCTTCGATGGTGTGTAAGGAAGCGTTATGAACGATACTCAAGCTACTGTTTTTTTCGTCGTACAAGTCTGATTGCAAGTTTCTGTAACAGTAGAGTAATTCAATTGTAAACAGTTAGAAGTAGTTGTCGATAAAATGAAATACCTTTGTAAAAATATACAGAATGATTTATTTGTCGTAATGCTTTCCTACATTTTCATACATCTTGGAGAAGGATGTTACGAATTAATATGGCTTTTCTGTAATTATTCATAGACGTACCTCCTCAGAATAATTACGAAAGCTCCTCTTAAAAAGTAGTCCCAAATTATAATTTCAAATTCATAGAACTGCTACACGTTCAAATACTTGCATCAAGGTATAAAATGAATCTTCTTCTTTGCAGCCTGGGGCAAAAATTATTTCTCGGTCAAACTCCGCCAGGTCCCCAGCGCCCATGAAAGTACTTTCACAGTGGGCTTAAATTCTCTCTCCCCCCTCTCTCTCTCTCTCTATCACTATTTTCCTATTTATCTGTCTCTATCTCCATGTATCTATCTAGCACCTCTATCTTAGCACTTTACATCAAAAGATCGTTACGTAACGCATTGCGGGCGCGTAATATCTATAAATTATCTCGTATGCACGATATGCGAATGACCTTAGCTACCCCTCGAGAACCTGTTCAAGATACGCGCGAGTTACAATACATTCGACCATCTGGGAGAGAATGGCATGGTGTTACGTGGCTCGACACGGTATTAGGAGCAAATGAAGTTACGAGACAGCGGTTTACTGGGCTGCGTGCTACACCATAACGACGAATACCTTCTCGTCGTTTGCTCGCTCGTATTCGCATTAACCTCTTCCCGAGTGCTACGAGAGCGCCTCTTAACTCTGGGAAAGTGAATCTTGTCGCTTCCTGAAATAATTCCATGGTGAAACGTTTAGAATGCGCGAGACAATCCGCCGGTGGGAAGTGTTACTCCATATTAAGGACATTGTAAACCGGTTTTAGATTGATTTTGATTCGTTGCTGTTAACTCCTTGCTCTACAATTTCGTTTCTGACTGAACGCACAATAACTCGGAATTAATTGCTGAAATAGAAAATTATCGCTGATTTCTCATGTAACGTGTAACTTAACCCTCTATAGTCCGAATTTTCTGTGGGCTCTGACGATCAGTTGCACGATAGCACACTAAAAAATGATAAAAAAATACCGTTCTAAATGATATATTTAACTTGCTTTTGAAGCATTGAATTGCAAAGAATTTCATGATCTTTAAGAACTAAATTGTAATATTCGAAAATGTCAAAAAATTGACTTTGAAGAATAAAATCTTACATTTGTCTTCTATTACTTCAAAGTTACACGGGCCCAAGAGGGTTAACGCAGTGTTACTAGTGTAGAAATAATTTCATCGTCTCGTGACCGACTGATATTTCCAATTTAATGGAAAACCTAAAAATTTCCGATTTCGTTCACCGCGTCACGAGTGTCACACATTGCTGTAGGTCAAGGGGTTAAGGATGCAGTATCGTGGGATGATGAATCGGGCTTGACTTACTTTGAGATCATGGTGCGGTTGCGGAGTGAAATACATCTGGAAGAGGAATACCCTATTTTTCTAACACATTGTATTTTATTTTATGCTGCTAAAACATTCTTGGAAAAAACCTCGAAGAAAATGAGACAAATGCACCGATCGCGTGCACCAATTTTCCAGCAGCTAGTACACTCGATCACCGTGCGGCGTGTCCTCATTTTTCTCACGTGTCTTACATAACACCAGAATGTATTTTCATCCATAAAGTTATTCTAAACTCCAACAACTTGAAAATGTCGAAAGGAACCCGCAACAATAATAAATAGCGCTTGCATCCTAGAGCCTAGGTACTTAAACACCCGAATACTCCGAGTTCCCGAAGAAAGTCCCGTCTCTGTAAACTGGCAGGAAACGATAGCACAACTAATCAGAAGCACCGTACTTAATTGGACGTGGTTTCATCCAGTTGGCCATGGTAGAAGAAAGCTCGCCAGGACCGAGGCAGTTAAATGCACGACTGAATAATGCTTCGACCTCGAAAACTTCCGCGTTTCTCTTCCCTCCCCTAGGCATATTAAAAAGCTGGAAATCCTACCGAACACCGGCAACCACAAACACGGGTGGAGGACAATTCTCCACGCTATTAGAGCCGCCTAACAGGGACGCGACTGGCAGTTTACAAGCGCGAGTCGCACATTTTCCCGGGTATACATTACAACCCCTCCGGGCGGTACGAGTCGCGATATGCAAAGGACCGAGAAGGATTATTCCCACGTTTTCCAAAAACACCGAACTGCAGGACTCGAGACCGGCGATATGCAGATTTCCTACGAGGTGTCTGTTTCCAGCAGTTTTCATCTCGCTTCCACGAACGAGCCGGAGGAGCCGTATCTCCGGCCTCCTTGGTAACAGGGAGCCCATTAGGCTCCTACCTAGCCATCGCGTCAAAGTGGCGCACGATGCGGTTGGCACCTCTGCCAAACGATAACTGTTACTCCCCTTTCCATGGCAAACATCCTCCAACACCCCTGGCCTGGATCCGCCAAAATCACGAATACGTGAGACAAAGAGAAGCGCCTCGTAGAAGCGGAAGATGAAGGAGGAGAAGGAGAAGACGAAGAAAAGGACCGGTGCGACGAAGGGTTCGGGTGAAACGACGGGAGAGATGTGTGTGGTGTACCGGAAGGGGAAGATAAATAGACGGAGACGAGGCCGCAGATAGGGTGAATTTTTTCGAGCCACTGACAGATAGATTGACAGGAGAGGCGAAGATAGGGGTTGGTTGTCCGAAAAAAGGGAGGAAAAAAGTGTGTTATAAAGAGAGAGGAAGCCCTCCGAGGGTTCCCGGAGATGTGCTTCGAAGAGACAGGACCCGACGGAGGGACGCAATTAGCGGTAAAGATAAATTCGAAAATTAACCGATGATCATTGAGAAACACTTTCGATCGAATGTAAGAACATCCAAGCAGGTTATCAACAAGTGTAACTTACGCGAAACAGTGAATTTCAAGGTCCGCGTTAATCTCGTTGGATGATAATTGTGTTTGTCACTGCAATCCGACGTTCGGAAGAGCTCAACCGGAGAAGAAGAAGGAGAGACACGGAGTGACGCGAATATCAGAATTTAGATAAAAGCTCGTTACCGTAGGCCTTCGCGAATGTACATGAACACCAAAATGCGAGGGCTCGAAGTTCGTGTTGGTAGGCTTATTAACGCAGCTAGGGTTTCCAGCAGAGAGGGAGAAGGAGGTAACGTAACGTCGTGTCATTATACGTACGCCAGGGCATAATGGGCCTCGTAAGGCCTACTTAGCGGAGACACCGGCAAAATTCCCGTGTAACCTCTCCTGAAAACCACCCCACCGACCAGCTACCCTCTCGGGGTGTGGAATCGGTGATCGTGGCTGCGGGGTGGCCTGTACACGTGGCAGAAGTTGGAGGATCGTGGAAGCGACGTGTTCTACGGTGTCCCGGGAACGTGGCCAAAAATATTATTCCCGAACGACTATGGTCTACTACGGTCGACGTATCCGCTCCAAAACGACGCCTCGTAATGCAGCCTGTGCACCCTCGCGAGACGAGTCCACGAAAACGAGGCGTACCGATGTTCTCCGGGAGATTCGCTATCTCCTTGGCACCTCTTTTTCTCCCTTCCCTATTTCTCTCCCTCTCTGTGTCTCTTTCCCTCGATCCCTCTCGCTGTCCCCTCTGTCTCTTTCTCGCTTTTTCGCCACGGGACACGGCACGCCAGGGCAATTTCACGGGGCGATTATTATAACTGCACTTTGCGGATTAGCGAGCTTGCGAAGCCCGGTATTTCTCTTCGCCCCTCGAGTCTATCTCGAGAGGATATACAGGGGAGGGACGGAAATAAGGGCGAATTCCAAAAGGCTGTCAAAGTGAAATCTCGAGATAAAATCCAACGCTGCGAAACCGTTCTTCCGTGACCGAGGAAAAAGGCTTTTTTCCCATTTCCTTTTTTTTTACTCTTCCCTCTTCCCTTCCATTTTCTTCTTTTTTTTTCAAACCACCGCACCCCTGGTATACGCGCAATCGTCGATGACTGCGAACGAGCCGAGCAGCGGGCCGTGCTTTCTGCCGTTAAATAAATCGCGGATAGTGAATCTGAATTGCAAATTGCCATAAAGTTCATCTTTTACGAGAGAGGAAAGCAAGGGAGAGTTACTCTATTATGCAGTCATTATCGGATTAACGAAGTTGCGAAAAATAGTTGCCGACGGGAGTCTCACGGGGGAAAGAGAGAGGCTTTTCGATCTTAGAACGAAACACAGGAATGTCGTGGGGTATCGGTGAGAAATATGCGAGCGAAACGTAGGAAACGACGAGATAATACGTTCTCGAAGCAGCATCGAGGTGAGGCATTATCGGCCGATAGGCATTCTTTCGTTTATTTCGCGACGTGAGACGATGAGAAACGGGCCGGGAAAGGGGCAAAAAGCGAACAGACAGGTGGAAAGGGGATGGTAAGGGGTGAGAGATCCAGCAAGCTTATCCTAATTGCCGGTAATAAAAGCTTTTTATCGGGCAGAGTTATGCTTTCGTTCGCTTCGGTGGCTACTATTATCTCGGCTTGCCTCCGGCGAAAAAATAATATCTGACCAACACGCGGACAGACCAACTTTGCGAGTGGTTTTTCCGGCTGCGCTGCGTTCGCGAAATGCCAACGAATCGAAGAAAATCTATCTGCCCGTCGACTTTTCCTCCGGATTGCGCGAAAAGCCGAACCGTAGAACTTCTTTAAATCTGCAAACATCTCTAATCCCTCTTTCCAAGTGTTCCGCTCTGATCCCGTTTCTTCGCTCGAACTTCGCAAAAGTGAGACATACATTTGACAAACAATCGGTGACAGTATCAACTTTACATTATTCTATACCTTTTATACATACAATCTTTAAAGAAACGACCAAGAGAAAACACAAGATCTGCGATCAATGATATCCCAAGGCCATTCAACCATCCGACAAACGTGAATGAAACTCTTCTACTCCCATTTATCAAGAAGCCTTTGGAAGAACAAGCACAGCAACAAGAAAACCAACAACAAGCCGTTGTATCACAGCCACAAGCAACCAAACAAGAAGAACAACAACTCTCAGCGACAATATCGAGGACGTAAGACAATCATCGTCCATTTAGCTCGCAAGCAAAGCGATTATCGGCATTTATTCGGCTGTATCAGTGTTTGTCGAGTCGAGGGAGAAAAAGAGTCCGAATGGGAACGAGCCGAGTATAATCGTCGGTAGTATCGAGTGCTTTTCACGCTCGTTTCGAGGCAGACAGGTGGAGGAGGGTGGCTACTATGGAGCTGAATGCACCCTCCCCCCGAAGGGCAGCCGAGGGACCTTTCGCGAGCTTGTTTATTAAGGCCGTTTCACTTTTAATAAGCTGGAACCGGCCGCCTTGTGCCGCCGACTCCCCTGCAGAGGATCTCTGACTCTCGTTAAAGCCGCGGTTTCACGCTGACCAACTTTTATTAGATCCAACTGCGTGTCCGCCGGCTGTTGTTAAAGCCCGCTAAGTTATGCCAGAACGTTAAGCTCGGTGTCAGCCGTAACGGCCGGCTATTTTCGCAAACACTTTTCCGCGTCGTAATCGAAATTACGAGGCGGGATTCTCATTTGGGTCTGCCGTCGTTACCGTGATATTTATAAAAGCTGCGGGTGGACTTTGCGCGGCCGTTTAGCAACGGAGAAATCGCATTTGGTCGAGATTCGGTTTGGAGGCGTGGAAGGATCAGTGTTGAACTGTGGCAGTAGTAGAAAAGAAGGAGATGGATAAAGGAATGTTGGGTTTCTTTTATTTTTGTTTAATAAACATTTCGTTTAATATTAAATTTGATAATCTTAAAGCACGACAATAGACAGGAAGTATGCAAACACGGCGAAAAATAGCGGGTGAATTCGTCGAGCGCGAACGAACGGGAAATCGAGTAGTTTTACGAGCAGAAAAAACTTGCTGGATGCCATGGCGAGTCATAATTTAGGAGATACATTCTCGGTAGACACTTAGATAAGTTAATTACCTTCAGCAGTATAAATAACGACAATTGCGCCCGATAACCGGGATGCACGACCCTTTTGTACGTAACCTACGTCCCGTCCTTCGCGACACTTTTGTGTACGTCCACGATCATTCCGTGGTTTATGCACCGTGTTATCTGATGCACGTTTTATAATACCCTCTAATCGCGACCTTCCCGTACTTTTTTAAACGTCCGGCGCCTCTATCCGAGAGATAATTGCCCGATAACTCGCGAAACAAAAATTACCCGTTTCGCGGGAATCGTGAAATTTGATTTTCCCGCGTCGTTGGAAACTTAACAACGGCCAATAAGGTAAAATCAGCGCCAAAGGGGAGATTTTCAACGTTGATCAGTTTTCCAACATTCGACAGCCACTTTTTTTCATATAGTCTCTACTTTTCGTGTATCAGTCCTCTTAATTTTCCAGTAATTAAAGATTTTCTCGTGGAAATACTTCCGAATGAACCTTCGCTCAGCTTGTATTTATGACTTATTGTTCGTGCGGGAAAGTAAGCAAGCCATAAGTATTCCGCTCGTGCGTTCTTTTTCCCAGTCTGTTCTGACTCTCGGCGTTACACGTTGCGCGATTCTTCTTGTTGGGGTTCGCATTTGGAGGGGAACGATTTCCGTGGGCTGTGCCAGAGGACCGGTAAGCTGCCTTTTATTAGTTTGACCAACAACGTTATCATCCGGTCGATTTTCCCTCCCCTCTCTCTACCCTGTTTCATCTACTTTGTGTTTTCTTTTACGCACCCCCTTTTCTTCTCTTTCCCTTCCCACCGCTCTTTTTCTCCGTGCTTTCCGTTCCGTCTTTTTTCCCCCATGTTTCTGTACTTTCTTTCATTTTCTCACTTTGTCTCAATTTTCTCTTATCCTCTCCATCTATACTTCTCTCTTCTTTCTTACTTTCTCTCTTTATTTCCATCTGCATCTCCTTCTATTCGCTTTTTCTTTACACTTCTCTCTTCTCTTTCACGTAATTCCCGTTCTTCTTAGGTTCCTCTTTTTTCTTCGCCCTTCATCCGTAATCTTTCATTTTCACTGTGTGTCGACCAAAAGCCCTCGAAATTGTCGGGGGTGAAAAAATACCGGACTTTATCTTTGGAGCTGCCGAGTGACTTATTCGCCGAGGCGCCGCATGGCTCGGACAGGAACGGACACCTGTTAAGGGAGGTAGAAGCATGTAAAAAGTTTTATTTAATGGAACGAGCCAGTTAGCATTTCTTTTTTGGCGGGTAAGCCGGACGAAAGAGGGAGTTGTTTGCGTTTCTGCAATTCCACTGGAACCGTCGAGATTGGGAGGTGCCTGTAGCGATTTTCTAATTTCCCACGGCGGAAGGGTGCAGACGTTAGAAATTGCAAATGTAATTTAATCAGGCTTAATTGTACCAACGAAATTGCTTTCTTTCGATGCACTACGTGAGCGTACCTATATAGAGTTTTCCATCAACGAATACCGCCCCGTTTCCAGTGTATTTTCTAACCTGTGTAGCAAAACGTACGAATTTAAACGGAAAAAGGTTATCTACTTCATCAGATTCAACACAATCACGGGAAAAATAAACGCACAAAATCTGAAGAATTCTACGTAAGATGACTTTGCTCAAGAAACTCTTAAAAAGCATGCAATAACAGTTTATTACACTTGCATTAAATCTCTCATAAAATGAGTCATTAAAAAACTTATTCTTAATGAACCCGAAATTTATCAATAAAACTTAATTTCTCAACACAGTGAAATTCCTATATTATTATTAGGCGCTCGACAACTAAGTTTGTTTTTTGTTTTCCCCTCCGTTTAAAGTATAATGTACGAATTATCCATTTTTCTAATCCAGGAAAGAATAGTCTTTGAATTTCAAGCTCATCAAACAAAAGAAGAAATTATCGGCAATAGTTCGTCACTCGAGTAAGCAGGCACGTAGCAAACGAGACTCATCGGCCGAGTTCAAAGGGTTAAAAACGAACTTAAAAATACACTCACTTCATTGACCTATATACATACAATCATCAATCGTATCATTACCTTTACATTACATACCTTTTACCACCCACGATTCGATGCGTCACAGTTTTACACCGAGTGCTCGGAATGCCGACGTCTATGGAACTTCAGTCTCGCCAGGCAAACGGCGACAAGTTGCCGTTAATGAAAGTCGATGAGTTAATTGCCGTTACACGGCAATTAGTTACCGCGAGATGATTATTACCCGCCCGATTTCGATTCCGGGCTATGATAATTCGTTTGACTCTTTGACTGCGTTAATTGCCAAACAGAAGGTACATAACCGCTTTGAAAGTTTCGTCGTTCAATCTCCGGAGGCTGCTGAAGGAGGATAGAAAGAGAGCAGGTGAAAAGCGATACCGAAGTGGCGGTCGTTAACGATATACGAACGAACGGAAACGTTCGTTGCGACGTAACGTTTCACGGCTTCTCGTGTCGGTCGTTCTGTAAAGGTATATTTCCAGTCGGGTAATTAAGGATGCAATATGCGGAGAGAAACGATAATAGCAACGACCGAACGTCGTCGTATCGAGCCATCACGATAGACGTTTCGGAGGATTGCTCGCTTTGATTTCTTCCATATCGACGAAGACGTTCATCGGGTGTATACGCTTCGTCGAAAACAATTCATCGTCGAGGAATTTACATTAAAATCCAGACGTCTCGGATGTTTAATAATCGAACTAATTCCGGGGCGAGGAGCGGCATGAAATTGAATACTATTATGTACCAGTAATTCAAAAGAGAGTGTAAAGAACGCGCGAGGTGAAAGTTAATTTCGAATTTCCGTGAAAATAGTAAAGAGAGAAGGACCAAGCGCGAACTAGCGCGAATGATCGTTGCTTTCCTTCGCGATACGTTCGATATTATCGCGTTTAATGTCGCAGGGTCGACGGGTCGTTGAAAGGAAATATATAAATTTCCATCTACCATTGCGCATACTTTACTTACAAAGGCTATTATCTGGAAACGGTGAAGTCTGGTGTCATTAAAGTTATCAAGAAAATATTTGAACAAAATTAATTTCATACAAAGGAGAACATTATGACTTGCAAATTACTCTTTTACACTGTGAAACTCTTCCATCTAATGGAATATATAATCAAAATCCCTCGACGTCCTTCATCAATCAGGAATAACGTCACGGCATTACTTCCAAACGAATCAGCCATGCCCGCGTAACATTCGACGAGGAGATTTCATTAAAAAAAACGTGTCCTGCGGTGAGAAGAGAAATCCTGATTACAGGCTCCGAATACCTCTCGAGTTCCATCGAAAACGTCGCCTCGTCGGCAGTCAGGGAAACGTTGTCCCCGCGTTCCTCTCTCGTCGGTTCGCAATATTTTCCGCCGATAACCGTTCGACCTCTGCCCTCCACTGACATACGATCCCACTTTTCTCATCGTCCACGCGTCTCCTCGTAAAGAGTATACCCACGAGTATCGAAGAGCAAAGGATAAAGTGCGGGGAAGCACTGGGAAACGAAGAGAGGGAAGGGGATATAGAGGAGAGGACGAAAAAGGAGAGAAAGACGAACGGAGTATAATGTTAAGGGTAAGACGAAGACACGGAGGACGAGAGTCGGCGGAGGCAATCTCGACGGTTGCCTTCCATTTCGGAATATCGTCTCTGTACACTTTGCTAGGTGTCTGGGAATCTACGGCCTCGTAATTGATCGTAAAAAGCACCAAACTGTCTGTGCAACGAGCGTTAGACGATAGAAGGAAATAGCAAAGGCCTGGAAGAATGGAAGCTACCGGGGAAACTCGTTTCACAATTTCCGGATGGCCTTACCGCGTTCAGTCGCGTATACATTTTTCACGCGAAGAAAAGAACCTGCATCCTGCGTTGATCTTGGTCTTTTGTTTCGCCATCGTTTCTCGTACTCGTCCAGAACGGATTTACGGCTATAGCTTATCCGAATTGGAGCTCGTGCAAATTTTATCCGGTTGGAGGACCTCCGATCTCTTAGAACGAAAGAGATTTTACTTGGTCGCACTTAGCGAGAAGCTTTTTCTTCAATCGCATCCGACGTTTCCGAATTGAGAGGATTTTCAAGCTAAACGACGATTTATTCGAGGGTTACTTCGAGGAGCTTAGTGAGCGTGGTCGTTAACCGGGGCAAATATTTTTTCATCGTCCGTGAAAGTATGGCTGTAGATACAATTTTAAGGATAGGCAGGAACCTCTTGATTGATCGTGAAAGCTACCAATCCCGTGGAATGGCTCTTCTACTTCCCTCGGACGCTATTTACAGCCCTCAACCTATCTTCCGGCAGTTTAACGAATCGCAAGATATTATTAGCACAATTTAATCTTATCCGTTGCATGCAATAATGCAGAGAAACGGTATACCACATCGAGACTATCTACGAGTAGACAAAAACATACAAAACTATTTCATCTTTACCGTATTCTCTACCACCACTGTTATATCCACCCACCATCATCAAAATTACCTCGATGAGTCATAATTAATTTTATCACGCAAAACATGACTACGCCATGCCAAAAGCATAGAGCTCCCTGTCCGGACCACCGTCGACTAAAAGAGGATCCCTCGGCGAGAATTGAACCGATCATAAACCGAAGTCGAACACACGCAACGAATATATTCGTTCTCAACGAGGGACGGATTCTTCGGTGGACGTTAACGAAGCTAAGGTCGGGGCGAAGGTATCGTAATAATAATTCCAGCCCGTAAAGAGTGCAAACTCGTGCATAAGGCGGCCGTCCTGTAACAGACGAAACTACCGGTAGAAACAGGCCAGACCAATATCCGCGCTGTGCCTCCTAAGTCATGCGTTTAAATTACCTTATTATGAGGCAGGCCTGTCATAATTACGGACGGACGAGAGGGGCTGCCGAAAGGGGGAGAGTTACCACCGGCGAACGGCTCGAACGGTAGAAAGGGGGAGCGAGGGGTCCCGAGCGAAAGGGGATGGAGTGATAGAGTAATTAACATCCAGTCAACTCCAGACCGTGCCAATAATTTTCTACCATCCCACCTGACTGACTTCGCGGAAACGGGGGAAACGTTTTGCGTTTCTGGCCCCGTCTTTTCCGAAAAAGTATTCAGTTCCGCGCGATCTCGTGTCTTTGGGGTGAAAATGGGCAGCTGATCGTTTGTCTGTAAAGTATAGGATGGTTGGAGATTTTTAAGTTTTTTTTTCGTTGGAGTTTTATTTAAAATACGAGAGGGCAGGTAAACTGATCGGTGGAATTGAGACTCTGTATGAACGTGATATAAAGTTTACTCGGAAGTTATGCAATTGTCCTGGAAATGCAAGCAGGGCAAAAGCAACTGTACCGGAAAGTATATTCGTGACTCCTTTAGCGAAGGATGTTTTTATCGCCGGGAGCCAAGTAACAAACGGTCCTTTTTTTTCGCGTTTATATGTAAAACAGTGTTCACGTTCTTCTCGACGAGAGACCAGGGGAAATGAAGTTTTTGCATTTCAGAAATCTCGTTGGACCATGCGAACGTAATAAACGCACGAACTTTTACGATCCGCCGTTTCGGTGATACAGTGAAATCCTGAATATTGCAACGAATTGAAATATTGCTCTTATTTTTAATACGTACGATTCACGCGATGCACTTGTAAATACCAGAAAACATCGATAACTCGAGTATCCGATAAAAATATCTCACGATGAATAGCTACGAAATTTTCCAGACCTTTTTTCCAGCAAGCGTTCCATGGGAAGGCTGCGTTATATATTAATTTTAAGCGTACCGCTTAAAAGGGCCCTCGCCGTAGACATAAACTCTGCCCAGCGCCGCGGTTCCTCCGGTAAGCTAACAGATATGAATGGTTTCGCGAGACGTATTATGCTAATTTTAACAACGCAACTGTAATACGACTCCGACCATACTTTTCCTCCCATTTACCCGTACACCTACTAATTTCTCCGCCAGCGCATCGCCGCTCTTCGAGTCGTAACTTGCTATTGGAAAAGTAATTTTAAAAGATAACACCATGTATTTGCAGTTTGCGTTACATAGGCGGGAGGTATTGTGAAAAGGGCGATGCTTTTTAACGTCCATTTCGAACAATATCATTAGAGGTATTTAAAGATATTAACACTAGAACTACCGGCGTTGAATCAATCATATTTCAAAATATTAAATAAGTACTTTGAAATAGGAGGGACCAAGAGGCGCAAAATATAATCGATTCGGTGATTTATGTTCTTTAAGATGGACATAGAATATTTATTCCAAGACTCTTCTATAAACTTGGAGAATTTTTGGAAAAAAATTGTGTACCAGTCATTTTGACTGGTTTGGTACTTCTAGTGTTAACGTCCATTTCGAACAATATCTTTAGAGGTATTTAAAGCATAAGTCCATTGACAGAAGATGTTGTTATGCTTTCGCGGAACTCTATTTATCATTATCAATGAATCAACGCAATTTGCAAAAATACAACGTTTACCTCGAACTTAGGATCTACGACCCGTTTGTATTTGAGGATGTCAGACCACAGAATTTTTTTTTGTAATATTTATGACACTTGACATATCTCGTAATTTCCAATGGAAGTTCGAGAACTGATACACTCCGATTTTGATAAAGCTTGGCATAAATATTAATTAGACATATCTAAGAAGATAGCTGTAATTCGTTGGTGCCCGTTTTCAACTTTAAGCGATATATCAACCCCTTTTTCCGAACCGTCCTTTCTATATGCGTGCTTGTAAGTCGTAAAGAACAAAAGATACCAAAAAATATTTTAACGACACTATTAGATTAAAAACACTTTAACGACCGGTAGCTGATTAATCGGCTTTTTGTCCCTAACGCTCACCAATAGATTGCAATGGCAATCAGCAAGCATTTGCTATTTGATATTGAGGTACTAGTTAATTTTTTCTGTAAGCTCACATATTTTTATACCATTTAGCAAACTTAGCGTTAACCATTTTCAATCCTGACTGTCAAATTTCGGAAAGCATAAACTTGTAAATATAATGACCAGCAGTCGAGATGCAAAACCTCTAAGACAATGCCGAGTTTGCGGAATTAAGAAAAAGCAAGAAGTAGCACAAGTTTTATCTGTAAATGCTGTAATGTTCCACTACACAAAGGTGACTCTTTTGAGCGGTCAATTTAAAAAAATATTAAACGATTTCTTATTTGAAAAATATCGTTCTATGGATTATGGTACATTATATAAATATTAAAGTGAAAACGATTGTAATAGATAAAATAAATATTGCTCGGCACTAATATCACGCACATACTAGATTTTATTAAATTTGTCTAAGCCGGAAAAGAGCCAGAGCCAGGAAAGATCTGCGGCTGAGCGGCCGGTGAGAAGTGCACAGAATCTTGAATCGCTACCGGTCGGTAAAGTGTTAAAATAAAATAAAAGTTATACCTCAAAGTTGCAAACGGGCACAAAGGAATTACAGCAATCTTCTTAGATAAGTCTAATAAACATGTATGCAAAGTTTCATATAAATCTGAGTGTATCACTTCCCGTACTTCCCTTGTTAGCAAAATGAATTCTACTATCCACCTCGTCCACACGCCTCCCCGTACATTTTCAATCTTCACAAGCAAACCGTCGACTTACTAACTCTCGACGATCCCTCCAACGGCAACTATTCCGTTTCCCAACAGTTGCGATTGATACGACATCGCATAGAGTAGAAAACGGTCTCCTACCACGATTCTATCGGTGTTGGCCCGAGAGACAACACTCGCCGAAGCAGAGTCATCGAAGACACGTAGGTATGTCCCTGGGAGTTTATGAGAGCATAACTTAGAGGCAAGTATGCGACGGTGCTGGCGAAATTCCGAAGTTCTCCGGTCTTCGTTCCGCGTGTCCCGTTGGCGGTGGCGGCGGCCCCTCGTTAGGGGTAGGCGGCGAATCCACTTCCGTTTTCCGCTTAACAAACGCTCCTACGTGGGCCGCACGTGAGCGAGCGCGAGCCACGTGGGTCGCGTGAATGTAAACACGCGACGGAGATACATGGGCCACGGGGATTTAAGGTGTACCGCTTTTAGTTAACCTTACAACGACAGGGGTAGCGCGGAAATTTATCGATTCCGGCGGCACGGACCCCTGGAAAATGTGCCGAAAGAAGAGGATATTAATAGCGGCGAGCAGTTTCGCTCGACGGGTTCTTTGGTGTATTAGAATGTTCGTATTGTTAAATGGTTGACGGAATTTAACGTGCTATAGGGGTTATAATTTTGCAGCCTACCGTGGTAAATTTGGAAGGTGGATTTGTAGAGGGAAGATTTGTAATATGAAGATTTTATATAGGAGGGGTTATAATTGGAATAACTGGAAATGAATATCTTACATGCATGGTAATTGGAGCAAGTAAAATTTCAACAATGAAATACTACTCTTGGAAGTAGTAAAAGGAGTAGAATTCTATACCGTCCTAATCGAAAAAGTCATGAGAATTTTAACACAGTGATTGCCGATCTACTTTGTTGTTACTTTCACCTCATAATATCTTCCATAACAATGTAGTTGAAATAATCAATCTTTCGAGCTCAATATGACCAGCTAAATGGCCAAGCTACGTTTCACCTTCACCATGTCACGGAGAACACATCCCCCAGAACGTAATATCGTCGAGATTTCACGAAATCGCCGTAGCACAACGATGTGGGTAAAATTGAAATAAAAGCTGAAAAAGTGCATCGGTCCGCGAAAAGGTTAACGTAAGTGTGTGCAGCTCCACGCGGACTGGGTTAGCCGCAAACGGGACACGGTCGTCGGCGGTGATACGTTAAAGCGTAGCCGGCGTCGTTTGTTAAAGTTTTTCTTCTACCTCGAAATTACCAGGTGGATAGGAGAAGCCTTCCGCCACTAGGTAAGCGTGGGAAGAGACACTCCGGCAAGCGAGTTATCTGGATACACCTCTGGGCGCACTCGAAAACCAACCGGAGGTGTAAAAGGGATAGCTGGTCGAGGGGAGGGCTAAGAACAGCCCCATTCACGACACACGAGATCCAGTTCCGGTCCTCCTTTTCCTCTCTTCCACGCCGACAAACAAAAGCTAATGCACTTCTGCCAGATAACTGCCATCCGTGTCCCCTGCCCATGCCTTCTCTCCCTTTTGCCATCTTTCGGCTTTCTCCTTCTGCCCTTCCACTCGGATTTTATTCCTCCCTTTCGCCTCCCTCATTCCTGCCCTCTCTCTCTCTCTCTCCCTCTCTCTTTGTTCATCTTTGATAAAACGAAGCTAAAATTCTTCCCTCGTAGACGCTGGAATTCCTGGCATCTATCATCCACGACTTTTATTCGGTCTTCTTTTTTTCGCCTCGTTCTTACTGTGACGAATGTTGTTTGTACATCGTAAGATTTTCTCCGGTTCGTCGGTGTTCGGTTCAAGTTACACGAAAGCGAAAAAGCGAGTGTTCGACGTTGATTTTTACGGAACCTGGTTGTATTTTTAGAATGGAACAGCATACGGGGGACGTACTTTTTTAAACTACCACCTAAAATTTCATTCTGCTTTATCTTCGAATATATTACGGATACGATGGACGTTTTTAAATAAACGTTTGCGCAGAAGCTTCCCCGGATTTGGCTGGCCGTTTTAAGTTCGTACAAAATCGGCTACTCGTAGCGTTTAAAAACTAGCTTAAAAAATGTAAATGTGAAAATGCTTTTTTAGCCTTTTGAATAAAAAAAAGCATGTTAACATGTTAACATTTTAACTGCGACGTGAAATCCGTTGAATTTTTTCCCCCAAAATATGTGGATAACTTTCAAAGTCCCTAAATCCTCTTGACATCGGAATGCAATGTTAATCAACGATCTGTAACGTGTTAAACATTTATAACTACAGTTTACAAAATGTATTTTTTATTCGACAGGCATAACTTCCCCTTCGTTTTTTATACAAATGAAAAATTAAAATACAATTCACGTATACAACTTTCAGCAGAATTTGCGAACGATCGATCTCAGTCGTGCGAAATGCAAAATTATGCGAATAACTTGCAAGCAGAAGGTCGTATTTCTTATTCTCCTTTCGATCGGCAATGAGTTTAAAGACCCTGAGTGGTATTCGCAATTAGGGGAATCGCGCAATCGGCCACGTAAATGGCACTGCCCGAGAAATAAGCACCGAGCGATGAATAATGCATAATAGATAGCAGGTCATGAAACACGGGGGAAACGCGAAAGGGGAAAAACCGACGGGCCGAATTTTGGCGAGATTTCGCGAGAGGCAAAAAAGGAAGAGTGAGCGCGTGAAATTTTTAGCCGTCGCTCCAAACGAGCCGATATTTCTTCTTTCTTTTTATTTCCCACGTGAAATACACGATCGGCACGGAAATAATATATTGCAATGGTGCAAGAAGCAAGAAACGTATCGCGGAAAAAATTTGTTAAATCCGAAATTCTATCGGGCCAAAACGAGTCCAATTCACCGTAGAACGAAGACACATATATACCGATAATCCATGGTAAACAATTACTGCCGATAATATTCATCGCTCACCGACTAACGTTTAATCGGTTTTTCCGCGAACGCGTCCCCGATGAAATGTATTTCGCGAAAGAATCGCAATTGCCAGTCGGTGAGAACGATTTTTCTTTTGTTTCACGGATTTTTTTTTTTCAAAATCATTTACAGCGCACCCGATGAAAGAATTAGCCGTAGACAATCGTTCTTTTACGAGTCGATGTTCGGTAATAACGTGTCACGAGCAGACGTTTAAACGGGAATTTCATGCGCGACAACGTTTCGTCTTTTCGTTCGATTAAATCGCGAAAAGTTCGCCGATACGGCATAGAGGAGATGCGAAATCGAGCCGTCCATCGATATCGGGTTAATAAAGTCCCGTTAATCGGCTCCCTCGTAAAACATATTTAGCTGGTATTCCGATTTCGCACGGGCGAAATAAATTCACGAATGCCGCGAATAAAAATACTACCGGACCGGCCTAAATTTATCGCGATATTTATCGGGATATTTTACGACCGCAAGAGACACGAGCGTGAAATGTGTATACGGATGAACCAATATGCCGGTGAAATTAGTTACTGCGATAGCTTTCGGCGCCGTCTATTGTTAAAACGCTTTACCACTCTCAATGAGTTTACCGTACGACAAAGAACGTGTCATCGTAGTTTAATCGTCCCACCGTTCCTCGAGGATATCGCCTTTGAATTCATATCCCGGTGTGACGTATAATTTAATAATGAAAACACTTCGTTAATATTTAACGTCACCCGTTCATCACCGTACCGTAGGAAATCAAGAGCAAGATAAAACAACGGCGAGAAATTATATCCAAGCAGGTTCTCCGATTCGATTGGTAGGCCGCTTTAACACGGTTGCTTGCCGGATGACAGAGGCTTACGCCGACAGGAAATGGGCTCCTGTCCCACTTTTCATTCGTCACGATCGATCGTGTCGGCGCTAAGTGCGTATTACGAGGTGATTAATTTTACGCCTCTTCCGCCAGCACTGCCCTCCTCTTCTCCTCTCTTCGACCCCTACCTCTTCGATTCCCCTCCGCCTGAATATTCCCTGTGCTCTTTCAGGTTTTACATTTAAATCGATACCATCGTTCTCGACCCTTCCTTCCCTGCTAACCATCATCGTCCTGTCTTTTTACGTTCCCCGCGATGTATACCACCCCCCGACTCCCATTCTGTCGGCTTTCCGCTCGACAAATCTCCAATAATATTCTTAATTAATGCTCAATTTGTTTCCCGTTTGTTCTTTGTTTTGCGTGCCGCGAATTCGCGGCTTGGTCGGAGGGATCGTGCAACTGCAGGGTGTTGTGCATTACACCTGCTATTAGCGATGGTTGTTTGATTGTATGATACTGTCATGGTGAGTCGAGTGCTTTTAGCACCGTTCCATCGTGAAGCCCGGGGGTTTTCGTTCGTTTCTGCAGCGAGAATGACGATAAGTTATATGTATATTATAATTTATATAACTGAAAACACGTACCGAGAATGTTTTCAACGATGATTGCATTATGCACGAAATACGAAAGCGACATAATTGCCGAGCAAATTTGCACGCGAAGCGCGCCAAAGAAACGTTACCTCGCACACCTCGAGTAATTATGTCGGACAATGTGAATTATTAAGCGGATCCCTTAAAATCCTCGACACGTTCTCGCGAATTTACGCGCGGAATTCGTTATATTTGTCGAACTTTATTTCCGCCAGCTGCACTGGCAACTACGAGTTTACATTGTGGCACGGATTCGATGATTTTGGATTTGTTTTAGGTTTGAAGCAAGTGTTTCTAATAAATTGCACAATACAGAATTACAGTCAATCGTTCTACGACACTGCGATAAAAAGTGTAACAATCCTAGTACAACACGATATCTTTAAAACCGAATTGGACCAATTTCCATGCAGCACGAATTAATAATAATATTTGACAAATCTCATGTATCACGAATTCTTATAAATTTTCTGCAACAATATTTCAATCTCTCGGAACAAATGAATTGGTATTACATGCGGATAGATTGCATTTTAATAGAAACAATCGTTGCGAGTCGAAAGCGATACTTTAACGATCTGATATTCGATTTTTCCACAAGGATGATAATAAAATTCCTCCTCTTTCCCGGAAGTTCGAAAGAATCACGGAGGTTTTACAGAAGCAACGCGCTGAAAATCTATGGATTCACGTCGAAGCGGATAGGATTGAAACCCGATGAGATTGAAACTGGACGAAATTCCGACGAAGCTGCACGACGCGTTGCAATTCCGTCCGAGAGGAAGGAAAGTCTTTTTTTCCCTCGAACCTCTCGACACCTAAAGTCTGACAAGCGCGAGGTATAATTAATGACTGGGCGGCAATTGAAACGAAAGGTGACCGAGATACGGCGGTCGGTAATTCGCGAAATATAGAAATATAGAGGAGAAGCTGGACATCGAGGACATTTCATTAGAGCCGAACTTGTCGGCTTTCGGTCTCGCGAATTGAGCACGAAAACAGCTCGCGGCGTTATAATTGCAAAATTCGCGAATAAATTCCAGGATGCTCTGTACACGGTAAAATGTTTATTTCCATTGATTCGTCGTGTTCGGCCTGTTAAGTTGTTCTAATTAATTTTAAATCGGATGTATTTAATTCGTCGATGTAGAGACAAATTGAACGGACATTTCCCAAGCGAAGCGGAAAGCAGACACGCGGCATCAAAAAGTTTCGCTCGTAACGGACACGGGGAATGTGCACTTTAAACGTGATTTGAAACCTTCCTATCATTTTTTTTTTGTCCGCGTGCGACATCACGGTTCGATTAAAATTCACGATAGAAAGAAAACACAAGACCCGGATAAAACAAACAATTGCAAAGTTATTCTATTACGCTGTGAATTCCGCGACAAGTTTTCACGGTGAAAGGATCCCAAAGCGATCGTGTACAATTGCCAATCTGAGTGGCAGGATTCAGCAAAAATATCTGAAACATTCACCTCCTCTTCGGAGTCCAAACGACCTATCTGACAACCACTTTTTCAACGTTGCCTCAATTCTTTCGTCATCTTAGCACCAATTAAATTTTGACATCGTTTCTTTCCTCGCAATCGCGTCTCCTAAGCAGCATCAACATTTTAAATTGGCCCGTCAATTCAAACAGATTCTCCGTAACATCAGCATGGCACATCGGTCCATCGAGAAAGGCGGAATTTCGCATCAGTACCGTCTATAGTGCGACACATTTAAGTTGACTTGCGGAAAGAATGCGAACTAAAGGACGAAGAGAGAGAAAGCTGCGGATGAAGCAAGAGAGGAACGCGATTTGGGCTGCGAATGTGAGGACATTGGCGTATGCACAAGATTTAGAATATCATTATAGTAAAAGATGGATAAACACCGGCATAACTACCCCCTCCACATGGAGAATGCAACGCTCGACAAGAGAGCAGTGTAACATGATGCAACCCGGATCAGATAGGAGTGTGACTAATCCAATAAAACTTTTTCACTTTTGACCCCCAGCCAGACAAGTAAAAATACGACACTGCTACGACTATGCGGACTGTTTACTGTAGGAGGCTGAGCTTGGGGACCCTAGAAACAAAATGGCGCGAATAGGCGATTAAAAGCGAGTGGCTCCATCGCTCAGACGCCAACTTAAATGTATCGCACTATACATTCGACGACGAAACGTTACTCCGCAAAAATCGAATCGCCCTCTTCTATTCACGTGCGATTCAACACGAAATTACTCGTTCCAATTGCTCTTTCAAAATTACACGAGAGCGTAGCGAATACAATTTAATAACTAACAAAGTTAATACCTAGAAGAGGTTTTATCGGTACTCGTTATATCGCGGTGCACCGCGGAGCTTCTCCATCCGCGACCGCAATTGCCAATTAAAGATGCCCCCGCAATCGAGCCGGAATGTCAGAGAGAAATTGCCCCGTCGGAATATATCGAGAAGTCAGTCACTGTGAGCCACCATAAAAGTTTGAGTGCGTTCCTTAATGCGGTATTCGCGCAAGAGAAAAGCCTGTGGCGGGAGCAGGGAGGAGCGGCTTCTATTGCTACGGAGGAAAAAGAGTCATAACTGCTTTGGTTCACGGCAGTCCGTTTCGCTGGACTGCCGTAGCTTCTCTGCATTATTTCATCGTACTGCGTTCCTTTGCTTTCTTTATTCCCTTGTTCATCGTGTTTGGACCATATCCTTGCGCTTTCCGTTTTCCTTTCCGAGCTTCTGTTATCGCGAAGTTCCTTGTGATTTGTTAAAGTGGGTATCTTTAGAATACTAGCTACACTTCCTTTGATTTTATTTTTACATTACTAGAAAAGGAGGTTGCCGTGATACTGGTTGACGATTGAAGTTCATTTTGTTCTGTTCTTTTTAATTCTATTTTATAACCGGTATTATATTGCCCGGAAAGATACGAGAAGTCCTCTGGCCTCTGGTTTGTTCTGATTCGCCTGACGGATAGAGACATCCCTCGTTCTGACGTTATTTTCAATTCTAACGCGTTATTGGCCGAAAGAGCCGCACATTCGTTGTGTTGTCATGGGAACGACGAAAGGAATGTGTTGTTTTCGGTTGTCATTAGTCGATCTCAGGTTTCCAGGACTGATATGGTGGGGATGTGCGTTGCGAGCGACACTCTCCCCTTACTCCGTGCCTCATACTGCGCGCCTTCTTTTCCGTAGCCAAATATCATACCGTCCGCAAACACAAGAGAAGTCCTCTGGCCTCTGGTTTGTTCTGATTCGCCTGACGGATAGAGACATTCCTCGTTCTGACGTTATTTTCAATTCTAACGCGTTATTGGCCGAAAGAGCCGCACATTCGTTGCGTTGTCATGGGAACGACGAAAGGAGTGTGTTATTTTGGGTTGTCATTAGTCGATTTCAGGTTTCCAGGACAGATATGGTGGGGATGTGCGTTGCGAGCGACACTCTCCCCTTACCCCGTGCCTCATACCGCGCGCCTTCTTTCCCTTTTGACTACGATAATACCTCGCAAAAATAGAGAAGTCTCTTTATCCGTCAGGCGAGTCAGAACAAATCACAAGCCAGAGGACTTCTGTATTTTTGCGAGGTATAGCTATTTTGCCTAAAATTGCCTTATTGGTTGAGATATTGGTTGACGATCGAAGTATAGTAGGTATTGTTCTTATTAATTCCATTTTATCAGCGGTAGTTGTTACTTTGTCTGAAATGAAGAATTTCAAAATACGAGGTCGTCGAGAATGTAATGAGAGTTTCGCGTGAGGAAATGTTATACTTATTCTAGTAACGCCCTAACTGTCGTATCGTCCCGCTGGCTTATCGCCGATCAGCGATCAGTAATCACTCATTACTCGTTACTAACACCTAGTCACACGTTAGTAAATATTATTTATCACTAATCACCGCCAGGCATCATTAATCATCCCTAGTATTACGTTCGAAGCGATGAATTGCAGGTGCGCGTCGACGCGATAGCTCGTACTGAATGTTACCGTGGAAGGAAGTGTTTTCATCAACTCGGAAACTGATCCAGGAAGAGAGGATTAAATCGTAGCATCCGATGACTCGACTCGATCGATGCCGACTGGCCAAGTTTCATTGCAAAAGTCTGATCGCGTAAAAGCTCTTTTACGAGCAGCTTAATACTCCGAACCTCGGAAGAAAGATTCTGTTCCGTGGGTTTTCCTACTGTACGGTCACGTAGAGACGACTGCCGAGTGAAATTATACTCTGCTACTTTGCTTAAGGTCGCATAAATTTTTCTGCGCATACAGGAAGATTTCAAACGATCCCCTTGTCTTCGAAGCTCGGTGCGAATAGCGGCAGATCGCTTTATGTCGGCCATCGGGATTTTATGATTCGCGTTTTACTGACCGATGAAAAAATGAAAAATTTGCCAGAAGTTAAATATTTCTTCTAATTTGATCTCGTTTCAAATTTCCTTTTCTACCGGCTTTAAATTACGATATCGTCGAAACGTTTCATGAACCGTACCGAGCAAGAGTCGAAACATTCGTAGGTAATTAACTCTCTTCGCAAGACGATAAATCTATCCGTGGAGATAGATTGGAAATCGTTAAAACTCAACGCGAACGAAACTTAGTTTCGTTTCAGCTGAGAAAACTGTCGATCAATTAGCTAAGCAAATTAGTGGAAGCTATCGAAAAACCATCGTCGAAACTTGGCGCAGCTTCAATTATATGATTAATAACAAGCCCGCTCATTATTAGCGCTATGAAACGCGACTTGCAGGCTTCGAACTTCCTAAAACTCTGCATCGTGTATCTAATTACCGATATTTCATCGTTACCTAGCAATGGTCGACCGATTCGCGCAACGTTTTCGGACTGAGGGTAACGTTATCCAACGGCGCGCAACATCGCGCTATTTCCAACCTGAGAGAATAGCCGAAGGGGAAGAGAAACGTTAGCTCGCAAAACTTTCCGGGCGCATTAGGAAAACGTTGTAAGCTCCCGTGGCAGTTTCTTGGCCGGCCTGCCGGTCGAATTCGTGCATCCCCGATAAAATAACTCGACGATGGGCTTTCGTGAGTGAGGACCGGAAACGACCTCGTGACTACCTCTCCTCGTTTAAATATCGCCTTAATCTCGCCGGCCTAAAGCCCTCCCTTCGAGTTGGGAAGGCCGCTCCTTAATTCCACTGGCGTAAACTTCGGTCGGCTGACAAATCGCCCGGCACGGATTATCCGTCGACGAAAAACTAATTAAGCCGGAATACCGCCGGCTGAAACTCCCCGCGTTGCAACCGATATCAACCGTTTCGTGGAAATACTTTCGCGGACGATCCTCGGAAGTTTGCATGTACGTGAGAGCACCGTTTGCACGTGAATCTTGGCGAGAACCCTCCGTTTGTAGTTGCACACTGTGCACCGGTAACCGAAGGGCTTGGCAAAAACCGAAATCGCTCGGCTTCTCTATCCGCCTATCTAAATAGTTCTTCGACTCCATAAATTTGGCTGCTTAATGCCGACTCGTGCTACTTGCTTAACCCTCTCTTTATATACACGATGGCTCGTACTCGATTGGATGCGATGCAAATGGTGGAAGGGGTGAAAGAGAGATCGGATTCAGGATGGTATCGAGCGAACGTCACGATGCTGGAGACGCGTAATGAGAAAGAGAAAATGAAATGCAAAATACGACGGTTGGATGGAGCGTGCACTCTCTCCTGCACCGGCGACGACGACGACGTCCTTGGTTTGCTGACTTAACGTCCTTAATCTTGAGTTCGTTGTTAGATCTTAATTCACCTTCCGAGAGAAGAGCTAATTCTGTTGCTAGACGCCGGAATCGTGCTCCGGAGTGTGTTCTTAGCTAATATGCAAGACATTGTCGTTAGCTCGTGAATGGCGCAAGTAATAATTATAACACGGGCTTTAAATATTGCCATCGTGGAAGAGAACGTTGGATGTGAAGTCTTGAATTATATTCATGGATTATTGTAAATATTAAATGGGTGGAAATTGTTAAAGTTTTTGGGGGGCTAATTTGATTCGGATAGTCTGTGGTTAAATTAGGTGTCGGAGGTTTGGTGCGGATCGTTCGTAGTGAAGTTAAATGCCCTTAGACTCGATTCCGATTCTGTATGCGAAGATTAGGTGTGCTGTTATCTGATTCAGGTAGATTGTAGCAAAGCTAGGTGTCTTAATCCTTATTCAGGCAGTCTATGGTCAAGTTAGGTGTCTTTGGTCTGAATCTGATCACCTGCACCAGAGTTAAGTAAACCTACACCGGACTCGAGTTTTTTGTATGCAAACTAGCTATTTCAAGACCTGATTCCATGGCTCTGTGCAAAATTTAGGCAACCTGGATCTTGTCCAGAGCTTGACACGATCTCGTTGTATATACCTGCAACCGCAATAAATCATATTCCCAAGGTGAACGAACAGTAGTAATTAATTTCAGCGTAAACAGAAAACGTACCGCTGAATATTTCCGCGAAATATCTTCCATTTAAATTCAAAAGCTCGCTTGTACGTAATGAGGCAACGTTCAATGAGAAATGTCTATAATCGACGTTTCCGCATCTTCGTATATTCCTTTACGACGTTCAATTTCCCTTTGCACCGAACAAATCCGGAATCCCATGTAAAAGCGCTCCGCTCCAATAAATAGCGGCGTGTCTCTCGTCAAATCGGAAGCCGAGCAATTTCGGAATTCCGTTATTTTCGAAGCGATTTTTCGTTAAAGTAACGTCACGATACGAGAGACAAAAGCGCCTCGATTTTCATATCGGGAATATGGTAAACACACGTTCGCTCGGAATTCCGCTTCCAACTTTTTCCGAGGGTCGTGCCATCGCCGTGATACTTTTTGCGCTAAAGCTCCGCCATCGTTTTCTCGCGCTATGTTCTCACGGCTATGAGATTCCAGGCTGGGGAGAGAATAACTGATACAGGAAATTCAAGCCATCGGGTGAAAAGCTATCGAGACGGGGAAAATGGCAGAGCGAGAGAAGAAGGTACACGGTTTTCCTTCTCGTGTCGGTCGGACGCCTACGAGCGAGGACGCGCCTTAAGACTGACTTACCTCGCAGGAGATTAAGCTAAATCCTCTCGACAAAGTGCCGCATTGTCTCGTCCTTATCGCGACAATTGACTCTTACGCGTATCGCGACTCTTGTGTACCGGTCTTAATCCCGAGAGTAAGAAAGTTTACGATCGGTTTCTTCGGTCCCTCGACGGACAATGCAATATTTGAATATGGCGGGCGGTTTTGTGATCAGCTGGAAATTTGCTGTATCTAGCTGTTGAGCCGTAATTTACAATGTGGGCCTTGAGGTTGCGAGAGGCAAAAAATCTGTCTCCTACCTGTCCTGCCTATCCTGCCAGACAGACAGGACTTACCTTAAAGAGAGATCTGTCTTGATATCTCTCCTGACACGTTCGCGGACGTGAATGCTATAACATCCATTTTCATCGTAATGTAGAATGTGTGTCAAATTTTAACGCCAATTATAATTCATTTAATTTTATATAACCTTAATTTTTTGTAATTATTATGCAGTTTAAAGTGATGGCCAAGTGATTCATTGAGTATTTTCATACTGTTTTATTTTTTCTCTGTGTAGTTAGAAGTGTAAGTTAGAAGTGTCATACTTGACTGACTATTTTTGTAGCTCACTGAAATTTTTACTGTCCGCGAACGTGTTAAGGTTGAAAATGGGCGCGAACAAATTACAGCGATCTTCCTATACAAGGTGTTAAAAAAACCATTCAATATTTATATGGTATATAGGATACACTGTACTGAGTGAAAAAGCTTTGGTAAACATAGGTCGAAAGGTCAACCGTTTCTGAGATATTAACATTTTTGTTTCCTAGTATCATGATTGACTTACTTGCTTCCATCGCATGCGATGTTTACGTTAGTGTTTATAAACCGCGTTCTAAATGTTCTTATTCAAGTTCCGGCAGTAGATTTCATTGACAACCAGTCAGTTGTGTATCGGCGGTTGTAGATATTACACAGTTACAAAGTATGTATCGTGAAAATGTCAGCGTATTATTCGAATGAAGAAATGGCAGATATGCATTTTATGTATGACCGAGATATGAAAGTGCTTTATCTGCATCTCAGAAACAATTGACCTTTCGACCTATGTTTACCAAAGCTTTTTTACTCAGTACAGTGTATCCTATATACCATATAAATACTGAATGATTTTTTTGAACACCCTGTATATGTCTAATAAATATTTATGCAAAGTTTCATCACAATCGGAGTGTATCAGTTTCCCGACCTTCCCTTGTCAGTCCAAAATTCGCTAGAAAGCAAGTTTCGTAAGAATCACAGGTATTCGAGCAGAAATATAGAAACGGAGCAGAGAAAAAGAACCATACGTTATAACATCTTAAAAATAATCGCTACACTATAAAAGTACAATGTCAAAGGTTCATCTGTTGATGGTATACCAAATTGTATACAGAAATTAATAAATATTAAAGACGAAGATCGATTACATCTTGACTGAACTTTACGAAAAGGGGAATGTAAATTGAAGAATACAGGCGAAAACGTGTCTGTGCATTGTATTACACAACGATCGATCCACAAGACAAAGTTTCCGGCTTATAATCGAGTCGTTTGAAATAATTCACGAGAAAGCTGCCGAAGTAGGGCGGTAATAAGATTTAACGAAATACGAGAAGCACGGAGCAATTGAGCGAACCGCGAGGTAAAATCCTACTTTACACTCTCAGTCTCGAAGGAAAGAGGAAAGAGGGAAAGCTCGCTGGGATGAAGAAAGAAGGAAAAGAAGACAGGTTGATTTTCTTCTTACGGCTACCTTTTGCCGGACTAATAGGAGTGTCACCAGCAGAGCACTGCCTATAATCCCTTCGTGTTAATTTCGAAGAATTTTGAAGTTGCCGCTGATGGATTTTAAAAGTTTTCCGACTATCTCAAAGCGGACTTTCCGCCGAAGATGTGACGACGGTATTCCTTCCATAAAAAATATATATTTTTACAAATAAAATTAAATAATTCGTGGAGAACGTAGCAACTATTTATCAAAATTTCAGATAATTATGATAGACTTTTTGGTTTACTACATTTTTACTCAATGCAATATAGTTAATGCGTTACACTATAAAACGAATCTGACTTTTTAACCCTTTACATTCCTATGTCGAGCTTCACTGGACACAGCTTTCTATGTCACTTAACGTTTCATCTAATAATTATCGACGTTTCGAAATGAACAATAATTTTGCATCTTAACATAAATATCCCGCGGTACCTACAATCGTTCCTAGTATTAAGTAAAAATGAATAATCAACGGTAGACAATTTTCCGAGACTATATTTGCTTGTCTGACGAAAAGTTAGTAAAATAATTCGGAGCACAAAGGATTAAGTGTTAAAAAGGCCAAAAACATAATTCAATTACGAACTTGCTAGTATGCCAAAAGTTTTTCTTAAAATGACATACAAACTATAATTATATTTCTAAACGCTTATAATATTCTTTGCACTCCACCTAATCAGACACTTTGTCTGATAATCCGATCCTTTATCTCCATCACAGTCCTAACCAAAGTTTCCCAGCTTAATTTTTACAGTCCCATTAATTGAGTTCTCCGTTTCTCCCCCCGGCCTGTCTCCCTTTCCGCTCGAAAGGCAAAGCTCAAAAGTAGAACGATAGCCGAAAAGTCATCGAGGCTATTCTGGAATGCAGCGATCTCGAGAACTTGGGACACGGCGGTCGTAATCCCGAAAGTTTTCGGCGTTCGATCGCGCGTAGAGGAGGTCGGGCTAATGAAACACGAAATAATTAGACCGGCTAACTCGAAGCTCCGGCAGAACGATGGCTATATTCCGGCGGATCCAGAATCCAGAATCCAGATCGTTCTCCGTGGTCTTGAGCGCGGTGCAAGGACGGCCCTTAAAGCGATTAAGGCCGGTCCGTTAAGCGCATAACGATAGAAGGGTTCCCAGCGGCGGGGCAGATAATTAAAAAAGTAATGGGTAAGCCGAAACCTGTCCGCCGTTGCCGCGCAAGTGAACCGCTTTAAATGACGTGGCTCTGGAAGAGAACGACGGAGAAATAATGACGGGAAATTGGGGGAAATTTTGGCGAAGTATAACGTTCCCCGGGAATGTTTGTTAGAAATGGAAGTTCTGAGAAATTTCATCGCGGACGAGAGCGAGAAAAATGGAGATCTTTTTGAGGGAATGAATAATGAAGGGAATAAAAGGAAAGAGAGAGTTTTCGCGTTGTTGCATTAAGGTTTTGGAAAATAGTAGATTTTTCTATGGTTTAATGGATAACGATTGAAATTTTGATGAGGATGGAAAGTACCTTAGTTTGGTGGAAGGAATATTTTCAATAATTAAGGGACTGTATTATGATTCGTACGATGTCAGAAATGATTATAGAAGGCTCGAGTGTGTACACGTTGAACGTAACTACAGATTTGTCTTAATTAATATAATTAAGACGATCGGGATCACGAAAATAATGTTGCGTAACTTTTATTATTACGTTATACCAGCAATTATTCCGCGAACGGGGATGGAAAGATTGATCGCGCGAAGCTAGGATTGATAGTTCGCCATCACGATGGAGTTTACAATATCGGTGTTTTAATCGTTCCTGACTGGTGGTTACTCTCCGTCGCCGTTGCAATTGATGCCGATTTTTTATCCGCATCTTTCCACCCGAAATTCCCAGATTTCTACATTTTCAATCACCGATTTCTGCTTAATTAAAATCCACCAGCTACTTAAAAAATCAAAGAGAAAATTTGTCAATTACTCACAGAAATCAAAAGAAGGTTTCAAAAGAAATCAGAATTTGTATAAAACAATTTCTCTACGTTTCATTCGTCTTAACACCTACGTTGACATACTGCTTTACATTGCACTCCGACTGACACGCCGGAAATCAGCCCACTCTGTCTTAATTTTTTTGCTGCGATGACGGGAGATATACATTTTTAATCATCAATTTCTAATAAATTGAAATACAATATCTTTCAACAAGAAGGATAAACGGCTTAAGGATTCAAAAGGAAATAGAATTTATATAATACAATTTCTCTTTAATCCATTCGTCTGAACATCTACGTTAACATGCAGCTTTGCATTGCACTCCGAGTGCGCGACGATAATTAGCCCACTCTATCTTAATTTTTTGCCGCGATGACGCGAGATGTACGTTTTTAATCATCAATTTCTAATTAATTAAAATGCAACAGCTTTCAACAAGAGGGATACAAGGCTTTAGGATCCAGGAGGAAATGCAATTTGTATAATACAATTTCTCTTTATTCCATTCGTCTGAACACCTACGTTAACATGCAGCTTTGCATTGTACTCCGAGTGCGCGACGATAATTAGCCCACTCTCTTTTAATTTTTCGCCGCGCTGGCGCGAGTTTTACGTACGTTGTGTCACGAGTACTTAGTTTCCTCGAGCGACAACGAGATTAATCCTGCTCGAAGCTTCGGGCGAAGCTTCTCCGTGGCGAGCAACTTCGTCTCTTTCCACGTCCAATCACGTTCTGCTTTTTCTTCGTACAGGCTGCTTCCTGAATTCCAAAGACTGACCTCGAAGAATCGACAATCGACGAGTCGGGGCTACGTACAGTGTGTTCCATAAAACGTCGACGTTCCTTCGGGGATGAATTTTGTATTGGAATGATGAGAAATGTGATAAGTAATAAATAAAATGAGTGGAATCTCTGTTTCTGATATAGGGGGTGAAAATATGAATTCTTGTGTAAATATCTTTTGGAAATTTGAAACGAGAGATATTTGCAGGCTAGTATCGATGATTTGGGGTAATTGAAAATTAGAAGTGATTCGGTTTCTATTATTGGCATTCTAAAAAGAATTAAGAACTTTTACTCAAGAAGAAGAAAATGGTGAACTCGAAATTCAGTAATTTTCTATTGTTTAAAAAATCCTAAATAATATATGTATCATAATAGCATTATGATCACGGTAATTGATTCCACCTATTGTAAACCCACAGTAAAATAATCATGGCTCCTTCACATACAAATTATTCAGCAATTCACGTTAATTTATTAATAGAAAATCTAAAGTTGATTATCTTGAGATTTATCGACGTATCGACAAAAATTACAGGCCGTGCAGAACATGTCCAGTTTGGACCTCCTTTTCGCACTGTTCTCGTACTCTAGATTAATCCCAATTTTTTTTTTCATTTTTCCCACGTTTTATGGAACACCCTGTACGTTTACCTCCAGCACATTTTCCACGATAACGCCGCAAAAAGTGTGCTATTTCTTTCTTCCGCTATTGCGGGGGAAAAAATTGTAACCATTCGCGAAATTGCTCCAGCGGGTCGCTTTGAACGCCTGGACGAACTTTCAAATTTTGTTCATCGATTTTTGTAAACATTTCCGCCGAGTCATCGAAAGTGGAAAATTTTATTTTCCGTTTTCAGTAGAAATACTCTCGCACTCTTTTATATGGCATTTGCATGGCGTACAGCTTTTTTTGTGTCAGAAAACGCGAGCATCATCAATCGCTCGAAATCGTCACAGTGATCTGTATGTTATCAATATCGCAGGACATTGGCTCAAATTTTTTTAATTTCATTCTTTACGCTGCAGGTGCCAAATGAATAGGTTCAATTCGGTCTCTTTTTCGCAGCTACAAATATCAGAATTATTACTAATATTAACTCCGATATATGACTCTATTTTTGAATGATAAATGAAACTTCAGAGAGAATTTTTTAATTATTGCAGTCCAACGTTATTCATTTGCCAATGCGCATAGAGCTCGAAAAATTAATTCCCAGCGAAATGATTCAAAACGGGTGAGATACGATATATACGGCTAATCAAGTCGAATATCGTGTCTATACGTATTTGAAAAGCCATCGCTGGCTGTCCGAAGCTGCAAATTATTCCAGCACCGCAGCCACTCGTAATAATACTATTTGAAGCTATTACTCCAACACCGCAAACATTCGTGTCATTTCGATGATTCGCTAATACTTACTGTTATCGCGACGCTATCGCGATATATATCCTAATGCAATTGTTCAGAGTGGTATTCGTCCATTAAAAGCCTTCGGTGACTCGTAACATTGATGTATTTCTATGATTAAAATTTCCTTCTTTTTATTTCCACGGAAAAGTATTATATTCATTGTAATTACTATTTTAAAAATGCTAAACTTCAGATGTATTAAGTTGAAAAATAGAATGAAATATAATGAATATCGAAGTGGATTCCAAAGGGTAAAAAAATACATTTCGATCGTAATGGACGACAATTGTGGTGTCCGTGGGAATACGAGAAATCTGAAAGTTTCGTGAGCCAAAGTTCGCGATTTTCGGCTGTAGCGATGCATCGAAATTGTTCGTCGTTTCTCCGAGAAATAGATAAGTTCGTTAAAAAGTTGGAACCGGAAGGAGACTTCGCACGAGAAGGAAATCTTCGGGAATACTTTGACGTAGTATTTCTTGAAGAAATTTGACGGTGGTATAGGAAGGATTGTCAAACGAGCAGGTTAAAATTCGAATGCCATTTTCGAATCCCCGCAAAAAAATATCAGGTCACCGTTGCTGTTTCCAATTAAGTATAATAACGATTCTTAACAAATATTTTAGTCGTTATCCTTACGATACTTTTTTTATTTCCAATAATTACTCGCAAATTTGTTCTTTAAATCGCATCCACCGATCGTAACAATCAGTGTCTATACGTTCTATTTGTATTATCGCTAACACTATTCTCAATTGTGCTAACAATAGTCGTTATCGTGACCATTACAGATGACGTTAATTCCAACAAACATTCAACGCAATCTGATAAAAACTGCGCCCACAACGGACGACAAATACACGGGAAAAAGCGACTGGATACAGTGTTAATTTTCTCGTAGGTACACTCAAAGAGATATGTACTTTCTTCTCGCTTTACATTCCTCCATCCATTCGCATCTTTTTCCAGCGTTATACCATGAAAACACCCTCCGTAAACCGTACGGCCACCCGCGACAATAATTTTCCGCGAAATTGGACGTTCCCATCTCCGACGGTCTCCTATCTCACGAGAATCAAATACGAAACGCTCGAGGAACTTTATTCGCGTCTCTCAAGGTCCACCGAAAAGTACTCGTTAAAGAATCACGACCGAGAGAAATCGTAAAACGCCTCAGATGAGTCTGTCGTTTGGATAAGGATCACCGATCGCCGAGCCATTTTGCGCGATTTCAATTTCCCTCCTACCGACACCGAGGCTCCCTTTGTTCCTCCTTCGTGGAGGAGTCGGCACGTTCTCCGCGAATAATTCCTCCGGATCCTCGAGATTTCGTAGCAACCTGCTCGGTTTCTCCGGCGAAACGTCGAATCCGAGACGATCGTCCCTCGAATCCTTCGTGATCAACGGAATTCCTTCCAGGTCCGTGGAGTTTCGACGTTCTCGATCGTCTTTATTAAAATCAACCGTCGTATCTCGATCAGCGAATTCCTGATCGTTCTTGAGATCGATTTCCGCCATGTTCAATTCCTCCCAGGTACAGAACGACACTTTTCTCACTTTCCCCGGTGATTTCCTTTCCTCAAGAATCTGTCCTAGGGAAAGAGACTTCCCATCCGTCTTCTCCTTGAGATCATCTCCGAGAAACTGATCCTTGGTAGTTCCATGTGTCGCCATCTCCGACGCGGTAGCCTCAATGGTGGCATCGTCGTTGAAACTACACGAAGTCTTCTCTACGGGAACGATCTCCGGCTCGATGAGCTTCTCGATACACCCGGAGGTACGTCTCTCCGAGTCGATCGTTTTGACCAACTCCTTTGCCGGATCTTCGTGCTGTTCCTCTTTCTCCAACATGTCCGAGAGTGCAGCCTCCAGTTCGGTCAGACTCGGAGTCATGGAGCTCAAATTGCTCTCCTCGGCAGCTTCCTCTTTGAGGACCTTCAGCAACGACGAGTGATCGTTGTCGAGGATCTCCGCTCTGATCCTCGGTTCCGGGCTCGGTGGCGGTGTCTTTGCTTTTTGATCGACAAGGTCCTTCTTCATCTTATTGCTGACATCCTTGGCCCGTTTCTCGTCGAAAAAGTCATCGGTAGCTGTATGTTCCTCTAACATCTCCCTCGGCAAGGACTCCTCGGATATCGTCCTGATGAGTTCGCTCGTAACCCCTCGATGGCCACGCAGCTCCTTCGACTCGTAGGTCTCCTCGTAGGGTTCGCTCTCGTTCGACAGGCTCCGGCCGAAGATCGTCCTCGATTGTCCCGATCGATCGGCTTCAACGGCGTTGCAGGAGTTCCTGCAGGACCCTCCGATCGTATCTGCCAAATGGAACGTCCGCGGTTTAACTAGTCACGTACGCGAATAGTTGGGCTCCTTTCTAGTCGGGGACGATTACTCTGCTCTTAGAAGAGGGATATCTACTTATGCAGCAACCCTCGTATCCATCGAGAGAGTGAGGATGTATTCTGGGGGTGTTAGGTCGTCGACCTAGTTTCTCGTAAATCGAGAGGCTAATTTCACTCGTCTTGGCTTAATGATTTTACTCCGTGATCGATCGGCGATAGTAAGTTTCGGAGAGGTTTCCACTTTATGCGAGTGTTTGTTCGAATTGGTAACTGTTCAACGATTGACACCGAGAAGGTGCTTGGGAATTACAAGGATACAGTTTGCCATTTTATGCTTATGCTTTTCGAATGGCGCTGAATAGTTTTCCAGAGACTAAATTCACACGTTTCGTTTTATTTCTTGCAAATAAGTACAAACAGTTCTAGAGTTCAATTTGATTGAGATGTATGTTCACAGTGATAAAGAGTAATTCGAAGGGTGCGTAAAAAATATGATTAAAATCCTCGAAGTTAGATATTTTGCTATGAAAAAAAGAGGCTATTCTCGGTCTTTGCGTGAACAGTCAAGTATCCAATTGCTCGAATACTTGTATCCTTTATTTACCTAAAGCCGAGCGTTGTTTCGCTTCGTCCAGAAAGAAGGGCTCCCTGGAAACGGGGGTTGTTATCGAATCACACGCGGCCGAGGCTTTGCAAGCTCCCGCCAGTGTAGGTGGATCGAAATACTGCAAGGGAGACCTTTGAAGGAAACATTTAAACTTGGTATCAAAATCGGCCTCAATTCCAACACTTTTATATCATTTTCACGCGGCTCAATTAGGAATAAAATTAGGAAATTTTATTCGTAGTTGACTTTAACATTTCTACCAGTGATTAACACTAGACTTACGGGCGTTAAATCGGTCACACTTAAATATATTAAATAAGTGCTTTGAAAAAAGAGGGATCAACGGGTAAAGACGAAGATCGGTAAAGTAATTTGTATATTATAAGATACAAGTGAAATATTGACTGTACCACGTCTCTATGAATTTGGAAACCGTTTTTAAAAAAGTAGGAATCCGTCGATTTGACGGCTTCCGTAAATCTAGTGTTAAGAAAGTGATCTAAGACTACAACTTGAAAAATTTCATTCATCACTTCTTTTATATTATAGAAATTTATAGTCCAATTATTTTGTGTAACCGAGTTAATAATTGTCGCCATAACAACAACGCCATAAAATAAAAATCGAAATATTTCCAAACGTGGAGTAAATGTAAACCACTGCCACAATTGCCAGGACATTGAAATTTTCAAAAAACAAAATTAATTCTGTACTGGCTAAAAAAATATGAATCTTTTGTCCCAGCGAGAAACGTGTTTAAATGTGTTAAAAATCTTCGAAAAAATGTTTCTGCCTTCACCTGTTTCGGTCCACTGGAAAACTGTCTTTTTCGTCTGGTATAGTCGACGGCGTTTTCCCGAAAGCTTCAGGTTTCGCCAGAGAAATCGGCGACAGTCTTGTATTGTCGTCGGAGGTCTTACATTCGGTCGAAAGTCTTTTCTCGTGATTTTCGATTTCGGCGTAGGGCGAAAAATCGACAACATCCTCGTCTTCGTGAAAACGTTTCTCCTCGTCGATCTCCGACACCGGGGTTGTCTGAAAGATCAGAATCTTTGATCGAGTCAGCTCTTACGATTGTTTTTACGTCACCCGTATTTATGTGAACTCCAGGTGTGATTTATCAAAGAAATTAAAGCAGCTTTTTAAGCTACGATTTATCAAATTTTCAATCTTAATTTATTAAAGAGAAATTCAACACCTTCATGATGGATGCATCAAAAAATATTTACAAAGAAAACATAGACCTGTTAAAAAGCCTTTAAATTGAAAAAATTACGAGAAATGATTTCACTGTTAAAATGAATTTTCGGAACATTCATTGCGCAGAACTTTTGCACTGTAAAAAATCCGCCATTAATCGTTCTTTGCTTCTCATCTCATGCAGATTAATATTAATATGAGAAAAATACCACCAAAAATATATCTTTTATCGCATCGTACGGTGCAAATCGATTCTTACCTCGAAAGAAATCCGCCGCTCCAGATGCAGCTCGCAATCGTCGTCTTCATGAAGGTTCCACTCCTCCGATTTTCTCGAATCGTACTTCATAAAACCGCCATTGACTACGCCGTTTTCCGGACATTCCAATTTCTCCAGGACCTGATACGGCGATAGATTTTCGTGGATGTGGCGCCTAGAAACGTAATCCTCGAAGCGCACACTCGTTTTCTATAAAACATGATAAATTCCTTTTAATCGCCACCACAGTCTCTGATTAGAGGCGTGTTCAGATTCGACTACTTTTGACAGTAAAAATGGGTTTTCTCTCTAGGCTATTAATTACTACGAAACACATGACTTCGCAAATTGCATCGATGTAACCCCGTTCATTTTTTAATCTTATGCCGAATAAGATTAAATAGATATAAAAAAATTACGATATTAACACTAGAACGACCGAACCAGTCAAAATGACTGGTACACAATTTTTTCCAAAAATTCTCCAAGCTCATATAAAAGTCATAGAATAAATATTTTACGTCGATATCAAAAAACATAAATCACCGAATCGATCATCTTTTCCGCCGCTTGGATTTCTCTTTTTTCAAAGTTCTTATTTAATATATGGAAATATCATAGATTTAACGCCGGTAGTTCTAGTGTTAACCCCTTGCCGTACCATTTCTGTTGCGACTGAATGCGCAATAACTCTGAATTAATTCCTGAAATAACAGTCTATCCCTGATTTCTGACGTACTGTATGACTTAACGCAATTTGAAATAGCATAGAATTAATCTTATTTTATCCTGACCCACTGATCTTTTTAATTTAATAATTTTTGAAACATTTCAAAATGGACTATTCCATCTAACGTGTCACGAATGTCACTCTTTATTGTATGGCAAGGGGTTAAAATAGCAGCACTTTGTACAAGTAAATTTTAAATTTCTTTCTTCCAATAACTTCAAAGGTCTTTCATTTCTTTAAAATAGATTCGTTTGCTGACGCCCACAGTGTAATATTACTCTGCCGAAGGAAACCAAATTACTTCTCGGCAATAAGTACTGCTAAGTTTCGACAAAATCGTTCGAATAAATATCCCACGAAATCGAAGAGCATTGGGCCGTGTTAGAAACTCGAGAAAAGAAAATTGTGAAACCTCGGAAAAGGGTGAGAGAAGAGATTCCGCCGGAAGCGATACGGTGCTGCTTCTGACGGGTCTCCTGGATTTCGTTTTCTCCTCGTCTCCATTCTCGTCCTTCGTCCTTTTCACGATGTGCCTGGACAGATCCAACTCGTCGTAATTTGGTAGGCTAACCGTGCTGTAGTTCTTCGTCCTCGCGATCTTTTCGGCATCCCCCGAAGGTTCCTTGATCTGTTGGCTCACGAGTTCCTTCGGATTTATCCTTCTCTCCTGACGATTCGGCGTCGAAGAGTCCTTGACCAACTGGTTTCTCACGAATCTGTCGTATTCGTCGTCCTCGTGAATTCTCTTCTGCTCCTGGCTCGTTTCCGAAGTCTTACAAGTTTTCCTCTCCTCCTCCGTGGACGTTCTTCTGCCGGAAACCACGTCGCTTGATATTATTCTTCCGGTGCCGTTAACCTGTCGCGAAAAATTACGGTGCTCGTTACGATATTAAAGAAACAAGATTGGATTGGTCGGTTGAGTTTCTGATTACCAAGAAGCAACGTTATATCGTGTACTTGATTCGTAAAATATATGAAACAAATATACGAGTACAATCCAACAATAATCGACTGTGAAAGTATCTGTATATCGTTAATTTATTTTCTATCAGTTATTATTTGACATCTCTTCCTCTTGTTTCCGATATTCCCCAAAACAACAAAGAGTCTATTTCTACGTTGAATCAAAGCACCTGAGTGCCTTTCCCACAGTAAATATAAAGAACATTGGAACACACGGAAACCTCAATTCTAGCAAAATGGACGTCGCCAAACGTAACGCGATATATACTTCCTCCTTGAAATTTCGCGTATCAGCAAGAAACGTGGCGAATTTATTTTCACGGATTATTATCCGCGCTGAAAGCGAACCATCGCCGTTCTCATTCTCTCGAAAAGACCAACGGCGAAACGAGTGTGCTCTTTTCATAAACTGACCAAAATATTCTCAATAAGATAATACTTGCTTTGTGCTCGTAGACCTCTTTGGTCCTTTTTATCTCGTGCCTCGAATCCTCCGGGAAAGAGGAGGGCTTATCCTTCCCTTCGACCTCGTTCTCCGTGTCCTGCTGCTCGTCTTCGTTGCTCTTTGGCGGTTTCACCGACGAGTATAACGGTTCCTCGTTCGTATCGGCATGCTTGAAATTGCTGCTCGAGTTCTCCGGAATCTCGTCCGGTTTAGGCGGCAAGGGCCTGCCCTTGTTTCTTTTTCTTCGCCTTGGCGGAGGTACAGGAGTGACGTCCTTCAGATTCGAGCCTAAACGTACGAGAAACTTGCATGTAAAGTCGTACTGCGTTTATGCGAAAGAGTCCATGCTCGGTGGAGAACGTACAACGAGTTTGATAAATGGCTAATGGGAGGAGCACTCTATCAACCCCTTCACGAGATCGGTAAGCTCTGCGCTTCTTAACATGTATAAGTAATTAGTTATTACACTGATTAAAACGAAAACAGTGTTTCAATTGAAATACCTATGCACATAGTTTGTTAATAGTTTAACTAAAGTATCAATATTTATTTTATGATATTATTATTCAATAATTAAACTTTTTTCCATTTTTAGTACAGACTTTTTTCACTCACTAAATATTATGACGAGTGACAGACTTTGAATATTGAAACTACCTTTAGTTTATGTTTGAACTTAAAGTTTCGCGTGGCATTTTGTGACTGCGATCTTTCAACGAATAAAGAAAGAATATTTATATTCTCTGTGTCAAAGCATTGTTGGTAAATTGAGGAAATATTGCCATTGTGATAGTGCAAATCTATTGCCACTGAGGGTGCTGTAGCATTGAATTAGTGGAATGGAAATGTAATATGTGTTTTCTGCTTACAGTGTATAATTTGAGAATGAAAACAATTAGATAAAAATGGTTCACTGCTGTTATATCACATGAAATTATTCAACTTGATTATTTTTGGAATTCTAAATTCTTTTCTTCCGATTTTTACGGCACATGTGGTGCACGATATCGTAAGGTAAGAGATTAATCGACTAGGGTTTGTACTTTGATCGAAATTCAGCTTTGCGTAGACCTTCGTAACAATGCGAATTATTCTTTAACCAACACGAACAATCTAACGATCCGATCTCGCAAACTGAGTTCCTTTGTTCTTCGCTGTTCCATCTTTAGCGTATTTTATACTACGTTTCCTCTTATCGATTAATTTCCAGCTCGGTTACAAGGTAATGCGCAATATACATGCAAATATAATTAATTAAAAACGATAAAAACAACAGTGCCTCTTCCATCGATGTGCATCGCTCGCATTTCCATTTACATACGCGAATTGACTTACAAGGGAAGTTCGGGAACTGATACACTCCGATTTTGACGAACCTTTGCATAAATATTTATTAGACGTATCTAAGAAGATAGCTGTAATTCGTTCGTGCTCGTTTTCAACTTTGAGAGACATACCCCGAATTTTCCCTTGCTAGTGACTCTCGTAAGACCATCAAAAACCAACTAGATTTCGCATAAAATTGCAAGCCGCGATTCCACGACGAAATTCTTCCATAAAACAAGTAATAAGACAGTCTACCATAAACAATGCGACACGAAAGTCAAGTTTTCCTAATTATAATTTAATCCTTCAAGAAATATAAAAATAGAAGTGACACTACAACGTTTCAGATCTGTCAAAGTTCAAATGTATCTTACTCGCACCAAAAATTAAGTTAAAAAAACTGGATAATCGAGAAAATCCAACAAAATTTTCGATTGCAACACAAATCACATTTAAACATCGAAAACCAAATAGATTTTGCATAAAATTGCAAGCCGCGATTCCACGTCGAAAATCTTCCATTAAATCAAATAATAAGGCAGTCTACCATAAACAATGCGACACGAAAGTCAAGTTTTCCTAATTACAATTTAATCCTCCAAGAAATATAAAAACAGAAGTCACCCTAGAACGTTTGTAATCCGTCAAAGTTCAAATGTATTCTACTCGCACCAAAAATTACGTTAAAAAAACTGGATAATCGAGAAAATCCAACAAATTTTTCGATTGCAACATAAATCACATTTAAAGAATTGAAGCACTGTCAGAACTAAACTGGAATTTTACCCAGGCGTAAAAGTGACAATCCCCGATCCTCTTTGCAAAATTCGTGCCTCTCCATATTTATAAAGCGCCGACAAATTTCCAAGTTTCCGCGTGAGATAGAATAGCAGAGGCAGTGTCCTTATCAACGAGCACGTTGGAACGAGCATGTTCTCGTTAAGGATACAGCTCGCAGGTACGAGCTAACGATAAATTGCGAGCTTACAGCTTGACGTAGGGGTGGTTGCCGGATAGAGGCTCGTGTCGACGGTTAAATTCGTGAGAACGGAGCTCGCCCTCGGCGTGCTCGGCACTTCCAGGTTCACGTCGACCCAATCGCTCGGATGAAAAGGCCTGTCCACCGAATCTATGCTTCTGCCCCGTGTAAGAACCTCCCTCGGTGGTGAACCCGCATACCCTATCTCCGAGCTGTCGGGAAAAAAGACATTATTATATTACACGAAAAAAGGAATTATTGCACGGTCCTGAGGAAATTCGTGTTTGCCCGAAATTGGGATACCTTTATCGATTGGCGGACGATTCGTAGCCCGTTTTATTTGAACTGCTTTGGTTTTATCGGCACACGGCACTTGTTTCGGGTAAAATATATCCTTTTAGGACAGACACGGAGGAAGATGTTTTATTAAGCGGAAAAGGGGGTTTGTTAGGGAAGATTTAGGTAGAGTTGAAATTCGTTTAGACATTTACCGTTTGGATTAAAACTTGAAAGTTTTATTTTATTGATGAGAGATAACTTTTTAACTTGTGGGTATTGGTTGATCGAAGCACTTCTATGGTCAAAATAAGTTAAAGGATTAATAGATATAGGATGTGTAAGGAATTTTTAATATGAACGTATGACAGGATGTCAATAATTTAAAAATACTTCTACGTCGTACCGAGAAAATTCCCCAAACTAATAAATCGTCCAGGGCCTATAAAAATAACAACAACCGGACTCCGTTTCAAAATAGCGCACAAGCGGAATTATTTTTCGGCAGTTTCGTCGGACTTTTTATTACATCTTGCCCGGTGCAATTTTGCTCAACTATGTTCCACCTATTTCGTCTCTTTACGGCTGCGATGTCTTCCTCCTCATCTTCATTCGCCACCCCCCCCCCCCCGAAACCACCCCGCCCATGGCCTCCTTCCTTTATCCGAGAACAATTTCTGTATTTCGGAAATTTCAGGTTGACCCGCCGAAATTATTTGGCATCGCTACAATGCAGCTCTATTATACGGTTACTCGCAAATGCATGCCGTGTTTCTTCGTGTCCCCCGAGCTATAACTCTTCGGAGACGCGAAACGTTGCTGGAATTTCTCCGGTACCAGTGTCTTCCTTTTATACCGTACTTCCTTTTAACTCGTCGTAGAATTCGCGCAAGCGTCGCGTACCGCGAACGGTTTTGGAATATCGACGAAAAATCATGGAATTCCATCGATTAACGTTTTTGCAGCGCATTTCTTCCAATTCGTATATTTTTTCTCCCCTCCTTCGCATTCCACGGGTCTATCTGCCGGCAGCGGTGTCGTCTAGCAAAAAGCAAACGCAACCTGGCAGCTCGTCGGTGTTCGCGGGAATTGCAATTCTGTTTTGAAGCTTCGAAACTTTATATTTTAAAAGCGCAGGATATAATTGCACGTATACGTACTCCAGCGAGTGTCGGCTTTTCACCGTGAATTTCATTCGAAGAATATTGCCGATGAAATCCCATACAAGCGCGGATTAGATTTTAAAACTGAAGTTTGTTGAGTTTTATCACCGTAGTTTGCTCGGTATATTTAGATAGAATTTCTGTGTTGTCTTTAAAGTCTTAAATTAGAGATTGTAGGTGGAAACACGGTAAAGTTTTTGTAAATTCTATCGTAAGCTTTCTGCTGGTGTAATTACGTTGAATGAGTCCTGCGGTGAGGAAATTTAAACATGTGTTTTCGCGAAATTCTAACTTGAAGTAAGTAAACGTTCTTTATTCTTATTTGGAGTAATTTCGATCCTTTAAAAATTGCCCACTGCGAACAGAAATCTAGCACTTTGATAAAAGTTCTAAACGGCTACTCTGATTTAAAATAAACGCCAGAAAATAATTCGAAAGAAAAACCACACTATAGGGAACAATTCTCCTAGATTCGTAGCGCTAATAAAACATTGTTACACGCTGTTAAAAATACAACGGATCTCCATGGTACGCGAAAATCCGAGTTATTGCGTGGAAATGTACTTTTAGAAACTACAGAGTTTACGTAACCGTGGCCAAAGGTGGGATTTTCAAACGAAACATTGTTATGTTATAACATTCCACTGTAAATATTATTATTATTGTTATCATAATTACTGAATAATTATAATTCTCCTTCTTCCAAGTGTTGCCGTTTTTAGTATCATCCTCACGATTATTTTTACTACTCCAAAAGTTTGTTGCCAGAAAATGTGAAAGGAACACAAAAATCATTATTATATTTTACCTGTAATTAAAACGATCTGTTACTTCAAAAAAACTCGCCGACATCGAATAAGAAAACCCACAGAGAACTATGCTCAACAAATTCTAACACTCAAATTGTCTAACTATACTTCTTCCTAACTGTCAAAAATTTTTCCAAATTTTCTTAACATCAGATCTACCAAGGTCGTCAAAAAGACTTCTTCGAAATTTGCTGAAAACCCTGAAATTTCTAACGCCAATTCTTTTCAAATTTCCACGTTTACCTTAATATCTCCCTTAAAGTTGATAACGGATGAAAATTACAGCGATCTTCTTAGATATGTCTAATAAATATTTATGCAAAGTTTCATAAAAATCGGAGTGCATCAGTTCCCGAACTTCCCTTCTAAGATATGTTCTTGACATTTTTAAATATATCAGACTAATATTCTGCAGCTCTACTGTTAGAAACATGCCAAATATTGTAAAATGTCTCAATGCCTCTTAATCGGCGAAACGCAAAGGCTCATGTGAATACTTTCGATCCATCGACTAAAAACGTCGAGCTATGCTGCGAAATCAGTGATCTTCGGATAGTACTCGTTTCGACGTGATTAGCGAGTGGATCGACGCCTACGCGAGCTCATAACAGCCAACGACACGTGCACTTTATTTATGCACTCCGTTAAGCCCGGTTTCCACGATCCGACCTAATTTATGTTCTACCGTGCACGGATAAGCGACGCATCGCTCTCATTGTCCTCGGCGAATTAGGTGGAGCGAAATACGAGCTGATGTGCCGCAATTTTGACGTATCCTTGCGCGTTTCGGGGTATTCTATTCCGTCGTAGGCTTACGTAAGGAGAAATAGCGAGGGAAAATAAAAGGTACGTTGCAATTAGCGCGCCTGAGTTCAAATTGTACCCCATCACCTCTGGGACATTTTTTCTCGATTATTAATTAATATGTTATGACCTCGGTGGTTCGGAACCCACCTACAATAGTAGGGCGAAAGAGAGATAAAGTCTCGGATTCGTAATCAGTCGTCCTGAATGCAAAGCCTTCGCTATCACCTCTGGGAAATTTTATCTAAATTACTAATCAATGTATCATATACTCGGAACCCACCTAAACTTAGAATATTTTAATTTGCGACTACCGAAAGAATCATTAGAATTTAGAGACATTTTATCAGAAAGTTGGTTATTCAGTTTACTTCGTTCTTCTATTCAAATCAAATCTTTCATTATCATTGGATAATAAGTTCTCATGTTCGGTACAAAAAGGGTGTCATCTAAACCGCTTTGAACATTTCAGAAAACCTCATTCTAGAGGAAATTCAGAAATGTGCGCCGTGTGACCCCGTCCATTGTCCTTTTTATCCATTCCTTTCAGTTACCCATCCCTACTTTTTCCTCCATCATGAATGGAGAAAAGCTTCGCTCTCACAATTTGCGAACCGCCATCGATAGAATTCTTCTCCAAGTATCTCGGAAAAGAAAACAGAGGAAACATTTCGCTGATAATTGTATTTTTGCAAATACCTGATTACTTTGAGCTCAGTCAAAAGACATTTAATTTTTCGTTCAACAATCTTCGCATGTTCACATTAACGCGCGACGTATTCTATCCCATGTTCCCTCGTCGATCATTGATTTTTCATTAAACAGCAGCCTCGCTCGCGAAATCTACCAGCGACAGATCGGTTTACGCGCAATTAAATTCGCGATCTTGCGAAATTGCGAGACGAGAGGGATGGATATCGCCGATAGCGAATACGGAAGCTCCTTCCGTTCTCCTCGTGTCTCATCCTGCCGCTTCTTTCGCTTCTAATGACCGCGGTTTAATTAACGATTTTAGCGATTGACGCCGGCGTATTAGTTTCGTGGATTTTGCTTTGAATCCCCGGGGAAATAAACGCGTGACTGTGTTAATTACGAGAAGAACTTGCCGTGCTGGTGTATTTGAAAATTTCATGCAACGCGACGTTTGAATTGGAATTTTTGTTGAAAGTCGAAAATTGGAAACGAGAAAGAATCGGCTGTGTTTTCATGCAACGTCGTCTCTCGGGTATTTATTACAGTGATCGAAAGTAATTAATGGCATTTAATTGTCGCATGGAGTAGAAATTTAGAAATGCATTCACTATTAACATCTCTCTCAACGATGCTCAAATACTGACTTCTCTCTGAAAGATTCATTTGAAATTTCAATAACTTCTAGACATTATGTACACATTAAAAAGCTATTGGCATAAGTATATGCATACATTTTTTAATATATTAGCACCCTCTTGATCAAACCTTCCGCGAAATTTCCCCCTAAGATCGCACGAAGAGTCATCTCCCTTTTGCCTATCTCTTTCCTCCCCTTTTCTCTCATCTGCTTCTCCGCAATTTAAATCTTCTCCCACCGCATTACTTTCCGACATTGAAATACGTCAAGAGACATTAAAATTCCTCTGAAAAACGCACGAAGGAATGATTAAATACTGTTGTAAAAACATGTATAAACACGAAAATCTACAGATCGTATCTACCCCAGCAATTATACACGACATTTTCATCGTCGAAGAATTCTTCGAAACTCACGTGCCACGGAACGTGTTAATCAACCAGCTACTTGCAATCGCGTGGAGATCGCGTTGGTCGATTAATACAGAAGGCAAACGTACCCAGTTCTTTTTAATATCGTGCAAGAGATTTGTCGTAATCTTTGTGCAGAGCGAGCCCGATCGAACGACACCGACTGCAGCGTGTGCATTCATGGTGCAACGTTACCCCTGCATATCGCGAGCGAGTAACGAGACACCATAGGAATGTCGACGGAGATCCACGCGATAATAATTGCGCTCATAGATCGTTTCTGGTCGTGAGCGAGATACACCGAAAGTGTTCAACCTCGAGATTATCAGACGATTTTGTCTAAGGTTGGGTACATGGTGTTTCTTATGGGATAGACTCATTGTAGCGATAGGATAAATGTAAGAGGTGCTACTGTTTATTGTGTTTTAACGATTGAATGATACTTATATTGTACGTAGGATGAAATAATTCTTGAGGTGTGCTCTATATTTAACCCTTTGCAGTCCTATGTCGAGCTACACTCGACATAGCTTTTCACTCCGTTTTATTTTCTAACGAATTAATATCGACTTTCCAAATTCATCATGATTTTGTAATATCACCAAAATATCCGTCAGTACCTATAGTTATTGTTATCATTAAAAAAGAGTGAATAACCAACGACAGAAAATGTCGTGCAATTAATTTCATTTAGCTCGCTACAAACTTGACAAAATAATTCGGACCGCAAAGGGTTAAGGCTTGTGTTGTAAAGGATGATTTGTAATTGGAAATTCTTGTATTTAACATGTTGAATGACTTGGAGGCCACCGATTACTAGCGGTGCTAACTTCAGTGATTTTTGTGTGACTTTTATACGGTAATATTCATGAACTTGCTAAAATATTGGACACTGAAGTATTAGTGTGAAATATGTAAAGCGTTCCTGGATGTATAACTGCTTTTACCCTTCATGTTTCTATTCTATGAAGACAAGTAGTAATTTTTATAGGAAAAGCTTTAGTTCGGTATAAATGACAAGAATAGTTCAAGGCCTGCATTCAAAGAGTTAAGAAATTTTTTTAGAAGTATGCAGTATATTGGAGAAAAAATGCAGTTTGTGTCTGATAAGTCATTAATTTACATTAAAGAATTGCACTTAATTGTAACCGAAACTTATCTTTTTATTTTCTTCGTTATGAGTGATTGGTTACACGCTATGAAAATAAACCTGTTATCTAATATTCCTGTTAACCGGAATAAAGTCGATCGAAAATAGAAGTAAAATACTTCTAGGAACTATTGAGGGGGCAGGAATAATATCTGATAAATTTATCCTTAATTATTAATTATTATATCATACCCTCGATGGTCCAGAGCCCATCTAAAGCAGAAAGTCCTAGACGAAATGACCACAAAAGTTTAAAATCCGAAAAGATACAAAAGAAAAGAAAAAGAAAAATACTTCTAGCAATTGCTTAGAATCTGCAAACTTTAGAAAATAACTTGAGACTGTTGTTTCTCATTCTCGCAAATAAACAAGGCATTTCTTCTGAGACATTTCGTAGCAAACACTGTGCACCGAGACCAAAGTGACGCACGATCGAATCTGTCGGCTTTTTCGAGACGAAAATCTCGAAAGGAACACGCGAATCATGGCGTTGTGTCGACTAAGGAAAAAAAGAGAGCACACGCGAAGAGAAAGTCGATCCGGCAAATAGACGGAGCGAATAAACCGAGGGGAAAATTTATCGAGCGTTACGCGACGAAATTAGAGAATAGAAGTTCCCGTGTGAAAGGAAACGATATCGAAGAATTTCCCGTGAAAGAAATCGAAAGAGAGTATCCCGATAAGGGAAGATTTAAATTCTTACGATCTTCCGCGACATTGTGAGACTCGGAGTCGCTTTAAATTCGCATAAATTCACGGCATGCGAAAACCGGAGAATTATTCTTTACCTTCCCTCGCGATATTACTACTTTTAACGTCGTAATTGAACTCGAAATGTTACGTGGCCAATGTTTTTCCTTTCGTTTCAACGTATCTACGTCCTGCTGTTTTCACTCTGCAAATGGAAAATTGCAAATTGCAGCAAGTCTCGAAAGGAATGCCGAAAAGCATGACGTTTAAGAAGGACAATCATAGAAAGACGGCCAAAATGAATTGCACGTAAAAAGATCATAACACGCGATTTGAATATAAAGTAAGCTTGTCGTGAATGCCTCACGCGATGCGCAAACATCGCGAATTTCTCATCTTTCGTTGCGAATCAATGTTCAAACTAGTCCATTCCAAAATTTCGTTTTAACACTAAAACTACCAAGGCGGTCATAATGTCAGGATTCCCAATTTTTTCTAAAAAATTTCACGATTTAATAAAGGAGCTATATACTAAATATTCAACATCTAATAAAACAAAAAATAGCCATCATTGTTTTTATCTCTTGATTTCTCTTTCTCCAAAATACTAATTAGTATATCTAAATATATTTGATATAAAACCGGCAGTTCTAGTGTTAACCACTCTTTATTTAACTTCGCATTTGCAATTATTTTTTAATCTCGCATTGCCTCCCTTTTAAGTACCATTGCAAAAAAAAACAATAAGAACTCCAAGGCAAAACTATGAAGAACGTAAAAATTCTCTCTCGAATCTTTCACCTGCGTTGAAAATCGAAAGAGAATTCCCTTCTTTGGTCCATTGATTTTATTTTTGGACACCTGCGAGCACGGCGCCGATAGCGTCTCGATCTTAAAAAGGAATCGCGAGGGATATAGATACGTGGGTGGAAAAACTATCCAAACTCGACCCACGCTCTATCGTTCCATGGATTCACCGTCGATCCGCCCAAAAGTCTCCCCCCGCATATGGAACAATCCTGTCACGCGAACAAGATCTTCATTCGCGATAACGAGGAGACCTCGAAACCAGTCTTCCCCGTCGGCGTTATGCCTCCCATAAATTCATTACAGCTACTACCGTAACTCCGTAGCTTCGTTTCCGTCGCTGACGTAGTTTTTGTGTCTCTGAGTCTCGAGGAAATTGTTGTCATACTAATGCGACCGGATTTTTCAGCTCTCTTTCGCGTTATTTTGCAAGAATTCTATATTCGAGTCGACGTGTCGCTTTTCTCTGTGACAACGTAATAATGATACGATTTGAAGCGTGGAGAGACGATTTTCTGGATGTATAAAATGATCAATTCTTCTTCCTATTTTGTTGTCTTCCCTTCGGAGTATTTATGTAGTTTATATAAATATGTTGACTCATTCGTGCCATTATTGAATTAAGGGAAAGAAGTTAATTTTTCAAATTTTTTACTTAGAGAAAGACCGCTTTTATAGTCACTTGCACAATTATTGGGAATTTTAGGATGTAATAAGCACGTGACGAATGCAGAGTATGATAATGGATTTTTTATTTTCATATATTTTCTGTAAGTGTGAGGTATTGATTTAGTTTTGAATCACGAAAATAGAAGAACTATACGGCATTAATAAAATATTTCCGTTAATTTCGAAGTTCAAAGATATCAGTAGGTGAAAGAATTTTTAACAAATATTCTCCTACGATTTCTTCGCACAGAATTCATCAAATTAAAGATTGACAATAGTACGGCAAACGAGTTTAATAAATTACCTCCTCTAACCGTTGAACTCCCACAGTTTTGCAATCGACGAGCAAATATAATTGCACCGGACATTTCGGCAGATATTCGCCCGGACACGTTATTCGATTAATCGTACACGCACGTTTTTGCAGTGATATCGAAAATAGTAAATTACCAAGCTCGCATTCTCGATCCGCGAAATCCTCCGACACGTTTCATCGCACTTTCTCTCGCGCGAGAATTATTTGCGAATCAGCGATCAGATAGGACGCAAAAAAGATTCCTAATTCATTCTTAAAAGTTGCCTTTCTTTTTTCCCTCATTTAATGTTTTATTACAATGGTTCGTTGAAAATCCATTACACCGACTATCCGCAAGCCAACAAATCCGCGATTCTCCTCGAAGTCTCGCGGAAATCCATGGTTATTAGCCTTATTAGCGTATTTACTTGAAATATCAATGAGAAGCGCTTTCGTGTATATCCGCTTCTATCCGTGAGTGGCTACTTCAATTAATGAAAGTGCCTCGGAGGTACGTCCTCCTTCTTACTTCCATTTCTTTCTGATATTCCACCATGCCGTTCTACGATCGAAATTTAAACTAATTTCGTCGTTGCCTCCTTCGAAGAAAATTATCATCCACTCGTCGATGAAACAGGAAGGTACCTAATTACGCCACGAACGAATGTGCAGCCTCGATTTTCCGTAATTTGCGTTACGTTACATGCCAAGTGGAACGTCAAAGTGTACTACAGAATAGGGGAGCAATTTAAGGACGTAACGTAAAATACATGAAATTGATCAATATTTGATGTTTTACATAAGCACGGAATAATACGAAATATTCAAAGGGCGTGTTGTTAGAACGAATGGAAACACTTGAAATGTTATTACGACGTTGGGTTTCGCGACGTGTTATTTTGCGGCTTGGATTCGCACGACCTAGAGTTTCATAATTGACTTCGCACAATAAATACTTTTGTATTATTCATTACGAATTTCAATGTGTTCTGTGAATGCCTCAAAAATGAGAGAACTGGGAAAATCGATTTTCTGTGGGAAACCTTTGATTCCGTAATTGAGGAAATAATTATGTAATCTTCGAATTACCTACTGCGCTAAATTAGAACACTTCAAAGCCTTAAGAGAAATATAGATAGAACTTTGAAAGATTGGAACGATAAGAAAGTTTTGTTAAATCGCTAAAATGTCCATTACTTGGAGAATGATTTAGTATAAACCGTAAAAGAATATTTCTAAATGCTCCCCACTGAATGAAACTATTTTTAATACCATAGTTAAGCCTCGACAATTTCATCGATATCTGATAATTCGGAAGGTAATTGGCTTTCGGATATTAACAACGAAAATGAAATGAAAGACAAATATAGGGTGCTCGAAAATACACCGAAAGCGCTTAGAGTGAACTTGAAGTTTCCAAATTTTCCATATATTCCCCTGAAAATTCAACGACCCTTCATACCGTGTGCAGTTTTATCGCGCTTCTCAATTCCAAGCGAAATTCTCTCGAAGGAAAATTTACGTCGGACCTGACGAAGTTCTTCAGAATTGCCCCGAAACGTTATCGATTTCGTTTGGAAAATGCAAACGACGGGCAAAGAACGTGATACAACCTGCACCCTTTCAAATTCCCCCGTGTAAAGCGCCCACTCGTTCGACGTCTCGTCAAACGTTCATGAAAACGATAGAGAATGTTATTTCTCGTCTCGCCTCACGAAATTTCATTAATCAATCAACGATTCAATTCGTGGCAGCGATTCTCCGAAGTGGAAAAAAGAGAGTACGTTATTCGGGTGGTTTATCGTAGCTTTTAGGAGATTCAACGATCGTGAAGTTTTCAATTGTTTGATTAATAATTATACTCCAAGTCAGGAATTCTCGAAAATCCTGAAAGCGTTGAAAGACCTAACAGTTTAAAGTTTTGAGGGTCTCACGTAAAAGGTGCTAATGTTGATAAAACTTTGAGAATTATAGAGCGTTCGTAGAAAGGGATAATTGTATTTAATTTGTTATCATGCGCTTCTGATATAATTAAATCTACTCTTTCATCAAATCTAGAGTTTACACTTTCATATATATTTCAGAAATTACACTAAAAGGAGATATCGTAGAAGGATTTTAATTTTCTCAGAATTCGAAATATACGTTTTTAAGTACACATTCTATTCCGAAGCTGTGCATCTTCATTGCAATTACTGTTATTGCATTTCATGGCTTCCGCGACTTTGATATTAACAATGTTAATAGTAATATTATATTTCGCAAAGTTTGAATCGGTATCGTTGATATTATCTTAAAGAATTAACGGAATCCCCCAAGAGATCAATGAGATTTCTTACAAAGTTCTTCAAGTGCATCGAACAACAAATCGACGATGTGGAAAGAGAAAAATTCTCGTCTAATCACCGAGAAATATCGAAGAAAGCATAAAAGTTTGCAATTAATGGACAATGGAGAGAGAGAGCTATTACGAATTCTTATTATCTCAGCTCCGGCGTCCTTGCAGTTATTAACAGAGGTGTGATTCAGTCGCGAGGCGCGACCCGCGGGCGGATCTTCAACGGTGCGACACTTAAAAACGGCACTTAAATCCTGTTATATTCCGTCGATAAAGCCAGCGGGACAATCTTAATTGTGTTCCCTTTTTACGCGCAGAGAGAACGTAAATCTTTATTTAAATTTGTATGCACAATTCCGGTACACATTCGAGTTTTCCTATTAACTGCAAACAAATAATTATCGACTTCTTTCTTATATTTTATTCCCCTGCTCTATAAACAAATGAGTTCTTCTGCAGTCGTTGAAGTTTATTCTTAGTTTTCTTACTTTTTTCCTATGTTTTAAATAAAACGAATACTAACCTTGTGACTCTTTGCGTTGCACCGCCCAGAACGGAGCCTTCCTCTTTCAAACCCGGATAGATCTGAAACGTGGAAGTTAATCATAATTTCAATTAAATATTAAAATATTCCTTCCATTATAATTTAAAAAATTACAGGAGTCAACACGAAGTCGGGAGACATGTGTCGGTTATGAAGACAGTGGAAATGAATGGTAATTAATTTGATTTCAACTGAAACGAAAGTATAATGAATTGGATAGATGGATAACAAGAAAAAGAGGAATGCGAATTGATTAAAAAACAGATTAATCTGCATAGATTGAAAATAGAGAGGAAATTATACGGTAATGCAAATTGTAACGTATAAACGTGTAACGTGAAATTAGTTAGTCTTCGATTTGAATTAAATCGTGTACGATTTTATACGGAACGCGATATCGCGGGTGATTTCATACAAAAGCGGGCAAAAGTTTGCACGCGATAAAGTGCAGGATCGATGTGCAAAAAGGTCGAATCTTCCGCGTATAAATTGCCGGTCGTGTACCCGGGGTATTGTATGAATTACAAATTATAATCTCCAAGGTAATTTTATCCCTGGCCACATTTGCATGCGTATTATCATGTTCGCGTAATTGCCTCGCTCGTCGTAACCGCTTTTAAAATCGCCTTTCCGCGCGCTAAAAACTCTACGTTCTGCTTTTCGCTTAACACATTCATCGATTATAATCGATTTCTCTCGACTCACATGTCGACAGGCTGTTTTCGAGGTTAAAGGTCACGTTTAATTCAGCAACGTGTGCCGGAAGGATTTCGCGCGTTTCGATGTTTGCATTAAAGCGAAATTTTTTGTTATAAACGATCGTTATCGAATGAAAGTATACAAAATGAAAGCGGATCATTTTTTTAACAGGGAAATGCTAATTCCATCGGAAGTTTCAAGCGTCCGAGATTGATCAATTACGAGAGGGAAAGGATAATGATGTTTTGAAGTCTAGTCTTTCAAAATTCTTGGAATTTTCGAGACTTTTGTAACTGTAACGATATAGATCGTTCTGGAAATCGTAGAATGTGCAGCGAAATGGATATGATGAACGTAGTCGTTACGATAAGTAATTAGGAAAGCTTACTTGAAAAGGATAAATTAATATGTCTAATAAATCGTGACTCACTTCTCATTTACTCGCAAGACTTGCGATTCATTAGAAACTGTCGCACACTCTAAAGTAACAGGCGATACGTGTAACAATATATTCAACAATTAATTAACATATCTTAAAAATTATGAATATTAGTCTTCTGAATATTAGGACATTTTCGAAAAATTCTTATTAATTCAATTATAAATCAATGATTAATAATAAAAATCTAAAACTTTGAAACGATCCGAACAATTGTCTCTTACCTGCGAATACTTTAAAATAATACACAACCCACCAAAAATCCTTTAATGATTAGAGAAATAATAAAATGCCGCCTACATGAATTCAACAATATTAATTGTCAATTTTTAGCGGTATTCTTGCCTTACATATTGGTATATTCCTCAAAAAAAGCTATTTCATATTATTCCATAAAGTCAAAGCAACCCTTCTCAAAAGATTGTCGATTAGGCATAATTCGAATTATCTTCGAATATTTTCAGATAATGTATACCTGACAAAAATCACTCTATTATTGCAGAAATAATAAAATGCTATTTAAATAAATTCATAAATATTAATTGTCAATTAATAACGGTATTCTCGCCTTGCCTATTGTTATATTCCTGAAGAAAATAACCTTTTCATATTATACTGTAAAGTCAAAGGAACCTTTTCAAAAGGTTGTCATTTAGCCATAAGTAATTCGAATTACCTTCGAATATTTTCAGATAATGTATACCTGATAAAAATCACTTCATGAATTTCAGAAACAATAAAATGCCACTTACATAAATTCATAACTATTAATTGTCAATTTATAACGGTATTCTCGCCTTGCCCATTGGTGTATGTATTCCTGAAGGAAAAAACTTTTCCGTTTTATACTGTAAAGTCAAAGGAACCTTTTCAAAAGGCTGTCGATTGGACTAATATTCGAATTACCTGACTCACGCCAGCCAACCGTGAACCATTGACGCGAGTGTCGAAAGGATGCCGGCAGGTTATTAACCGGTTTTCGGGACTTTACGGTTCTTCGTAATGAATGCACGGTCAAGGTTTGCGCTAATGAATACGTCGTAAAGCAAATGACCGTGGCAATCGATGTTGAAATTTCACCGTGCGATATTATGGTTAAGATAGTCAGGTAGATGGAAAGCCAAGTTTCTATAGTACTTTTGATAATTTCTCTGACTGCTTTATACCGTGAACTTAATGAAGGAGCTATTTTTGGTATTGTAGTACAGTAATTGTTCCTTGATTGAAGTTTTCTATACACTCTTAACGATTTGTTTGATGCATTGACTACCAGTTTTCGGCATGATTTATGCAAATTGAAGGTATTGAAGGAATAATGCAGAATTCTATTTTCAAATAGCATTCCACTTTGCTATTACAAAATGTAGACAGATCTCTAATTTTTCCATTTATCTTACATGAGAAATTTGGAAAAAATTCTGTCAATCCTTAAAATCTATATCTACGTGAGAAATAAAATAAAAATCGGTGTCAAGGTTTTTCTTTAATCGTTGACATTGATTGTTAGTTTTGAAATATTTAACACCTATGAATTTACAATTGAAGTACAATCTTCAGAAATAGTTCAAACATTTTTCCTTTCTGTCTTTTCAAATTTTCACTAGGTTCCTCAAAAATAATTCACGAGAATGAATGAACGTCCGGCAGGTTGTAAAAGCAAAGAATCGCGAGCGTTACGTAAAAGATAAATAAACGTCGCTCGTGTTCGTGATTTTGAAATATTCAGATGCCCAAATTGATGCATCCAGGATTGACCGAAACAGATGTAATTCGAAATATCGTATCAGAGGGGCAGATAAAAAGTTCGTTGCTTTCCATACGTAGGATGCAAGGTTCGTCCGTGGCCGGATATGAAAAAAAAATTAAATTCACCGGCGAAACCGTCGCTTCAGTCGATCTCTGTACGAGTGCAGTGACAAAATTAAATCGGACTTACAGGTGGCATTGACGGACAGGCACGGGGAATTTAAATTTAAAAGCAAGTCCACTTGCCTGTCGCGAAATTTGAGCACCCACCATACAAGGGTGGGCGGTCATTCTCGTTTGATAGTCGAATCTCTATTTATTATGGTGAATGACGAGTCGGAAAAATGTAGAATCGCAATACCAGTTATACTGTACAAAAGTACAAACTTATTTAGATTTTTAGGCGTTACTTTTATTTTTAATTCAGGTTTTAAGTCTCATCGACTACTCGGATTATTAACGACTGTCAGCACTATAATTTACACAATGTACTTGAAGATTTCAAATTTTCTTCTTTTTTTAAGAGTCCTGCTATAATGTTTAGAATCTTCGTGGCGATTTTTATCAATTAATTTTCTTTTTTACTTTTACGAATTATACGAAACAGATTCCCACGAAGTGAGAAACGTGAAACGCCGACACTGAGAATCGACCTGTTAAGAGGTATCAGTGTTACGAGGTAGTTTCTACCGCGCGAAACTGAAAGGGTAAATCAATTTTGTGATTCGTAACGTCAGTCGCAGGAAACCGATCGGTGTCGTATTTGATCCCTGACATTCTTACCGAAGTATTGCATAATCGTCGACGTAGCCATCCTGCGCAAGTTGCATAATTCCCTTTTGTATCCTCGAGAGCACGAAAATACGATTACGAGCGAAGTAGCACGGCAACCTCGCGTCGATATTAACGAGATTTTATCGAATCCGCGATCGGCCTTCTCGAAGATGTTCGAATCTTTATGTTTTTCGCGATGAAAACATCAACGGCGGCGAATAATTTCTTGTTTGTTTAATTATTTATAGTTTTAACTGTAATGGTTATTCCACCTGAGATCTAGTGTTGTAGGTGGACTCCGAATCATCGAAGCTACGATATTAATTAATAATTGTAGAGAAAAATTTACAAAAGGCGGCGAAGGAGGTTCCTACAAAACATTTACTAGGATTTCGAACCTTTACCTCCTTGCTCCCTACAGACTCCACAAATAAATGAAAGAAACGTAATTTCTGTGTAATTATAACAGAGTTTCCCTTTGCAGAAGAATTTTCTAACTCTTGCACGATCTCTCGAGGCCGCGAAAATTACGATTCTGCGATACGATAAGAGATAGCCGTGATTTCCTCCATGGCATCGCGGTTGTGCAATTACACGACGATCGCGCAATCATTTAATCGCGAGCGTTTTCTGAAGAAGTTGGTTATTTTAATTTTACAACACAAATTCGTTGCTCCTAAAGAATACGAATTTAATATCTTTCCAGTGATGTAATATATGAGGCTATAAAAGTGCCAAGAAATACGAAGATATGCACCAGCGATTTTTACTTTCCCGTAATATAATATAGAGACTGTAAAAACGCCAGGAAAGTTAAAGTGATGCATCTGCAATTTTTATTTTTCAACGGTATAATGTAAAGGCTGTAAAGTTACCAAGAAATTTAAAGAACTACGTACGCAATGTCTACGATATAAATACCAGATTCCAACGATACAACGTTCCTAATATTAACATCGATTTTTTTTATAAAAACACTTAATCTTTACAATTTGTCCGGCTTTGGACATTCGGTAAATTAGTTTAGCAATTACTGATTATAATACGAGGAGGACACTTATCCCATTGCAATTTAGAAAGCATTGAGATTGCAACTGTCATAATGCTGATCGTTGGTTTTCTTCTTCTTGTCGTAATTACAGCAATTCTGCAATGTATTACCGTTATTCTCATTAACATATTCGTCGCACTAATCGTTACATTTATCATTTTCATAGTTATTAACACTAGAATTACCAAACCAGTCGAAACGACTGATTCCCAATTTTTTCCAAAAATTCTCCAAGACTACACAAGAGTCATACAGTAGATATTTTACGTCTATCTCACAAAGCATAAATAACTGTTACAACAATAATATCGTGATTCGCCATTCGGATCGTGAAGATCGTAATTTTGACAGTTATTAATATTAGTTCTGTCATTATTAACATCATTAATACGGTTCTTAACACGTTAAACGCCACGGTATTTTGCCGGTTTAATCGTTTCTACTGAAGTGAAAGTTTTTCAATAAAAATCGCATCTTTACAAAGCAGAAATTTTAAAGACACAAATAGATAAATAGTAGCAGGACTTTAAATTTGGACGCCAACATTTAAATACTTAATGTATTAGAAAATTCATAAATATTACAATTTAAAAGACACATGAAATTTCATTGAATTCAAAAGCGCCGGTCACCGGTGACCCTCATGACATTCAACGTATTAACATCCTGCTTACCGATATTAACCCTCTGTAGTTCGAATTCTTTTATGGTATCTGAAGATCAGTTACACGATAGCACATAAAATGGAAAAACTACAATTTTAAATAATGGATTTACCTAAATTTTGAAACATTGCATTGTAAAGAATTTCATGATTTTTAAGAACTAAATTGCAATTTTCGGCAAAGTTAAAAAATTGATTTTGAAAAATGCAAGCTTAGACGTGTCTTGTGTTACCTAAAAGTCACAGGGCCCATAGAGGGTGAACATCAATACATTGGAAACACCGATAGCTTTTAACCCTTTTAACATTGTCCCATGTCACAAAATATGGTTTTTCAAATCCTCGGTAAATCGCGCGCATTCCAAAACAATACGAATCCCTCTCGTCGATTTAAAAGCTACGAAAAATCTCCGCCAAGCCCCCGAACAGCCGAAACAACTGAGATGACGTATCGCCCGAAGCGAAAACAGAAGGACGGCCAAAAAGAGAACACTGTGCCGAGCGGGAAACACGTCATGAGTCATGGCATTTTGTGCAAAAAGGCAATTTGTTTGATTTCGTTGAAGCGATCGCGGGTGGGAGGGAATAGGTGAACGAGAGGTAGGAGAGGACAGAAAAAAAGAATAGAAGGTCAATCGCACGGTAGTTGCATAGCGAGGAAGGCCGTTCGCTTCACGCGCCAATGGCTCTTGCAGTTTAAATCCCGGACGTATGTCGCCGAGGTGACATTTTTCCCTATTATGTTGTTCTACTCGCATCACTATGCGAGTTAATGTAAACGTGAGTTTTTACTGGGTCGCCGACCGTCGTTCGGCCGCTTTTGTCGAAGCGCCGGAAAGCCTGGCGTTAATTGCTCCTCCTTCCCCATCGTGGAAAGCTAATTACATTGTAGTGGGGGAGGGAGAGAGGTCGTTGTGTTCTGCCACGAAATTTTCCAACACTCGTTTCGGTGTAATAATCGATCGTGTTTACGTCCCATGCTGTTTGGAGGGAAATTTTAGGTTGTTGTTTGTTCGGCGGATTTTTTAATTAGAAACGTTTCATCGTATTACCGGCTTTTGTAATTTTCGAGAGCTGTATCGTCAAAAGTTTGCAGGTTTAGGTAAATCACTGAGAACACGAGGACAATTTGGACTCCGGCCCATTGTTTGCCATTATGGACCTTATTCCTCGGTTTCACTGTAAACTCTTCTGTATAATAACGCGACTATCAACGCCATTAAACGGTTTAATGTTGCTATCATTGCTGTAAAGTAATTCCGTCACATTTTGATGTACATTAGTGCAGCGCAAGACTAGCGATAAAGTATTTTCAAAACCAAGTTAAAAATTGCACAGTTTTCCTTCGGGAAATCCTAAAGAAAAGTAAAGCAACCTTATAAACACGTTGATAAAGCTATAACGTTGGTCGATGTTTAACACTAGATTTACGGGCGTGAAATCTGTTAGATTGCAATATATTAAAAATAAGGACTTCGGAAAAAGAGGTAACAAGCGGCAAAGATGGTAATTCGTTAAGTCATTATTATATTATAAAATACACGTGAAACATCTACTGTACAACATCTGTGTGAATTTGAGAAATGTTTACAATACAAGTAGGAATCCGTCAATTTGACCGCTTTCGTAAATCTAGTGTTAAACCGAAAGTCCGACTGCATTTATGTAGTCAAATGCAGAACAGCAGCATCGTTGACCCCTCGCTGAGATAATAACGCAAACCACGTTTAACGTACACGTGTTATCTAAAGAATAAAATATCCTATTATCATTATTAGTAATATACTCGAAAATAGCAACATGTTAACGAGTTCACAGCATTCTGATGATACCAGGCACGAGCTGACGCTTCGTGTAACCCGTACGCGCATTTATGCGTCCCCTCGATGCACGTATGAACACCCCCTTTAGAAATCGTACACGTGTCGTGCCGGTTTACATTGCAAATTCGTCGGGAAACTTCTCAGAGCACGGCATGTTGCCCGATGTCGTCGCAGAAGTTATTTCGCCGATTAAATTACGCGGCAAAGTAGAATCCTTGATATCCGTACCGATGCATCGGCACACATCGCATCACATCGCGATGTGACGATTAGAGATATCATTCTGATATATCGCGGTGGAGAATGATCTCGATTATGGTTGATCGTTGTCGATGGAAGTTTACCAAGAATTGTTTTAGCGTATGTAACAATCACCATTCAATGTTTTCGATATTAATAGTAGAACTACCAAGCCAGTCAAAGTGGCTGGTTCCTGATTTTTTATAAAAATTCTCCAAGTTTATACGAGAGACATAGAGTTGTTACTCTTCGTCCATCTTATAAGACATAAATTACTGAATTAATCATCTTTTCCACCTTTTGATACCTCTTTTTTCGAAAGTAGTTGTTTAATATATTTACATATAATAGATATAACGCCTTCAGACAGTTTTTAGCTATCAAATGGGCTGTTCAAATAAGTTTGAACATCATTGTCTTAGGCTAAATGATTATAACAATTGAATTCTAAAAATAAAAAGAAAAAAGGAAAAATTAATTATTTCAATATGCAAGTTTTTTGCTATTCCACAATGTTTCAGAAAACCCGTGAAAATGAATTAATATAAATATACATTTTTAATGAAAGGATTGAAAAGCATACGAATTAGAAAAAGCAATTTTTCTAGCTTTAACCATTTGTGGACGGAGACATTTTTGAATATTGATAGATAACCATTTATTTTGCGATATAAAATCACATTTTATCAGCAAGTTAGGCTGTTAATGTGTATATATTATAAATTACTATTTGTTTAATCATATTTCAACGGTTGTACGTCAATTTTTCAACTCTAACTCTGCATATAAGCAGCGATAAACTATAATTAAATTTTTTCTCAGACCACATATATGCGCCGCTAGTCCTCAAAGGGTTAACAAGTGTCTTTTTTATTATTACAGATGAAGTATTCAAAACTGTTACGCGATTCATCTCGATGGAAGCGCAGATAGAAGATTGTCCTACACAATTCAATCATGTATCAGGTAAATGCAGAATAATTCGCAGCTATTTTTGGTAGATCTCTCAAGAGAAAGTCTCCCCGAACGATTCTTAGCTTACAATATTAAGTGGCTCGGGTACAAACCGTGCTATAAATTTAACATACAGTTTGTCTCGAGAAATCTCCGAATCAAAAATAATTGATGCAAATTTTTCGCGCTACTTCTCGGGAGAGTTGGAAACTTTCGTAAATCTCGCTTGGAGTGCACGAACTTTTTAATTTCTCTTCTCTCCTGCATTCTTGCTTTGATAGACTTCCCTGTAACTTTTCGTACTTTATAAACCGCGTCTTTCCGCAAATTCGCGAGGAAGCACGTGAGTTTTGCATTACCAAATCTTTCCATGAAGTTCGTACGTACTTATTTATTGTTTTGCCAATTCGAGCGGATACTTTATCATAAATAAATTGTAGCTCGATGATGCTTTCTAAAGACCTTCATATTATTCGTCATTAACACTTGAACTACCCCTGCCCTATGATTTCTTTTGTGATTTTGTATGCTATAGCTAACTGTCGAGTCGCTGAAATAAAAATTTGCAATGCTTTCTGTTATATGAAATACTTAATAATTAAACTAACAACTTCAAAATGATCCTACGGTTCCATGTTCCGTGGATTTATTCAGCTTAACAATTTCCAAAATTTCCAGTTTCTTAATTTTATTTTGCTGCAGTACGAGTGTTATTCGCTGTGGTAAGGCAAGAGGTTAAATATATTGTATTTAAATATATTAGATAACTATTTTCAAAGAATAGGAATCAAGTGACAAAGGAGATGATCGGTTCAGTAATTTGTGTATTAAAAAATACATCGTGAAATGCCTGCTGTACTGCTCCTTTATGCAGTGGAGTAATTTAAAAAAGAAGTGGGAACTCATTAATTTAAGCACTTCCGTAGTTCTAGAGTTTAATAATTATACCCGATTTGAGATCAGGGCGCAATCGTTCCATCGGTCTCTCGGGTTATCATCGGTAACTGTTAACGCGATAAAATCTGGCCGCGGCGTTACGACACCTGTTATCATTACCGTTTTATGTTCTTCCGTGTTGGCGCGCAATTCCCCGCGAATTCTATGCAAAGATGTAATGTAACTTTCACCGGCTATTAATAATACAGCGGCATAGGTCGATTGAATCTCTGTTATCGACGTTTCGCGTTTCCACGATGGTCTTCTTGCAAGACGACCCGATTACAGGGAAGGGGAAAATGAACGATCCTTATGTTTAAAAAAAGTACATCTCGTTCGCGAAGTTTGTTTTTTCTTGTTTATGATTTTGTAAATTATCCTGCTTCGAGACAAAGAGGAAAACTGTGAAGAATGAGGCGTTGTTTCAGCGCGGCTCTTATCGCGTGAATTTTGTCGATTTTTTTTTAACTTCCTATGAAAAATTACATTGCAACTCGTATAAGATTGCACGCTGTACTTCCTTTCATCGTAAACTTCCGTGCAAAGTATAAGTATTATTTCTTAAATATGTTTTACTTTTTAAACAATAGGTGTTGAATAAGGATGTGATTTTACTGTCTAAATATTTCAAAGAGCTGTTTGCGAAAAGAAATGTTATTATTCCACTTAGATAAGAGGAAAGACATCGTTGAACTCTTTGCAAACATGCGAATAAACTATACTTTACGTAGTCGTTGCTTGAAAGAGGTTTCATGTAATTACAGGCCGTTTTGAAAGCTTACTCGATAATTAATAACGGGCAAATGGATTTCACGATCCCGTTTCGATGAACTTTAACTTCTGCCGTAATTAATAAAATTTTAAGTAAAATCTTTTTAAAATGGATGATTTAATTACTGCGTGAGAAATATTTGGTAAATGAAATTGAAATATTATCTCAAACTCCGATGGTGCAACATTTATTCAGAAATTTATGTAGGGGAAAAAAGGCGAAGGAAAGTTATTTAACGATACTTCATCTACGAGTCTAAAATAAAAAGGCGCTTGCCTAACAAGAATTCGCCTTTCGTTTAATGCGATGCCATAACGAGACCGAAGGCAAAGACAACTGGAAATGCATTCGTTTCGCATCTTTCTGGTGAAACGAGCGGCTGTATATCTCGCATAAAAGATACGACCTCCGTTCTCCGCGAATAAAAAGAGAAACGTTTTTCGCCTCTCCAGAAATATCCTACGTTACGTGTTTACGCAATTTCTATTTTACTAAGTAACAAGCACGAGAAGTGCATCGCTTCGCTCGTGTAAATCTGCAGGAATATTGCGGTAGAAAATCGGCTTCTCAGGTTTTCAGATGAAATATTTAAAAGACAACGAATTGGACAATTGCCCGAAGCTATTGACTGTTTAAATTTACTCGTCTTTTTCGCTGTTAAGAGTGACTAATATAATATTTTCAGGAGTTATATTGACGAGTGGGATAAAATGTTAGACTTCTGTATAATGAGCAGCTAATTCAAACCTCCCAATTTTTAAAATATTTCCGTACAATCCTTCAATCTTTCGAAACCCTTCTCAAACTTTACCTCCAGAAGTTCAAATACAACAACTGAAAGACAAATTTATTCATAAAAAAATAATCGTAGCATTTAAAATCGAAAAATCTAAACAAATCTACTCCGCAATGCATCACTTTCATTTTTTAAGGAAAAATATTCTTGAAACTTAAAATCTACTCCGACAAATGAAATCTATTTCTTATTTAAGATTTTCTCAAGACTTTATGTTCCTTGTTTATTTGTTTTTATAGTGGTTCCCTTTTTAGTTGCCTGTTGCAGGGGATAGCTCTGGCCTATTTTTCCCTGAGGCTGAAACGGTGATTAGTATAATAATTAGTATTGAACATTGTTGACACAACAAGCCACTGTGAAAACCGCCATACATAAATGTCGCCCAGGGTCGTCGAATGCGAATTGAGCTAACAGTTGCATCGATCTCCGATCATCGGAGTCGACGTCGTAGTCGAAGGATCTATCGCAATTCGACCTCGTTCGAATCATTAGCGAGACGATACTAATGCCTCTTGTATGCACTCGTGTCTTCGCAAGAGATCGTTGAGAAGGGAAAAAATAACCGTGTCTTTCAATGACGCACGAGCATGCATAGAAAGATTCGTCCTCGGTGCGTGCGAGATCGTATTTCTCACGCTGGATACACCCAGAATCCGACGGAACAATGGTAAAAAAATTTTTAATCAAGTATTTTGTCAGAAAGTACTTAGAAGATTACTGACACGCGATGTTTTCGAGCTAATGGACTCTGCATTCGGCAATTTAGAGAATTCTCGCTTATTTATTTACCTATTTTTTTTGTTTATATATGATTATTTCAATTAAATATTATTCCGTAAAAGAAAATTCTTCGAAAGACTTCGGTCAGTGCCATTTAGAATTTCGAGTTTTGGTATATAAATTACATTGAAGTATCCTCATAGACACCAGAAAATATTAATCTTCTAGATATTTAAATGATTGAAGCAATTCCCGGGACAATAATTCCAACGTTGACATTTCAAAAGTATTAAAGGTATAAACCATCGGAGTCAGAGAAGGTGTGAGTCAACGCTCGGATTCGCGATAACACCGCGTCGCCATTTTCAGAGCAATTAATACGGAATACGAGCATAAATGCAACAGTGAATCAGCGATGCGTAAATCTTGTGTACGGCGTTCTTTACGAACGGTCTACGCCCATAAGGCACGAATGTCGGACACGATAAGAACGTTAGCAAAGACCGGAAATGGGATGGGACCGAATCGTCTTTAGAGTTGTGTATACACACGAAGTATTCGCAATTGGCAGCAAATTTTTCGTAAAGAATATAAAGAAATATATGAGAAATTTCATTTCGCAGTTTCTAATGACATAAATGTAAATATAATTTCTTTGTTCTACACATTACTAAGAAGTAGAAATTGGTAGATAATATAATTAGTTATTAAATGAATAAAAAGTTGATACAATAAACCAAGAATTTTGTTCGTTTCGTAGACAAGCACTGTGCGCTCTAAAAATCTTGAATATCTTTTTGAAATTTCCGAGAATATTTCAAGTAATCTTAACGCGTCCTTCGCAAAAAATACCAGGGAAATAAAAGATGTCTTTATGAGCGCTATTCGTGTTTTTTTCGCAAGTCGCGTTTCTATAACTCATTGGCGAGAATAGCACGATAAATAGAGAAAATTAAATAGGACGACACACCTGTTTTTTTCGTGTACTGAACGAGGTAAAAAAAGGTGGTGGCTCTCGATGCTGTTAACGAAGTTGTTACTATGCGGATTGATAGTTGTTTTTCATTTTTTTACTCGCGTATTTTATACATTCTTTTGTTTTTACTGTGACCTGCACGTGTAGAAAAGTGCAAGTGTACAATAATTCAGAATGCAATTCAGAAAAATTCTGAACATTCTGAAATAAAAGCCGGCGTGTTACGCGCGAGAGTATAGTGCTGCAATTAATTTTTCCAATTACCAAACAAGTATTCGCAAGTAAATTAAGCGTGTACCGGGGGAAAAAATATTTTTGTTACGCCGCTGCTACATTTTAATTCGTATTTTAATTTTCAAGCTTCAAAAACTCCTAATTTTCGAGCTTTAAAAAAAAATCGTAAATTTAATCTTCATTCCTATTTAATAAGACAGAAGCTAAATTCCGCGTAAAATGTAATTTTCTCGTTACGACAGAATTCTCGCTGATGTAATTTATTCATTTTAATTGCACACAGCCAGACTGCTAAACTAATTCTGTCACCTTTCAACGACACACCTCGAAGATGCGCCAGGCAGATGTTGCCGGGTGTTAATTTTCCTTGTCGTGCAAAAATATTTGCAATCGTATCTCCGCTCAAATTGCCGGAACTTCTATGAGATGCATTATCATCTCCCAGAGATCGTTCTTACTTGTAAATCGGTGTTTCGTTTCCTTGAAAGATCATTTGAAACCTGCACAAGTGTTGCATTTCGATTAAGACGTTCAGTTTATAAAATAAAAAGATCAGTCGTTGGAAAAATCTGCAATATAGGATAAAAGGTGGTGTCGTTCTTTTTCCAATCTTCTTTAACACTAGATTTACGGAAGCCGTCAAATTCACGGGTTCCTACTTGTCTTATAAACATTTCTCAAATTTACGGAGACGCTGTACAGTAGATATTTCACGTGTATTTTATAATGCAATAATGACTTAACGAATTACCATCTTTGCCGCTTGATTCCTCTTTTTTCAAAGTCCTTATTTAATATATTGCAATTTAACAGATTTCAGGCCCCTAAATCTAGTGTTAAATCAGCCTTCTTTAAATCCTCCTCATTTTCTGCCTATAGTTAATATAACATTAAGCAAAGCTTTAGTCAAAAACAATAAGTTCTTCATTTTTCGCATTTCTTAAGATTCACTCGCATTTAAATCAATCCCAATTGCAATTCAGTGCTCGCAAAAAAGAAGTAATTTGTATTATCGAAACAGAAGAATTAAATTAATGTCTCTATACTTCACGCGCAGAAATCTGCAATTAACCTTTACTACGAGGAGTATTTCGCTTCTTCTCGGAATGTAATGGCCTGCAAGCGTTGTGCTAAGTGCAAATTATATAAGAATGAGTAACGTCCGCAACCTACGAGCAACTAGTTAAGATACCGTGCGTCGATTGAATCTAAAAATATTCCTGTGGTTATTGAATCGATTTAATGTAGGTGTAAGAGTCGATTGCTTTTATTCGAATCCGGTAATAACAGCAATGACTAATCGTCGCGTACGGGTCTCGTTGGAATTTTACAGACCGATCAACATTTCCATAAATCCATTCCGCTTTTTGGCAATTGTTGCATATTCAAACTCTACTGAATTTCCATAAATTAACGAATCAACGAATGACAATGAAATATATTCGCAACGGGAAACTATTACACCGTGTATAAAAGTCGAATGTATTACATTTTTCATTTTTTTCCCAATGATCCATGATACAACGATATACAACGTTCGAAAGGGTAGTTTCGATGATTTATGGAAAAAAGTATACGTCGAGCGGTAATAAAAAGAACGTGCTCCGTCATTCGATGTTTCAGATAATATTTTTTTTCGCAGACACTTTGCGAATTGTCAGCGCAAGAAGCACAATAATTTTTTAATACGATCAAAATGTTCGTAGGTATAAGTTTTGGGAAACAAATGAATTTTATACAAGAATGGAATAGTGATTACATCAACGGTTTCAACGAATAATTCAATCGTGATAAAACGGGGCAATAATGACAAGAATAATTCGCAAAAAAAAATAAAAAGGAATGATCTTTTACGATTGTTCTTCGTGTCATGTAAATAAGCGGGCGAAAAAATTCCACAGGCTTTTCCTGCTCGGTGTAATAAAACCAGCTCCTGAAAAACTTCTGAACGCCTGCCGGCCTCGAAGTCAATTTTTCCTCCTTTGGAGATTCTTACACAACCATAAATCCTTGACTACTACCAGACAAGCTGCGTTTTCTCGTTTAGCACCGAACTTATCGCACTTCGTCTAATTGATCCAACGTAACTTCGCAAAACACGAAGGCAATCCATCGATCGCCACCTGCTCTTCCTCGTTTAACTTGAATCGGGGCTGCTGTTCACGATACACTTTTCCTTTCTGCGGAATCTTTCAACGAAAATATTTGTGTCATTGAAAGGTGCGAGAATTTTTTTAGATGCAGATCAATACGTCTCGAATAATAAAAATTATTCTCTTCTTATACTTTTGGCACTGGCTTCTCACATATTTACAGACTTTAAATGCTAAATGGATTTTAGAACATGAAACGTTATGTAATTATATTGTATAGAGAAATGGGGAATAGAAGATGGAAAATTAGAGCTAGGAGTGAAAAATTCGAACTTTTCTAATCAAATAGTGAGAGATTTGAATTCCTGTTCGTTAGAAGCCGCGCGAATTGTACTTAACCACAATTTTAAAAAATGGTGAAATTGAGAACCCTAATTTTAATTTAGATACAAACTGTCCGAATTATTTTTGCGCAAAGCTACGAATGTAGCTAGACTTTAAATTAATCTGAACATGGTATTAACCAGGTGAAAGAAATTTCCCAGTGGTCGGTGCAAGTAAATTCGAACTTGGTCCCACAACTTATCACCATAGCCCCGCAAATAATTACAAGACAATGGCGAGAGAACGGTAGGGTGACGCAGCCTATAATAAAACGCGAAACAGGAAACATCAATTACGTAATTTTACAATTTTCTTGAGCATTCCTTTGTCTTTCTTTTTAACCCTTCTGGAAAAAACACGCGAGAACTTAATGCCTTCTAACGTAGCGCCAAGCTAAGTCCCGTTACGGAGCTAAGAAAATATTTGTGCTTGCCTTACAAAGGGCACGGGGTAATCCCTTTTATCGACTTTCATTGGCTCGTTTGGAAAAGTTTCGACAGTTTTCGAAACTGCTCGAAAATCGTCTATTGTCTACATTCGGAGCTGAGCTTTTGTGGAGTTTTAGCAGAAGTGCGGTTTTGCTTTTGAGCTTATACGTTTTGCCGTTTTTATCGACGCAATATCGTCGACGTAATCGAAAGTGCCCTATTTTCCGCAAAAATTGTTTATTTACCGAAAATGTAAACACGACTATTTTAGAAACGATTTGCGACGTCGATGTTGAATTAAGGTAAAATTTAAATGCAGGAATTTCATTTTTAAGTGAGGAAGAATCGCTATAAAACAAAATCTTTGCTCTAAACTGTAGACAATATTTTGTGGAAAGATTCACAGAATGTTCACAAGGAACAACGTTAAATTAATCTTCAACTGATGACCAACACGCGAATCTTTATTTACAATTTTTATAGACTTTGATTAAATATTCGGAAAAATCTCTTGTGCTCGAATATTGTGCTAGAAGAAATCGTATTGAAAACGAATCAAAATGAAGAGATACACGATATTATTATTCACGTACGTTTTCCGTGTATTCGGTGCAAGGAGGAGCAGTAAAATTTGCGGAAACTGAAATAATTCGCGCGTGAAACAAGCCAGTGGACTGCGTGAAATGTGCGCGAATTGTGTTTCGCGTAACGGTGTAGAAAAGAGGAGAAAAAAGGAGAAAAAAAGGAGAAAGAAAGAGAAAGAGTTGCAGCACAGTTTCAATAAAAATCTATACAAGTAGCAAAATACGTAATCGATATAAAGGAAGAATGAAAGCGAGCGAAACGCCGGGCTTTTATGGCTGATAATCAGAATGATGTATGTAATAATTAATTAACTTATTTTCCATTTGTCATAGGTCCATTACTTCGCGTCGCGTGATCATTTACATCGGATAATGGACCTTGTTATACTAATCTATTATCACGTTCATTATTCTTCCATTAAAATATTAATAGTTATTAATCTCTTCCGTGGAATCTAGTTTTCGCAATTCTTTGAGTCACGTTTCAAAGTGATTCTCGTTCAAATCATTTCTATAGGCACTTCGATTTTATATCTACAGAAATATCTATAAATCATACAATTAAAATTATCTTAGAGCTTACATTCATTGTGTAGAGATTTAAGAAATTCTTATTTTCTTAAACTTCCAAATTTAAAGCAGGCAATTCTGCGCGCATTCTTTTTTTCAAAATAAGCCTTCGCTATTATTTATCTACATTTATCTTATCTTAAATGCAAGGTTTTTTCAAGAAATGCTGTTAAATTATCGTTAGCTTAAAATTTCAAAGGTTTATTGTCGGTAATATTCGAGAGTTCAACCTTTCTCGCTAAATCGTTTTCTAATATTGGAGATAAGAATTCCCGAGTCGGTTTGCAAAAGATCGAGGTTTTCTCACTGGCAGCGATCAGCAAATAAATTGTACGAACTTATGCGGCGCGCAAATCACATAATGAGAAACCGCAACCCGACGTAATTACTAATTGCACGCATATCCGCGTATCTCAGATTCGGAATTAGAGTGTCGCGCATATTTGATACGCACTGATTAATTTGCACGTCGTGCCTGTTTAATTTAAGATTACGCAATGACGAAAATACCACGACACCGAGAATGATCGATAGTTTCACTGATGAAACTTTTCGTTTTTCATTTTAAACGGCTTTCGTTGAAAAACGGTGTCTGAAATACAATTCTCTACTCGTTACAATCTATTAGATTAAAATGTTCCTTTCTCGCTACATTTTCGCGAAGTATCGATAATGGCGATTAATATCGGACACGTGCCAATCTGTAAATTTCAATCGATTTTAAGTAATGTAATATGAAAAAAGGAAATAAGAAAATTTATTGTAACAAGATGAAATATATTCGATCTGCTTTCAGGGCATTATTCTTTGTCAGAATGAAATATAACCCTTGGAGGCGATTATTCATCTACTTTATGTATCGACATTTCACAGCCGACAAGCGATGACGAACGATTTAATTGATAATTAAATTACGTAACCATTTCACGTTTGAGTCCCCGATGCCTCTGTGCTCCGATTACGGTTTAAGACTTAAATCAATATTGCAACAGTAATACCAAACAGAGTTACAGCTTGCGATAAAAAAGTGAGAATGTTAAAAGTCGAGAGAGAATGCCTCCATGAGTTACAATCACTTTAAAACATTCAATTTCCACTTGTCATTATTCCTACCGTAACCTGACGACTTCAAAATTTCTTCCAAGTAATTTTCACTAAGAAAATTCACTCGGATAAAAATCACGGAACAATAATATACTTTGACATTTCTCAAATGCCACCAGATGATATACCAGATGAATTCAAGATATTTGTACTTGTAAATTTTTTAAACAGTCCAAGAATATATCTCAAACTCGATGAAGAAATAAATTACTCTACAAATAACTTCACTTTGATACCAAGATGGCCTTTTTGGCACAATATTATTCCTCCCTGCATTTTTGTTTTCTTATATTAACGATCAAAATAATGTTTTTTTCGACTAAAATCCTACAAATTCTTAAAGCAACCACCAAACCGTACATTTTAACCCATTCACTGCCAGGAAAACTAAGCAAATATTACCTTTGCTTGTTAAAATTTGAGAAGATGACAGAAAGTTTTTAGAACATTGGTTTCATTAATCAAAAATATAATCTCGACATTTGTAATGATACGAACATTTTTGTTCCAAAATTTCTATACGGGCTCGGCCATTATTGTTAACTAATTAATTCAAACTTATAGTGCAGCTACGAGATATTTCGTAGTTGGCAGTCAATGGGTTAACAAATCGACGAATGGACAACTTGGTATCTCGAGTAGAATGAAAGGATTGAAGCGTGAAAATATATAAAATTTTTAACATACCCGATGAGCGCAATGAACGAAGACCCGATCCAGCGGAGACTTCGAATCTTGAGCCTTGGAGGTCTTCTCCTTGCACCAAGCTTGTCCCATTTTTCTTCCTATTCCACTAATATTCCTGTCCCTCCGCCCTCCACCTTGTTTCCTCTTCTGTATTCCTCCTTTACCTCCAATTTTATCTCTCCCTCCCTCTAGCTCTTTCTCTTTCTCTGTTTCTTCTCCGGTTCACCGACCGTTTCTTTCACCGATAAGACCGGATAATGTAGGCCATCTTAAGACCCGTTCCTCGTGACCTGCCGCAACCGGCCAAACGATCCTCCACTTCTTTCGGCTCCTCGTATGCGAAAAGGAGAAACCAAATGAGGAGAAGGAAAAGAGAAAGAGAGGAGCACGTGCTCAATCGAAGAAGGTTGAGCTAGCCGATGAGATGATCGTCGAAGAAGGTGTTGTTCGTTACCGGCGTCCTTTTCGTAGGCGACTGAAAAATCGGAGAAATCGGTGACGTTAGCGTGACACTGTGTCACTGACTTTACGACTAGGCGAGATTTCGGAGGCGGAATGGAAGATTTTAAGTGTTACGATTGATTTTCATGGTTCTTTTTTCCTTTGATCTTCGGCTGCTTGTTTAGGAGATTCGAGGATGATAGGTTCATTAGACATTGATGATTACTATCTGAATTAGAGGGAAATCTTAGTAATGGAGGATTTTTCCAGGCTTTTACAGTTATTATAATAAAGTTTCTTTACTGTACGTAATAACTTGACCACTGTGTCTTATAAACTGCGGCGGGTCACTGATGATTCAATATACTACAGCTTGATACCTAAATTTGGAGAGCCATCATTTCATCGAGGAGCAACCTCGGCGCGTTTTAACGTAACGGAATTCCAAATATAGTATTTCTATTTATAAAAAAATCGATGTTGATTCCATGTCTTTCTTCCATTTTTACGTATATGAATAGAGAAGCACACAATTGACGAAAGATTTGCGTGGTATAGTTATGCAGTACAGCTACTTCCAGAAGCCACGATAGCGTTGTGTCACCTATTCCAATCGCTGACATCACAGCTACGAATTTCTCTCAACTGCCGTGCCTTATACGACTGGTTTTGCAACTAATGCACAACTATAGCACGGACATTTTTATTGGCGAGTTTTTGCATAATGTTCGGTTATCGCATCTTATCATTCCTGCACATTTTACATTTCTAATGGAATGCACTATCCGCGCAAAAAATAGAAAAAAAATCGTCGGTCAGTATCAAAGCCTGTCTTGTTAGAACCGACAACCTTGAATTATCCTACGTAAGCTGTTCTATCTACGAAAAATCGAATTAAACCGGTCGACGTCAAATACTTGATACATGGACAAATTAACACTAGAACTGCCGGCGTTAAATCTATTATATTCTAATATATTAAATAAGTACTTTAAGAAAAGAGGAATCAAGTGGCGGAAAACATGATCAATTCGGTCATTTATGTTTTTTGAGTTGAACGTAGAATATTTCTCCTATGACTCTCCTATAAACTTTGAGAATTTTCCGAAAAAATTGTGCGCCAGTCATTTTGACCGGTTTGGTAGTTCTAGTGTTAAATAGTAAGGAATTTCTGTTTCTTTCCAAATGTATGATGTTAATAAAATTGTAATATAATCAGAAAATGATTAACGTCTCTTGTTACGCCAACACGATCGAAATCTCTCTTCGTAGTCACGAAGCGCATCAAGTTATATTGAGAATTAGAAGTTTGTCCTCGTTGACATCGCTGCTTTTATCGTTCGTCTAGCGCTCCAAATAAAGAAATCTATTAATCCGAATGGCGTTTAACTCGCGCGAATTTCCGCTCGTCTTTAACGCGTTAAACAAGCTTCTTGACAAGTGACCTTCTATCTTAATAGTCGAAGAATGTCAGAACACACCCTTTAACGGTGCATTACGAGCTCCCGCCGCGAGGTGTACTTGCATTCGCATAATTCGCATCCTCGCCGATTGAAATCAGCACGGGAGATCGAACCATCCTGTCGATTGTTCTCACGACTTTGCAAAACGCGGAACACAGGAGCGTGAAATTCCATGATTTAGCCCCGAGACGATATGATATTCGATAAAAATCTGCGGATCATTCGCGAAACGCCAAAGTCACTTCCCATTACCGTGCATCGTAAAACAATCGTACCGTGACGGAAGCACTCGCTTGAGAATGCAAATGCAAAATGCACAAAGTGGATACAATTTTATATCGTTTGCAATCATCGATAACGATGCTGCAAGACGAAGTAATTTCGGACAAAAGTCTACGTCTATGATAATAATGGGAATAGAATTCTTTATTGGCAAATGGTCTATTGATTTTACGCGTAAAAATATTTCGTTTATATCATTCCGTTAATAAATGCCAAAATAAAAATAACATCCCGGTATGTCATAAATGATCATAACGAGCTTCCTACCAGCGTCACACGTGTTCAACACACTGCTTCTTCTGCTGCACGTAATTTATGATCTATAAATTTTAATCATTAAACTATGAATCAGTGTTATGCCCATGTATACAATTAATGAATTCGGATTAACACATTTTCGTTTCGCATCAATAAAAAGCGTACGCCATACTAACGAATATTAAGAAAAATTGAATGCAACGAACGATTCCACAATAACACCTTTGTGTCGAACGATTCAATCTCAAAATGTTTTTACATAATTTAACGTAATTATTTAAAATAGAAAATTATCGTAATCAATTGAATAAATGGGTTTCCTTATAATTTTGTATAGAAACATCAAAGCTAAAGGGCGCTTCCATAAAATCGACTTCGAAGAAGCTCTTCTCCAGTAGATCGCGTTGGTTTTGCGTCATTCCGTCTTTTCCATGAATGGACAGGCCAGTGCGTTCGTCGTGATTGTAAATGGGAACATGCTCGTGCAACAACACCCACGGCATTGTGTGGCCGTACACGCACAAACACGCAGAAACGAGAATCACGAATACGCGCGGCAGCTTGAAACGCGTAATCCCATCATCGTACGTTCTTTTTCTCTCTTTCTTATGTGCCCTCTCCGCACGATTGTCTCTTCCTCTTTCACTTGCACCTCCGTTTTTTTCCTTATCTACGTATCTCTGCTTTTTCCTCGCGTTTGCTCAAAGTTAGCTCGTTTTTTTTTCTCATTTGCAACGTTGTTGGCGCCGTCTGTAATATTTAGCGCGGCTCGCACCCAATCGCGAGTTGACATCGAGTTACGTTTTTTTTATCGCGTTCTTCGCATTCCTGTTACTGATTTTTTTTTATTTTATAATTTCCCTTCGACATCGTGTCAGCATCGTTTAAATTCCGGGCCTCTTGCGTTCGTTTTCTATTCTCTGTTCGCTGTATTCTTCTTTTATTCTGAATTTTTGTTAATATTAACCGCGTTCTCGAATTGCACTCGTATGATTTCAATCGACAGGGTGTCTACTTTTATATAGCGGTTCTTTTTTCCCGCGTTTTCGACGTTTGATATTTTGCAACTATTTTCTCTCCTCGTTCTAGCATGTTGCATGCGACGCCTTGCGCGTTTCTCTGCCAATCGAGATTGACATCGAGTTTGAATTGCTGCTAGATGCACCGCGTTTCTCCGGCCTCGATTTTTCACGTTTTGCAATTGTTCCTCCGCCCGGCAATTGTTGCAGCAATTGTATCTACGCCGCGTAATTATTGCAACGATTACTTTTAGAACTTCGCATACAATGGCCACAGTCTCTGCATTTGTTTATCAACGGCGAACGAGAAAGAGTAACGGAGAGGAGAGACGAGATTACATGGTAGCAATTCAAATTGGAGACACGCAAGCGCGAATCATTCGAACGCATTCGTTGCGCGAGTGCATTTGCAATTGCACGCGAACCGCGAATCGGGAATGAAGAGAAAAAAGGCAGAGAGAACAGAACGGCAGAAACGAAGCCGTTGCACTTTCTAACTCTCGCAAATCGTGCACCGGAAAGGTCCACCTGCGAAATATTAACCGCGAAACAAGACTCCCGTCGCTGATCTCCGTATCGGACACTGAACAACTCGATATTTACAAATACAAATCTCACACGACTACTGTTTACCGACAACCTGATCGAATGTCAACAATTACAAAATCGTAATTAAATAGAATCCAAGAAAGATACAAGACCAGAATGTCAAACAGTACCAGAAAACATTCCAAGCTGAAGATTCGCGTAAGAGACATCTACATGAATCATCGCTCTAAATATTACTAAAGGAAAAGTGAAAACGAACTCCAAAGACAATCTAACGCATAGATACATTCCTTACGAAACAATTTAAACGATCGAAAGTACCAAGACAACGATCACACGGAGAACCAACATCTCGCAACTCTCCACCGTCTAAACCGCACGCTTACCTCTCTCCAAAATGTACCCCGTGCCACGGTGCACCGGAAATGATCCCTCCGTATCACCGAAATTCTCGTCTTTCCCAGCAACGCGAACGTTCATCGAGATTCAACACTCGATGGACCACCTCTAACGTCGGGAACACAGAGAATCCCGTCGTACTACGCGGCGACAACGAGGATTACAATCACCACCGACTCCGCGGCTCTTCCGATCTTTCGAAACACCGAAACGCGGCGGCTCGTGCAGCTGCGAAGCTGCAGGGCAACTGGTACCGTACTGGTACCAGTCGGTCAGGCGTACGGCACTGTTAGTACGCGGATACCGTGCATACTGGACAGGTTGTATCGTGCGACGTAGATGCCCAGGTGGTATGCAGGCGCAACAGGCCCCGCCGCGACTGTGGACCCGGCTTGAGGCTTTCTACCTTAACCGCAGCCTCCGCGCGCGATACCAACCAGTCGAGTCGTGGCGAGGCTGCTCGAGGCGAGGCGAGTCATCGCCGAGGAGATCGTTCCTCCACCTCCGCGCGTTATGCTCAGGGCCAGATAGCGAGGGCCTGCCCACCTCGACGGTTTACAAAAGTCCCGGCTTTCGACGTCACGATTCCGACATGTTTTCAACGATCATTTCGAACGGTTGGAGTTTTTAAATACTCCACTCTAATATTTACTCTTCAAATATTTGATAGGAACCATTGGAAGTATCATATTTGAGGTATAGTGGAAAACGTGGGAATTGTGATTTGTCTTTAACTGATACGGTTAGGAGATCTACGTCGGACCTATACTTTTAGATGGGTTCCGAATCGCTGATGCAACGATATAGATATCACGTAGGATGAAATCGTTGAGGGGTGAAGAGGATTTGAATTGGGCCCGATGATTGGGAGTTCGACCCTTTGATATGAGACTCACTGTATTGAACAGTGTAGAGATTACAAAGTCTAGTAACGAGAGGTAGTAAAATTATGTTAAATCCTAATATCAGGCTCGGTGAAGTATAGAGATATGTATCGGAATATCCAAAATATGTGAAGGTATATCGTTAAACAGCCATAGGGCCCAACCGGTGCCCGCGCGTAGACGTCACAACCAGCCCCACCAAGGCTCCCGTGAACGGGCCAGCATGCTTCGTATCAAAGAAGCGAGACCGCCTTCGCTGTTCCATCCTGGTTCTTCTACCTTCACGTTTGCTCCTTCTGCTCGCTTTATTCTCTGCCCTCCTTGGACGTGGCACGTTCGTTCTCTTCGTCGTTCCCCTTCCACGTACGTGCCGGTTAATGCCTAACAGGAATCCAGCCTCCGCGAGATTCTCCCTCTCTCTTTACCTGGCCAGGCATTTCTATGATGTCAGGTGTGCGCGAGATCATCCGTGTGACGTCTCCCGGGAGCGATTTGGCTTTTTATTTGCTCTGCTTGAATTTTCACTACGACTTCTGTCATTATTTCTTGAGAGTTCAGGCGGACTTGGACGGAAGAAAGGTCCTTTTTCGGCCAGGTATGCGGGATCCTCCGCGGGACGTCTCATCAGAGTCCTTTGCGTTCTGACTCTTCGGTTTGATTGCTTTCGGCGTTTGACACGGGGAGATTATATTAAGATTTTAGATTCCAAGGATTTTCTGTTCGAAGAGTATCAGATATGAGTTACATTTTTAAGTGAGAAGTTTCTTTTCATTGTTTGCATTTTATTTAGAAATAATGCAAGTGTTTCTTCGCTTCCCTATGAGTATGCAACACAACTACGCGATGCCACGAGGTGTTGCGTAGCTTCAGGCATTTGGAAGGAAAGTCTTAGCTTGCTGTTGTAGAATTAGCTCTTCTCTGAAAATGCATTACAATAGGCGCGCAAAGTTACTCTCAATGAGTTAATTATTATTTTATTTATTACTTTCGCCATTAATATGTCGAAGAGGTTTTGAAGTACCTCGTAGATATTTGCACTTTTGTTGGAAACATATTCTATGCCTCACAATTAAATTGCCGAGTTCGTGAACGTAGAAATCATAAGCTTTGGACCCTCGAGGGTAATTAACGCGTCGTTAGCAACCGTAAGTGCATGAAAATTGGTTTCGGCTCAGGTATCTACCTGAGTTCCCATAGCCGCATGATCGCTATCCTATCACGGAACGATCTTTTACTAGTTCAGGGGTTCTTAAGCTTTTTGATGGAGCGGCCAACATTTACTAGTCGATTTTTATGAATCTCTCTTTACAAATTGCTTGCAACAAAATAAAATTTCATTTTAGAATGGAAGTAACTTCGAAAATAATTTTCTCAATTATTATTTTTTCTTCCGCTTTTTCTGATACTCAGTAACCGACGCAATAAGCCGGAAAAATTGAAGTAAATTACATTCTATTTTTCATAGCGAATATTTTGGTAAAAGTTGTATTCGAGGCCTTTTTGTTTCCATTCTTAAGTTACACATCATTATATTATTGAACCTGAAGTTCAAGAGCTGGTTATTTCATTAATAAAGTTTCAAATCTTTCGTTTCAACAGTTGCAAATTGATTAAAAATCTCGGCATATCCTTGAGAGACGCGATGAGAATTCTTTCAAGAATTATAAAAATTCCACGGTGAAACTTCGAAGTCTGTGAAGCACAGGTTAAGAACCCCTGCGAACTATCGGACGAACTGGACTTTCCCGAAACGCAGGTCATTTTCGTTTACGTCGTAGTGGTGGAAGTTTTCCGCCTATAAAAGTCGATGCACCTCCCAAAGTCATCTAGTATACCTACGACAACCTCAACGATCGTTTTAACTAAGCAGTGAAGAGATCCGTTCCAAAGATCGGCGCGTCTTTCAACGATGATTTGCAAAACGGTCGCGATATTTCTAATGTTGTTCGCCGGAACCATCGGTTTCGAAGGAAGCCGATTTTTCCGGGGTGAAAGGTCGAGATACCACGAAAGGCGAGTGATAGAAGTTATTAAGTGGCGGCAACCTGTGTGCATAATGCCGGGAAAGGGAGTGCATTCTTGTCTTCACAAACTTAGGGAAGTCCTAAGAGAATCACAATTCGGACATCCTGTCGGTAGGAGTTTGAACATCGAGGATTCTGCATCTTCGTTCCTCGTTAAATCAAACTCAAACGGAGCATCAAAGGACGAGGATATTAAAATGATTTCTTCGAAAATTGTGCACATGGCACCGCTGGAAAATCTTCGGTCTTCGGAAATGGAGATCAGCGATCAACGAACGAAAGAATTCGCGATGCCGACACCGCAACTGGAGGATTCTCAAATGTTGAACGAAGAGGGCATGCATTTAGCTATGCAAAGTGAACCGAGCAGAATAGCTCGACAGATTCATGTGACAAAGGTACTCGATGCACCGGTAACTGCAACTCTCGTTGCACACAATTGTCTACCTGACCTTGGCATACCGCATTGCAAAAGGCACGGCCATCACAAGATCGAATTGTCAGAATCTAGCGAAGAATCGAAGCCATCGTTGAGTGTTTCGGTGGAAATGGAGAAGCCGACGATCGAAGTGACGAAACCTGATAGTTTGGAGACAATGCACGCTGTGGTAGAAAATGTCGGGTTGGAAGGAATGAAATTGAACGCCGACATGATGCCAGTGCTAAGTGTTTCAGTGGAAGGAGAAAAACCAACTGTTCACATTAAAAGGGCAGTCATTGAAGAAGAGGAAACGGGAAATGATGGAATTCTATCAAAGAATAATTTCCACGAAGATGTTGGATTTGATGGGTCAATGGCGAATGTTCTTCTGGAGTCATCGCTTCAAGATCCGATGCAAGACGGGAGATTAACGATGGAGGTAAAGAAAGCAGCTGCTGATGAGAATAAATTTGGAAAGTTCAAGATTCTACAGAGTTTCAAAAGTAACGTCGGAGTGAAAGCATCGGAAGCAATTGGCGAACAGAAATTGTTGAATGATTCTCTGAAATCTGAGAAATCCTCGACTGAAATGAAGAAACCAGTGATGCAAGAGCAAAAACCTAAAGAACCTTCCGCTGGAGACGTCGCTTCTGAAGTTTCGAAGACTTCCTCCAACGAAGAGTTATCCCCAAAAAGTGAAGAACTTAAGGTGAAAGAAGAAAAATCTGCAGACTCCCAAACAGAACCAATGAAAACAATCACCAAACAGAAATTGTTAAACGATTCTGTGGAATCTGAGAAATCCTCGATCGAAATGAAGAAACCAGTGATGCAAGAGCAAAAACCTAAAGAACCTTCCACCGGAGACGTCGCTTCTGAAGTTTCGAAGACTTCATCCAACGATGAGTTATCTTCAAAAAGCGAAGAACTTAAAATGAAAGAAGAAAGATCTGCAGATTCCCAAAAAGAACCAATGACAACAGTTGCCAATGATATATCATCCTCAGAAGGCGAAGAACATAAAATGGAAAAAGAAATACCTGTCGTACCCTTAACGCAACCAACGTCGACGATTGTCAACAAAGAAGAAATCTCTACAATGGCAACCAACAGCCCTTCCATTGCACAGGATCGGATGGATCAACCAGAAATCGTGAGCAAGGAAACCGACGTCAGTGAACCATCATCCACCGAAAACTCGATGTTTGAGGAATCCGTCACGGTCACACCGGATGTCCCAGAGCAAACCACCGAAGTACCGAAGGAAGAACATCCGGAACCACGAAACACCGATGCCAGTTCCGAAAACTTCATGGTCGAACCTCGAGCCTTGAGTAGTTCTTGGTCCTCGAATATCCGTGTTTCTTCCGCGGATGAGGAGACCATGGATCAAAGAAGCATGTCTGACTCGAATGGATCCATGGAGAACAAATTGAACAAACAGGCTGTAGCGCAAGCGATTCATAGCATGGTTCAAAACAAACCCGTAGAAGCAGCGATGATGCGAGCTTTGGATAATCTTCTCAAGAGAAACCAGACCAGCGTTTCCCAAATAACCAGCACAGACTTGAAAAGAGCAATGCAGAGTATTGACATTAACGTTCTCCAACAGATTTCCGCCATGTTGAAGAGACCAGAGAACGCTGCGATCATTCGACAGAAGCTTGAGAATTATTTGCGTAAATCCAATATCCAAGCAATGAAACACTCCGAGATAGTTCTCCATCCGAGTATCGCAAATTTGATGAAATCGGGCGCCACTTCGGCCGATTTGAAAAAAGCTATGGCCGCAATGAACACGGAAGTTTCGTTTGGCGTTAAAAGCTCGATGGATATTCCACGAAGGAAGAGAGCAGCATCTGATTCATCCCTCTGAATATTTTTAAGGAGATAAGGAAAAATAGAAACGGAGAGCATTCGATGAGAGAAATCAGGATTAATGTGTGGGCAGCTTCCTTGCTGATTCTGTTGGGTAGATCGATCGAAAGGAAATTTTTGAGTATCTTTTCCAGATGGAAGCTGAAGAGAAGAGGGATTCAGCACGAGGAGATCGACATTGTATACTATGAAACCGTATTTCGAATATTTGAAGCAACGCCGCGTATTTCTGGGGAAATGGATGTCTTTCAACTCTCGCCCTGCGAAAATGCAGGGATGAAATTCCGGCAGGGACTTTCAACGCCCTTTTCGCAGTGATTCCGTGTTTGCCTACGGGTCGCGTGCTCCCGACAGTTCGTGCATTTTGCAAACTTACGAAACGTCGCTTCGTTTCGGAGGGCAAGGGAACTCCCATAGTATACAGTGAAAATCATTCTGTTATTTTTCTATCAGCGTATTGTGTTGTGATTATTTTTATCAGCTTGCGATTATGATTACGTCGATCTTAACACTAACTATATTATGTAAGGTCAAATGGTCGTTTCTGTGCTATGAAAATACATTATTTTTGTATTATTAACTAAAAGATCTTTTCTGCATTATTTTCTATGTTAACACATTGTTGACCGGCAATTTTACGTAGAAGTTAACTCGTGTAACCGGCTATTTTTTCCGTAATTGAGTATGAAATTGACAGAGTCGAAATAAACTTTAGTATACTTTATTTATACACAATGAATTTAAATGAAACTTTGTATATATCTGCTATATGTGGTAGTTTATACATATTATGTTTTAGTAATTCTTTGCTGTGGTAAAATTGAAATAGCTAATGGAAGTGCGAACACGAGTTATCTCGTGAGCGGTCAGCAATGTTAAGTTAACGACCTCCTGCATTTATTTCGGAAAGGTATTAACGATATTTCATAACCGGTTGAAAGGCCTGTCACGGTGGGAATATGTACACATGCCGGTATAGTGTTAAGATATTTCAATTTGTAAAAGTCGCAAAAAATACTTGTCAATTGTTACTTCTCTTAGAAAATTAATGTGGTTCCGACCAATAGTCTTTTTTTGTTAGTCCTGCCTGTCAATTTTGTTCTGATTATTTTCGTTGTCAGGATTCGTAATTATCTATTTAAAACACTTGTATATTTAAATCGGCAAATCGGATATTCGTATGTTTTACAGTCTTAAAAACAGTTCTCCGCTTGGTCGCCAACGAAATACGCTTCGATGCTCTTAGAGACACTGTTTACATACTTTCCTTCTGCCCGGCTAATCGGCTTTGTCGTGTCTCTATTGTTTCTTTCAGTTCTGCTGCTGTTTTTCCGTTTTTGTAAAATAAACAAATCGACGAAGTCTCCTTTAGCAGCGACAGTTTTTGCGATGTTCGAAGAGGCGTTGATAAAAAGTACACATTTAATACACACGTTAACAATTGGAGGTTTTCTTTTATACGTTTATTAATTAATTCCGGCACATGGGAAGCAGAAATCGATGCTGTAAAATAAACAATTATGCATATGCATACGTATTTATTGTAACGTTGGTACATTTTAAACAACGAACGATTTACATTTCTCAATGGATAGGAAATATACGAACGGCCTCTTTCTCACGATATCGAGGGCATACTGCGAAAAATAGGGAGAGGGAAAGAGAAATATAAATCCCCCGAACGATAGACTGCGTTAAAAAATGACGACGAGCGAACGAGCTTGAATATTAATAAAAATTGAGATGATTAAACGATCCGTAAAAATTCTCCTAAGTTCTTTGAGATTGATTCACGATCCAGATCATAAATCGCCGGCGTACAACGGATACACGATTATCTGCAGGCGATTATAATTGTCTAGTTAGTGACTTAACATACTTATCACATGTTTCAACCCGTTGCGAACCGAATTATTTCTCCAATTTGTCGTCCTTTCATTCAAATTAATTCTATAAGATTCTCCTTACCTAGAAACTCTCCTTTCCTTCGATTATTATTAAACGAATTTTTGAAATTTGTCCAATCGTTAATTCCGGAAGGAAATTGTCTGTAAATATTGTAAAGCGTTAACCGTTAATTCGTTTGAATAAATTACATTTCTCCCGCGGAAAAAGTGTCTTGCAATGAAAGTGCTTCTCCAAACGATTGAAACGACAGATCCTTCCGATTGGATTTCAGTGAAAAATATTCCCGATGCGCGCATTATTTCGCTATTATGGAATTCAATTCTTATCACCTGAGATCGCTAGAATCTCACTTAATTAGAGCTAAGATAATTGAGTACCTTATTGCATCGCTTGCACGTGGAGGATCAAAGCAAAGACGATTGGAGTAATTTAAATTAGTATCCGGATGATTAGATTTACGAGAAAGTGTCGCGGACTTCGTTTCTACGATCGGAAAGAGGTATTTTTATCCCGGCATGGAAGAAGATAAAACGATTTGTTCTGAATAAGTAATTGTATTGAAAGTTCCGCTTTTTTTTGCCCTTCTTCGCGCTTGAAAAACGAGCGGCCGAGAAAAACGAGAGACGGAAATACGAGGACTATCCATTTTGCGAGGACGAGATCGACTTTAATCGCTGATGGTTTTCGAATTTACAGTCTCCTCTCGTCGGCCAATTTTAGGATTTTCAGGAAACTTTAATTTCCGATACATCTGAATTTTCGACAGACGTCATCTTCGTGCTTTAAAAAATTAAAGCGGCAAAAATCGAACATCCTCGTAATTCGAATTTTATATTAATACCCTGGGTTAGAAGGTTCTCTAAAGTAGGTATGATTTATTTTTGAATTAATTCCTTTTCTTAAGAAGAACGTTTAAAAATGTATGAAATATTAATTGGCTGTCATTCATAACGGAACAAATTTACAACGTTTAAATTTTAAAACACTCTCAATGATAAGATTCTAACAAAAATAAGACATTAAAACCAGTAATTTCCTTGTTACTAAGCGAACTCCAAAATACAATTTTCCAGTACGTTTCCATATTGAAAAAATAGTCCAAAATCCACAAAAAACGGGCACACTCCACACTTACTTTCATCCAAAGCAAGTGGCAACCCCTCTCTGATTTAATTTCCTCAGTTATCCCGTTGTTCCATCGAGTAACGATCACTTTAAATTTCAATTCAATATCTCGCAATTTCTCTACTCATTCTTCCAATCGATCTTGCCTCTCGATGCTCCAGTTATCCTTGCTTTCTTCAGAAAATATCGTATACTCTTACTGCCTCCTCGATCTTCTTCCATATTTTGAGATTCGCTTCGAGTTATTTCCATGCTTCTTCCTCGCACCAGCCCTACTGATCGAGCCCTTCGAAGGGAAACCCTTCGACCTATTCAACGTCACGGTCTTATCACGCGAATCTTTGGTCCGTTTCGAAAAATCGCTTCTCGACTTCACCGTTCGATTTTCCACCTTTTCCGTTTCCCTCGAACTTTTCCTCCCAAAGTCTCCTTCCCGTTGGTCCCTCGCGGTTCCAGGCTCATCCGGTAAACTCTTGCTCTTCCGGTATCCGTCCGATTTCCCGGAAAGATCCAAGAAGTTCCCTCTCGAGTTTCCACTTTCCCTTGATTTTTGCGCTCGTGGAACTCGCGATCTTCCTCGCACTTTGGATTCGCGACGAGAAGTTTCCCTAGCGAGTTCTTCCGCCAGCCTGATCTCTCGTCTTCTTCGCAAATTTTCACCGAAGATTTCGTGCTCGTTCCCGAAATCCATCGTTCCTCTTGCGATCTCGTTGTTCTCATTGAAATCAAGGTTCCTCTCGTGCGCTTCGATCGCCAGATTCGTGAATCCATCGGAATTGACCTTCCGAAGGTCATTCGTGGAGTCGTCGAGAACAGCCGGAGAACGATATAGATTGTCTTCCGATTCGATCGTTTCCGCGTTTCTTGCTAAAATCGGTGCAATTGGGATTTCCGGCTCTTCTTCTTCCTTCTTGCTGCGTCCTTCGAGTTCTCCGTCGTCGGAAGTCTCTCGTTGTTCGTTTTCACGAAGGATCTCGCTGTTGGGAAGAATTTGGGGTGTATTTTCTTCTCTCGCTATTTCTTCATTTTTTTCAGTGGTTTTCCTTTCTTGAGAAAAATCGGAACTTCGATCGAGATCGTCCGTTGTCTCGACTTTTAAAGAGGGAAAAGAATCTCGTGGCGTTTCATTCACTGGTTTCTCGGTTCTCTTTACCGTCGTTGGAAAACGGACTTTAATTTCTTCGTGTTTCCCGCTCGTTGGCTCTTTCTGCCGATTATGAACAATGAAATCCTTCTTCGAGGAGCCTTTTAAGACTCTTATGCCGGCAATCGAGGCTTTTGTCGGCGTTTTCGTCACGTCTATCGGCGGGTCTTCCTGACGATTCAGAATTCCGTTCGGAATTCCTTTGGAAGCGATGTCCCGCGATTTTTCCTGAAACGAAAAGCATGCTGGTTGAACACTAAAGGAGAGAAATTGAGTGAATTCTGATGAAAACTGGTATATACTAGGGAATTTTTATATAATTCGTACAAAATCCGGAACATATGAGTTATTATTAATAAGTATTATTTATTTGAAACTAATGTTTTCTCGAAACAGTATTAACATGTACGCTGCCATAGTGAATTTGAAAAATTCACAGCCATGTAATATTTATTACAATTTTAATCAGTTCAGTTCATAAATATAAAACTGATTTATATTTAGTATACTTTAGTTTATAGTATATAAACGACATAACATATAAAAATCAGCATGCAACACATAGATACCGCTGGTAGCGTCCACCGCATAAGTGTCATGTTCAACAATAGTTCAAATGCAAATTTTTTACCGGTTCATAAAAGCCTCGTAGATCAACCATTTGCGATATAATTCGAATGCATAAATAAATACGATAATTGGATCACCAAATAAAGAATCGAAAAAGGGGGACGTCGCTGCGGCGAATAGAACTTCGAACTTCCGCGTGGGAAGTTCTCCAATTTTACACGGAACTTCATTACTTACAGCATTCGCAGTCGTAGAGACACGGCTTCGAAGTCGTCTCATCATACGTAGCCATCGATCAAAATTGAATTCCGGAAATACGAGCGGTGGCTTCGTCAGACCAGGTACAACGAAGGGATAAAGTTTCCGTACGTCGATGATTTTGTCGAGGGAATTTTCCACTCGACAGAGAGGCATCGAGAAGGGCAACCTGTTCGACGATTCGATAAAATCCGTGTCATCGTTTGCTCGAGAATTTACGATTTATAATGGCGTCATCCAGTTCTTTACGCTACATTTATCAGCGAGATTGTACTTTTAACATAATGCATCGACGTTAATAATGTAATATTTCGATATCAATGAAATCTCAGTACCACTAATAATAATGTTTAGCTTTCAAGCGATCAGTATTACTTTACACTGATAATCGGAAATCTCAAATATAATAACTTTTGAAAGGAAAAGTAAAAATAATTACCGTATTTTTCGGACTATAAGACGCACCGGACGATAAGACGCACTTCATATTTATAGAATGATTGTTAGAAAAAACAATTTTAATGTTACTTTCAGATACAAAATTTTAATATATTGTTAACATAACTCGTACTAGTAATATTTAGTTCGTCTTCACTCTCGGTACAAACACTCGTCTCGTTAATGTTACCTTCGCACCATAAGACGTACCCAGAATGTTAAGTCCATTTTTCTATGTAAAAAAGTGCGTCTTATCGCCCGAAAAATACGGTAGTCCAAAATAGTAGTAAACAGTTGCTATAGGAATATAGGATTTTACAGAAGAAAATTAAATAACTACGAATAAAAAAGTATTACCTATTAGGAAGACAACCCATGATGGTATAGACAATTACATGTCTCCTCTCCGAATCACCGATACTTCTGCTCGATCGAATTGGGTGATGCCTCTCCAAATAATCATTGGCTTCTTTCGATTTCTCATAATCCACCGTAGGGTATGTCGCCTCCTCCTCGGAATCTTGCAGCCTAAAATTTCAACGGAATTGTTTAATGATAGTTAAACGATGGTTTGATTCGCCATAGAGAAAATAGAGAAAGAAGAGTAAGCTATTTCACCTGTCGAAGTCGCAAGGTGGTAAGTCTGGAGAAAGATAAAGACATTCGTAGGTCGAACTCAACGTGGACGTCGATTGAGACATCGCTGGTGATGAAGTTTCGGCTAAATTGTTTCTACTCGTGGGAATTTCCTTGCCGTATGAAAATGGCAGGATGATCTGTCCTGAAGTCATCAGACAGAGGAACACGATGCTCTCTAGTAGATTGTTCATCATTGTTCCCGATAGTTAAAATCGTGTACTTGCTCGTGAAATGACCTGCAATGTTAGAATTAACGCGTTGAGGATTTGGCTGATGATAGGAACTGGAAGTAAAGGGTTTTTCAAATTGCGCGATCTTTTTTAATCTTTAATAAAACGCAGATGGCTTTGTGAATTCGCCTAGGTCTTGTCTCATTTAAGAAGTGTCATTTATGCCATTTATAAATATGGCGTCGTGCACAATACAACAACGTATTAAAATTGTTGAATTATCCTATGAAAATGGGCGTTCAGTGAAAAATGATGAAATGGTGATGTCAATCTATACTTAGGATAGTCTTGGAAATAAATTTCCTTTTCTGAACTGTGAGAGAATTTCTTCTCTGTAATGCGTGACTGGCAGATACCATAGTCATCAAAAAATTGGCTGACAGATAATGTTTTAAAAAATTATGGGTGTCAGACAAAATGGTTGTAGCGGTTAAAGTAGAAGAGTAGAAGAAGGAGGATATTTACCTTATTCTTTGACTAACATTCACTTGCACTTCAAAATACTTCAAAAAATGATTATTAATAGAAGAGATGTAATGTTCTAGGATCTACTAAGAAAACTTAATAGGAAGATGTAAAAGTATTTAGAAGCACCGATTTAAATAAGAATGGAGACGTAGATCGAGTAAAAATTATTTTTTATCTCGGCTACAAATAAATTGGTGTTTAACCGTTTTATTCCAAGACGACGATATATCGCCGTTATCAATAGTCCTGACGCCGGGCATCGTGGGATTATTATGTAGCTTTCTCACACTATATTAGTAATTTTATGACAGATAATTGAAAATATACAATTTATGCCTTATATTGCAACTTCTATATGAAACTATGGCCAGTGACAATTCTTTTTATTAGCAAGTACATTTGTCATTGATTCAATCAATTTTTTCGGTCGGCACTAAAATGGTTAGGGAAGATCTAATTTAGTATTTAAGCTAAAGAAATATTTATGACCACGAAGTTTTCAAATCGACTGCAAGAAGTGATAAGGATAAAAGTCAAATGGGAAATTGGTGGAAGATTTTTCATTTATTTTAAGCATCCAACGATGGCAATGTGCGCAGGAAGGAAATCTTTTTCCGGATTAATTCGGATTAACCGAGATGCGAAAGCGAAAAAACATAGAGAACCACAAATTGGCTTTCATTCGATCGGCTCTTTAAATTCGAACATAGTGGTTTTATGAGTTCATGAGTGGAGTTCATTTTGCAGGGAAGTAGAAGAACCGGCGAACGTACGGACCACCCTTAATTCGATCTCGAATACGGGGTTGCAAACGCGCGTCTGCGGAGAAAATATTAAAGTACATTAACTATCGACGTTAAAAGGCTAAAATGAAAATAAAAGAAGTCGCCTCGATGACACGCAACAGCGAAGAACGATTTTATGGATCGTCGCAACTTCGAGATTAACGTGATTACTAGCAAATTAATTGTAAGTTAATTCATCCTCGTTGCGTGCTCTGCGTCTCGAAATTTAATTTCGCAATTACCATCGTATCGGCAAACGTTAAATGTATTTCGCCGTGATTCCCATCAACGGGGCACCGTCAGAAAGTAGAGACATTCTACCTCCCTCCGACGCGGTGTTCTTCGAATATTTTCTAAAAAATATGACGAAAAATGTTGTATCTTATCTTTGTTGTCGTAAAACGACAACATACAGACGAGAAAAAGGTAGGAGGAAAACAAAGGAGAGAGGAAAGGGATGACGAAGTTAATATTCTCCCTTAAATGCGATGACGGTGAAGATAAAAGGAAACGTTCCGCGAACGTCAGCCTGGGAAAATTGGTAAAATGACGAGTACACTAAGTGAATTTGAAGGTGTAAAGAGTAACACACTTCAGTATCGTAGTCCTTTTCATGCCCGGATAAACCATGACCCACGGGAAACCTTTTAAAGGCGAAAATTCCTCTACTTTGTCATTGTCCGAAATTCCTCCTCATCGAACCTGATATCTCGGTAAGATGAAAAAGGCGAGAAAGAAAAAGAGACCCTGATTTCTCATGTGGACGTAAATATGTCAATCCGCGTTAAACCGTGCAGAAGTATCAAAAATAACAAGGTCGACGTTATCGAGGCGTAATTCAAGAGATGAAACGAGAATTTAATTGAATTAATAAATACCTTTCCATGCCATTCAAATTAATGAAAAATTCGACATACAAGAAATACAAACAGGTTGAAATTTTTCGATACGATGATTAATATGTACATATTAATTCGTAACAAATCACGGTATTCCTTTGCTAGTCTATGGCTTCGAGAACTCTCAGAGAGAAGAAAGTATTTTTTATTCTAAAGCTCGGAGTTTTCGTGAAAGGAAACAGCAGAGGAAGAGCGTTCTTTTCGTGTTGATTTTAATTTCATCTTTAAATTAAAAGGCACGTACTTTTCACCCGCCTGAACCTTCTTCGTACTACCTGGGGCCACGTACCGTAATCTTTTCGAGATCAAAGGACCTCGAAGATTCGAAAGGACGTCGTTACGGTGAGATGGCAAGCTTGTGAAAATTCCCTCATAAATCGTAAAGCGATGGCTCGGATAGAAGTGACGGTGCGGGAGCTCAGGGTCAAATACCAGGAACCACCTGGCAGATCCGCAAATCCCCGGCACTCTTACCTTCCGGGAGAGACATTTTTGAACGACGCGAAAACCTTACCCTCTTGGCGAATTTGGGTCACATTCGATTTCTTCGAGGTAAAATTTTTAAGATTCGCCGTTGGATCGTCGCGAAGGAAAAATTGCATTGAGTCATTCAAGTCGGACTTGTACCGCGTTATCATGTTGATTCTAGACGCTATAATCAGTTATTGTAACGGTCAGAGTTATTATATCAGAATTGATATAATAATAATATATAATATGACCTTTAACCCTTTCGAGACTAACGGGACAATATGTCCCAAAGTAATGTTTATTTAAACTGCTGAGATATATAATCCCAATGAAAAGCTGATGGGATAATATGCCTCACTTCCAAATTGTGAAACTTTCATAATTTTCAACAGCAACTTATAATTATCGGGTTCACCAAGCTTATCTTACATCCAAAATATTAATAAAAATTTGTTGCACCCTGTTTGAAATAAAATAAGAAAATGCGGCTCGAAAGTGTTCGAATCGAGATGTTACACCAATAATAACTAATTGACGCACTTAAACTGATTTTTGCAAAACGATATAGGGCAAAGTTTTCTATATTGGGGTACTTGGGAGAATATCCTTATGAATCGCAAACATGTTCGTAACTTGGAGCGAAGAAAGTTGAGGATTAAAGTGGCTTTTTTCACTGGATATAATACTTATCTAAGCAATAAAGAGGATTTAATAATTTAAAAGGAAGTTACTTTTTCCTTTTTCCTTAGATCTGATAATTTGACTATGTCAAACAGAAAGTAATACAAATAATAAGCATATGTTATAAGATTAATGTCATGATTCTTCTTAAAAAAAATTACATATTAATAAACACCATATGAATGGACTACAATCTCACACAAATAAATATCACCTAAGGTATTCTCTATGTTTATACAAACTACAGTCCGATTTCGGATCCATTTGAAATTGCATATCGTTCCTCCGTTAATTATATTTATCAAAATTATAAATACTTTTGCCATCCTCTCGTACAATTTTTCTGTCCATCTATTTGATGAAAAATAAAATATTCTACGCGGCAAGTAACGTTCACGATTAATAGAAATTCGAGATCGCCATGGAATCAAGAACGCATTCGATTAATTTTTTAATCGACATTGAACGAGGAAGTCGAGCCACGTAACGCGACGCGCTTCAAACGCACATCGCGCAGTTTAATTATATATTACGTAACACTCGGGAAACGCAATGGACATTGCGTTACACGATGGTTTATTAATTCCGGCAATTAAACTGCAAGCCGACGCGCTGTTTAAATAAATGCGGGCTAGACGATACGCGCCGAGCCCCGGATAATATAACGACACACCGCGGCTCTAATAGCTGTTAACAATGATAATTCATCGTTATCGCCCCGGCAAAGTGGTGCAGTACAGATAGATCGTAGGGAAACTGCTGGAAAACAAACAGTCCCACCATTCGCGTGCCATTTGACCCTCTGAAAATGTCATACGACAATGGTAAGGGCTTCCAATATATTTCTTTTCACCGCACCGAATAAAATGAAGATCACCGAGGGATAAAAGTACAGGATTTCCCCCATATCGGGATACACGGCTGCGTGCAAGACCTTTCTCATTTCCTTCCTTTTCTGTAGAAAGATTTTTTGAATTCAGTCTTAACACTAGAACTACCGGCGTTAAATCTATCATATTTCAAAATATTAAATAAGTATTTTGAAAAAAGGGGAATTAAGAGGTGGAAAACTTGATTGATTCGGCAATTTATGTTATATAAGATGGACGTGGAATATATATTCTATGACTCTCATATAAATTTGGGGAATTTTTGGAAAAAATTGTGTACCAGTCATTTTGACTGGTATGGTAAATCTAGTGTTAATAAGATCGTCGAATCGTAACGAAATTCAATAGTTTAACCTGTTAACCGAGTATAACGAAAAATTTCGTCAAACCAGGAAGATGACTCCAATGCGTATGACAATGTTTTTCGTCGCGGCAATTTTTAAATATAGTATGTTGAACGCATTACGTTTGACGTTATTCTTTTCCATTAAATACTAGCGTGGTACTTTAGGTGTGATAATATTATTTCTCACTGTGAAGAAAGAAGTCTCCATTTTGAAACGAGTTGAATAAAAGCTAATTCCCCGGTTAACAGGTTAAGTATCGGCAAGTCCTTGTGTCGGATAATGGAGAATGGAAAATTGTTTGGTAGTCGCTTTTATAATTAATTTGTAGAGGTTTTATAGGGAGCGACTGACGAATGGGTTTCACAAGAAGCTGTTAATATTCAAATATTATATCAACAAGTTTTCACAGTAATGAAAATGTGTAATCTTCAGACCTCTGTGCTTCAAAGAAAAAGCGATGTTCCAATTTGCATCGAGCTTAAACGGGATGTAAATTAATAGTAAATAGCACGGCAGAGGAATGATGTAAACGTGAATGCAGCTATTTACATACAGAATTTCAAAGGAGTTTATTACGTGTGAAAATAAACAGTTTTACCGGAAAATATTTACACATGAATTATAGAAATATATGTTTTACTGAACCTACGTATTATTGATACAAAGAAGCATGTTTGTTATAAAAATTGATGATAAGTCGATTACATATCATCGTGCACGCGAAGTCCGGCAAAAAGTATCGAGATGCAAATTATTATTGTAGAAATATTAATCTCAGCGATATTTCACATAATAAATGCCACTCGCGCGCAATCGATCCTGCAAAAATATCGATAACGTTTTGCATCTTGCGCATTTTGCATCCCAAAATCCGATTTTCGCGAATGAGAAACTGAACAGAGTGGGAGAGAATGGAGAATCGTGATAGAAAAGTAGAACTAGCTAACAACTTTTACCGACACCGATTTTCTCGTTACCGCAAAACCCGTTGACCGATATCACGATGAAATCGCTCTCAAGGACGGTTCAATAATGCAGGCACGAAAATAATTTACACGTGATGAGAAAAAGGGTGACACGTGAGCGAGGAACAGCAAGCAATAACGGTTTCATTATCATGCCGACCAGTTGTACATGACATAATGATTCTGTTTACCGGTCAACTGAGCGGAACGCTTCTTCTTGCCGAACACGGTGGCCTAATTGCCGGTTTAAGCCTCGTTGCAGAATTCATCCTTCCTACAACACTCCTTAATTTCACTATCTCTCAATTTTCCCCTCCTGCATTCCTTTCACCCCCTTATCTTTCTATATTCCTCTACATTTAATCTTCGTCATTCTCATCCTTACATTTATTCGCTCATCCACTCTTTCTACCTCATTTTGCGTCTGTCTTCCTCTGTGTCTACTCTTTTTTTATCTTTGCCTACCCTAAATATCGCATTAAGTAACTCTACCTCAAAAAGTACTTGGCAAGCGGCAAAATTTAAAACAACCCCATTGCCAAACACTCCAAGCAACCTTTAATAAAGTCCACCGACAGTAGAAAAAATCGGCAACCGGCAGCAACAACGATGTACCGCCGTCTGTACTCGAACAGTCCTATCTGACCAACGATGGGGATATTCCTCGAATAACAAGATCGTGTTTACGTGCAATCTGCTCGACGAACTCCGAGACGACGACGCCAACGACAACGACGAGAACGTGGACGGGCGACGAGGATGCGCAACGACTCGCCGGCGCTACGACGATAAAAGGCATCGTATTAATAGGCTCTTGTGTTTACATACAAATGATCATGCACCGTTTTACGCCTACCCACATATCTCGTATTCTCGCGGGAATGCACGGATTGAATCTGCTGGGAATTGGAGCGCGTCGCATATTTTCAATAGAATATTTTAGATCGACGATTATCGGGACACCAACCTCCTGCCGTTTTACTAAACCCCTTAAAGTAAAATAACGAGTACAGATCGCACATGAACTCTCTGAGCCAAAAGCCAATGACGGGCTGCGCTTTTCAGGAATTATTGAATAATATTTCACATTACTGATAACCAATTGTCTGATCGAGTAAACAGCGTTTATTTTCACATTTTTTTCTCATAAAGCTTCCCCTTTATAGAAAAGCGGTACACTAGCTATTCTACGCGTATTTTATAATAGGTATATAAGTTACTTAACCGGTTATCAGTTCTGCGGTATGAATTCTCTGCTTTCAAAACACAAATAATATATTTAAAAGTGGCAGGGTTAATACCGATGGTTCTAGTGTTAATCACTTTTCTGTAAAATTAAAAGGAAAATTGAGGATTTAATAAAACAAAGAAAAATGAAATTGCGTGACTGGGCAATATTGCCTGCAAATAAATTACAGTTCGAAGGATTAACCGTTCGTATCAGCCATCGTTCTTGGCAAAAAGTATATCGTCAGCTTTTGTTGATTTTCATGTGTAAATATGACTTTTATACTGAAAGATAAACCGATGTCTGATATCAAAAACCACGATTGCTTGGAGTTATCTGCCAAAGAGTAACGCAATTTTATATCGGAGCATAATTGCAGTACTTGAAGCGTATAATTGTTTTCGATGCGATTTTCAGCTGCTGGGGCACGCGGATGGCAGAAGTCTATTAAAAGGAATTCCCGTGATTTGCTTTTACACAAAAATCTGTCGATAATCCACCGGGGGTGGATTGGTAGTCGACCTATCGATGGATTTTTCGGGACTCGCATCGAAAGTGCAATGACCGAGGACCCGAATATTCGATTTACAGGGAATTATTGTGATTTTCGAGCGCCACAACGGGCTCAAATTTGAATATGCTTTCGACGAAATTTTTTATCATTAAAAAAGAAACACTCACAAGTATTTCTCTTTATGATTATTTCGATTCTATTTCTTTTTCAACGCCATTAATTTAAAGAAGTATAGAACCACAAGTATGTATGAATTATCTCAACATTACAGCCGCAATTTCTATAATTAGTTTTATTATAGCTCACAAATTATAATTTACTAATTCAGCCCAAACTCGTACAATAATTAAATCAAAACTGTTACGCTTGAAATCACGTCTATCATTGATAATCAAATTGTTAGTAGAAATGGGAAGAAAAATACAGATAGTAACTCAAAAAGACAGAGTGAAAGAAAACACAGAGGAATAGAATACAGCAAGGAAGTCTACTAAAAACAAGTAGATGTTTAAGGACGAACAAAACTGAAGGAGCGTATAAAATATGCCGAAAGGGACAAAGAAGACGGTTAATTGGATAGCGAGACGAAAAGGGTAAGAAAATCTGCAAATAGGAGAAAATTTCAGAGAAAGTATGTAAATGACGGAGAGAAAGTGTTTCAAATCAGAAACACATACGTCCGTAGAACCCTTGCATCTATCTGACAGAGTGCATATACGTCATCTTACATCACTGTAACCGCGTCATGGGAATAATGCGGCTATTAACGACAACTGCGGCGATGGTATAGTGCCATTATCGGTCGATCGATTATTGTAATTGCAGTAATAATATAGCCCCCGGTACTATTGGCAGCTCCTAATAGTAACAGCCCCGGCCACCGGATGATCAACGTTCCGGAGCGAATTTTAGTAATTCTGATTTTCGATAATCCCGCGATAAAGTCAACCAACAAATATAACTTAATTAATGCAAATATAAAAAAACGAGAGATACATCAAAATCCAACGAAGAAAATCCAACTACACGGTGTTCGATAATGTCAAGTATAGCTGGAATGTTCTTTTAACCAGTTAACTGTCTTCGACGTGTATACACGTCAATCCTAAGCTCTGTTGCAGTAACCTTTTGAACACTGAATTGTACATTTTTTATCGAATAAATATGTAATCCTTCCACGTTTCGTTTTCCATTTTTCGTATAAATTTACAATAGGAGCATTTCCTCTGTGTTCGACGTGTATACAAGTCATTGTTTGATTTTAATTCCGCAACCCGTGAGAGTTTTTTAAAACTAAACTCCACAGTTAACTGGTTAAAGTAAAAGAAAGGGAAAGGACAATATCTAAGCCAGTTAACGGCTCAATCGGTTACACCGATTAATGAGAAAATTTCCGGTAGATCGATTACGGTAATTACAATAATAACAAAGTCTCCAAAGTTATTGGTACCTGCTGACACTCCTGTCGCGGTCTATCGGATAATCGTGGAAGATTCTCATGATACTCCGTGCCGTTTTTTAATAATCTCCCTTTTCTATTATCCTACAGAAGTTTGGTCGTTGAACTGAACAAAAAGAACCGCCAATGAATATGACATAAGAATCTCATCGAAAGAAAGTTACGCGCTGCATTGAACACGAGACTTCAAGCATGTATTAATGAGAAAGAAAGCTAGAGGAAGAGAGAAAGAAGGGAAGATAATATCAATGCTAACAGAACGGCGGAATCGGTGGCGCCGATTAGTGGAAAAAAGGGGTCGATAATAGTAGCAAAAATAATTGTAATAGTAGTACTAGGGTCATGAGAGTCCGATCGGAACGCGGACAAGAGCGACGTTTAAAGAGAGAAACACTCATCGGGTTATCGGCACGATATACTATTTATAAGCACGCCCACGGGCCATTAAAAATATACGTCGCGACGCGATGTGTACATTTATATCAGACCATTCGGATAATAAACAATTAGCGGCTGCAAAATCGGTCGAGTTTGGGGGCCGAGATAGACATCGGGGACGATCCTCTCGCGATATTTCGCAAGAAGTGTCCATCGTTAAAATTTCATGGATCATTTACGATCGTAAAAGACGAGGGAATTGGTCGAACAAGGAAACAGACGAGAGACGAGTCGGAAAAACGAATCGCGGAGAATGACACCAACTTTTCCATGAGTCTTATCGAGCAGTTTTTTAATCGGTGCTGGTATGCATGATATTCCGCGGCGAGCTTGCTTCTTTGAGGTCAAAAAAATACTCCCGGCTTTTCCAAAGGTTAGTAACACTAAACTCGGGTAAATGCGCGGTCTTCTTCCGTTGGAAAACGTACAGCCGGATAGATTCTGCGGCGCCGTTTGCGCTGAAATTCGCGGTTTACAGAGATATACTCGCGGTTTTTGGGAATTCCCTGTATGCTGGAGTTCTGCGAGCCATGCTTATTTAGAGATTCGATGGAATTTTGTATAAAATAGTGTCTTTTATCTATGAATTCTCTATTTCCTTTATCGCGATACCGTTTAACAAGAAAATCACTTTCTAACGATGTTTTCGAGTTATTCGGCTCAAAATTCATCCTTCGCGAATGTGAAAATTTTATCAGAACTTTTATCAGAAGAAACACTGTTTTTACCCATCAAAATTATCGTCGAGTCCTCGGGACATTCTTTATTTATCGGAATACCATCGAGTTCGTTACAGCTCTTTAAAGATTCTGAACGACGAAGAGCATTCGAAGAAGTAAACGAACCCGACTAAATTTTAATACTTAATTGACCGAGTCAATATCGTCGATCTCCAAGACGATACGTGCATACGATATTTTCTTACCTCGACACCTTCCAGAATCGAGCAGGCGATCGTCATCGATCTTCCGAACTTTGTTCACTGCACGAAGACTTGTTCTTCGACGTACGCCTCCGGTCAAAGTCGATTTCGTCGAAGAAATACTGAAGTCGAATAACGAGCAACGATAAACCCTCTTCTTAGAATTGTTTAATTTACAATACAAATCTCCCTAGTACTTTCGTAATACTCAAAAAAATTACACCCGGATAAACCGATTCTACAAAGTGGTAGCAATTTCCGGTGAAACGAATCGCCGTAATAAATCGATCGTTCGCCACACGATCGTCGGGAAATCGACGAAGAAAAAAATGTTGTACGTTGAAGCGAAGTAAGACAGGAAACGAGACGCGGTGGATGAAAGAAACTACGATCGTGGAGGAAACTACGATCGAGGAGGAAACTACGAGCACGTAGAACGTCCACGCTGACGTCGAGCGTACTACTACGGTTGAACTCGCGATATGCCAGTCGAAAGAGATCAAAACAACTGGTTCCAGGTCCCTACCATCCAAGTTCCTCGCTCTTACTACACCACCCCACCGGCAATCCCATCGAAAATAGAAAATCAATGCGATCCTGCTGTTCCGTTGGGCCGATCGGACGCTACACTCGATAAAAATCCCTCGAGAAATGACGATACTGTGCGCCCGCTACGTTTTTACTGGTATCGGGACAGCTGGGATTCGTTCATTTTCGATCTGGAAAATTCAACTTTCATGTCGGGTATGCTGAGTAAAGCGTTGCCGAGTGGATTTTGCGGTATTTCTTGGAAATATTCGGCAATTTATCAGAATTTCTGGCGTAATGATTTATTTTACATGTTTCATGGAGATCTTACTTTGTGTTTGCTCAAAGGTTCGATAGAAATTTCGAGGATATTAGAATTGTTTGCTACGTGTCTTTTTGTATTCATAAATAGTAACGATAATGGAAGAAACTATAGTTGCACACTGAGATGATTGTTTTATGGAAATTTCTTTAAATGCTTTTTGGGGGAAAACATTAAGTAGACATCGAGACAGATGTGACATAAATATCGTATTAAAAAAGCTTAAATGATATTTCGCCGTTTATTATCGGAGCTCAAAAGCAGCCCGAAGATATAAAGGAATAATCACAGGCTTCTCAAATTCGTGCTTTGTTTTAATCGTGACAGAACCTTTTCTTATTACTCGGATACTCAATTTACTTATACACATACGTACATACTCTCAACAGTTGAAAATTCTTCAAAATTAAACCTTGTATCGAATGAAAGTAAATTCCACCGTTTTATCCTTCCTAACCGGGTGGAATTCGCTCAACAGGCAAATATGCATTGTTAATAACATTTAGATGGAAACAATTAAACCTATCCAAAGACTCCACGGATAGCGCGCACAATTTAAATAAGATTCCAAGGACGGATGGTCTGCTACACGATAGTTACGTAATAATCGACCTCAACGTGCAATATTGTGTTGTAAAGAGGAGAGTTTAAGGAGTGGGAATTAAAGAAGTGAGAATAGTGCGGTAAAAATGAGTTACACGTGTTCCTTCCTATCGTACCAATGACCCAGAGGTCAGTCCAACCGACTACCGCTGATTTAATCTGAGGTCAAGAGACAGCTCGTGCTATATGTAATGTTGACCGGCGTTTGTCGTTCGCCAAAGATAAACAATGCATACGTTATCAGAGTCGCTTTTTGATAGCCAGGTGAAACGAGAGCGAGCGAACGATCAGCTTTCCGTTCGCCTTTGGAGGTGCAAATTCAAGGAGAATCGATAATTATTGTCATGCCAGCAAGTCACCGAAACAGCTTTCAGAGTTTTGCATTTGAGGCTTAATTTTTAAACGGCATTTCATTTACCGAGTCTAATCAATATTTGAATTGTGGACTCCCTTTTTGTACTTTTAAAACTGTGTTAAATATTCAACGAGGCAAACCCCGATGGTTCTCCTCATTTGACACGTTCATGGAACATTCACCTCTCTCCCAAAACCGTATAAACTATATGAAGGACAATCCTCTCAATTAAACGGTTCTAACTCACTCCAAAACAAATCTGCCATCATCGTAAATTCCAATGAAAAACGGCTTTCAACGAAATCCATAAAAATACACTTTCTACTAGCAGATTCCCCGAAACATACGATTGAATAAAAATTCCAAAAACGCAACCCCTACAACTTAAAACTCGATCGAAAAATATAATCCAACGTAATATTAAAAATACCCTTATCCCTGAAGAACTATAAGGGTAAGATTACCCAGAACCTGTAACTGAATACAAATGTGAAAAATCTCAACAACTGCAAATTGTAATTCGGACCAATTAAAAAATCAGAACTCATGAAGAATAGCATTATATATAGCCTCGATCGCATTCAGGAAGACGAAAGTTCTCCCGACAGCGTAGCCAGACGGTTCTTAAGGATGCAATCGAAAGATTGTCGTGGGACACCGAACGTTCGTGGCAGAGTTTAACAGAGTAACTAATGAACAATTGAGGCTGCTTTTACTTCGCACGTGATCCGCGGTAAGTTCACGTGCACCGAGCACGTGGCGGCCGATGAAAAAGCTTCCCTTTCACGTGCATCGGGCACGCATGCAATCCCAGAAAAGGCTGCGTGCAATCAAGCCCCAGAGCGATCGACAACGGGAAATTAGCTCGGCATTGTATGCGACGTGTAATCGTGATTAATCAACGCCCGGTCGGATTATAAATTATTATTGGAATCGTTAACTTCCATAATGCCCGATTAAATTATATTTTCGCATTGCACTGAGATTCGCGGTAACTCGTGCTTCTCCCGTTTTCGCTTCGATTCGTCTAATTTAAATGGTCGTAAGAATACGCGCAACTTGAGACGACCAGTGCGCATGGAATTCTCTGTTCTATCCTTAAACTTGGCAACTTTTCGTGCTTTTGGGAATTGCATTGTAATTGGAGGATTTTGTCATTTTTTTAAAACGTAGCTTTTTGGTTTTTTTAACCGAAGCGACACTTTGTGAATACTTATTCCTTTATATATCAGTTAATACCTAGTATATTCCAATTCCAATTCCAATATACCCTATGTATTTAATAATACCTTTCTGAAATAAGTGCAAGGGACTGTTAACTTAATATAAGAAACAACGTATAAAACAGTCTATACTTAATAGTACAAAAAATTGTATATTTTCATTTCATTGAACCGGTTATTTAAACGCCTATAGCGCGGTTAGTGTTGATATAACAAGTACTTTTTGTGCAGTTTCCATGATAATTAAAATTTTGACTTTAGAATGTTCTATTTGGAGGTTTCGATTGTTAAATTTAGATCTAACTTGCTTGCACTCTGTGATGATAGAACGATAACACTACTTTGTTGAACCGTTTTATATTCCTTCGCGATAAGACGTCATCCGGATGTGTACTTCCGTTTAATCTAAGAATCCTATGCAAGGACATAAGATGTACTAAATTTGACTGAAGTTTTACATAATTTATCTCATAGATCGTTCCTATCGTGCTCTCTAAATTAGTCATAAGATAATCGCGACAAATACTTTCAACCTCATCGACCACACTTGCGTACCTACCCTGAATCACTGTCCAAAATCTGCCTCTTACCGTGACCTTTTAACTCTTACTTTTCCTCTTTCTCATCATTTCAAGCCATTTGGAATTGATGAACACTAAAATACTCTGTTATCATTTTTTATTTAATAGCCAAAGAATTCGTTATCTGATTTATAAATAAATTCCATCGAGATTATGGTACAGTATCACATAGGAAAATTTTCCGGAAATGATAGAAATTTGACCTGGCACACAGGATTTGGGAATACAAGACTTTAATCCTGTTCCCGCCATAGTTTTGGTCAACCTGTTAAAACTCTGGCATAACGTCGAAGGGAACAACTAGATTTGAAATCTATCCCAAAGGGGTACAATCTGAAGTCTATATCAGTTCGAATCGAAATCTACGTTGGAATATTGCTCAGTTTCTCTGGGACATTTCAAATAATGAAACTCGTGAATAATATAAGTTTTAATCGTAACAAACAGTGTAGGTGTCCTCCTACTTCATAACTAGGGTCAATAGTTCAGGAATTGGATTGGAAATAAAACCCAATAAAATAAAACTACCTTATCTTTGCGAATTTATATATTCAAATATATATTCATAAAAAAGAACCTAACTCTGGTTAGAAAGTAATAGGATACTAATATGTATTTGTTATTAAAATAATTCCTGAGAGAAACGGATACCTAAACTGGAATATTATTGAAATATTGCCGACTTTACTTTCCCTACTGACACACTATGTCACGAAACTCGTGAATAATATAAGTTTTAATCGTAACAAACAGCGTACGTGTCCTCCTACTTCATAACTAGGGTCAATAGTTCAGGAATTGGATTAGAAATAAAACCCAATAAAATAAAACTACCTACTAATCACCTATTTAAACAATAATTTAAATAGTTCGTTTCAAATATCTTTGTGGATTTATATATTCAAATATATGTTCATAAAAGAGAACCTAACTCTGGTTAGAAAGTACGAGGATACTAATATATATTTGTTATAAAAATAATTCCTGGGAGAGGGATACGTAAACTGGAATATTATTGAAATATTGCCGACTTTACTTTCCCTACTGGCACACTACGCCACGAATCTCATTCGTCATTAACATGTTACCGCGACAAGTATAAAGCTAACTGAGCAACGCATGTAATGTGAATTTAAAAAGTCGATAGAAATCTCTAGTCGAGGAAGGCTGAATGTTGGATGTCCTACAAATGGATCGTTGAAGAGATAAGATTACTTAACGAAGACCCATTGAGAGAAAACTAGTACGAGGAAGGAGAATCGAGTGCTAAAACAAATAGATTGGTTAACCCATAAACCTAACGCGACTTCTCTACCCTATTATTTATTGAAATCCACGATCACTCCTCGTTCACGTGTTCGATTCATTACATGAATCTTCGATCATCCTCTCCGCTCTTTCTTTCTTTTTCACTCGGAAAACTCAGTGCTTTTGTTCTCTTACACGACGAAAAGGAAAATAAACTCGACGTTTCTTTCTTAAATTCTTCGCTCGACGACGGACCGATCGCGTCGTATCCTTTTTATCTTCCACGTACCCGAAACGCTTCCAGGTGCTTTTTTTTTTCTCTTCCACAGTTTTCCAATAAATCCTTGGAACATTTACGAGAGTACTTCCTCGCGCGCCTATAAAATGATAATCCGGCAAACGTGCCTGAGATTGTTAATGCGAGCCTGTATACACGGTGGCCACTGTGCCGGGGATAGTTTTTCCGGAGGGCTGCGAATTTTTAGCAGGTTTCGGCGCTCGCTTCGTTGACGTTACCATTTTACGATTATCGAATGCGATCGGGAACGTAATCTGTCGTCTTTACAACTCTGCGGAGCGTGATTTGAATATAGAATAACGTTTCTCCGAAATTCTGCGCTGCTGCGCAATGAACGAACAGCTTTCGAGAGTTATTCGAGAGCGAGGTTGAAATCACTGGGGGAAAAAAATTCACGGGATACTGTGCGACACGTTATATCGAAAAATCTGTAGCTCTTTTAAAAGGTTTAGTTTCGTGGGTATCGATTTTCACACTGGTTTTTTTTACAGGGCTGCAGATTCGCGATTAAAGTCACTAAAAGCAAACGATCAGTACGATGAGATCGGCCTCAATTGCAAGCTTGATGCTCTAAAACTATGATATTTCAACGATCTCCACACTTTCGGAATCAGATTCGACCTCGCTCAAATCCATTTCGATGGCAATCCTCTGTTGTCTATCGAAATCCCTCAAAATCCTCGCCATTTCGTCGTTCGTCAATAAACGCGATCGAGAAATTGCGTTACAACGACCGTCATGGTGCTCTGAATAATTGGTTCCTCTTCTCTCTCTTTCTCTCTTCATTCAGAGAACTAACCCTTCGAAACGAATGTTTACAATATGAAAGTTCGATTCACATTTGCATGAGACTACAGAAAAGTTTTTCCTATTTAAAACTTATTGAAATTTAACAATAAAAACAAGTTTTTAATTAGCACGAGTAAAGAAGGATACAAAAATGTCCAGAGAAATAAATTAAAGTTAAAATATAGGAATACAATTCATTTGTAAAATTTACAAGATGTAAAAGGGAAGTTGTAGTAGGTAAGGAGGTAAAGATTTGGAGTCATAACCAGCAGGTTCAAGTTCAGAACACCTGTGGCCTCTGGGAAATATTTTCTAAATTATTATTTAATATGTCCTAGCCTCATTGATTTAAAACCCACCTAAACCTATAGCCCCATGAAATGACCATAATATTAGGGGGACCGGAAAGTAATGTCGTTCCTCCAGATATTTTGCTCAAAAACCAATTGACTTTTAGCGATCCAGCATTGAAAATTTGTACACTAAATGACAAAAGGTTGTTGATAGCGAGGGTGATTACGTCATTCCTTAAAAATAAACACTTATTAGAAATTTATTTGTCTGAATTTAATGTAAAAAAAACATTACTTTCTGGTCCCCCTAATAGTTAAATCCGCAAAAAGAAAATAAATATATACAAGTGAAACATCAAAATAATTCGATCTCACAAAGTCCCAATATCTGTCTACTTCCGACATCCTTTGAATTCAGATCAATTTAATTCCCCAGGAATCGAATCTTACCCTTCATCATCCAATAATTCACCTAACCATTACAGTGCATCTATTACAAGAACTGTTCTCATTAGACGTTAGTTTTCCCCTCACTGTCATCGTCTAAAAATTGGCTCGCATACATTTACTCATGTCCTCCAACACATCATCCTCCGCACTTCCTGAAACCAACAGAATTAGTCGCAACCCCGCAACGAGCGTCACGTGGCAGACATCATGGCCTAGTAGGAAAGAACAGCAATTAATTCCAATCGAGTTAAGTCGGAAAAAGTGCATACCTGGCAAGCAACCAGCGGCAAGTTATTCCGCTGCCAGTGGTGATCGAGTTATCCAGATTTTCGGATGGCCAGGAAAACAATGTGAGCGTAACTCTCATCTAGAACGGATGCCTTCCGCCCGGGGTTACCTTTTCCCGCTCGTGATGCACCGCCGGCAGATATCCGACTCTCTCGACAGCATTAATAGCGCAATAGCGGTGCAGCTAAGGCTTACGGTATAAAAAGAAACTCAGTCGACGTGTCTTGCTTGGCCAACAGTCAAATGGCACCCGCGCAACACTCGCCAACACTGTCGTCTTTATTCCCGTCGATTCTGACTTTAACGCTAGAACTACCAAACCAGTCAAAATGACTGGTGCACAATTTTTTCCAAAAATTCTCCAAGATTATAGGAGACTCATAGAATAGACATTCTACGTCCATCTCATAAAACATAAATTACCGAATCGATCATCTTTCCCACCTCTGAATTCCCCTTTTTTCAAAGTACTTATTTAATATATTTAAATATAACAGATTCAAATTTAACGCCTGTAGTTCCAGTGTTAACATATTCCTTAACACTAGAACTACCGGCGTTAAATCTATCATATTTCAAAATATTAAATAAGTATTTATTTAGTATATTTAAATATAACAGATTTACCGCCAGTAGTTCTAGTGTTAAGCGTTTCTAAAGGGATCATCGTCGATGTAGAGTCGAGAGGCGAAGTGACTGGAATTAAATTGGATATGCGCTATCGTACGTGTAATTGTCTTTTCATTGTAGTATTTCAAGTTGTCGAGAATTGTTAAAATTTATCTTTCGACTGACTCCTTTGGATTGGGAAAAGTGCTGTTATTAACCCCTTGGCCTACGACTTCTTTTTGACTGCCTCCGCAATAATTGAAAATTAAATTGCTAAAATAAAAATATGTTAGTGATTCCTAATATATCTTAGAATTTAACGCAATATTAATAACATTGGAATAATATTATTGTCTCGTGTTCCGCGAATATTTTTAATTTGATAATTTTTTAGAAGCTTCAAAATTTCCTCTTCCATCAACCGCATCACGAGTGCCACTCGTTGTTGTAGGGCAAAGGGTTAAATCTGTTAATGTGTAGCAAGGTATTAAATATGTAAGTAAGGTAATAAATAAATGAATGGAAACACACACACAGCACAAATTAAACAAAACTAGAGTATATATATTTGATGATAATGATATGTGGTAATATGAGTAATAGTAATAATATTAAAAAATATATAATAATGGTATTAAGAATGATATTAAGGGTTTCGCATCTATATAGCTTACAATTAGATGCCCGATTCGAACTCTACTGCTTACTGACTGCATCGGAACCGTCGCTAGGCCCCATTTGTATATATTAGAGTAAACACACTTAAAATACCAGGGCTGTGCCTACGCAGTCTACCAAAAATCTTTTCTTTATTAAAGAGGCACTACAAATGGTAGTTTTCTTATGATTTTGGAATAGGGTAGTTTAAACAAATTTGGGGATCAGCACGTTCGATGCCAGGGTTTCTAAAGATCACCACTGCGGTCAATATTTTAATGCAAAATGTATTACTCACTCGTATAAATGTAACAATGATTTCAATTTATATATTTCAATTTACAGGCCGTAAATACTACAACGTACAAAAATCTCGGAGATGCAAATCTGTGATACTGATAGTCAACTTATTAATCGTCCACCGCTATAAACTAAAATTCGAAAATGTGCTCTCAGATATTTCTAATTAATTCCAAAGATGCAAATTGTTGCACAGTCGATTACTGCAATTTAGCGGCATTACGCATGAAACATCATGTATAAATTACCGCGAGATGAAGCGTTGAATAACCCCGGAGATAAGAGGATAATTTCGTGTGTTTGATACGAAACGCGAGGACCAGATGTCTCGGCTTTGCATTTTACGACGAGCACTTTTTTTTGCGCAGAAATTTAGAGCAGCTCGAGATTGGCAATCGGAGCAATGCTTCGCAAATTGCGGGCGGCTGACGATGACGAGCCCACGCGAAATGATTCGTGGTTTCGTTGCCCTCCAAATGTACAGGCTCTTCCATTTAACGTGCAGCGTTAATTTTAACAGCTTACAGTGAACGCTAAATTAAAATGACCCTCTATCGTGATTCATTGATTTTTGAAACTTTGCGAAACTACGAACTTCCATCAAAACACGCTGGCCGAGTGAATTCATTTTTTTCAATTTCACATTTCTCATGTTACGATTGGTCCGACGTATTTTCATCAATTAAATAATGAAATTTATATACACGGCCGTTGGAATATTTTTAACAAATTTTTCTACGAGTTGTATGAAGACACACACTTTCACGGCGACTTGATTCGAATTTATTTATCCTGACTGATAGGAGTCTATCAAAATTTTAATCGCGATTAATTCAATAAAATCAATCATCGGTGATCAGTCGGCAGGTTTTAATTGAAACGCGATTAAATTTTCAGCACGAAGGAGCATACGTTGCTCTCGATCCATAGATATATTTCGCAGCAACGAAAAATATTGATACGCGACGGATTTGTATTAAATCTTTCGCATAAACCAACTGTAAAATTCAATCGTTCGTCGCAATTTACAGGTCGTTTAAATCTCAATTATTAATAGCACGAATTTTTCACTCGAAGGAACGAAGGCGCCAAAAAGAAATTCAAAAAGGAACAACTTCACGGTCCACGGAGTTAATAATGAAAGAAACGGGAAAACCTTTTGCCTCGACTCATCGCATATCTCTGAAAACTTCGCGTCTGTTATTGCGCCGAAAGGAATCACTCATCCGAGTGAAATCGCGCGAGAGACGATTTATCCATTTCGCGGTGTGCAAACTTTTCATCTTGGAAAAATATTGCACCGCTTATCGCGGTATTACTATATCGCTGGCATACAGTATATCGGTACAGGTGACGCGGCACTATTATTTCTCACTCTGCCAGCTCGAATATTCTTATATTCGCGTCACGACTGCCGGCACGTTGTGCCGTGCCGATTGCGATTAACGCGACAAAGAGAATCGTGTGTCATTTGCCGTGGATATCTCTGATCCGCGAATCCAAATACGTGACCGATAGAGAGACACGTTATCTCGCGCAGTTTTGTATAATTTCGAGATCTCGTGGCTTTCTGCTCGCCGCACAGTGTGTAATTTGGCCGATCCTGCTGGACAAAACTATTTTTTGAAAGAAATTGCGGGTTTCATTAATTTTACTGGCTTTTCTACTAATACGAAACATAATCTTATTCTTAGTGTTAATAACAATATATATTTTAATAATTATTTAACATTTATACGTAAAATAAGAAACTCTCAACTTTAACATTTTGATGAAATTGAAAATATCAGTGGAACAAAACACAGTAAAATTATTTCTATGTTATTAATATTGCATTAAATTGTAAGATATATCAGAAACCCCTGATAAATTTTCATTTTAGCAATTTATGGTAATTCTGAATTATTGCACGCACAGTCGCAACAGTAATCGTAGCGCAAGGAGTTAATGTCCTCCAGAAACTTACGAAGTATGAAACCCTTTTATCGCCCAACCTGCGAAAATGCCATCACCGAAAGCCGTAAAATCGCGGGGAAAAAAAAGCGCTTCCGTCGAAGCGTCAAGAATCACCGTATATTTATACCCCTGCGACAATGCGAATTATTTTCAAATCTACGAGGCATACTCTGCACTCTATCGCAACGCCTAAAATTAGACACTTCCGATCGCCGCTGAGACGTCATCCATTTTGAAACGGAATCGTCCGAATACAGAGGAAATCCTCCTACCCGACGAATTCCCGCTTCTTTCTCCCCGGACGGTTCTCTCCGCATGATTCACTCGGCCGGTCGTTTCCGAAAGACTTTCTACCTCGCGAACGTCACCGGCGACTTTTTCAGAATCCTGGAAAAGCGTGGCGCGTGCGGACGAGAAACCGCGCCGCGACCATTCGAATCCAACGCAACTCGACCCAACTCGACTCAACACGACTCCACTCGACTCGACTCGTCTCGACTCGACTCGAATCAGCCGTCGTGTAGGAGCTCACCTAGTCATTTCGTAGGAGCACTCAGTCGCGGACGTGTTCGAGCTCGCTCGGCCGTGTGCACCAGCAGATTCAACCCAACGAACGGTCCGAGGCCGGCTGTGACGGACGTAATAGGATGAAGGACATCCGGTCGCAGGTGAGCTCACGACCAGTTACACGACCCTGTTGCACTATCTCGAGCAGAAGTCAAGGTCTGTCTAGCGCTACCACGTGGAGGGGGATTTAAACGGCGGAATTCTTCGCCTCTGGTTTCAGCAGTTTTTGGCGGGAGTTCCAATCGGGAGCGGGGATTTTTAAATTCTTGCTAGTTATTGAGAGTTCGTGTGTATACCGATGTTTTCGGACTTTTTCACTTGATTGGTGACTGGATGAAAGATCGCAGGTGTTTGAGAATGTTTAAAATTTCTAGCTGGCGGAATAGTATAGAAGATAGTATCGGAAGATAGTGATGTAGCGAGCTTGAGAGTCGCGGTAGCTATGTCTGTTGGTTCCTACAAATTGAAATTGTCGTATCACTGGTCCTAACGAAACTCCACTGATATCTTTAAATTATCTCTGTTATCGACTCTTTAATTTCAATTCCTTAGCTCGATAACGTATTGCCGCCACAGCCGAGGCGTTGCTTCTATAAATAACTGAACAATACGCCTATCTAATCGCATACTATTAAAACGTTTAACCGTAAAGGCCATTACTGAAGTATCAAAAAAGAACTCGTCCAGACTCTTCGTCTCCTCGTAGACCAGACCAAAATATCCATACGATCGTCGAACACTTTGTAACCCACGAGGAATCGACGGTCCGGTATCGCGAATGCAAATGGAAGGAGAAGAGAGAGAGGGAGAATTTTTAATCGCGAAGTCCACGGAGGCGCGAAGCCGATTAAAAGATCGGATGACCGATCGCGTCTCTATATACGGTCTCGCTAAAAACGAATTGCTGCGGAAGGAGATACGACGACGCGGTCTTGTCAGCGTCGACGAGCCGAGCGGAGCCGACGTGCCGACGCGTCGACGAAATCAGGAACGAAAGACCAATGACTGGTCGCCGTTCGATGGCCGAACGCCGGTGTCGTCATCGACGAGGACTGACATAATCGCGTTCGACCTCTCGCCGCTGTCAGCATCGAGGGGTCGGCATCCTTCTTCTGCCGCGAGATTACGTTTTAAACGAGTCGACCTATGGCGATCGGAACGGTTCAGTTGTACTGGCAAGTTATCGTTGAGTTTGTGATATTAATACTATTTCTACCACGGTTTTGTGTTTACCTATTTCGACCAAAAGACACCTTTGCCTTTAAATGCATCTTATCAGAAGATTAATACGATATAAATGAAATATATGAAGGTGTGTTTTGACACCTTCGGTAGAAATAGTGTTAATAGTAATGCTCAATATGGTAGTAATGGTGTGGGGTTACCGTTAGGTCAATGTACTGTTTGTTTTTCTAATCTTTGGTGTTAATGGCTGTCGGTGGTTTGTCGGGATGTTATGGTTTTAAAGTCCGAATTATCTAATTGTTGAGGCGGAAATGAGTTTCTTCTTGTGAGGAGAACTTGGGTGGGTAAATTGGAGCAAGTCATTTTTTAGCTGGCCTTTTGGAGAATTTGGATACGGTGATTGTTAATGGAGTAACGTGGATTGGTCAGTGAACTAACACGTTGAATGCTGATCATGAAAATCAAATAAAAAAAAGCTGTGTATTTAGAAGCAGAAATTTCATTGCATTTTGCAGATCCGGTCACCGCTGATCTCCATGGTATTCGACATGTTAAGATACGAATTGATTTGTTTACTTTGCTATGGACTTTACAGTTTTAAATGAGTTTTGAACCACGGAAATTATAATGGTTGTTTGTAATTGAATGATAATCGGTCTTAATTGTGGATGCATTGTTACCGTATTATTACACAAGGTAATAGAGTGCCGGTTCTTTAAAAACATTCGGTCATTCAATTTTATAAGCAACACCGTGCAAAAATTATTTCCAATCATTCGAAAATTTCATTCATCGTCGCTTTCTCGTCACACTTGAATTTTAAATTCTTCCATCAAAATCCCGCGTCGATTTTTCACGAAATCCGGAAAATCACTTCACAATGCAAATACAGCAACGTTGCACTTTTGCACATGCAACGAAAGCTCCGAAACTTTCCAATTTTTCCCTGTGCAACAGGCGCACCTCTTGTTAAATTTCCAAAGTGTATTTAAAAAATTCAACGGTATATCAATAGCTGTACTGAATAATTAAGATTGAATCTACTAATTGCTGCCGTCTTTATTGTTCAATTTAATATTTATTTTAATCACCATCCTCTATTTCCTATTATTTCAAACCTACGCATAAATAAAGAGAATGTGTCGCTTTCGAGTCAATGGGTAGATTTCACCCTTTAGCAGGCTTCTATACATGAATGAAATATACCGTTATTTCCGTCCTCCATTACTCAACAAGCTCACAAAGTTTCATCAAAATCGATGTCCACGGATTTGGGAGGTTTCCTTTTTATCCCTATTAATCCTTCAATGACAAGCAAACGCGGTTTTTTCCTCTCACACATTGCAGAGAATGACATTATTCCTCAGGAAAAGGAAAAACACCATTTCTTCGTTAGGAAAAAGACTCTTTTAATAGTAGGTAGGAATAATGCAAATTCCTTTTCATATCTGGGATTATTGCAAAATCCCACAGGTTCCACATAAATTCCTGCATTTTTTATTTAATATATTAATTTAATGTACTTTCCATCCTTTATTTTGCATTTGTCCAATTCCAAAAAATATTTCAGTAGCCGGCATTCTCTTATCTTCCAAAACAGTACAACTATATTCATATAAATGAATCTATACAGAATTTGTGCGACATCTGTTACATATGCAGACTGTACAGTTTAACACTATATCTACCAAGGTGATCAAAATGATTTATTCTAAATTTTTTTATAAACATTCCGCAAATTTGTAACGCTGTCTCTTTTTCAATTTCCTGCATCTATCTTGTAGGCTGCAAGCGATTAAATTGCGATTAAATTTCAAAGTACTTATTTAATATATTCAAATATAACGGATTCAAATTTAGCGCCTGTAGTTCCAGTGTTAACATATTCCTTAACACTACAACTACCGGCGTTAAATCTATCATATTTCAAAATATTAAATAAGTACTTTGGAAAAGGAGGAATCAAGAGGCGGATAAAGCTACTCGATTCGGTGATTTATGTTTTTTAAGATGGGCATAGAATATTTATTCTAAGACTCTTCTATAAACCTGGAGAATTTTTGAAAGAACTGTGTCCCAGTCATTTTGACTGGTTTGGTAGTTCTAGTGTTAAGTATTTACGACTGAGTGATTAATTCGATACTTTGAAATGTGTTGGATTAATCTACGTTAAGTTCCATAAGAATCGGCAATTAATTGAGTAATTAAGAAATTTCGTTAAGCAATCTATCGTGACCAGTGTGCAACCATGGCAAGCGATCGGTGCACGTGGTCTCTTCGGCTATCTTTCTCCCGGACTTGTTGGGTGTTCGGGGTTCCATTTTTAGATTCTGGTTAAGGTGACGATTAGTCGGCGAAGGGAGGCCAACGCATTATCTCCGTGTACTTCGCATGATGAACAAAAAATTGTTTGCGTCCCTCCTACGCGGACGAAGAAGAGAAAAAAAGGGGACGAAGAAACGCGCCACTACGCGTGTTCTCTGCGTGAAGATGAAAAATAAAAGACGTCTTCTCAGGAAATCACTGATAAAGTTTAGGAGGAGCGCGAGCTACGGGTTCTTCACCCTTTTCTTGTCTTTCGATGCAGTTTCTTCTGTCGAACTGCAATTAGTAGCGCGCTCATTTGATCGAAAGGAGACGGGATTGGAGTTGCTTTCAGCGGGTGTTTTCATCGCTCGTATTTTGTGGAAGAGAAAATAAGCATGTTTATCGATACGATTAATCGTACAGCTGATGCAGCTGAATTAATATTGAGAATATTGAAATGTAATTATGGAAAGATTATTTTATTGTTAATCGCCCGTAGCGGTGTAGTTAAAGGTAATTTTATGTTCTGTATTTATGGATTTAGGGACAGGGAAGAGTTCTTGCGATTTACCATAAGCATTGAAGATACGAGAATTCTATTCATACCTCTGCAATTAATTAAAATTAACAATATTAAATCTATCGATAGCCTTTTGATCATCAGCATTTTCCAACCGTCTACTAATTAATGCTGGACTTTGGATTGCAACATTAGACATCTTTACACTTTGTCTTATTGAGGGATAAAAAAGTTTTGTACAAAAAAATTGGTCAAATAATTCTCCAGAACGTTCTCTGGATCCACTAAATTTTTCAAAACGGGTAGAATTAATGTCTAAGGTCTAACGTACACTCAAAATGCCTACTGTGAAACTTACAAAATGATTAAACTTCGAAATTTCAACCAATTTGTAAGTTTTGCAGCACGTTCTTGGAGTATGGGATATACAAATTTCTAAAGTGAAATGAAGTTAAAACGAGTAGTCGTATCTGTGGCGATGCACGCCCCGATATTATTGCGATTAAGACGCATCGAGTAACAATTAAAATAACACACGGCTGCGTGCCACGGAACGACCGTAGGAGATTAATATGAGCTCCTCTCTGCTCTACATATTTCTCTTCGTTAAAACTTTTCACGTCACCGTAAATTACTTTTAAATTCCTACTGTCTGCCTTCGCAAATTACACGAGATCCTCCACGGCGCACTAACGATGCAGATAAAACCGGTGCAACGAAGGCGATCCTTAATTGCGGTGGTGCAACTTTGTTACGTGAAACTATTAGTATTTACCGTTCGATTCTGATTGAAAGATCGCCGAAATTATACCGTGATCGTTTCTTCATCCAGTAAAAAAAGAATGTTGAACTTGTAGATGAGGTAAACTATTTGCAGTTCACTTTAGATTGACGGACCGTAGAATTGAAAGAAGAATTTGGATAGAAAATAATTTCGACTGGTTGAACGTAAAATTGAAAGAAAACTGTAAATAGGAAAATCGCAAATTAATAGTAGTAATTACCTGCGTCAAATCTGTTACACTCAAATATATTAAACAAGTACTTTGAAAAAGAGAAAGTCTTATAGAAAAATGTAGCAACTCGTTATTTCAACCGCTTCAGTTATTCCGGGTGTTAAGTAAAGTTTGTTCAATAAATTAAATGTCCTAAGTTCGATTACAGGTAGGAAAAAGTGAAATGCTAAAAATGTCTGTACTACAAATCTGTCCTACCGAGTTATTTTACTTCTAAACGTTATATGCAAATATTAAGCAATTAGTTTGGCACAGGAACTCTGCGCAAGGACAATGAAAACAATTTTACAAAAACACCCGACATCGAGTCAGAATGCTGAAGCGACATCGTGATGCCAGAAATTTCCGTTCATTTTCCTGATTAACCGTCAGCATACAAAATCACGCCTCGAAACGAAATAACAATCCCCGGCTGTTCGGTGTAAAATACAACCCGGCTAGCCGACAGATATGCGGGAAACCGCGATAACAGAAATTCGCGCGATTTATTCGAAAATCTATCAAAACGATAAAACACGGGAATCCTCCCTCGGCGTGCGAAAATTTCTAAATAGATTCAGCATCGCGAAGTGGCAATTAATTCTATGCGAGCCAAGTCTACTTTCGTGTAGATCAGCCGCAGATCAAAACTATATATTTGAAATATCTAAATTAGAAGTATTCGAATTTTAAAGACATGGAAAATCTGAATTTCCCCGTAGAAATCTCTATTTACTAGAATCTGTAGGCATTTACTATTCCTGTATTATAACATGAAACTATTTCCGAAAGGGTGCTTATTTCAAATCTGAATTATCACGTGCAACATTTTTGCTACTATTTTTTTTACTAGAAAAAATCAAGATTAACAGTAGATCTACCATAGTGGTCAAAATGACTTGTTCTGAATTTTTTGCAAATGTTCCTGAAATATCTAACACCGTTTGCTTTCAAGTTTCTATATCTTGTAGACTGCAAGCAATTAAACAAATAAAAAATCGATTCGACATTTTTAAATATATTGCATTAATCGTCGGTAGATTTAGCGTTAACACACTAATTTACACACAATTAACACACTAGAACTACCGGCGTTAAATCTATCATATTTCAAAATATTAAATAAGTACTTTGAAAAGAGAGGAATCAACAGGCGGAAAAAGCTACTCGATTCGGTGATTTATGCTTTTTAAGATGGGCATAGAATATTTATTCTAAGACTCTTCTATAAACTTGGAGAATTTTTGGAAAGAATTGTGTACCAGTCATTTTGACTGGTTTGGTAGTTCTAGTGTTAAAAACTGTCTCGCCCATGCACCGATTAAAACCTACCACCACCTCATAAAGTTTCCAAAAGTGAATACAAGAAGAACCACATTATCAACAAATTAAATGAAAGGGCAACGAGGAAATACCGTGGCACTATGATTCCACGACGTCTTCATATATTTAGGCAAAGAATCCATTATGTTTACGAGCGTGGCCATTGCCGATGATAATTTATCGGCACGAAACGTTCTGCACGCTGATCTATGGCCCCGCATTAATCTACGTCGTTCCGTTTCTACGTCTTCTTCCTATGGTTGATATCGCGATGTTAAAATACTTTGACGGCGGCCAAGCAAAGAGTCGTTAAGAAATTCGTTTCTGTCGGATCGTCGGCTACGATTTGATTCAATTCCTTGCCGCGCGACTCCATTTCGTTCGACTTTGACCCCCTACGCTCTAGATTTTGTTACGTTTAGACTTTCAGTTCTTTAGAAACACGAAAATATGAAATCGAGGCTTGGCACTTTGTCCAGGTAATTCTGACAGAGGTATGAGACATTTCTTTTTTATTTTAAGGTATTTCGATGTCTTTTTTGGGGTAGTGGAGCCCTAGCAATCAGTGAACTATCAACTATGTCGAATGGTTCAATATTTTTAACACTTCGTCGAGGTAGTTGCACCGGTTTTACCGTATTGGAATGTACATCGATGCAAAAGTAAATGAGTAATTTGATTTTCATCATTCTTTACTTAATCCACTTTCATAATCACCGACAGAACTAGAAGAGACCATAGAGTGTAAGATTCTATATTATCATTCTGGAATAAATATTAAATATTTGAAAAAAGTATAGAATAAAAGGGAAATATTCTATATTTGGAAAAGTAAATGAAAATAAGAAGAAACAGAGATCCTTTCGCGCCAAATTTTGACTTTGGAGAAGAATATCTGGTTAAAATGAAAAAATAAAAGAGTCACAGCAAATAACGATACTGTTGACGGCTCTAGTTCTACATATTATACAATATTTCAATATCTAACAACATTTTCATTATAAATAATTTAGAACTTGACGAAAGGAAAAGAGTATTAGATTACTACGCACGAATTTTCACTCACAAAATGTCAAACTTTATAATCAAAAAGCTGCTTAAAAATTACCATCAACATAAGAAACAATGTAGCAGTAATTTATAAAAAAAAAACTAAACAGCGCTAATCGCTCGGTCCAATGCCATTAAAATGACTGACAAAAGAATCCAGAATAATCTAAACAAGGCCGAGTGCACACCGAGGAAATTACAAGCGTACGTAGATAAAATAAGAAACGTTACCGAGGTTTCGCTTACTTTCATCTCTCGACGTGAAATCCACGATCGCGGAGGCGTGAAAAATCCGTGAAACGCGAAAAGACTCGCAGCGTGTCCATTCACGAAGAAGAATGAACGCTCGCGCGCGCATCTTTCTATTCTCGTCTCAACGATTCATACTCTTACACCTGACTCATCCGAGAGCTTGTTGATGGAAAGTTGAAAAAATGGAACTACCGTGGATAAGGATGTACAGCCTCGGACTCGCAATTTGTGCACCCGAGTTCAAATCTCCCCCTCCAGGTGTGGGAATTTTTTTTTAAATATTAATTAACATATTAGAGCCTTCGAATTGCCTATAGCAGTTGAAGCAGAAGAAATGAAAAGTAACAGGAATAAGCAGAAAAATGTGCGTACCAATTTTCCGATGATCAACATCTACGTGTTTAATGACAGAAACCGGCCACGAATCGTTAACCCTTTGCCCTACAACGAGTGACACTCGTTAAATTTTCTTATTTTAGTTGTACTCTTTACTCCTATCGTACTATAAATTTTACATTAATTAATATACAATTTAATAACTGCATTGATGTTTGACAAAAGTAGACTCTCTCTTAAGCAGTATCTTCGAGGTAATTTGAAGTTCGTCTCCAAACTAAGTTTTATATTGATTGATATAAAGTTAATAATACGATAGAAATAAAAAGTGCACCGCAAAATGAGAAGATACGAAAATATTCTATGATATAAGAGGGGTAATTGCATGCTTGTCAGCCCTCTCACGTGGTGCTTTTACGACGACGTCGGGAGTGCTGTTCGTCGTCGAAGTGGGAAAAATCATATCTTCGGGCCAGGATGGACAGGTAACGTGTTTCCATGATAATGGAATCCGACCTCCGGACTGTTTATGACTTATCGATACCCACCAGTCGATGAAGACGTTCACGTTTCAACGCTAAAAATACCACGTGCTCGTCACATTTTTTCTTTAGCCAGAAAACTCATAGAATCGTATGGGGATACCGCTTTTCGGGAGGAAGAAATTATTTATTAAAATATATCAGCGGTATTGGCAGATGATGAAGGAGGAGAATATTTGTTGGCGATGGGAATGATAAAAATGGAAAGGGATAATATTAATTTTAGATGGTCGGAAGATCGACTTCTTGAGAAATGTGGTAAAAGTATCACGGATGCAATTGGGATTTGGATATTTCTATCTGTTATCATATTTAAAATATTTCGTAAGTTCTGGAAAGAATTGCAGTTTCGGAATTTAACGTGGAAATTTCCCAAACATTATCAGTATAAATAAAAGAATGATAATATACTATGTACACTTTGAATAATATTTTATCGTTCGGAATTGAGTTTTATAGAAAATACTGTTTGTCTGGCGCGCGATACGGTCTTACTATTTAATTAACATTAATTTATCAGCACGATAAATTCTGATCGTACAACAACAGCGATATGTATGCCTTAATTATATTTAAAAATTAGTCCTCTTTATTTAAAATATAAAAATTTACAGTATAATGTGTACGAGGTTGCGATAAATGTATTATGAAGTTGTATAATTAATCATATTTCATTTTTATATACTTTAATGTTGTTAATAATACATTTCATTTGCTTTCACAAATTTTTTCGTACATGCACCGTGGCTAGTTGCAAGTCGAAGATATTAAAAACGAAGAAAATAAAGAATGAAAGACTTCAACATTTTACAGTTAATTATATAAATTATTACACAGAAGTAAACACCGTTAACGAATAAAAACGGAAGGTAAATAATCTCTAAATAATTCCTTTGTCTATCAAACAACAACGCTGTTATTATTCTGAACTATAATCGAACTCTTACATTTTATTTAAATGTATTGTTAATAACGAAATGTCCAATTACTATTTTACAGTTAATCACTATAAAAAAAGCACTTCCTTAATAGACCCCTGTACATTCTGTGTTGAATATTAAACATGAACTGTTAAAGAGATCTTAAAGTTATATCATTTTTAAAAAAAAGTTTCAGAAAAATGGATTCGTCGTCCTGGAGGATTTCTTCCAACCGGAAGAGATCGACGAGCTCAGATTTTGTGGAGAAGAATTCACGAACAATTTACCTCCCGAAAGTGAACGAAAAGTATTCAACACGATAGAATTACAACAGGTAAACTTAACATTCGTTAAAGATATTAGTATAATGAAATAAAATATTTGTAAAAAAATATATATCCACCAAACTGTTAATATATATGTACTACTACTACTACTACTGCTTCTACCTCTATTGCTACTGCTACTGTTACTACTACTGCTACTGCTACGTGTACAATATAAATAATACTTGTTACGCATGTCATGCATTAATTTCTGAAATTTAATTCAGATATTTCGCTTCCTTCTAGAATAAAGAAAAGTATTTCCTGGATAGCGCCAATAAGGTCAGCCTATTCTTCGAATCTGAAGCTTTGGAGGATGACGGAAAATTAAAAGTGCATCCCAGGGTGTCCTTAAACAAAGTAATTAAACATTTCTCTTTCATTCTCTCTCTCTTCTTCTTCTTTCAGTAAATAAAAAAACAAATCACAATAATTTGATTACATTCTCGTAGGTAGGACATGCCCTTCATTGGCTGCACCCTACATTCAAGAAGTATAGTTTCGACGAGAGAGTAAAAGAAGCGGCTTTTCAACTTGATTATCAGGAGCCAGCAATATGCCAGTCGATGTATATTTATAAAAATCCTGGTACCGGATCTGAAGGTAACTTTGATTTTCTGCATAGAAAGTATACTCTCCGTAAGTCTCACGACTATTAGAATCTTTAAAGGACTAACATATTTTCTGTTATTTGTCAGTGATAGTTCATCAAGACGCAACGTATCTGTACACGGATCCAGTGAAGCTCGTCGGCTTTTGGATCGCTTTAGAAGATGCCACTCCAGAAAACGGATGTCTATGGATCGCGCCGGGTTCGCATCAAAGCGGCGTGCATCGGCGTTATATGAGAAACAAGGATCCAAATTCTCAGGAATTGCTGGTTTACGACAAACCAGCACCTTGTTATCAATTAAGTAATTTCAGACCGGTGCCAGTGAGTAAAGGCACGTGTATTCTCATTCATGGACAAGTAGTGCATTTCTCGCAATCAAACAAAAGCGAGAAATCGAGGCACGCCTATACGTTTCATGTGATCGAAACGCAACATGTTTCGTACTCGAAAGAGAACTGGTTACAGCCACCGTCGTCTTCTGGATTTCCGAAGCTTTACAGGAATTGAATTTCTTGAAAATTAATAGTGCCCAGAGACTAATACAAGATCGTCTTCTTTTCATCAAAGAGACGTTAATTGTGCACCATATGTGTGCTCGTCCGTACATCTTTATTTTTCACGTTGTACAAAAATTAATGTTACTTCTTGTATTGTGTTAAACTGTTAATAAGAAAAGAAGGGAAAAAAAAGTATTTATACTTTCCGTTATATATAGCTCTGTAAAGCATTTGAAAATTATATCACAGTTGTTACTTTACACTGTACATATATGATATTTATGTTATTATTATTTAGCGAATCGTCCAAGTAGTACTTTTCATCAAAGTACAATTTCATGTGATACGGTTTTCGTCATACTTTTACGTAGACCTGCAGTTCACCAGTCTCCAGAGATGTGTGCTGAGCTCTTGCAGCTGTCGTAATCCTGTCTTCAATGTTTCCTTTTTCTGTTTCACGCAACAATATACATCCAGAGGAATCAAATTAGTGCAAACATTGGCGGATGCCAAAGCTGACTCTGGTAGAAACGTTACCAAAATGTGAAATAAACTAATCAGAGTTCGACGATCTATACCAGAATTCTCAACTTTCTCTATTGCCCTATATTAAAAGACAAAAAAAAACTATAACATTGAAGCCACAAAGTTAATTGCAGTTCGACAGTTGTTTGATATTTAATTACTTACACGTTCAATGTCTGTAATAATCGATTCACATTGGCCGCAAGTTCTGCCTGTATTCTTTTCATGTTATCCTGAGATGGACGGGGGTGTGGAATCACATAATGAAAACTACATGGTATTCCTGCCATGTCTGCTGCCAATCCACTGTGAATCATATGTGAGGATTTATATTAAACAAATACATATTACGATAGTATTTTTCTATCAACAAGAAAGTACTCTTTATAACCTACCACATGTCACGGGCATACACGTATACAGCTTCGAAATACTGGAAAGCTTTGTGTGCTCTGCGTTCTTGTTCTGCATTATCATCTTCAGTTCCAATTACTTCTTTTAATTTCTTCTCATTTATTTGCACCTCATATTCGCGACACTTGTGCTTGAGTTCCTACAATGAATAGTATAATGTGACCATATAATTAGATAAACTGCATTTACATTGTGGAATGACGTACGATACGAAATTATTTTAAAAAAATACATTTAAATAATTACATCAATTTTCCTTGATGCCCGCAACATGAGGTCCGGATATCTGTCTATATTAATCATTTGAATTAAATCACTAGATTTCTCCAAGATGCAGCTAACTTCTTTTAGAGTTCTGCTACCCTCTAAAACATATATTTCTTATCGATACTATGCGATAAATAACATATACTATCATGTTAACATATACTAACCAGGAAAACTTTCAAAGATATTCAGTAAATATTTGAAAATTGGTTCGGCTTTTCTGAAGAACGCTTCGCTTATGGCAGCTATCCAATGTTTCACGGCACACTGTAAAACAGTGACAATTGTCCATGGTGGTTTTATTATGACATGTTTATCCCATGACTCTCCATATAGCTCGTGCATTTCTTTACTAACAATCTGCAAAAAATATCACTAATAAATTTTAAATAATATTCATAGTAATACTTTCTTTTAATGATAAATATTGCATCCATACCACTGTTAAAAAGTCTCTGATGACATTTTTCAGGTCTTCGTAAATTTCATTTGACATGTGCAATTCCTGATGTAGAATAAACGTAGATTCTGAATCCTGCCCGTTTGTATTTTCCTCGTTAGCCAGAAATAAATTTGTGACGTTGTTGCTTATATTAAGGTAATCGATTTTTTCCAATGGATCGTTTCGCCCAATTGTTACAATATCGTAAATCATTGCTTTGTTGCAAAGATTTATATCATACGACATTAAAACCTGCAAGTAATTCAGAATATCAGTCAAGTGAAATTTCACCGCGAACGAAAATTGTATTAGTAGGTAATCTGCAACTAACCACGGATTTTCTTAAGTCACGAATTTGTAAGCAGGTTTGTAGGATTTCATCATCTGGACAGTCTATCGCAAATTTTTCTTTATTTTTTTTAACATCCTCTGGTGTCTGACCAATTACATTTGGACTTTTAGATGAAAACTGTTGATTCAGGTAATTTATGGCTTTTCGGGCTTTAGCGCACAATGCCGCCGATTTCGATTGAGATCTATTATCTTTGATATAATCCAACTCCTGTAACATTAAAGAACGGTGCTCACACGATACAATTTTTCTAGGAATAGTAATTTCAATTTAATTTACTTACACGTATTACTGTCCACGGTATCACAATTATTGGTTTGTCGTAAGTTTTGAATACAGTATCTTTTGCTGTGTTAACAGCTTCAATATTAGACAGAAATACATTTGTATCAATCACTATATATAATTCTCTCTTCTCCTGTTGCTCTATTGACAATGGGCGTTTTAAGGTATTAGGTATATTGATAGCTGTACTTGTATTCTTCTCTGTGGAAAGTTGTGTTCTAACAGACTGAATCTAGATAAAATAAAAAACATTTATGGTTTATTATTACATCATCATCTGCATATGCCTCTTTTCTATATATCTTTTAATAAATTGTGAATATTGCTTACCTCAAAGGTAATTTTTTCATCTTCCATTGGTTCCCAGTCCATTTCTTCACAGCATGAACTGTCATAACATTGTTTCACCAAATCATCTAGTGTAGTGACAGATGTTGAACAAGAATTGTCTTGTGTTTGTGACTGATCACTGACCACTTTCTTGTTTATCGAGGTATTATTGTTTAAAAGCCTTTGCTTCAATCGAACTAATCTCACTTCTGCATTCTTGTAAATAATTGATGATACTCCTGAGGAGGAAGAAACCACTGTGATAAGGCTCTTAACAATAAAGTAAAAATAAATACAGACAGAACTTTCGTTGTTTCAGTAAAAATATTTACCATGTTCGTTCAAAGAAGCTGGGACGTTACCAGTAGTACTATTACTTTTGGATAAATTACCACTATCATCAGATTCACAACTAGTATTCTGTGAATTCAGACTTTTCCTTAGCGTTTCCATTCGCTCTTTACCCAAATTTTTCTTCAAAGATCTGCGACTTTTTCTCGATGAAGTTGTTATAATTGAAGTATTATCAAGTGACCTGTTCCTGAGTGTAGTCTTTGGACTCGAAACTAAAAGCAAATCTATATTAAATACCTATTGCTTATTGTTGAAGATTAGAAACTTTTAAAAAAATTTAGGATAGTTCATTCTTGTAATATTTACCAGATCCTTGTATTTTACGTTCATCTTTTTTAGAGGAAATACCCTGTGTAACAGTATTATTTTGATGACCTATCGAAGTATCCAATATGTCAGAATTAGTGAAATTATGAGTATTGACGTTTCTAGTTTTTGGCCGTCGTAATTTATGGGTATCATCTTTTTTGACACAAGCTTTTTCATTGTTATTTTTTTGTCCTTTAGTAGGTGTAGCTTTTACACCTTTTTGCTGCATTTTCTCATAAATAGCCTGCATTTGTGGCGTATAAGCCTGTGTCTTTGTATTTATAATGTTCTGAGGTGTAGACGGCAAAGACTTGCTCTTCTCAATAGATTTTGGTGTTGATGTTAACTTAATTATATTTTTAGCAGCTTTAGGAGTATTCTGCTGTTTCCTTTTTAATATTTTCTCACGAAGATCTTGCATCTGCGGCGTATCATTTTCTTCTTTCTTCTTCGCCTCTGTTTTCTGAAAATTTCTCTTTGCAGCAAGTTTCTTTCGTTTGGATTTTGTTGTTTCAAATGCATCATGTTCAGGGGTCGTTGGTTGATGCTGTACAATGTTGCATTTTGCATCCAACCTTTGGTATTTCTGAGCAGGTCCTTTTGCTTTTGCTTTTTCCTAAATAACAACATTATGTATCACAAACTTTACATAAAAGTATAAAATGAAAGCTATAAAATATGGTAATAATGTTACGAATTCATCTCTTATTATTATCAATAACATAAGACTCTGCAGTTAGACAAAAGGGTTGAAATAAGAGTACTGTTATTGTTTGTAAAATCCATAATGAAAAAGCAATTTTGTATCTTTTGAGAACTATAATCTGTGCCAATGACAGAGAATATATTTTCCTACATTTTACGATCATGTTAGAACAGTTGTTATTTATAAATATGACATGCCAAATAATTATTTTTTCGAACTTAAAATAATGCTGTAGCAGAGAGATTCTATAAATTGTAACAGCTGCTTTTTCTCTAACACAGAGTTTTTATGTTATTTTTGGACAGCCTCTCATTATAGAGAAACGGTACACAAAAAATGAAGCACCTCTTCAGAGGATTCCTCCTTTGGTTCGTCCCAAGAAGACTTATTTGTTTTGATGTTGAAATAATACACTCTGTCAGGATGAGTCTTGGAATTAAGGACAATCCAGTTACTTGGCAACTTTTGTTTACTCATTTTAATAACGAGAACAAAATAAACTAATACTGTATAAATGCACGTGAATGAAATGACAGTCGAAAGCAAGAAGCTACCATACAATCATCGCACCCCATTTATTACGTACTTCTTTAGCATCAAAATTGCCTAGAGGTAAATAAATCCAAGGTGACTAAAAACATTGCATAAGATACGAAAATAGAAAACTGGATACCAAATTGTAAAGTTCATACGGTTCATGCGTACATAGCGGAAGTCATGGAAATTGCCGTAAGATTTTCGAATTGCCCAAAACCATCATTATAACTTCCAACTATCTTTATACATTTTTAAGTATTTTTCAAATTAAATATAAGATTAGAAAGAGCAGTTAAAATGAAGTAAATTCTTTAACAGTCTTTTATCCTTGCTATTTTCAACTATTTTTTAGTCTTTTTAGGGTTTTTTAAAGATTAATTGATGACGCAAATAATAGAGGCGCTACAATCGTACGGATAGCAGAGTTCCCTGGGAACCTAAAAGTCCTAAATTTCGTCGCTGTCATTAACACAAAGATTTAGACTTGTTTGACTATACTATAACTATTTTTCTATAAAAAAAAAATGCTTTTAGAATATACTTTATCAAGTTTCTACAGTAATCCAAAGTTTGATCGCTTATACGGTTTTGATAAAATTTACTACGACATTGGAATATTGTTATAACTTGTTATCATTGTTGCTGAATGCAATTAGGAAGTACTATAATTTCGAACGCGATAAGTAAAATACGCGCGCATTTTTATGTTTAGCCGTACTGATCAACTATATGTAAAATACCCTAGAAATATTCGATTTTTCTTTGCCTACAACTTTTAAACCGCTGAATTTCTAAAGTTCATAGTTACGTTTTTGAATGTAGCACATCAATCTATATACATCTGTTAAAGAACAATAATTTCTAGTCCGCTACAGTAAAGTTTAAACATATTTTATTTGGTACATCGATAATTCTTATATAATTAAAGTTTATCTGGTTACTTGAAGGAAGGGCGAGTAAAAAATGCAAAATTTTTCAGGGTAGCCAATTTTTCAATTTTCATTGATAAAACAAACGAAGAAATATGACTTCCTAAATCTGATATATGTGCGATTGTAACGCCTTTAGTATATAGTGTTTCCCCCCTTTCCTTAAATTCTAAACCGACTAACTATAACAACAGGATGATGGTTTACAAAACTTATAATTAGTATTTTAAACCGGTAAATGCGTATAGCTATCATTATAATTAATATATGTAGCAGAGAAGGTTCAACTGTTAAGACGTGTTATAAAAAGAAGTTCGGATCAGTATATTATGGCGCAAATGATGGCACATAACATTGAAACTGTTTCTAATGCTCCAAAAATGTCTACTTTTACCGATATCGAGGAGGACTTATTATTTTTTTCAACTATAGACGAAGCCATGCAGAGTTGGCTAAAAACTCTCACTCAAATGTGGCAATTATGTAAGTATAATATCATTTTTTGCACCTCATTAAATTAATTCACTTTATATAAAGCTTCACTTCATATGTCTCTGTAAGCTTAATAATACATATCACTTTATCATGAACATTATTTTCAGGGAAAAAATCTGACAGCGTAAGCAAAACACTGATAGATTATTTTGAAACTGCTCCCAATCCGTACTTGAGCACATTACGCATTTTAGTGAATTCATCGGACATCTACAGCAAAAAATCAAAATCATCTTTAGCATATACAGGTTTACTGTATACACGCTCATATTTATAATTTCTATTCTATGTTTGTGTTTTTAAACTTGTAATTTCTTTTATAAAATTACAGTCATAGAAGAATTTGCAGTATGGATAGAGCCACGAAAAGAAGTGTATAAAGATTGTTTAGAAAGAGATTTAAAAATAGCAGCCTTTCGAATAGTTTGTAAGCAGAATAATATGGATTTCATTAAAATGGTGGTAGATACATACGATATTCTGGATCACAAGGAGGAACTTTTACATGTCATTGAGGTATAATCATGAATAGTGTAATTTGTTAAAAAGATTTGAAATCTATAATAAAGAGATTTATGGTACTCTTACAGAATGTAATAAAAGAGAAAAAGTATAAAAATGCTGCCCAGTATATAACTATATTGCAATTGCAAAGCCATTTTTCAAATATAGAAACATTATTACTGGCTCTTATTTTACAATGCAAGATAGACGTAGTGCAAGATTTTTTAAAAGATTGTCCAAAAGTCCAAGTAGCTTTAGTCACATATCTGGATGACTTGCTTGCACCAGGGAACAAAATGAAAGTCACTTTGGATCGGTATATCAGGTAAATTAATGGAAAATAATGAACAGCATATGAAAGGTTATCATAATGCATTGTTTTAGAGAGAATGATATACCAAATGTAATGATGTCAACAAGACAAACAAGACCATTAACAAAATTGATTGCACGACTCCTCAAACTTTACAATCTTCCACAAGAATTATGTCCAAATTTGAATACAAAACGAAGCGAAGGGGCATTGCACTTTCTGGTGCACAAGCATTATGTGGATGGGAGCCTAAGTAAAAATGCTTTCTTCCTGTGATGATTTTTTTTATACCATTAAAAGAATCCATACGCAAGAGCTACTTCTATCTGGATTTTAGGTACTGAAAGTTGGAGAGAAATGGTACGTGATACAGTAGGGGATGATGTAAAATTACAGTTAGTAATGATGAGAATGTTAATTAAAGAAAAAGATGCAAAAGAAGGTCTATACTGGGCCAAGGAGTTTAACATACCTAAAGCGGAGTGGCCATGGGCAATTTCTTATGCAGCTGACATGGAAGAAACTGAACGTAATGCTATTGACTTATTACTTCTAGTAATAATTTCGTACAGTATTTTATCAAATTTTGACACATAGGAGTAAATGATGGTGCTTCGACCAGCAAAGCAGAGACAAATACTTGGCAGGAAGACAGAACCTTTGCAAATTATCATGAATTACAGTTGTCAAGAGACTCTGTTAAAGTGGTAGACAATCCACAAAGTTTTGAAGATTTCCTTGACAATGAATTGAAACACGCAACTATTGTTGGTATTGATTCTGAATGGAAACCTACTTTTGGTAATGATTATTGTAATCATTTCAAATCCTGCTATGCGAACAATAAGTAATATTATATTGATCTTCAAATTTCTTGTCCATTAGGTATCAAACAAAGTGAAGTAGCATTGATACAAATTGCTACGGAAAATAAAGTGTATATACTAGATGTAACTACTATGGCCACTGATTTCGATGAATTGTGGACGGAATTGGCTTTGACGTTATTTGAAAACAAAAATATTTTAAAACTCGGTAAAGATACATCCACTAATTACTTTTACAATAAAATATTGAATACGGCAGAAAGCACAATGAAAAATGCTACTTTAATGTCTTTATAGTTTAAGTAGTTCATTTTGTATACATATCTACATATATATGTATGTGGTGTAGGGTATGGAATAGCATATGATATGACAGTAATACGTGATAGTTTACCTTCAATGTCAAAAATAAGAACATGCGGACAAGGGTACATGGATATAGTACATTTGTGGACAAAACTAGTAGAAGATTACAAATTTGTATTTCCACACGAAAACGATCCACGTTTTAATAATAAGGGTTTAAGTAAGTTAGTAGAATCATGCCTTGGGCGGCAGTTAAACAAGTCCGATCAATTTTCAAATTGGGAGCAGAGGCCATTGAGAGAGAGTCAGATAACATACGCAGGTTGGTATGCTTCATCTCTGATTCGTTAAAATTAAGTTTTTATACTTTATAATGATATATCTATTTCTACAGCATTGGACGCATACTGTTTACTAGAAATTTATAAGGTCTTAGAAACGCAGTGTGCATGTTTGGATATACCATTCCATGATATTTGCGTAGAATTACAACATATTCCACAAAAGTCTCCAAAAGAAAACATTGAAAAATCTATGCACAAGGTAAGCATAAGTGTGATAAAATATTAATAAAGTTTAAAACAGATCTTACGAAAATCTATGTAAAGTTTTTAACCGGAGCAAAATCTTCACCAGAAAAGTGAAACGAAAGAGGAGAGTTTCAATAATAGTGATAAACGAAGCTTTGATGCAGCCAGATCGTCGAAAACCTGTCGAAATTTTCAAAAATCAAGGCACCCAATCAGACCGGAATACGTGAAGGGTCCAAAATATGAAAAGGCAGAAAATAATATTAAACTATTACCATATTATCGTGCACCTATACAAGCACATAAGTGGCGTGTCATTTGTGATTTGACGCTTGGTGGATTAGCAAACAGATTGCGACTGTGCGGATGCGATTGTGTCTATAGAGAATTTGATCAAGACGTAAATCAGTCTGTCAAAGTAGCAATGCAACAGAACAGGGTGCTTCTAACGTCTTATAAAAACTATGCAAAAGTAAGATTTAAAAGAAAATTTTGTGTCTTAAATTAATTCGATTTTAAAGCTGTTAGTTCTCAGTTATAATATAAATAACATTATCCAGTTCGCGGAATATCTATCACCCACGCAGATTTACCCGGTCCTGGCTAAAACGCCTGATAGTCAATTGCGAGAAGTTTTATGTAACTTTCAAGTTACAGTTACAAAAAGAGATATCGGTAGTCGATGTCAAATTTGCAATGGTGATGAATTTGTGAAGGTATCAAAACCGTTAATGGATAAACTCGTTCAAAGGTTGGATTTATGTTTCCTGATAATGTTTAAAAGGAATAAGATCGATAGCTGTAGGCAAAAATAATCCTTACAATTTTTTCAGTTTTGTTAAGGTAGCACGTATGAATGGATATAGGCATTTAGTCTCAGAGTATTCCGAGTGCAATACAACTTCGGCAATTCAACAAATGTTGCGACGGAATTGTAGAGACCAGAATTTCCAACAAGAGGAACACCGTACTTGGCGGTTGAGCACAGTTATAGCAAATATTGAACAGTGTACGACGAAATATAAAATACGAGTGCAAATCGATAAAATACCATTGAATGTACTACGGAACATGCAAAATTTTTATATTTGTGAACGTTGTGGTATAGTATATTGGGATGGAATGGTTTTCGAACGTTCTATATACGATGTTATTGAAGATCTTATTGTTCCTGCGTGAGTTACCCTCAGATGCAATATAGAGTGAAAAAGATAACTACAAGGACTGATAAAGCACAAATCAAAATAGTCCTTATTGATGTAAGTTGAGAATTTTTCATGAAGCATTGGTAAGTTTATTATCACGATTGTTCTATTACTTGAATTAATCATTCGTAATTTATGACTATTATATATATATATATAGACATACATATATATATAGTTACTTTTTCTGTTTGTATTTTTAAAACTTGTAATTAACGATAAAAAGACATTAACTTTATTTTTTTATCGTCACCCGCGTGATATTGCTCCAGCACTTGAGATCACTTTGCGTAGCAGAAGCGATTAATAATCTTGAAAAAATTGTATTACTGTACTTCACAGTGACAACGGCAGTTTATCTAAAAGTCTGTGCAATTAATAGAGTTGAATTTTCAATTAAAAATATGCGTTAACAGAATATTATGAAATATTTGCAATCTTTTTTCCCCCGTGTTGAAGTACGTAGTTTTATTTTATTTCTTTTTGTTGACTGATTTCTGTGACAAGTACATCCTATCTGCGCAAGTAATATATTATGATAGCAGACATATAATAATTCTTTGTTATAAAGCAAATATCTTATAATATATACCAGATTACATACATGATGTATGTGTAAATTAAGACATGTATGCGTAAAATGTTAAATTACATATTCCAATGCGAAAAAAAAGAGAAGAATTTCCTAGATAAAATAATTTCGTTTTTGTAATACTTGTTTTTTCCTAAATAAAGTAACGACTCATCCACTTTTTGTTCTTTCCATTCAAACTGAATATACAGAGATCAGCTTTTTATTCTCATTACTTTTCACACGCTTATGTAGTAACAACTGAAATAATAATTGAAACTAAGTACCTTTTTATAACTCATTTTTTCATTGTACTTTAACACTGTATAAATATCCACGCCCACGCGCGCGCCTGTGCATGTACGTATGTATTCACATATCAGTCCTCTATGATGGACTTGGTTCTGGCGTTCGTAACTCTGGGTCTGTAACTGATTTTTCAAATTCCGCTGGTTCAACGAGACGCTTCTTTCCGAATGGAGGAGGACCAATTAACTTTTCTACATCGTCATAAGTTAATGTCTCTTTCTGTAAAAGTGCTTCAGCTATCTACAATTATTTAAAATAAAAGTTTAGTGTACAATAAAATTTACAATTCAACGTACAGTAGGAAGTAGCGTGACATACCGCCGTTAATTTATCTTTATTATCCGTTAGCAATTTTTGGGTGGCTTTATATGCATCGCCAATTATATTTCTCACCTCAGCATCCATGAAATTCCCTAACTTTTTACTGTATGGTTTAATATTTTTCTGTAAAATGTAATTATTCCGGCGTGAGTGAAAAACTAAATAGCATATAAAAACAAGGTACATACAAATTTTTTTCATACCGTGCTCGTGGATTGTTCATCGAATGAAAGTAAACCTATATTGGAGCTCATTCCATATTGCTGAACTTGATGATACGCTGTTTGAGTTACTTTTTTCAGGTCGTTTTCTGCTCCAGTTGAGATTTGATCGAACATTAGGTATTCGGCAACTCTACCACCTAACATCATACACATTCTTTCAAAAAGTTGCTCTTTACTATGAAGCTTCTGATTCGAATCGGAATACTGTGCAAAACCCAAGCTTAAAGCTGTTCTGGGTACTATTGTTACTTTAAGTAAAGCATCTGTGTGCTCCAATAACCATCCTACTAGAGCATGACCGGCTTCGTGATAAGCTACTACTTTCTTTGTAGACGGCGTTAACGTATTGGTCTTTTTTTCCGGTCCAGCTATTACTCTATCAATTGCATACGTAAGGTCAGTACCATCGACTGAAGTTTTCATAAATCTCGCTGCATGTAACGCAGCTTCATTGCAGATATTTGCTATATCGGCACCTATATTTTTTAAAAGCATAATAACAGAGATGAAGATAATTATAACATATAGATAAAGACAGTATTCTAATAATAACGGCTAAAAAGAATACCACTGAAGCCAGGTGTAAGATGAGCTAAATATCCAGAGTATTTTGACGGTTCCCCTTCCAACACTAATGCCTTAAGGTGTCTTTCAAAAATTTGCTTTCGTTCTTGCAAAGTAGGAAGATCGATTAAAATATGTCTATCAAATCTGCCAGGCCTTAATAGGGCTTTATCTAAAACATCTGCCCTATTTGTCGAGGCTAAGATAATAACGTCTTCATGTGTTGTCATTCCATCCATCTCTACTAAAAGTTGAATCAGTGTTCTCTCAGACTCACTGTTACTAAATTGAGCTTCTTGCGCTGATCGTTTTTTGCCAATTGCATCAATTTCGTCGATATATATAATACTAGGAGCTCTGAAAAGACCAGATGTTAATAGTGGAAAAAGTAATTCAATAACTTTTGCATTAGTTGAAGAATATTCGTACCTTTTTTTGCCTTCTTTAAATAAATCTCTTACACGTGCTGCACCTAATCCACCTATCATCTCAACAAATTCGGAACCATTCATTGATAAAAATGGTACGTCTGATTCAGATGCAACTGCTTTAGCTAACATTGTTTTGCCACATCCTGGAGGTCCCAACAATAAAGCGCCTAGAAAGACATAAATATTTGAAAACACAACTTCTCCCACACATAAGGTTTAAAGTAGTTAATTAAATTGTCATCTACAATCTGAGGTTCTATTCATTTGATCACCACACTCTAACATATAAATTTAATGAGAATCTTTTAGGAGTTACCATTCACCTTTGGGTACTTTAGCACCAAGGGTCTTATAACGTTCAGGACGTTTGAGATAGTCAACAAACTCCATAACTTCAGTTTTAGCCTCTTGTAAACCAGCTACATCTTCAAAACGTACGCCTTTACTAGAAGCAGGTTCGACCAATGTAAATTTTGCTTGCCTGAGATTCGAGAACATGTCCAATGGATTTTTAAATGATCCCGATTTGAATAATCGTAAAACGTATACAATTAACATAAACGTTAGTAGAAAGCTCATTATTCGATAATCACGTTCAAACGTCCTGTTATAGATAATTGGTATTCCATCTCCTGAAAAAGTAGGTAAAAATCAGATGCATTTTAAATTCAAATTTAAATTAGATATGTTAACTAAATATTCTATAACATATACCATATTTTACGCCTAGATCTTTTTCCACTTTCCTGATCTTCTCTTCCAGATTGTTAATGTCTGCTATATGCAAGGTATATCTTCTCTTCCCTGCTCTTTCACCTTTGATTACAGCACCTTCGTGAAGTACTATTACAACGGTTTCCATTGATGGATGAATAACAAGGTTTTGTACCTCTCCTTTTGCAAGGAAATGATGTACAAATTCATTCCATGGAACTTCTACATTTAGCTGTAGGTATTTGATAATTATATTACATTAACTGCCTATTAAATCAGTGCAATAAAAATGTATTTCAAAGCCAACCTTTTGAGCTTCTTCGTCAAGTTTTTGCCTCGAAAGAAATATTATAAGTGAACTGAATAGCAGCATCATCCAGACCAACTTCATTAAAATATGTTTCATTTCTTCGTCATTTTTGGGATTTTTATCAGAGCTATTAGAAGATTCTTTCGAAGAATTTCCACCGGTATTACTCCTATTCGATGAATTCGTGCAAAAATCTCTGGTATTGCACAACGTTGACAAATTGTAAAGTTTAGGGAATCCATTTTGGACGAATAATGTTTGTATAGCATTTAATTCTTTATGAAATTGTTTATAAGTCTAAAATGGAAATCTGTTCATGATTACACGGTTAGTTATGTCGAAGATTGCAAATGATACTTACTTTATACGATAATGGTAAACATAACCTATTCATTTCATTTCTAATACAACTGTGTATTAATCTTGTATTAACGACTGTTTCGTGCCAAGTATCATACTTTCGGAGAGTACCAAAGACCTTTCTCGAAGTAACATATTTTTGTTTCGGATACTTCGCTAAATTTTGCATATTGACGTCGGCTTTTAGCTTTACAGAACAAAACTAAATATTCCATCATCCGTATGATCCATATCGTGAACACCAACGATACCAACTGTAATCATCGAATATTTGCTGATGCGTACCATCCAAACTCCAATAACTACAATGAACTACAATTATAATGACTCAAAAACGCCACATCTTTCGAGTTTCTCTATCACTAACACAGAGATAAATGCAATAGTCTATTGGTGACAGTTTATTTAGATTAATAATAATTAAAAATTTCAGAATATTCTACTCGATATACGAAAAGGAAATAATGATGTAACATTTGATGACGGACAGTATTAAAATACGACGTATCTTTGAATGTAGTCATATATCTGATGTTCAATTAGATGATTTAAAAGTTATAAATTGATTGTAAAAGAAGCAGAAACAAATGACTGGTTTAGAACATACAAAAATTGATAAGAATATCAATTAACTTAGCCTGTTGAAATAAATTAAATGCTGAGGGTTACTTAAGTATTATACATTTTTAAACTGCTGCTGGTAATGGTAAAACTGGCGCCGGCTTAAAGGCGCCAGAGATTTTCAATAAATGATAATGTTATATTGGCATATTTTATCATAAATTGATAACTTGACTCAGCATTCAATAATACTTTTACATCTTATTACTGTCAACTTTTCATTAATCAGAATTTAACTATTGTTATTCATTCTCTGAGAATTTTCCATTTTATAATTATTGTTTTTAAATATGAGTATATCTACATACTGATAGACTTTTCGACAAAACTAATTAATGATATTTTTCGAAACATTATGCGTTTACAAATTTCATGGTCATAAATATTATAAAGCCTTGTTAACTCTTACAGATAAAGGGGATCTTAGCAATCTTAATCGTCACAATGGGTTTCAAAATTTTAAGATGTTTGTTTGTTTTAAATCGATATTTTGTATACTATATTCATTTGTGTAGCCTATATGATATCAAAGGCTGTATAGTTTAATGAGGATCTGCTATATTTACGCATATCAGCTGTGGAATGACAGGTGGGATAAAAAATGGCTGAAAATGGGTTGGGGTCAAATGCTGGGTCTCAAGAGTACCTTGCAACTGACATTATTAATTTAGACATTGAAGAGGTAATAAAGTGTTATAATTATTCGAATAATTCTAAAATATACACCTGTATGAAATTTGCGCTTTTCAGGTTATAACTTATTTTCCTATCTCAAGTTTAAGCTATTTTTTATACTTCTGAAAACAATATTTTGTAGTAATAGTGTGGCTGTCATACTCCCTGTCACTTTAATATTAAACATTATAATATAGCTATGGCTCTTACCTACTCTTCATTGAATGTACACATATTATACTTTTTCATATTTCATGTCTAACTCTGTAAACAGAAATTTATTCTATTAGCATCTATAACTAATTTGTAATTGTACTTATAATTAAATGGCATATGACGAATTTTTGATAAATGTTACAACTTTAATGAAACATTTTTTTAGCTGGATAATACAGAATATGCTATACCCGCTGTGGAGGAATTACCCTCCTTAGAAAGTATATTAACAGAACCAGATTGCACATCACTCTCAGGAACAGACGATGATTTTGGATTAACACCAGGTGAAAAGTTAGGTAGCAGTGAAACAACAAGTGTTGGAAGTCATTTATCGTTAAATTCTTTAAATAAAACTTTTAAAACATCACATCCAACATCATCCAGTGCTATCTTGAGACATGTTATACTTAAAGGGATATCTTCACAAATTGTGTCAGCCAGCGTAAGAACAAATTACAATATTCTTAGAAGGAATAATTTAAAAAATTATAAATTATGTTGAATATTATTGTGTAATCTTTATACAGGAAAGAGTCAATGCTGGTTTGGCAAGTGCAGTTGCAGCTGGTGGGAATATGTTAATAGTTGGCACTAGTCATGGGTTGATATTAGGTTTTGATTCATCACAAACATTAAGATGGTGCGATCAGGAAGCAAGGCATCAAGGATCAGTGTCTGCATTAGGTTTTAATCATGATGGGACCAGAGTATTAGCTGGTTTTGCAAGAGGACATATCTTGATGATTGACAGTGCCAATGGAAAAGTTTTGAGAACGCTTACCGATGTCCATCCATTGGATACAGCTGTATTGCATGTTAAGGTAAAATTTTGTTTACCTTACTAGTTTTGTGTACTTCATACATATTGTTAATTAATTACTTTCTTTTTATCGTGAAACCAATAAAATATCTTGCTATAGTTCACAGATTCACCAAAGGTAGCATTATGTAGCGATAGTGGTGGCTCAGTTTTTGAATTGAATTTCACAAGAGTTATGGGAGTGCGAGGTTGTGAAAGTAGGTGTTTATTTAGTGGTTCCAAAGGAGAAGTATGTACATTAGAACCTTTGTTATTAAATCGTCTACCATCACATCCACTAAAAAACTATACATTAGTGGCAATGGCAACATTATCGAAGGTACTTCTCTTTTTTTAAATAATTTTTAAATGCTTATTTATCAAGTTTATAGATTATGTTGGTGTTAAATCAATTAGGTAATGGTAGTTTGTATAAGACCAAGAATACGGCTCGAGTTGACTCATCCACTATCTGGTGCTCCTATAGCACTACCACAATTATCTTGGCAACTTGTTGTAATTCAAGCAGCAGATGCTTCCCGTGTGATTGATCCAGTACTGGCATTTGCAAGAGACGATGTCGTCTACTTTTATCAAGTATTATTCCTACTATTTTTTTCTTGTTAAATATTAATTTCATTGAGGTCTAATTGAATATATTTTTGTAAGGTATGCACTGAAACTGGTTCAAGATTAAAACTCTCTCCATTACGTAGAATGACTCTTCCATACACAATAAGTAATTTGCGATGGTTAAATCCGCGATCATTAGCTGTATTAGATTCTCAAGAAAGGCTGCATTTATTAGATGTAAGAGCACAGGATAATCTAGAAACATTAGATATGAGTCGCGTTGGGATTTCTTATGCTTCTAGCCACTTTAAAGGACTTTCTACTGGTGGAAATGTTTCAAAGGTAAAAGTTAAGTAACATATGCCTATGATTATATAATGAAGAAGTAATATTAATAAAATACCTTTCTACTTTTCAAATCAGGCTATGGCATTAGCTGGAGAACGAGCATGTTATAACACTGTGGTAACTTTTGGTACACAACTTTTATTGTTGGGTACAAAGAGTTTGCATGTTGTTTGTATAAGAACATGGACAGAGCGATTAAGACATTTAACAATGCAGGTCTGTATGTTAATAAGCGATAAGTAGATTTTTAACTCTATAGAAAATATATTTTTCTATTGTAGAAAAGATTTCCGGAAGCCTTGGCATTGGGTCTTTCGTTTTATCAGGACAAAGGAAAAGCAGTTGTGGGTCTCCGTGGCTCGAAACAACGTCGAAAGCAGATTGCACGTGACAAAGTGTGTCAAGTTTTAATGCAATATATGGAAGAGCTGAACAATTGTTCTACCGATGAAAATACAGAATTTGAAATAGTTACGACCTGTGTGGATTATTGTATACAGTTAGAAAATACAGAGTTATTATTTGGAAAATTGTGGGACCTAGTTTCGGAATCCGAAGGACTTAAGTCGAGTTATTTACATGCACTCGAAAGTCCTTTGTTAGATGGGAGTTTGCGACCTCGTCTACCACCGTTAATTGTTCAACAATTGGTTACTCTTTATGACCAAGAAGAAAAAGTTGATTCTCTTCAATCAATTATAGTGTTATTAGATGTTGATTGTTTGGACATTCATCAGGTAAATGAAAATGTTCTCATCTTCATTAAAACAATAATTCTATCGCACACTATTCTAAAGATACTTATATGTTTTTTTTTTAAATATCTTCTACAGGTAACAACAATTTGCCGTCAACGAGGACTTTGGGAAGCTTTTATACATCTGCAAACAACAGCGTTATGTGACTTTGCAGCGCCGATCCATCAATTAGTGCCAATTTTACAAAGTGTATTAGCTAATACGAAGGAATCATTAACTCGAGATAGCATACAGCTTGGTAATGCACTTTTGGTTTATGCCAGCTGTTGTCTCGCGGGTCGAGGTTTCCCAAGAGGTGAACTTCCTGAAGGCATGCCTCAAAGAGCTAAAACAGATGTATTGAGAGCTTTGCTCTCTCAACATTCTAGCTTAGCCAGTGACGCTGAAAGGCAATATCCATACCTAAGGACTTTGCTTCGATTCGACGCAAAAGGATTTCTCGATGTAATAGCAATCGCCTTTCAGGAACCAGAATTCACATCCGAAATGGGTCTTAGACAACGGCAAAGGCTTATAGATATTTTATCGAACATTGTTATGCCTAGCACACCGCTCAGTCCAAGGAATCCTTACTATGTCACAGATGAACAGAGAACTCTTGTTCTTGTATTTATAGCAAACGAAGTATCAGAAAATACAGTTAATTTAGAAGCTAGTATGTTAAATAAGATGATAGAAATATTATGCAGCGACTCGAATACGGTATCGTTCAAAGAGCTGAAGACTGATAAAGAAAATGCAATATTGGGATTACTGCGTTCCAGAAAGTTGCGTAATATATCGGATAATACTTTATTGAATTTGGCGCGGAGAGCTAACTTGTAAGTATTCAAAAGTTGACAGACATTTCAAGTAATTCTGTAATATAATCTCTTGATATTTGACAAAAAATGTTAAACTTTCTAGAATTTAATTTACTAAATTCGTTCCATTTAAATTTTACATTTCTATTATCTTGTTTTATGCCTATACTTAACGAAAGTTTGAATAAGACAAATTAAAGTCATATTGAACAATATCTCAATAAAGTTATAAATTTAAGTGTTATTGACACTAGGTTTACCGGGTGGGTCATTTTGACCTATTTCGAACTTCGCGAGAGAAATTAAAGAAGCCGTTTAAATTTTTTCTGCCACTTATACCGAGCTTTATCCATTTGACGAAATGAGTATATAGCGAAATTAGTTTTCTTCAGAGCCTCCTAATTTTGAAGTTCTCTATATCGTACACCTATTGACCCGTATCGGTAGAGATAGGTATACGAAAAATATCGGTAAACCTAGTGTTAAGAATGGTAGTATCATACATAGTAACTTGTATCGCAGTATGTAATGTTGCAGTATGAGAGTAGCCGAGCTGCTATATAGCGCCAGAGAAGACTGGGTCGCTGTCTGCAAATGTATGATACTCGACCAATCTAGACACTGTGATATATGGCCCTGGTTAGAAAACCTTTCATCGAACTCTTCATATTTAGTCGTAATGGCCAATGTCACATCGCTAGTGGGAATCAATGCAAATCAATTTGCTATTTTCATAGCAACTCATATGCAAGACAAAATTGTTGAGGTATTGGAAAAGCTGGAAGGTAATCCAAACTTAGAATACAATCTCTTAGAAGCTCTTTATCAACTTTTGCAATACAAAGAGGAAGATATCTCGTTCGAATTGACAACTGAATTACTGGAGAAATTCTTGGAAATAATGTGCACGTTACAGCCGCAGCGTGTAAGTGTGAAATTTGAGATATAACAAGATCAGTAATTAGTATTCATAAATTGAATTAATGAATGTATAATTGTATTCTGATGTAGGTAGTTGATCATATTCAAGGACCACATGGTTGTAGACTGAATGAAGCACTGAGAATAGTACAAAAGGCAAATCATAAAGACGCGGAAGCCGTGATGTTAGAAAAGTTGGGTAATTATCAAGATGCATTTGAAATTCTGTTAACGGAATTTCAAAATAATCTGGAGCTGGTAAATAATATATAAATATAATAAATTATTACAATAATACTATTGCACGCTGGTCCATAGGAATGCAATGAAAACATCTGATTTTTTAGTACCGTCAGGATAAAACTTCAGAAAACGATACCATACATATTGCCGTTCAGCTTGCAAGTATGTGTAGACGATCAGCTGGAAATTTAGATTGGATGCCACTTGTAGAAGCTATACTTCAAACGCATTCGAGCAGTAATGAAAAGAAAGGTCTCTCACATGTTTTCTGCATATGCCTCTGACTGTTTAACCGTTTGAATCCCGGCGCACAATGGCAGAATCTCGTCGAAAAGTGCCAAGCGGCGCGATGGCGCTTCTTTATCCACACAACGGTGAAATACAGTGGGTCTTTTCGACGTGAAATCTCAACAACGCAATCGCGCTGTGGGACTGAAACGGTTAAAAGACAAGTTTGATTCACATGATCGTTATATAATACATGTTATTAATTACAGTTGAGAAATTAAGTAGAAAGCTATTGAAAGTAGTTTTGGAGACTCTTAGTGGTACAACAGCTTTATCGACCGTCCTAGAACAAATTTTGAAACATCCATTAGCAACAAGTGGAACAATAGGAGATATCAGGCAACTATTATCCGGAGTACTTACACATTCTCGATACGAGCAAACTTTAGTCGAAACTACCGCACGTTTGGTCAGCTTAGAGCTTCACAAAGCTCTAAAAAGATCATTAAGGTATTGTTATAATATTTCATGATAGTGGTAGTTAATTGATTTCAATAATCGTATCGTTACATTTTAGAGATGCCGAGAGAGCATGTGCGAGTGTGTCAGTAATTTGTCCTATATGCAGGCATCTGTTATCACAGGCTACGGATTATACAATAGTTTTTAGTTGCGGTCATGGATATCATTCGGAATGTTTAGGTGAACCTAGGTCTTGTTATAAATGTATGAATACAAAAGGATGGGCTCCTCTTGTCACTAATATTACACATGCTAGTAGACCATTTCATGTAAGTAAAATGTTCATTACTTAAAGATTATATAATGCTATTTTCATATTATCATGCACCATACTACTGTTTCGAAATTTCACGGTTTGTTTAATTTATTCATTGTTATATTCTTTCTGTTTACAGGAGCATAAGCAAATTCTGCCACCGGAATTCATGCGTAATAATGATCTTTCCTTAAAACTCGCACCGCCCACGTCTTTACCAGATCTTGAGGGTATTTTTTAATCTAGTCTTCAAAGTATCAAAATTCAATATCACACTTATTAGTGGTATATAGCTTTTTAATAAATAAGAATGAATATATGATATCTTACATTTGTACATTACATTTGATCTCTTAATTTCATTCCACGAGCGATATATTATTATATTATCATATTCCGTATAGAAAATTAGAATTTGATCATTTCCAGTATGCCTTCCTTTTATGTAATTACGAGAGTACACAATTTTACCGAATTTTCTTCGATCGATTAAGTACGGTCTCATGCAGTTTGTTTGCTTGTTGAAGTTCGAATATCGAATTTGTTTGTATATTGTAAATGAATGTACCCCCATTATGTATAGTATAAATAAGAAATTGTATACTTTTATTGCTGTAAATTCTATACGCCTGATGCACGTGCACGGCACGTTGCCAAATATAATTCACTAAATAAATAAAGATACCAATTAATTACATAAAGATAATCTTATTCACTGTTAATAATTGTATACATTGCCTTAGTAAATCGTCTTAAATCAAAACAAGCACGCATATCTTGCACCTAAACATTATTATGTTGGGTAATAAGGAAATATCTTTTGTCGTTTGATATTTTTAATAATGAAAACCGGTTTTTTTGGTGCATTTTCTATCAAAATAAGATTAGGATTTATCGGCTTATGACCCAGTAATTCACCGGTCAGAAGTTTTACAACTACTGAAAAAACACTTAAATCCGAGAATTCGGAATTCTCTGTCGATAATAACTGAACATTCGAAACATATTTATCCACTAAAGTATCTAACTTTATAAGTTGTGGAGTCATTTTTGACACAGACAAATACTGTTGTAACTGTAATTTAAAAATGTAAGGTCATATTACCGATTTCCGATTATAACATAAAATACATGAAAATAACCGATATATCGGTAACATTTACCTTATTATCGCATTTCTCTAAGCCATTTAAAAGTTCTTCGATTTTCATAATTAATTTGCAACCTTTTAATATACACTCCTGACTATAAACAGCTTTATGGATCTGTAATGATACTTTTATTAAAACTACTTCCTTCTTTAGTTTATCCAGAAGCAATGATAATGGTACTCCTTGCAATGCTCTGCTGGCCATTCGAATTTTGGAATAATTTTCGCTGATCTATATATGCATATGTATACATTTATATATACAGTTTAATGATTTCTCTAACTTTTTTTTAAACATTAAATTTTCTCAAAATCTTATAACAAATAAATATAGAAAAAAAAATAAATAGCTTGTCTATTGGAGGAAATTTATGAAATAATTAAAAAAAAAATGAATGTTTACCTGTTTACTTAAGCATTTCCATGAACTTGAAATCTGATCGGCAAATCGTTTAATTTCATCACCGACCGGATAACGAGTTTCGGCTAGACTCCATAATGAATGAAGTTTATCCGCAAGATTGCGGGAAATGTCGTTGAACCATGCGAGTTTAATCTCCAATTTTTGATCTATACGTAAGCTATGATGATTTTCTAGTTTTAAAATTGCTACCTAAATAAACGGTGGAAAACCACTTTAAATATCATTACATACAATCGTGTTGTAACATTTCAGAGTAAAGACTTCATGCAAGTCAATATTGGTTTTGATTTATATGGCTAATTGGATTCTTAATTTCGATATTATTTCATTCCTTTAAACTCTTTCATGCCGAGTAGCACAAAGAAGCATACATATATACATCGATCCGTTAATGAAACATTTTTATTATAAATCGCATAATGAAGATTATATGAAGACAAAACGCAGGGTAAAATAATCGTAGAGAATTAATTGTAATAATCTCCTTTGAGCATGAAAGAGTTAAGCGATACGATACTCACATTCTTTTCAAGAATTTTTATAAGTTCACTGCTTGAGATTTTATCATGTTTTAGGAGAAACTCCATTTAGAGAATGCAAGAAATACAGTTCACCCTAATAAATTATAAAGATACACTACCATCATGACACAGTAATAACAGTAATAAAATGCTAAAATCAACTACATACAGAATTCTCGCTTCATCTGCTAAATACATGTATATCTACGAACGCAATTACGTCCATAAGACATAAAAATGCAATAGTCTTTTATTTTTACGATGTAATGAATTGGTTTCTATGGTTTTATCGTCTCTTTCAATTTTTTTCTTCTTCCTCTCTAACATCAGACCATTATCGTAAATATAATACAAACGGCATTTCTTTTTATTATTTCAGATATTTGATACAGAAATTCAATCTGACAATTTGTAGCTTTTATATTCGATATATCTGTCTACAATGTCAAATTTATATGTAGAACTCTTAATTCTACTTTCTTTCGGAAGATACATAAATTAGCGTTTTACAAGAGGACCATTATTTCACGGCGCCATAATTAATATAAAATCATCGTGCTTCGCAATAAGGCTTCATCATGGTACTTACATTACATTTCGAAATATTAAGCTAATATGATTATTATAGAGCGTTTGTAACATCTAAATTAAAAGATAGATGAAGATCCGATTGAACTGACGTATCCTAAATTCATGTATCTTCTGAAATGAATTAGAAGTCTCATTGAGTCGTTAATAATAGCCAAATGTTAAAATACAATGTTTACTGTTTTTGGCTAGTATTGTATTTACTTTGTTAATAATTTGTATAATGATATAACGAGGTATCATATGTGACGAGCAGATACGGCCCTTTCACAATTGGCTTAATAAATTATCTATGGCTTTGCAATTTTTCATGCTCTATTAAAAGCCCATATTATTAAAATTCTAAGCTTATTCATCTATGACATTTACAGTTTCCTTTAACTAGAACTTCAATAACTCATTATTATTATTTATGGTCATCATAAAACATTTTTTTTTATCAAATTATGCACAATTTTTCTTAACTCTATCTCCCTAGAATTAATCTTTGTAAAAAAAAAAAAAAGGAAAAATGTTGAACCTGTATTCGTAATTATATGTATTTATGATATAACAGAAACTATATAGTTCACTTTTTAACCGTATAATTACTATAAACATCTCATTATCCTGCATGCACAGAGATAAACGAGCATTTTCCTTTACCTGTAATTTATCGATCAGGCCTGTCTGGTTAATTGAACTTTTTTCTTTTTGTCTTTTCTTTTAATGTCACAGTACTTACGACGAGGGAAGAGTACCTTTGTCAATCAGAACAAAGGACGGATTATTATTATACGTGTATATTTTATTTATTAGCAGGAACTTTTATTTACAGTCTCTGCTATTATTAAATAATGCAATACTTAGATAATTAAATCGTAAGTTTGCACGTTACAAATAAAAATGAAGTTATCTTTCAGACAAAACTTTTTTTGGAATATTTAGTGTTACATTAATAAATAACGCGATCGTTGAAACGTCACAAAAATATTAGTTTCTTTAAAATCTTCACAGCTTTCAAAAAAAAGCTATACACTGGTTAGCCGTACATCCCGACAACGAGAGGTATGAAATATTTTCATAAAGTTTGGAGTATTCATAAATGCCTGTAAACAGCTTAAATATCATTTTGCAATATTTTAATAGATATAATAAACAGAATAAAACATAACTTTGATTTTCAATTTCAATTTAATAATTATGTATTTCGAGTATTCGTATGCAACTAAAATTTTAATGCTTTATATAATCATTCTTAAAAGTGACGATATTACCGTATAACGTATATGTCAAATTAGTTTACAATTAATATATTCAATTACATAATTCAAGTTAAATAACAGAAGCATAAATTTACGTCTAGAACTAATGCATAAAAGGCCAATTTGACAAAAAAAAAGAATGGTTAAACTCTGAATAATATGTCATTTTAGTTAAGTAATGAATATAAGTAGAACTGTGGGACTGTTTCCGATAAAATGCATTAAACAACTTAAAATCCCTAATACTTCAAATCTTTCGGAATTCTTTACCCACTTCGACAGTTTGGATATTACGTTAGAATCCTAAGACATGTAGTGTATGTAGATTTTTTTCAAGTGCGATGCATATAAATCTAAATTAATAGAGCGCATGCCATGGCGCAAATATGTAACAATTATATATTCACTTTGAACACAAGACTGGTAGAGTTATCGATACTCATCCCCCATATACTGTGTAATACGCCGTCCGTATAACGTAGTAAAAGCGACAAGATACCGACAGGATATACCATAATCCTGTCAGAAATATGCAAGGCTATTACGATGCAATTAGCGAGCTATTACAATGCGTTACAAAGTTTCTTCTTTATATTAATTATCTAAATCAGCATTGCCGTCGCCTCTGATTAGTTTAATATTCGTAACTGACATACCGAAGAATCATCACTTTTTAACGACTGAAAATTAACAAAGTTTGTCAGTATCAGCTGATTACTTTTGACATCTCTTTCAATATCTTTTCGTTTCTCTTTACCCACGCTGCCAGTGAACGCGAGAATGATTATGATGTCTGTAGTGTGGAGGTCTATAATTTCTATCATGTCGCGAACGAACACGGGATGCATTATAGTATTGCCTCCGATAACCGTTTAGAGGTCGATTCCACGTCTTGCCGTTTTGATATTCCTGAAACGGATTGTACCCCGGATTTGATCTTTCATCGTAAGTTCGATGATCCTTTACTTTCTTTATCCTGCCACGATCTATTTCCTCATCGTCTCCATTAAAGTGTCGTTTACGTTCTTCCCGCCTATCGTTAGCGACTTCGCGGTCTAAATGTGTCCTATTGCCATTCCAATTTGAAACTGTAAAAATAAAACAAACAGTTTGCTTTACAATTTACTCAACGAGTAGATTCATCAGTGTAGTGTTTCTCTAAGCGAGCAGCTGTGTAAAAAAGAACATTTGATCTGTAACATGGGGATACATGATGAGTTGGAATGGATTTCCGGGAGCGGAGCTAGATTCGATGGATTCATCAATAATATTCTTTTCCTGTACTGACCCGAAGAAGATCCGTATCCACGATGCGACATTTTTAGTAAGTGAGAGACTGTATCAGAACGATTTGTTCCATTGAAATCTCTCAAAGCTGCAGCACTAGGCGTTGTGTTATTTTGACTAATTTTGTTATTATCTTCCCTGAAAATGCATTTAAACAGTTATTTATATGCGTAAATACATCGGTCCGTAATTTCCAGAAAACTTAGACCATGATTAATAACGTACTTATCAGTAACAGACCATCCATTAGGTGCCGCAGTTGATGTAGGAGCAAGTGTATCTTTCGACACTTGCCAACCTTTCATATTAGTAGTTGCAGCTTTTGTGATTATTTTTTCATCTTGCCCCGTTTTTACTCTAATTGCTTGATGCCACTTATTTTTGTTGTTACACTCAGTTTTGCCATTTGTTTCCGATTTCCCGTTTTGATGTTTTATTAAACTCACGGTGCTAATATTACAACTAGATCCATTTTGCGTCTTTATACATTGCGTTATATCACTTTGATTCTGAGGAGTGCTACTTCCGTTTGTTTTCAGTGCAACTTTTTGCACATCTTTCGAAGTAGGAACTGTTTTAGGTGAATTAATTTTTACGGCGGGGCTTTTTTGTGCACCGTTGTTGATACTGGGAGAAGTATTTGTTTTTTGCACAGTATTTGAAGGTATGTGGCTCTTTAACACACCGAATGAAGCAACATCCTCCTCTTCGCTGGATCCATCGTATGGGACTAAGCTATTGCCATTCAAAATTTTCCCATTTTTAATATGCATAACTAATCTTGGTTGAGTCTTTTCTTGTAATTTCTGTGGTAATTGTGGTCCAATCAAATTTGTGGTCTTCTGCACAGGAAACTGAAGTGCTATGCCTTTTGCGGTTGGCAATTGTGGACCTATTTCTAAAGTCTCAGTATTCTCTTTGCTGCTTGAAGTACCATTACTTGAAGATCCATTTGAAGTATGTATCCCAGATGTTGACGCTTTACAATTTGCAGATTTATTTAATGGACTTCCTGGTGAAGGCAATAAATTGTTAACCGTTAATGTACCATTTAATTTAACAGTTTGTTGATTCGGAACTTGATTTTGCCCCTGTTCCATTTCAAAAATCATTATATACGCATTTGTATTTAATACATTGCTCAAGCTAATTGGACGAACCTGCAATTGAAATATATACATAGTGAATAGTTTTCTAAACACGGAAATAATTTACGTATAAGAGAACACTTTGATTAATAATTTACATACACAAGAATCGTCGAAGGAATAATATTGGCCTGTAGAAACTTTTGCGACTGCAGTATAATGCCCACAATTTACCGATGGACCCATATGTGTAACTATTGACATGAGTTTATATGTAAGTGGTTGCACAGGTTCTCCTGGTTCTCTCCAGAGATACGGACCCATATCTGTAGTTTGCTTGAAACCTATGTGCCTGGATATTTTGCCTCCTAATACACTGAATCTCTTCAATTGTACACAAAGCACTTTAGGGGGCCGTTCTAAGCTAAATTGTTTTGTAGCAGGAACTCTTTTTTTACAAGCTTCGCATTTGTAATCATTGTTATCTAACTGTTCACGACTAAAATAACTACTTAGCGCTTCATCGAGAGTACTTGCTTTACGTATATCCACCAACAAATCCTGCAAATGTAAATAAATATTTTAGATACGAAATCATGATGTTATATTGCTCGTTAACCCATTTGCATCACAACCCTAAACACGGAGAACGGCACGTAGTACTGAGCATTTTCGCACGCGATCATTTAGCAGCCGATGGAAGAATATTCCGCGGCTGGTGATAAGCTAGCATTACCGTGCGTGCATTATTTGGCGTATTGATGCAAATAGGTTGAAAAAGGGAGAAAATTATATATATACTTGGAAATGTTGAAACGTAGTAGAAACATGCCGACACTGTAGGCACTTAACTTCAGTACGAATATAACCACCAAAAATTTGATTAATAGGTGTTGTTTCCTTAGAATAACTGTCTAATTTACTAGCTTTATGTCTTGTTAAATAAGCTCTCTCCATGCCTTCGAGTAAATAACGTAAAAATTCATGAGCATCCTCTTGTTGCCCTGGCACCATGGTCCGACAAATGACTAATGAAGATTGAAAAAGACAATGTAATAAATAAATATTTTACTGTATATCAATGTAATAAGTACAGCATTATTAATACTTACACTTTAACTTGTTGTATATGTAGAACGGTTTAATAGCACATCCTGACTTCTGATGACTGAATTGTAAAGTTTTAGCCACTGCGCATGTAAGGCACTCTCCACCTCCATCTAAAACTAACCTATTATCAAAATACGATACAAAACTAAGGAATTAAAATTTTAATGTCATCTTTAACTTGTATATTATCCGATTAATAACATATGTTATTGTAATAAATATGAGAAATAAACACTAACCGTTCTGTTCACATTTCGATGTATGATGTGAATCCGACAATAACCAATTAACAAGCGCTGGTACATGAAATAGTGCTTGAAGAGTGCTATTTAAATAGCAAGTATTCCCAACATTGTACATGCCAGCTCCAACAGGAAATGTGCTCTTCCATCCTAAATTGACTTTCTTTGGAGAATACAAAGTAACTGTTGGCTCTGGTAAAGTAGGTCCTTTATTCGTTCCTTCACTTCTTTTGACATAAGCATTGCCCTCTTTCGTTTTTTCATCAGAATTTTCAGAATTCGGTAAGCTAAGTACAATGTATTTGGCTTTTAATTGATCTAAAATTGTTGTCTGATAATCTTCCACTTCTTTGTATTCTACTTCGGATTGAAGTATTCTAGATGCACTGCTAACTAGAGTTGTTGACAAATCATCCGATGTTTTATGTTGGCTAGTTTCCAGAGAACGTCGGAGCATAGCCGCAACAGGATCACAAACGCTTACAGCCGGCATTGCTATTGCGTTTAATTATATGTCAATGCTCTATTGCTATTCCTGTTATAAAATATATAAGACATGTATTAGTATATTATAGAACATAACAAGTAAGAATTATCATACAAAAAAATTATTGCATTTCACAATTATAAGATAAATTGATTCCTCTGAAATAGACAAAATAATATTTTCAAACGATATCAAAATTATTCTTTTTCTTTATACAAAATAAAAATACTTTATAAATCATTTTATCTAAAAGACATAAAATAACTACTTAATAAGGGATTCTTATTTAATCCTTTAGTTAATTAATATACATTATGAATTTATAAATAACATCCCAATTTGTGAACTTTCACTGTACAAATTTAAATGAAATCCATAAGCAACATGACTCAGGTATCTATGTATTCAGAATCAATATATAGTTTTATTGCACAGGTTAAGGGACTCTAGTATTAAGATAAGTTAAACTTGTTCCGGATACAATAATCGCATACCTGTGTGTCTTACACATTTAAGATACACATTACAGATGTAACGAGTTGCTAACATACGAGTGAAAGGGTTAACTTCGCTACTAATTATCCCACAATCACATTATTAAACGTAAATCGTAATTTTAATAAGCACGTATCTCGTACAAATTAAAAGAATAATGTTAAGAAGTATCGTTCAAGTAACCGCTTGGCATACCGATGAACTTATAATGAGGTACACTAAAAGCACGCGGCGTGCGGGATACCGCGCCAACAGATTCATTGTTTACCTTCCGTTCTTGATTATGTATATTATAGCCTGCCCCAGCAGGTTTTATCAGAGATATCGCAGTACACTTCACATAATAGGTGATATTTGCCGATTATAAATGCGTAGAATCACAATACTATCGATTAATTCGAAATTCCACGCGCTTACGTGCCTCGAAACGGTTACCGGATGAGTTTGACTGGGGGCGCGTGTCTCCGGCCACGAGTCATTTTTTCCCGCGTACTTCGTAACACTTACCCAAGCTTCTTCCATTCACATAAGATGATAACTCAAATTTTAATGAGAAACACTGTTAAAAATACCACGTGTCAATAATACACGACATTTTTCGAATTATTCGTTTCGGGCATGCGAAATCAAGGCCCATCCTATAGTGTAATGTCAGCCATTTGCAATTACGTTGGTGGCCATTAAAATTTTTCAGTTAGGCACTCCGATTCTGTAGAGGGAGCTTGAAGTCTAAAATCTAGTTTTCATTTATTAATATCTACCATTTTATAGTATTATTGAAACTGGCAGTTTTTTTAACGTTCATAGTACGGTGTAAAACAGATTCAAAGAAGGGAAATCATAGTACTGTTTCGATACGATTGCTTTCTTATTGCTTCGTCTTTTAGTGATAATAAAGCCTTTAACGTTAAGACTGCAATTTTCGGAACATTTAATAATTTCTTAATGGAATGTTTGCCGAAAGTTTTGTTGGTTTAGTTTAAAACGTTTGCATCTTTATATTATTATTATCTTTGTGCATGCATTCCTTGTACAATGAGTACTACCGGTAAAGAGAGTTACATGTGTACGCTTCTTACGTGTGTACAATACGTAACACTGTCATTAATGAAACCCATGGAAACTGTGTATACATTGTAATAATAAACATTGTTATAAAAACATGACAGAAACAATTATTGTAATGATAAATATGAATAAAAAAAACTGTATATAAAGTTCGTACACATTTAAATAGAAAAATAATTTGAACCAACTTCACATATTTTACTATTGTATGTAGTAGAATGGAAAGCATAGCACTACTGTGATGTGTTTCATTAATAAAATGATATTTCATAATTACATGATTTTATAAAATTGCATATTTCATGAACTAAGTTCACTTGTTTTCTGAAATATGTAAGAAGTAATGTAATTATTATGTTAAATGGATAAATATGTGTGAATAAAATATCTGGTTATTGTACGTACACAATTTTTTTACAGATGTTATTGAATACATGTAAAACATGTAGTTTAAAAGTAGAGATATAGAAATCAAATTGATTTATTTAACAAATAAATAGTCCCAAGTGAAAATATCTTTGCTGCTAATACTTTTCAACGCTTCTGTATAAATATATATGATTATATGTGCAACTGGTATGGGCGAACAATAGAATCAGCCATTAGACATGAATGTGAAAACTGAATGGCTATAAACCACCATAATTATAGATATAAGCCAAAAGTATTTGGCTTAGTTGTAGGTCTTATATTTGCACATATATGTACGCAAATATACCATTATTTATAACATACAGTGATACACCATTTCTGTACATTTGATGTTCTCATGGAAAATGTCCAAGAATATGTTGCAAGATATTATGAGGAACACACGGTTCTTTTAGCCATAACTTCAATTCACTTATCCTGCATGTATTTTTCTTAAGGAATGAAATTATTTTAAAAATTTCTTGTACAATTGCTAATGTATAACTTGAACTACTAAAATCATGCTGTATCTGACAAGTTTTTTTTCCTACAATTTACTGATAATTAACAAAATTTGTGTTGTCCAGCTATTTACGATTATATAGAAAATGAAAAATAACGTAATTGCATCGATTTTCAAAATATAGTAACTTATACAATTATTTTACTAATCTAACAGTTAACTAAATTCGATTAAAATTAATATTATAAGATAAGAGAAATAAACTATTATTCCGTCAGTAAATAATAGGGGTTCTTGATGGAGCACACGAAAATATTCGTAGTTCTTCTTTTAATTAAATTTCATAATTATAAAATCCGATTATCACTTTCTATGATTTTTAATGACCAGAAAAAGGGCAGGAAGTCCGACTCTGACCTGTCGTAATAGTATCTTTATTAATCGCTATCGATAATCTCTGCTTACAAAATATACGGATTAACACAACTTTCAAGCGACAAGGTAATAATATTTTCGATAAAATATTTTTAATATATAATAGCCATTAGTAGCAGCTTTAAAACGTTTACGATGGCGAAACGCTGCATCGGCATTTCCAAATTCGCATTTTTAATAACTTTCTCTCATATCTCCGATTAAAGACAAAAAAAAAGCGATATTAATAATTAATTCTACGAAATACACATATCATTAATAATACATTCTATCGGTCAATAATGTACCTCTATACAATTAACGTACACCACTGAAACGATAAAACTGAGCGATTAATGCACATTTCCTGCAAATACGTGCCTCATCTATTACGGTTTAGAAAAATCTATTTTACATTTCACTTATCTTCTGGCAGTGGTAAAACACACTAAACTTTTCAGTTAGTTGCTGAAAATTTCCCTTTACGATCTTGGTACCGAGACGCTCGTCTCCTTCAACTTTTAATTGTTTCATTGAAAATGAAAGAGTAGGGTACAAGATGAAGGAAAAAAAAACGACATAATTATTATTACGGAGAAAAAGTATCAGCTATATTAGCATGCAATTCTTCTATGAAAAAATTTCACGTTGACCTTCTGAAAGACGAACAAGAAGTCTTCCTTTAGTCTGAAGTTTATAATTATAGAACGACGTGCAAAGACAAGTCGCAGAAGATGATATATTTCGATAAATCTTTATCGGACATAACGATGAAAAATCCCACCATCGTGAACGTGTTAACATTGTTCCTTAAACGTTATCGTGATACTTCTAATTTCAAGCTTATCGGTAGAACTTTCTCCATTATAAGTGTACTAAACGGCAATACGATAATGTATTCATGCCGTTACAAATCTTCCGTCTTTAAGCCGTATTTCGAAAAATTCTGCTTAAAATAAAGTGACTTCTTAATCCGTAGCTGATAACTATGGTCTCATCGTCTTAAAGTTTATACAATAACTAATAATTCAGAAGGAATTGTAATAGCTACACGTTGTTGTCTAACATGAAACAAATATCTGACTGTTACTTTATAAATAAATTTACACTTTTAGAAACTGATAGTACTGAATTCATTAATCCATTGCAGTCCTGTGTTCTATGTCTCGAAGTTCGACATAGCTTTCCGTTGTATTTAACACTCTATCGCTTTAATTTCGACTCCCGAAGTTGCAAATGATTTTACATTGTCATCTAACCAGCCCAATGGATTTATAATTATTACTGTCATTTGGTATCAATGGATAACTTACGGCAAAGAATTCTCACAAATAAATTTCAATGAACTAATGAATAATTTGAAAAGTACTTCGGACCGCAAAGTGTTAATGACACTACACAAAAGATGTTTGAAGTAAGCTCGATATAAGCTTTCATCGAGTTTCTTAATTCAGCACCTTTTTAATTGCAACGACGTCATTTTTAAACAATAATGATTCCGTGCAATTATCAGATACGAATTAAAACCGTCCGTTAATAATTCTAAAGAAAACTCATCTTTCTCTCTCTCTCTTAACGTGACATCCCGATTGGTCATTAAACGGCTAACTATGTTATATTCATTTTACGGCCATCGAATTTCACTTGATCGTTCTCAATGACTAGATGAAAGTCATCATTGCGCGCCTTTGAACTCATCTTCCCTCTCATAATTACTTTGTCCTTCCTTTACGAATTCTAGTATTTACAAAACTCGAGATGTACCATGGTGTCCTATGGATTAACCCTTTGAACTCTGCAGATACTATTATTCAACTTTCAACTGTTTAAAGTGTGCCCCGATATTTTCATGAATCTTCGAAGAAAATTCAGAAAAAATGAAGGTATTGTTACATGGACAAATGTGCCAGTGATTATGAAAGTGATCTAACTAAAAAAATTGATGTTACCATTTAATTTTTCTTGCATCAATGTACATTTTGATGAAGCTACTTCATGGAGATATTTAAAAAAAATTGATCCATTCGTTAAAATTGATAGTTAATGTACTACTAAATATTCAATAATTACCTCAAAAGTTGAAATACCACGAAACGTAGAATAAATGACGTAGACCAGTGTTACAATAACCGGCACAAATATCGACAGTAGAATTAACAATAAAATGAAACGTCCCGATGTTTTAAACGAGGAAGCGAAAGGTAATCAACAAAACAATGGCGTTTAGAGTGCAAAGGGCTAAGACGGTGATGTATGTTATGTACGAGCAGCAATTGTCTCTTCAATTCCTTCTCTAGAGCGTTAAGAAGCGACGAAAGAGGAAGTCACGGTGTTAAAAGAGACAAGTTGTGTGATGATATCGATATTCGACGGCAGAGACGATCTCATAGAGCACCATTATAAAAAACCCTTACAGCTAAGTGTGTGCGTTGATGACTTAACGTTAAGCTGGATATCAACGTGCAACAAGGAACGTTTCGTGTTGCAGCTTTTATGGATATTATTTGCCTTCCATTTTCATTAGGTATAATGATTATTCATTGGACGTTACGTTACATTCCTCCGGAGTCGTTAAAAATTAAAACAGCATGTGGAGATGTCCCGCCACAACGAGTTACGGGGATGACATTCGCTTGAGATTGCTTCTCATTAGCAGACAACACACAATAACCGCAAATCTGATATTATCGGTTTTCATCCCTGATTATCTCTCCTTCTTGTATAACCTAATCGTATTTCGCGTAATCACTCATCCGTCGATTAGATAAACATTTTCGCGATTGCTCTCATAATTTTTAACTTCGACCGTTTCCGTTATTATACAGAGATTAATCTCAAAATCTCGATTCAGACACGGAGGATTTTGGATAATTTCCGTTGATAATGACTCGAGGGTATTCGATTGATTTTGACGACTATGGAAAAAATGTTTTTTTGATTCTTAAATCGTGAATCTTAGAGTCTAGAAACAAGAAAAGCTCGTTTAGCGACGAAAGACAGTTATTTTACGCGGTGATCCGAATCGAAGGATTTCTTTTTACGCATATCGTATGCAATATAGTACAATGTATGATGTATTAGAAAGTATCAATTAATATTATTATCTCCTATTGTACTATACCGTATTATATTGTACATTAATGTAAATGCACGTGTCAAATGTTTTTCTAAGCCAAACGTGTCATGAATATATTATAATTATCTTTGTATTCAATTAAATCACGTTACGATCGTTAATCTTACAAACTGTCCGAATCACTTCCTTGTTGCACCTTATCCAGATTCGCCTCGTATTAAATTCTACCATGGGAATAATATCTTGGGGAGAAATATACTATTTCCAGAATCTAAAGTGTCGAATACGAGACTCCAATTACGTAATCGACTTCAAAACGCCAACAGGCTTTGAAGTCCAAGGTATGTTTAAAAGTTCCAACAATACGTAGCAACATACCACTGAAATTAAACTTCGAAGAACTGCAACAACCTCTATTCTATTACCATAAACTTCCAAGTTGTACGCTAATGAAATTTACGTAAAAAGTCCAACAATTTCTCCCAAAATATTTCCGTCTCGACGATTCATCTTACCCTATTACGAATTACGCGATCATCCAAAGTAACAGCTTGCCCGTCTAAAAACTTACTCGTAATTATCCTTCCTCGTAAACTATTCGTCATGCTAATTTCTCCTAGATACAAAGGAAGCGGTTATATTACAAATTAAGGCAAATGTCTCTCACTTTAGAAGGAAATCTTCGCGGACGTGCGACGCTGTACAACAATAATTAACGATAATATTAATAATTATCAATGAAAGAAGAAGAATATTTTATAGCGCGTTTCCTAACGTCACTTAATCGCCTCGTTTTCATCACCTTCTTCGGCCGTACACACTAATGGCAATGAAAAAATATCTCTACGCGTCGCTCGCTCGATGGATATGTTTCCTCTGAAAATTCCTCTCCTCTGCTCTCAAGAATCTACGTACTATACATCCGAAGAAGGGCTCATAATTACGTGCGATACCATTATCTTCTTCTCTTTCTCGTTAAACAACCGAAATTCACTCATGCAAATCCTTAAACGAGAGTTATTACAAATTAATACTATCCTTTAATGTCTACACCATAATTCTATGCTTCCTTACTTCGGTAAACTTAATTGAATATTACAAGTTTTTTAGATTATTATTATTATTATTATTATTACTCTTATCTTGTGTATTATTAGTACGGTTATTGGTATCGTTGGAAATTAAATCGACGTTATCTTCATTACAGTAACATTTCCGGTTCACTGAAACGTACTAAACTTAGCTATGGTCGACTTACAATAACTTATTTCCTTACAAAAAAATATTAATCTCACGTTATGCATCAAGCACAGATTTATCGTTTCCTTTTAGTCAATGAAATCTTGCCGAAAACACTGCGCGTGTTTTTACATGATGATAAGAGAATAAATAAGAGGCAAACTTCGCGGAGTAATTGATCGCAATGACAACCATAAGGTCATAGGTAAAAATGTTCTTATGCGTGATGTAGAAAATGTGATTCTAAAGGCTTTGTTCAGATTGGGATACATTGCTGGAAATATTGCATCTTCGCGGTTGACAGATTCTTCTTATGGTTTTCATGGTTTTAAGGATTGCTTGCTTACAAATATTTACTTTCGAAATGATGAATTTTGAATGTTGTTTCGAGATGAAGTATGTCTATATTTTCAGGGAGTTAATTTTAATTAGGGGTTTCAATTGCTGCCAGGGGTCTACAGTTTTAGGGCCCGAGAGGATTTGATCTGATTACAATTCCTAAAAGAAAACTTAAGATACGTATTTGAAAAATGAGATTGCAAAATTCAATTTATCTACTTGTTGGCATTTATCAAGAATTATGTTTAAATGAACCAAAAGCGAGATGAAGGAAAATCGAATGTGACTTTACAATTTGGAGAATCAAAGTTTCATCCTCATTGTTGCCAAATCTCTTAACACTAGAATTACCGGCGTTAAATCTACTATATTCCAATAAATTAAATAAGTACTTTGGCGAAAGAAGAATCAAGAAGTGGGAAAGATCATTAATTCAGTAATTTCTGTTTTATGAGATAGATGTGGAATATGTACTCTATGGCTCCCCTATTTTGCAGAATTTTTCTAAAGAGTTAGGAACCAGTTATTTTGAGTGCCTTGGTAGTTGTAGCGTTAAAAAAAGTTCACGATAGTCCTATTTCCAGCGATTGTATCACATTCTAGACACGCCTTAACAGCCTTTCTGGGATCAGTATATCGTAATCCTTTGGATAATCATTCTTACAATGTACTCCCCTTTTCAATTGTATCTTCAAACCTACCCCTTTCTGTTCTTATTCTTTAAAAGTACGAACGAGCGGCCTTAACTTCTATGTTTCTAAGCCTAAACATTGATTTATGTTTCGTATATGAAGCACATTATTATAATCTTCATCTCAAATATGTTTCACTGTTCGTCGGTTCGTTAATCTGTCAAGGACACGCGACGTTTCCTCGCTCTGTGACCCCGTGAAAGTTTCTCCCTCAAATCGTCACGATTTCAGGTCAGAACGAGGAAACCGTGATCTTCAATGTCGCGTCTAGAATCCTCTAGAATTTCACGTTCCAAAAAATTATGTTTCAATGATGATCCGGATGTTCTTATTATGTACACCTCCGTCATCCATTTATGATTCTATATCGTTGCGCGAATGAGACAAGGTGCGAAAAGAAACCGAATGAATCCTTGTTCGTGAAATCATTGTGGGAAATTACAGAAGCGATACGCAATAAACTAATTGAACGCACAAAATTCCGCCACTGGGTGTATGTAATCGAGTCGAACGTTTAATGCGATGAAACATGGAAATCTGATAAATCGAAATACGGGTTACGATAATAATTTGTAGCATTAGGTGTCCTTTAAATTATACCGTTAATCAAAGAGATAGAAGTGTACATGTACGTATATTGCAAACTTTTGATCATAAAAATACTTTATTAAATATATCGTCATTCGTAAGATTTCCTAATTTATCGTAACGTTCACGAATATTTCAAGTAGACAATACAAGTGCGCTAACTTAGTCTCGCTCTCTCTCTCTCTCTCTCTCTGTCACACACTTTCTCTCTTGTCTCCCTTTCGCTCTCTCCCTTTCGAACTACTTAAATATCCGCGGGAATATGTTTAAACATTTTCATTTTTTTTTTTTTTGAAATGTATCTCATCGAACACAGACAGTATTGACAAGACATTGTTCATGATAGTTTAGCAGGAACTCGTAAGATAATATTGAAAATAACGCTCTATTCTTCTTCAGTCGTCTCGTGTATTTTGTAAGAGGGCAGGCAGGAGATAAAGAAATTGTGCAAGGCAGAAGTGGATGGTGAGAGAATATGAAGTTTCGTAAATTACTGCTGAATGATGCTGTGCCGTCGTTTACTACAATCGATTCCTAATTCCTCGTTGATTATCCATTATTCGATGACAAGCTCACGGTCAATTTCAAAATCCTATTTTTCCTCACATTTCTTTTCGTTCCTCGAATCGATATTTCTCAAAGTATCTTTTCTTTCTTTACGTAAAAGAGTTCCATGTTTTCCTTCCTTTTTTTTTCGTTTTGCAAGGGATGAATATTTCTTTCGCAAGATGTCTCGTACTTTTAATCCTCCTCAACCTCTTAGGCACGGTTGAATTTTGCGCGGCGCTGTTTCTCTGTACGGCAGAGTTCAACGCGAATTACGTGTGAATGATACAGCACTGCAATGTGTGCCGGACAATGCTATTCTCTAAGCGAGTACATTGGAATGAAGTGTTTGATGATTAAATTGTAATTTTTCTTAACACTAGAACTACCGGTGCTAAATTTACTATATTTAAATATATTAAATAAGTACTTTGAAACAAGGAGAATTAAGAGGCGGAGAAGATGATCGTTTCGGTAATTTATGTTTTATGAAATGGACGTATAATATCTATTGTATAACTCTCCTATAAACTTGGAGAATTTTTGGAAAATATTGTATACCAGTCATTTTGACTGGCCTGGTAGTTCTAGTGTTAAAGATACGAAAACAATTATCAATCGACGCGAAGGCAAAACAAGCGTGAAACAATACGTGAAAACGATTATTTAATTTAAACGGTGAGCGAGTGTGCTAGTAGAGTAGTGCGCCACTATAGCGGCGCGTCGTTCAGATAGATGGCATCCGCGAAAGCCACTATAGTGGCGCGTCGTTTAAAGAGATGGCTTCCGCTTCCCATAGTGCCTAAGAGGTTAATATACGTTACATCTTCCGGTTCACGTCGATCACGCCGATTTCATAGTAATATTCAAAGATATGTGTGAATACGTCATGCGGTAGTGGATCGTTTACTGTTGTATTATTCAATGTATCATTATTGGCAAGTAATGTGTTTGATTAACGTGTCAGATTTTTGTGTGTCGTTTAAACGTACAATTCTGTACATTTTTACATTATCGGGTGATGTTTTTCGTGTGTAACAAGGCCGCTCCAAGCTACGTAATTTTTGACTCTCTTTTATTTCCCGTTGCATAAAAAACGTTGGGACTTTAAACGTGCCGCGGCACGGGTTATCATCTCTCGTTACAATTAATGAAATACGATAATCTAAAACGTCTTAAGAAAAGTTCACGATACAATAGAATTTCCGAGGTACGCCGAGATACCGTTCTATTCTGTAATGATAATATTACGTTCAGACTTATTTCTTGGCTTTGATTTGAACACAATGATGTCTCGAAAGAAATTGCTTTTTTTTTCCTCGTTTTGGTCTCTCACGATAAACGGGTATCTCGAGCAATCGAAAGTTTTAGTGATCGTTAGCCGTGAAGCAGCCTCGATAATTACGGTGTCATCTCGCGATTCGAGTTACGTTATTAACACTTTAACGCGACGATCTCTCAAGTAATAGAGACTCACACGGAATCGGAGTACTCGTTTAACACGAGATCGTGCCTCGAGATACGACTAGAGTTATTTATACAGTCTTGAACGAATGTAATAAAAAGGTAAACTCCCTTACATGCACGATTTTCGAACGAGCTACTTATCGTTTAAGTCGAATGTCGAAAGAAATGTCTAATCGCGATTACGAGACTAATATCATTTACGCTTTAACATTGCATCCTTTCACTCTGGATATTCATACGACGTTCTTTCGTGAGTGCAATAAAGTGCATTTCCTCGGAACACAAATCGCTGTACGCTGATACGCGTGCATTTAAACAAATGATCCTCGATCAGATCGTACGTTGAACAACGACAAAAGGAAGGCAGCCGATTAGTCGGATATTAGGTCCCTTTTTCATCATCGTCTGCGCGACGCACAGTATTCGTCGCATTCTCAACAAAAAGAAAGAAACCCCGGTTCCTTGTTTCTATCCTTATCCAACCGAAACTTATCACGAGCTTTCTAATCAGTCTAATCGGTGCAATTGATGAAATGAAGATTTCGTCGCTTAAAGTACCAATCGTTCGATCAATTACCCACCTTTGACACATGCCTCCTCTTCTTCCGTGTTCTTCGAAACTTCCGTTGCACATGCGACGATTTTTCGCCGACACTTTTGTTCAATTCTTTCTTCGGTATCGACGTTACAATGCCGTTTCCCGCTCTCAAAGCGATACACGACGAATTCTCACGAGCCAATTTCAGACACGTCTCGTGTACAATTGACAGGTAATCCGGATCGAGTTGTTGGACAACTGAAAGAACAAAGTAACCACCATTGTTCGTGCTAGTTTCTTCCCATTGCTTGTCTCTCGGTCGCCTCAGGCATCATTCGCTTCTAGCTAAAAGGCTACGTGCGATCATTGAAGAAAGAAACGATCTTGCAGCGTGCACAGACTCGACTTCGATTTCCCTAACGATGAGAATAATGACGAAACGACAGCTTTAAACCAGACTGTGTTCGCGAGAGTCGTAACGATGCGTGTAAAGGATGGAGGAGCTTGTCCCTGGCGACGTCGATGAGGATGGTGTGTTCGAGCACGTTGGCGACGATGAATGGGCCTTCTTCGAGGCCGACAGTACCTAGGTATTGTGGCCTTGTTTGCGAATTTTGTTCTCCAGAGCGGAGGTTGGTCGGCCTACGAGGTCTTCGAGTTCGTCTGGTGTCAAAACGGTGAAGTCTCTGCATATAAAATAGAATTCGTTGGTGGCAATCTACTTTTTAATACCGTTAGCAATTACAGAGAAGCAATTTGTAGCAATTACAAAGAATAATAGCGTTACAGATTCTACACGTTTGCAGACCTCTTGCCGTACAATAACGAGTGACACTCGTGACGCGATAAATGGAGTAGTCAATTTTGAAGTGTTCCAAAAATGATTGAATTACAAATATCACTGGGTCAGGATAAAGTAAAATTAATTCTATGCTATTTAATATTGCATTAAGTCATACGCTATATCAGAAGCAGGGATAGATTCTTACTTCAGCAATTAATTCAGAGTTATTGCGCATTCAGTCACAAAAGAAATGGTACGGCAAGGGGTTAATTATTATCAACGAACCAACGCTGTTTATAAAAATATATAACATTTAATTCGAGCTGAGGATTCGAAACACGTCCGTGTCTGAGGACGTCACACCTTAGAATCTCTTCTCCTTTCTATGACAATTGAGATACCTCGTATCTTATTGTTAGTAACATTAATTCTACTGACACTCGATGCGTAACAGCACTATGGTGAATGATATCAGCCAGAATTTTAATCTTGAACGATACCTTGATAAATAAAAATAAAGTTTCACTATAGCCGGAGATAAAAATCCCAATTCGCTTGATTAAAAAATTGCAAGAGGACAGTACTACGTTCTAATGAAAAGGAAACTTTATAACTGCAACTCTTCTTAACTTCACTAATTGTCAAATATTTCACCATCACTGAACGCACAGCTCGTGTCCTTGTAATTTCGTGCGCCACGTTAAACCAGCAGGGCGCTGATTCCAGTTATTCATGATAACGGAAAGGTTAAAGGCCGCCTCCAATTATTCGAACTTCACCGTGTTAATTCTCGAGTTACATCGTGCAGTAGTAAAGTTTATTGTCGTCAACGTTCTCTCACCTGTGTTGAGCCAGCAGCATGTCTATGCTGGTGACACTTCGCTGATGCGTGCCGTCTTTCTGTGCGGTCTTCTGTTTCTTGATGCACACCGCCCTGAGGGGTGCGAGGAACAAACCGACAACCAGGAGTCCACATCCTGCGGCGATTAGAGCCGTCGAATTTTGAGCAGCCTCTGCACCAGGTGCAAGTTGCACCAATCCGACTACCAAGACCACGGCGCCGAGCAGCAACGATCCAACTACCACGTGCAACGAATTCACCTTCGAAAAGTTTCAAGGATGTTAATATCCGTTGGCTGATCGTTAATGAAGAAGCTGTAAATCGAATGGAATTACCAATCGTTCTTGCTAGGTGTGAAATATTATACGTGGATGGTGGATTTTTATTCGTTTATGGGAAATTTCAGTTTGCAGAAATTTATAGAGAGCATTTAAGAAAATGCATAAAATATCTGGTAGATGAAACTTATAGTATTTAACGGCACTACCGATTATTAGTACCATATATTTTGAGATAATTAGTAAATATGTTAAAAAAAGGAATAATAGGAAAAAGAAATTGAAGGATGGAATTAGTTATATTTAAGAAAATAGGAATAGAAAAATATAGAAATAGCAGCGGCAGAAACTTCAGGAATTTATAAAAAAATTGAGAACTAGTCATTGTGACTGTCTTGGAATGATATTATAATTGTAATGATATTATAATGATACTAGATAAATACTTCAGAAGAAAAATATGAAGGGGGAAGGAACTTGATCAATTTAATTGCATACATTTTGCAACATGAATATGAAAAATTGAAGATGATACAGCATTAAAAATCTCACGAACATTAAAAAAGATCGGAACAGCTCAAGTTTTAACCACGTTGGTGGACCTAGTATTAATGAGTGAGATAAGTCTCGGCTTAAGTTTTACTTCTTGTGTTGCACAAAAATTAATATTATGCAAATGTTTACGGTCCAGTTACAATTTTTAGAATGAACATCTTTTTAAAATATTTCACTGTTTTATTACAGAGTAACATTATTTTTGATCAGATAGTAGAACCAAAGAAGAGAATTATGCTTTATTGTTTAATTTTCTGTTACGTAGGTAATTAATAAAATTACATCATACAGAGCAATCACAGTCGATGTTAAATGTCAATGTAATTAACGAAATTTATCTATACGAAGTATAGATGAAAATGAAAAACATTTTTAATGGATTACGAAACAGTTTGAACTTATTGCGACATAGAATTCACAACGTTACAAAAACAAAGACTGCTGTTATATGATATTTTCCCGGTCAAAAGTAATTATTACAGCCCTATCGACGAAGTGGAAGTACGTTTTTGCAACAATTACTTCAAATGCCCAAGATATTCTAAACCTCCAAGTTTAAAATTCTAATTTCGAGGATGCCGTAAATAGCAGAATAAAAGTTGCACTTATTTTAAAAATAATAGCTCGTCTCCTTTATCAGTACTTCTTTCGATTAATATTAATAGTACATCTCTGAGTAAATGTTCGGGGGAAGAAAAGCAACAGAGAAACGTGTTGAAATAACGCAAAAGAAACCGCCATTACATTCATTGATTTTCGGGATAAAATGTGCCACATTGCTTGAGAAAAAGCTGTGTAGGAGTGTGACGTTGAAAAATAAACTAAACACACGCCTATACGTTTTATCATGGCGCAAGAGCCTCCTTCTTCCAAACGCCCACGATTTTTCAATGATGTCATGGGGATGCAGCCTGCAATGGCTGCAGAAGACGGACATTTTCATCCTTGTTATTTCTAAAATATAACCACAGCCAGATGCACATTATCGACTTTTAAATGGCATAATTATACGAGGGAAGATTCTTTGCATTTCATTTTATACCGGTGACTTTTACGCACGACGAAATGTATACAAAAACCTTGCCGGGACGAAATGGAATTACTGAACTTTGTTCTATTCGAGAAATTAGCCCTCTGGCGTTTGCTAGTTCCGGGGCAGGTCGGATTACGTTCATCTGCTTGCATTTACTCGGAGTTGATGTAATGCTGAAATTAAATTTGCTAATAGTGCACGGGTAAAATTTTTACGGCGTTAGAAAAATGAAAATTCTCTAGCGGTCTTCTTAAGAATACTATGGGTTTGCAAACGCGTACTTCCTTTGTCTTGAACCTTTACCTTTAGCATTCTGCTAGGAAATAATGAACGTTGAAGCTATGCCACTTCTTTTGAAAATACTATAGTATTTTTTTTAAACGGTATGGTAACAACGTTGAATCGAAAGTTGTTTAAAAATCAAGTGAAATAAACTCGTGTCGATAAACACTGATACTACAATAAAACTCGACAAATCATTGTATCAAAAGTTAGAATAATATCAGTATTAAAATATTTATTTAATAACCGGAACTAAAGAAAATACATTTCAGGAATATTTATATGACACTCATTCGATGATAGTTTGCGTTTGAAGTTCAAAGGCTGGATTATTTGATGCACTATAAGCGGATTCTGGATGGTTTTCCATTTTACGATCTTTTTATTCCCGCAAGGAGATTTTCTTCCTGTATGCATGACAACGGTGACGCAGCGTGGCTAAAGTTCAAATAGTTTTCCGTAAAAAAAAAACATTTTCGCGGCGCACGTAAATTCAAGCAGTTTCTCTTTGAAAGACTACCTTCGCGATACACGTAAATTATTCCTGAACACGAACAACTCTATTTACAGGAAACGTAGGTGGGTTGAAAAATATCCCTGTTTACTGGAATGCCTGATGAAAAGGAGCTCATGTTCAGTTTTACGTAGGACGATTTTTATTCGGTTGCCCAATGAAAAGAAAGGACGAATGTTCGTCTTTTCGGCTGTATGAGGACCGTAGAGATATACTGATTTCTTTCATGAAGAAAGTAAAAGATATACGAAGCAAGGAAAAGGCATAACGATTATGGAAGACTGAGACGACGCTGTAGGACTCTGAACTCATGAAACTCCATCTTGAATTTCTGCATTAAAGATTTGATCAACAATATGTTAAAGTTCACTCGTAGTAAACGCATTTTAATAAACATCAGCAGTTTAATCGACTTTACTAATATACAAAGAGAATATGTTTTTTTTTTCAGTCTAAGAACAAAATTGACATTTTGAATAAATGTCTGCTCAACGCAGCTTTAATTTTTTAAAAGGGAACTATGTTTCAGCAGCGACAGCGTCGTTTTAATGTGCGAAATGTCCATGAAAATATACGCTATTAAATTTCAAAAGAAAAAGATGGTGTATTTTTCAGAAAATTAACTTAATTGGACGGATAGGAGCGTTTAATACTTTGCACTTTTTTTTGTTATTGATTTAGCAACGAGTTAAAGAGGTTTGATGGTACTTGAAGTATAACATTTATCGCTTCTATTTTCACGAAAACTGGAAAATATGATATTGTTGCGCCATTTTGTGCGGTTATTATGCTTTACCTTTCCACAGAAATAGTATTCCGGAGGTTCTTTATCGACCAATGCAAGTACTGCCTCGCTCTCAGCTAGTGGACTTCCAGGTTGACTGCCTCCTCCTATCCTGGAGCCCTTTTCTTGATAGTAAGTTTTGTGGAAGACCTTAACTGACGGCACTGGTAACGCTGTGATCATCCTGAAAAAAGAACACCAGTGTGTCAGTTGAAATTTCTTCTTTAATTTTCTGTGAATTATGCAAATTTAATTGACCACGTCTCATGTAAACTGAAGGGTAACGTGGAATTGAATTGAACAACGACTCGGTTTGAAATTTTTGAATATTTAACGAAAGTGTCGTATGGAATTTATGCGAATAAATATATGAATCAAATCAATGTCAGTAATTTTAAAAATTGACGAGCTCAAGTTAATTGTAAGACTTTACCGTTTCATGATGGACGGGTGAAAATCGTAAATGCAATAATATAATTAGATGGATAAAAGTGTTATTCCAGGGGGCAGAATAACTTTCTGCAAATATTCGCGTTTCCTTCAACCCCACTAAAAAATTAAGTATCAAAATGTTTCCCAACATCCAACTAGTTTTTTCCTCGTTGGAATTTATTCATGTATTATCCAGTAAATATCGAGCAATGGGAAAACAAGGGTAGCCCGTAAGTCGATGTTAAAACAGTAATAACGCCGTAGAGAAACATCCCGTCGCCTTTCAATCTCAAAGACAGAGGCTGTCCTTGGCTTTAATTTTCCAATTGCCGCGGACGGACCCCTTTTCCGTCGTAAGTTTTCATGCCACAAAAGACAACCTCGCGTTAAATTGACGAGATCAACAACAACAACGTGTCCCCGGTTATTCGACACTTCATTGGATCTGTTTACGTTCCTTTAAATTCGATGTTGTTTGGCGCTACTCTGGTTTCATAGCATCACCTAAATAAAAGTGATAGTAATACCGTAAATATATATCCTTCAAAGCTGTTATTTGAAAAAATAAAATGATACTCTACCATACCATTTTAAAATTATGACAAATTATAACGAATTAATGACCAAAACACCACTATAGATAAAATCATTAAATTATAAATTATGAAACTATCCAGATTCCCTCGCTTTTAGTACTCGCGAATGCAACGATTCCAAGAATTCCGCAATCTCCATAATTTAACACTGTTGTTACGTTTCATTGCATAAATTATCAATGGAAACTGCAATTGCAATGCACTGCCATGGATCCATTTCCACAATGACTCGTTCATAGATCGTCTGTCGATCACGTTTTAACCATGATCTGATCCAATAGTACGACCTCGTATAATCTAACGGGTCAACCAACCCCTTTATTCTTCACCTGGGTTAACATCGAGTGTTTTTCTTTCTCCATCCCTATCTTTTCGGCATCGATAGCCAGTATTTGTGTGCTCATTAATACCTTTACCCTCATTCTATGTCATTTTTTCTTCACTAACGAATCCAGATTTAACGAACCACACCAAAAGCTTCGAAGGCTGCTCGATTTAATACAAATATCCACAGGGTGCAGAGGGTTAATGATTTTAATGGCAACGATAACGACGTCTACGAAGATAACGGCATCGCATATAGTAAAAATAACGGCGGTAACTAATGCCGGATAGGGTAATGGTAATAACAGTCGTAGAGTAATAGTGCGTGATGATTGCAGTAATAGTGATGCGATGCTGATGGTAGTGGTAGCAGTGATACCGATGTTGGTGGTGGTGAAGTCGATGGTAGATGGTGGATGGTGGGTGGGTGGTGATGGTGGTGGTGGTAGTGCTGGTGCTGGTGGCCTAGATAACGCTCTTGGGGCCGACGGCCGTTGCACCTCGATTATCGAACAGCAGAGCTTGCACGAGGTGCAGCTGCACCGCTGGAAAAACTATCGCGGACCCGTTTTCGACGGTGTTCTTGATTTTCTTTCAAAACTGAGCGATTCCACTGATATTGAAATTGTGGGTGTTCAAATTTCACCGAAGTACATACGACCTGTTCCTTTGTTTTTTAAGACTAAAGAAATTCGTGGAAATTGCAAAATTCAATTGTACATTGAGCATTTTAACGTTTGCAAATTTGTATAAAATTTGGTTAATTATTATTACAATGATTCTTGAAATACACTTGGCATGTTACATTGTATGCATTGTTGAAAGCGAGGGAAACATGATTTGAAACGTTACACGGATAATCAAAGATTTATAATAAGTTTCTGAGGGTTCCAGAATTTTCTATGAGGGATATTTAAATCAATCTGAACTATTACTTCTTCAGTCGTATAAGCAGAGATAAAATGTGAGCGTGGAGGGTACGTAGAGGGTACGGTTTGTCATATTTCACCGTTAATCTTACAAAAGAATAATTTTGCACGTGTAAATGATAAACACGATCTCGCGTGTCCACGGTTACGTTCACGAAGGACGAGAGATGAACGACACGCGATGCATCGTGCACGTATCCATGATTTGCATTACCATACGTTATACCATGCAGTCCACTCAACTGTTCGCGAATTGCGAGCATAATTTGTATCTTGGATAGATAACGAAAAATTAAGAGAAGCGATATGCAAGGGAAATCAGTACTTTGCACTTCAAGATCTTTCACTTCATCGACCAAAGCATATACGTCCCGTTTCTTTCTTTCTGTTCTATCGATTAAAAATATCTTCTCTTATTTTTTAGATTTATTTTCCAGATCAGACTAAATATCAGATGTATTATTTTCCCTTAATCTGTAGAAATTATGCCACGCTATACAGCAAAAATGATGCAATGTTATATAAATATTCAGAAAATTATTTAATATAACGATTAATGAAAAATTGACATTGATACAAAATAATCCAGATCGTGAAAGTACCGGCGATACGAGTAATCAGTGAAGATAAATTGCCAAGTCCTCGATTAGCTTTTCTTTAATTTCTCCCTCTCCACGATAACGTATCACTGTCTTGATTTTCGAGGTAGAATCGTACAAGTTTTGCAATGAGTCAGTTACGTGCATGGCGAAGGGGTAACCTTTATTGCTCGGAAAGGCGTAAAGTGGGACAGTGGCCTGATTCCTGGTGTCATGGCTGCAGCTGCATGTGCACCGAGGAGAGTAGGACGACTATAGACACACGAATGTGCAACCAGTACTGCTACCCTTTTTCTCTATACCTTGGATTTTTGCCAAAAGCTCGCGGGGATTCTCCGGGAAGCGCGGAAAAGACAAGAGGAAAGGAGCGAATTAATATTTGCCCCTTTGTGTTAAAACAACGAGGCTGCCCTGTCCTCGTGACTTTTGTACAATTCAAAAGTTTTCTCGCACGGTTGCGTTTGCACTTGTGCCGATTTTTCTTTCTTCCCTTCACGGTGAAAAGGAAACGCCGTTGCAAGATTAATATAGAGCGAGAAAACAAGACGACAAAGTTGTACGTTGCCTGTTCAGTGTTAACATCGTTTATTTTCGTAAGATCGTAGACGCTCTTTCGTTGGAGAACGTGTAAGGCTTGACGTTAAGAGGGGACGGTTTATATTTATGTCGTTTTTCTTGAATTTAGTCTCCGATCTTACAACGTAAATGATTCGATGTCGATCGATGAGCCGTGTCGTACACAAAGGTATTATAAATTCGCGGAATTGGATTAACAGGGACGATTTATAGAATCATGGAAGGTACATGATGATAAATCATTCTTTCAAATTTCGATTCAACGAAAGTATTTCAATTCAGATGGAATCACGTATATTAGAGAATATCGGTAAAATAATATTTCAGAATAGATATCGCTGTAACTACTGTATTCGCATGAGGAGCAGTAGAATGGCGATTTTTAATGTGCGACAAGCGAAGGCCGTCGACCCTGCAGTTTTTCGGAATTTTACTGATCGCCTAATTGAAGTAACCATGGAAGGCGCAGTCTCGACGATAAAAGAAAATAGCTTGGGAAGTATTTATGCAAATACGCGCCTTCGCATGGTACATGCAAGTCAGTTTTATCGAAGGTAGCACGATATCAAGGTGGTTCACCCTTTCGCGGAAGGTACCAACCTGCAGGGGTGTTCCGTGCACAACGTTAGCGACCCTAAATATATTCTTGCTACCACCCTCGCGTTCATTAGAAACGTACTTTTTCTGCTTAACATCAACGATAAACCTTTGTGTACTTTCGTTCCTATGCAGTCATTCGTCGAATCCTTTACGAATTTCTCATACATATTTCCACTGAACAGACCTTTCGTTCATTCCTGTCATAACTGTTAATTATTATTTTCCTTTCACTTAAAAACTCTTAATTTTTTATTAACATTTTCAATGTTATTTGTTCTTTAAACAGATGCTTGAGTTATTTCCTTTATTAAGGAATCGCACATAAACCGTATTTTTCATTCATAACGAAAGATTCTACACGTTTAACGAGTATCTCGCGTGGAATCTTTTATAGAGAAGATAAGCCATTCGATTTCATTTTCAATTTTTCTATCGTGATCTTCTGCACTTTCTATGCCATCCTTATCGTATCGTTCGATGGCACTGATTACCCAGCACGTTGGACTTTTGATTTGAAAGCTTAGAATTAGGGAGACCTCATTATCGACCGCATGGAAGGCCGAAATCCTCGTAAACGCCGAACAACATTGATTTATGGATATGTCCTCTGCCCAGAAAGATTCCTCGTACGTTGACTCACGATTGCCAGTTGTACTAAATGCAGTTGCAACTTTGCTTGGCCCTATTCCAAGACTATAACTGTATCTGGCTGGATGGATTTGGTAATCGAGGTCAGTGTACTCTTTGCCCCAACGCATCTGTTCGTAGCACAGTTTCGCTACCCTATATGTTGCTTCCAGAAATTTGGCATTTTTGGAACAGAAGAAGCTTTTCCGAAAAATTATCTAACGTATTTGAAAGAATGACGATACAGGCTTAGATGAAAAGTGAGAATTTGCAGGATGTTGTTTGAAACATGAATTTCATGGAAAATTGAAACTTGAACAAACGACTTGTATTTAAACTGGTTTTAATTATTTGCTTCGAAACGGTGAGATTGAAAAGCATATATTTCAATCGTTTCTGGAAATTCTCCCGGAAACGGATTCTCTATTTACGCGAATGAATTCGAAGAACTTATCATTAGCAAGAACTGGATCTGCTGCTACGGTATCAATTACAATTCCTATTGTTTCAACATCGATTAATTCGCGTGTTGCAGAATTTTTATGAACGAATACGATTTTTCAGCTGCCCGACGAGTCCTGCGTAACAAAGGCACAATCCGATCGGCAATGTTTACGAACCGGACGAAGATGAATGTAATGAAAACAATTTCAGAAATAGTTCATTAAAATCTCGAGAATCGATAAATGGGTCATCACAGGTCGTCCGGCAATATCTCACGTATCCACGATGAGCACTCGATCGTCAACTGGGTCATTCGACTGTCCCGGGAATGACAAAACAAAATGAAATTAAAAATCGTATTTGTAAACCTGGCGCGATCAATTTCCCCTCCGATTCTTCTACTTCTCCTATCTACCCGTTCTATCTTCGGTATATAAATGAATACTTAAAGCCGCAGCACAGGCGGACGTATTTACATTGCCAATCTCGATAATAAATAACAAATGCATAGGAATAATAAATAATGAATTGTTGCCGTTTCACGATTTCAATAAACGAGACTCTGCCTCAGGTTTCTGCGATACAACTAACATATAAACCGTACCCATAAATTACATAAAAAATTTTAAACACTCCCAAAGCATCGTTAAATAGTATCCGTCGTAAACAAATGAATCTAACATCGACATAAAATCATTGAAATCATTCGCACCGCCATGAAACACTATATTTACATCACACTTGCCGTGAGCGCGGCAACTTCATCCCTTGAGAAAAGCCTCGTCTAAAATTTCCTATCGACTAGCAACAACGTCGTATTACCATGTAATTTAACTGAATACCTCGGTACGAAATTGAATTACACTCAACAGTATGACACAGAGAAGCGTTCCCGTTTCATGTTCACCCTCTATCAATCCTCAAAAAATGACGAACTTACTTCGGTGCTAATTATCGATGGATCCTTGTGAAAATCCGTGCTGTTCCACGAAAAAGGGAGGGTCAAACGTACTCGGCGAGTCGCTTTCACGGCCGGAACATCGAGTTTCCGATGGATACGAGCTACCACGAAACGAGAATCTCGCTCCGTGAGATCGTTTTGACGGGGTGGTGGTCCCGCGAACACTGAGCCTCCTGAGGTTCGTATCCTGGTCGATAAACCACCCTCTAGCCACCCACTTGCCTCTCGGTAAAGGTACGATCACACCTGCCCTCGCGTGCTCTCTACCAACGTTTACATTCGCACGCACCTCCTCGACACCTCGAACGAACCTTTAACCTTTCGCTCTTGGTAAAAAGTATGGCAAATAATTACAAGGGTGCAATTGTCCGTGTGCTGGTACCAATTGGATTTTCAAGATTTATCTGTGGAATTTTTTTGCCGGGTTGTTGTACTCTGATGGGTATACGGGTTTATGTGTTTCTGTGGGTGGATTTATTGCATTTTCGGGAAGGGCATGATTAATTGTTCACGGTAGAACTAGTGGCGTTGAATGTATTATATTTGTATGTATTAAAGTAAGGTGAAAGGGAATTATGAATAATTATAATATTTGTTCTTTATTCTGAGACAGAAACTCGGTTATGGTGGGAGTTGTATTATTCACGGGAATGAATATTAATTCGGCTGTTATTTTGCTACCGGTGAGACTAGTTAGAATATTCTGCGTCCTTCTAATCGTTATCTGTGGATCTACGATTTTCCCCAATAGTTGTTTAACACTAGAATTACCGGTGTTAACGTATTATAGTTAAATATATTAAGTAAGTAGGTAAGTAAGTAAAACTTATTTTATAAAAAGTGGAATAGGATGTGAAAAAGATGACCAGTATTGTAATTTAAGTTTTATGAAGTCAGAAATGCGTTTTTCCGATCGCCTTGATAGTTCTAGTGTTAACACTTCACCTACCGATATTTTTTTTTAATATTACAGAGGAGTGTATGTGAGCTCTATGATTTTGAAATTGAACTGCGAGAAAATGCTCATTATATTATTTCGATGTGAATTGTTTTAAAGCTCGGTTTATTTTATTGTTATTTGTAATATCCGATTAATAAGCCATCGGTTGTGAGCGTTGACAAACGTAAAGCCTATTAACAGGCTTCCGGTAGATAAAGTTTCAAAATGGGCAGATAAAAATTGTTTGATTGTTATGTCGAACTTTGTTTCAGAGATATTTTTTGCTGACACTTACAGAAGTCGGGAAAGTTATTTCTTCTCCGTTTCAAGGTAATTAGAGTTTTGTTTAATTTATCAAATTAAAGTTGATTTAAGATATTCGATTTAATTTATGAATAAATGAAATTGACGATTTAGGGATCTTGAGGTTATATTTCATGAAAAATTAGAGTATTCTTTGTATCGGAAGTACTACAAGTGAGAATGTTATTTCTGCTGTTTTCAGATTGTATTCTCAATTTTGCGTGTTTCAATTTAAAAAGTTGTATATCTAATATTGCTTCGAAATATTTGAATTAGATATTGAAAAATAGCTAACAAATATGAAAGTAGTGTTTTGTAGTAAATGGCCTAGAGCAAAGATTCTTTATTTTTTAATTCCGTGCGAGATTGTTTGAAAATACGAAATACAATAATTACTCATTAGCAAAGTCCTGCGAGATCTTTTACGATTCATTAAACAATTTATATTCCTCATTCGGATGGGAGAAAAACATCGAGATGTGTAATTAACTCGTATCATTAAACATGGAAAAACACAATAGCAAGAGCTTTATTACAATTATTTGTCCCTGAGAAATATAATCTGTGAAATATAAGCTTCGTACAAGAAATTTGAATATTTCTTCCAATATAACGAGAGTATCTTTAATCTCTCGTTATAATCAAAATTGGATAGAAATAATTGTTTCCGTGTACCTTGAAAAACGTTAGAAATTGATACGCCAATAATTAAATTAAACTGTGAATTTTTGTAAGAAGGGGGAAATGATTCATCGTAATAAAAAAATTATAAAATGGTACCATTTGTCAATGTGGAGAATATTCGATTCAAGTTTAGCAACACATCAAAATTGTGAATCTGTACGGCGAAATTATTGCATTCGTAAATCGATTATTGCGTCGATTGTTTATTTTTCCGTCCAATGTAACTTATGCAACACACTATATTGTACATTATTCCCACACCTTTAACCTTTTTCCTCGACCAGTGACATTTTTATGATGGGTATCGTATATTGAACGATTGGTTTTCACATATTTCACAATTAATTCATTACGTTGAAATTCATAAAGATTTTTCGCTATTTATTGCGAAATTTATCGTGTTAATGGAATTAAAGCAGATAGTTTAAGTAAATTAAGATTACTGCAATGTTAGGCTCGAAATGTTGGAATCATAATATGAAAATAATTGTAAACTTTTTCATTGTACTTCATTGGCTAAAATATAAGGATTAAACGTATACAAATCTCGCAATTAGAACACCCCTTTGGAATGTTCCAGGTTGGCTTTACGTAAGATGCACATTTTGCATGAACCCAAGTAATCAAAGTGATTATTTTTAGCAGCTTCAACACGCGGTGTTACAATATCGATAAAGTATCGATGAGACCTTCTCCACAAGGTTAAACGTCTTCGCGTTGAAGCTGATGCGACACAATATATAAACAATAACAAATAATTTTTTTCACATAATATCATAAACCGTCACGCAAATTGGCAGACATTTCTGCTAATTTGTTCTTTATTTTGAAACAGATCTGCAAACTAGAGATCTGTAAATTTGTAGATTTTAATGTTAAGAGTAAAAATATATTATTAGCCTGCAAGAAAGTGCACGATATATTTGACAGACAATTAGTGTCAAAAGTTTCTGCTAATATTATTTAATTCTCTTAATTCTGTTTTACCGATTATCCTTCTTCCATCGATTATAGGATGTTAGCACGCAAGTCCAAAGTGCTGGGAGCTTTCTTGACTCTTCGTTATAGGCCTTCGACTTGATATCTATTTTTGCCGACGAATCACAAAGCATGGTGGCGTATCTTTAACCAATAGTTGATAAATGTGCTTTTATCGAATGTAAAGGTAATCGATAGCAATGTTAATCATTAGAATCGTGGCAATGAATTCCATATGTTCGTGTAAAATATCGCGGAATTTCAGCGCCCAATTTCCATCAGTTTTTAAATTAAACTTGTCAAGTAGTATAAGGACGTATATGTTCAGACCGAGCAACGGGCGAAGCCTAATTAAAAGCTCATGTTTTACTGTATTTAAATGAATAATAGAATTTTATTAAAAATCTGTAAATAATATTTTCTCTCTGTTTTAGAATTTTTTAAAATTGTGCCATTAAAACGATTCTTTCAGTGAAACAAATAAATCCAGTCGCGGTATATGTTCCAACAGAGCATCGAGTAGAGCGTAATTAAAAACTTATGCATTGAAATATTTATAAGATTATAATTTCAGTGAAATCTACACAATTGTTTCTTTGCTGTTTACAAAATGTCCACGAATTGATCTATTAAAACATTTATTTTGATGAAATAAATTTTCAACCGTTATATATGGCACATTCCTCTTTATGAGTTTCTCGGTGCTTTCATACATGTCGAGTCATTTTCTATTGAAAATTTAAAACCCTCGGCAAGCTAGTGATATTTCAAACTGAAAGGATTTGTTGACATAATTCCAATTATACGGCTATGAATTTCCTGTAGGGTTCATTGACGCAAATATTAAAGCGCGTTGGCGGAATACATTCGCAGGTAACCACGAGCAAATATCCAGTGATTCGTGTTCAACCAAATAATTACATTTCTAAGACTTCCCATTTCAAATTGAAATATTATCTCATATGACGCATTTGGATTATTCTCATTTCTCATAATTATATACCGGGTTCTTTCAATTTCAAAAAATTTAATATCTAAGAATAGTTAAATGATATGGAATATTTTTGTTGTATCTGCGACTTTAATATTTTTACGTGGATTAATCATAAACTCTGTTATTCTTCTTTTTTGGTATATTTTTTAGTTTTAGATTTTATGGTCATTTGGCTTAGATTTTACAATCTTGGGTGGGTTTCGAAACATTGCCATGGTGTATGAATTAAATGGGAGAAACTTTCAAGTAGTTATGGGGATTTGTAGTCAGCCTCGTTAATAGAGAGTTCCAGCCTTTAACTCTATATCCACGGCAGCAGCCAACTCTGTTCTTATATCGATTTACTGCAAAAATGAAAACCACCGTAAATCGGCTTTCTTTCTCATATGTTGTCAATAAATATTTATTATCTTCGCTCTGTTTGCAGAGCATGTTTATTAATCGATTTTGAATATTACGAGACCTCGGAGAAATTGTGAAATTTTATAATGCATCTACGAGATAAAAATTCTCGAATAGAAACTAAGTCACTTTTCAGTTTTTGCATCGTCGCGCAAAATTAACTTTCGTTCCATAACTTTTGTAAACAAATATAATTTCATAAACAATTTTTCTCGCTGAAGGCAGTTCGTCCGTGCAGCATTGTCTTCTGTCGATCGGAAAGGTCGCCTTAGTCAGGAATTCCTTTCTGTTAGTGAAAACGTTTTATTAAACTCTGAAAGTTACAATAGCAGTAGAGTTTTTTTCTGTTGCTTATAATTTTGTTCACTATAGAATCACATACAAGATTACAGTACTTGAGGCCCTCCATGCGTAATAATTACGACATATTTTTTCGCAAACATAAACTACCGTCGTAATTCCGGATCGATTTTCTTGCATTTAAAACATGATTCCTCCTTCTCAAGTGTGTTCCTCCAATTGTTTCAAAACCTAATATAATGTCGAATAAAAATGACCCGTGACCATAAGAGACATCAACACCTTGTAAATTTATTGTACCACCTTGTGTTTCTCAATTAAATCGTAATAATTATAATCTGAAGAAAGTATATAATTTAAAAAAAACATCTATTTCGTTAATTTAATATTAATAAATTAATCACAAATCTATAAGTTCCGAACCAACAGTCAGTCTTCCAAGAAAGAATTTAATAACCCTTAAAATTAAATCAATCTTCTGGTATCAATTATCTCCCTACAAGAAACAATTACAAGTCCACGTAATTTCATTGGCTTCTGAAAAAGAAAGAAGAAATTCACATAAAATCCAATAACAAACCTTCTAGCAGCGATGAAAATCGGTGCAGGAATTTACGACGAGCACGGATGCGACAAGAAAAATGATCATACTGTTTATGCATGCGAACTCCCTGTTATGCATTATGTTACCAGGTAATTTCGAGCTGAGTGAGTGCGATAAGAAAGTTTCACGATAATTGTAATCTGTACGAATGAAAGTTTCATAATCAGTCACGTGCGTATGACTCTCTCTTTCTCTCTGCGTGTAAACGTACAACAAATATCATATTGGAGAGACAGTGTGTATACATGTATACGCGCGCGTGTGTTGTGTTTGTTTACGTGTATATTAATATGTTATTTAAGTTATATGCTATAATAATACGATCGGTATCATGTACTTTTTAATGAAACATTAAAAGATCATTCGGGCAATTATCATTCTCAACTATATCATTTCACCTGTAATTGGTCGTTAGTCGTTCTCGCCTCATTGAAGGGACAGTCTGACCTTTCGTAAACGCAAAGTAGTAAATCCTCTTGTACGACAATCGCTTGACCTTTTACATGTTAGCGAAACTTCTTTAAGTTTTTCGGCGCTCGTGAAAGAACACGTAGAGCATTCGTGAGATAGATAGTTTCGATGCGAGTATAATATATAAAATATAACATACTTTTAGCGGCTAGAAGATCACATAATCTCACGAGAAACAGAGTTCTGAACGTGGTGCATCATGGCGTTTTTACTGTGTTTTCTCTCTTCGTCGATTGCATTTCGTCAATTTTTGTATTCAACAAATTTCAACGGGTTTCCATTTGTCGAATATAGAAATTGACGATTCGTTATTGATATAGACGGCTATGTGGTGCACTTTCGACAAAATGGGTACCTTTTAAAGTCGCTGTTAGGCATTGGGACTTTAAAAATGATATTACATATTTTTGACGATAATTATGACAGTGGTGTAAGTCATTGTAGCAATTTTGCTAAAGGGATCCACTTCTTTTATCAATTCTGCAAAGTAGTACTACAATATTGTAATGTATATTGTAAGGTAAATGGTGAGTTAAGTTTTTCAAATTTTCGACTTCGACCACTTTCATAATCGTCACTTTCATTTGTGCTTCATTTTTTGGCCTTAATCGCTCAGCATTTACAACTGCAATTTAAATGTAATTGAATTCGGGATTTTCTCTATAAAAATTATACAAAATGTACGATTTCTAATATTATTATGTCTTTGTAATAAATCTTCAAATGTTATTGCTTTACTATTCATTTCTAAACCGTATAATTTGCTGAACGTAAAACAAAATAGAAACTGTTCGCCCGAAGTGCACCATATAGAAGTTCGATTGTGATAATGATGTTACATCAACTTTTAATGAATTACAATTTTCTAAATCTAAAGAATTAACAATTAGGTTACAATTAAAGTAATCGACATCGTAAAAAGCGCATTCTCGTTGGTTAAACGACAAATATTGGATATATAAAAGAAGAAGATACCCAATGAATTATGGTATAATACTTAAGTAAACGTTAAAATTTGTATTAAAATTGCGTAGTGTAAAAAAAATGATGTGATATTAGCACCAGCTTATTCATCGAAGCTTTTGGTGAGAACTAAATGAATTTCATCGAAAAATACTGCCCTTTTGTTTTTAACAAATGAGTCGGTGAAACAATTGGCAAATCGATCAAATATTTACATAACAAAATACAATTTCAATCGTAAGCGTAATAGTTAAATTTTTTTTTAACTCTTTGAAGTCCATTCCTTCTTTTTCAATGAAAAATCACTCTGTACAGTAAAAGTTCTTTTGGTGCGTAAAATGAAGATATTAAAACATCTTGTCGTTTATAAGATATCAAGGAAATCGAGAAATTAATCCAGAAAAAGTAACGAACCGTAAGCGTAATCCGCACAGTTAGATGCTGCATCGTAGGTTCTAGGAAAATCAAGATCAACTCAAATGCATCAAATGCACTATAATGCATTGAATCAATGGTCCATCAAGACCCTCGTCGAAGCAATGGAGAAAGACATTTGAATTCTCCTGATTTCTCCGTGATTTTTGCGTGACTCGATGTCGGAAAACCTCGATTTCCAGTAAAATTAGAATTGCCTAATTGTAAGTAAAATTCATCTCCCATACCGAATTAAATTATAATCACCTAGACAATATTAATTTGAACAACAAAGTAATCGGATGAATTAATTCTAGTTTTGCCAACAGTCAGGTTTCCTTAGTAAGGCCGGCATCGGATACTTATTATCAATATTGGTACTATCAATCCCATGTTACTAATAATAAAATGAAACTCTGGACTATTGAAAAATTTGTGCAGAATAATTCAATTATTCACGATCTGTTTGGATGATTCAAGGTGTAGGAAAAAATTGTAGAAAATATTCATGATTTTGTATCGATGATCTGAATTGATTCCTCCTTATTAGGAGGAATGATAATACCGATATTGAAAAGTAGCTGAAAACCGAGGTCGACCAAGCAGATTCACTTGACGCGATGGACAATTCCAAAATCGCTGGATCGCGGTACAGAAGAGTAAAAAATTCAGGAATCGCGCGCGTGTAGAAAATTCGCATTGAAAATTGTTTATCAGCGAGCTTAAATTAGACAATCTATTTACACGTATCGCTTAAAACGGAAGGTCGAGCTTATTACTGCGCGTTGCTTGTTTCTTCCTATACTTAAGTCTGTTTGTTTACAGTTCGATATAGACACTTTTTGTTAGTTTGGAGACAACTCGTGTGTACTATTAATACTATACCGGGGTGTGTATATTTTGTGTTTTTTTTTCCTTTATCTATTTTTATATTTATAGTATATATGTAATTATCACCGCACTAGGTGAATGAGAATAAAAGGAGATTCTGTTCAGAGGGTGTACTCGATATTTTTCTAGACCCCTTGATCTTCTTCGATCACCTAGTGCTCGTCGCTTTGTAAAATACCTTATAACTGTTCATACAGACATACGTGTAACTTTTGTAATAATTTTAAATGGACCCCAAACGGTAGACGAACGTGCATGCCTGTGTGTCGAGAAAAGTCTCGTCCTATTGACTCTGGGATGTGAAATTTCTTTAGTTGCAGCGGTAACTGTCATCTGTATAGAATTTTACAATTACCAAAGAGCTGCAATTACTAACGAGGATCTAACTTTAAGTGGTTTTGAATGGAAACTGCGCCAATTAATTGGGCATCCAAAACTCTATTACTATTATCATCATGGCCCTTGGAAACAGAATCATTTTGTTACTTTTATAAAATTATAATTTAACATGATTCGTATGTTTTCATTCGCCACCTTTTTTTTGTTTTCGCTTTCGAAATTATTAAATATAAATCCATGTATGCAACAATTCTCTTTATCTCAGAAAGATTCTATTTCCATTGGCACTCGAGAACAGAATCATTCTGTTACCGTGATCAAATTACGACTTAAAATTATGGGACTTCTGATTTCTTCATTCTTAATTTCTTTTTGGGTCCTCTAAATTATTAAATGTAAACCCGCATATTTGAAGTGTTCTGCATCCCAGAGTTAAGAGGAAGTAAGATGCATGTTTTTGTATAAATTAGCATACTCAACGTTCGAACTACTTTGATAAAATGAATTTCAAAATTATTTCTAATCTACATTATCGTGTAGACATTGCTTAGCGATCGACGAATGTACAAATTTTCCCGATACGCAGGCAGAGAAGATTTTTGTAACGGTTTAAATATAAATATTACAGTGTAAATAGATAATTCCAATATTTTTTTTTACACGAAAGACACATCTAGTTCGCAGTAACGTCATCTTAGAAGATTTCCTTTGAAGTATATCTCGCTACAGTTTCTACCCTTTTGAAAATTTCCCTCGAAAAAGTAATGTTAAGGTCCGGTGCAGGTGCTGGGTTAGTATTATCGATAACGTGCGAATACTTATATCGACGACCCGCGATCTTTCTTCATTTTTTCCCTTTCATGCTTCTAATTGTTCTAGTCTTTTGATCTTCGGTTCATCCACTTCTTTGATCTTTTTTTCCTTTACTCGGATTTGAAGGAAACTTCATGATTTTATATACAAGAATCCTTCGAGTAAAATACAGTTATAACAACGAGTGCACGTATAGATTCATTATACACTGTGTAATTTTTTCATTATTCGCTATTGTTTTTTTTTTCACATTTATTCTATGCAATATTATTCAGTTCTTCCATCTGCAAGACGAACAGGCGATTATTCGATTTCTTCTCATATTGCACTTCACGCGATTGATTCTTGAACACCGACAAGAGGCGTTGATTAATCGAGAATAATTTTCGAGGTCGAATTTACAGAGGAAATAAAACATTCTTAATTGTCTAATCGTTTTTCTCTTTGTACGTACATGGTATCTCGTGTGAGTATAATAATACGGCGAGTGACGAGTCATTAAAAATTTCAAATCAGAATTATTCAGAACAATTCCTGCGAACGTCTAATTGGTCGAGACAGAAATATTCTCAAAAGTGATAATAAGTAGAAAAATTAATCTAACACTTTTTTTTATGCTACGTTGAAAGTAACGCGGTGTACATCGAACGTTAAAAGATATAGATATTTTTTTCTCTTTTACGAAATTTCATTCCATTTTCAATTAAATAAATACGATACTTTATAATAGGCCTAGTAAATACACACGTAATTGGTCGAGACTGAAATTTTGTACGAAAGACGAAGTTTAAGGTGTAATTGTTTAACAGTATCGTACTCGTTTTATCAAATTCATTCCGGAGTTTTTGCTTTGCTTTTTTTTCACTCTTCGCATTACGAATACCTTCATTGAGATCAAAAGAGCTTTGGCGAAAATACGTAACCAGTTTCTAAACAAGTTATCGACAAATAATGTATGACGTCGATGTGAGACTTGTACGTGGAGAATAATTGAAAAACACGAGGACAATGAATAATATGTCTGCAATCAAGGAATCGACGAGACGTATCGTGATTTTATTCTCAAGAGTACCTTTGTCCTGGGAAAGCATTTTTCACAAAAGCTCTTCAAACCTCTCGACTCCGAAAGTATTTCGCATCAGAAAGTAAAAGAGGATGTCTCTATCACTCTCTATCATGAAAGTTTTAAGTATAATTCTCATTCCGAAGCATGTTTCGAACTTCAATCATCTTATTGTTCTTTCGATGATACTTGAATTTTATTAATGACGAATCCACAGATTTGTATGTTAAAAATTTATGAAATCAGAAAAATATTCAGGATTAAATTTGCCGCATTGTTATAGAAGAGAAAGGCATAGGGAAATAGGGAAATTTATGTGATATCATGACAGCACTATTTTAGAAATTTATGATTATGATTGAAATTCAAAAAATGTTCGGAATTTGTAAAGCCACTAGCTCTAGGCCAATTCTCTTAAAACTTCTTACACTTTTTTGCGATCTCGCTTCAAGTTACGTCAACTCGTCGTTCCCCATTGTTCTTTTAGACTAACTTTACAACTAGACATACGTATATGCGTGTATATGATTAACAAATATCAAGCTTTTAGAAGAAGATAGTTAGCACGAAGAAGGGATGCTTGAGAGAGTACAACAATTATCGTAATTATAACGGAACAATCCAGAAATCGCGTCTCTCATTGTCAGATTGGCACGTAAAATCACACGTAGCACCTCCTGCTCCAAGTTCACCGTTGATTTCAGTAGTAGAAGTCCAACTATTTCTCCTTCGACATTCTTAATTTGTCTTTACGTTTCCCTATCCCTGTTTCCATTTTATTTTCTCGACACAATCGAGGATATTTCTTCCAAAATTTCACTTTCTTACAGATCACTCGCGACCATCGTCTTGGAGTCTTCCGGTTTCACAGACTTTCGAGAGTTTACGCTTCCTGTCGTCTGTTTTAACCCCTTGCCTTACGAGTTCTTTCATAATTGCATATTTATTAATTAAATGTGGAACTGTTCACAAACACGTGCGAATGTTTGTCTATTATTTTTTCAAACTTTTTATACTCCTTTATACTGTATGCTTCAAAAATTATACTTTAAAAATGACGATATTCCTTACATTGGAATTTGACTCGTGAACGAGTGGGAAAGTGTTAATTTATCGCTCAGATAAAACGGGCATAATTTATATTAAAAATTATGACTCCAGTTGCAGCAATTTATTATATTTCAGTTTTTTAACTAATCAAAGACAGTATAGAAGAATAAAATAGCGATTGCAATTGACTGTTTGATATTAGACCGTTCTCAAGTGTGCATGTTGATTATTGTTGCTTTCTTTAAAGAATCCCAAGTTTACAATGTCAACAACATGTGTGCTATTCCCTTCTGTCATACGTCGACCAAAATCTGGGTCCATACTTGATATTCGAAGGCAAGGGATTAATTTGCTCGTGCGCAAAACGTTCCGTCGTTAGTCGCATGAGAGAAATACGTATATCTATTCTACATATATATATATAACATGTTTTTGTACAGGGCTTTCTTCTGTTTTCGAAAAAAAGGGTTTAGTCTTTTACAGAGATAACTAGTTAGATTGTATACGGGGTGTTCGATGAGATTTGTTTTATAATTCCTTCAAACGCTATCGCGTCCCGTAAACATTCATTCTCTAGATTTCGATTAATCCCCTTAAGCCTATGTCACTACATCAACAATAATATGTTTCGAAACCTAACAGAAGTAAATACAAAGAATACAGAAATATTAATGAAAACCAGAATACGCGTCTAACTTCAAGCAGAAGAGGATCAACGAAATCTTTCGAATGAAGTTACATGGATTCCGGTCAAGTTATTCCTTCAGAAATCAATCACAGAGAAATTTAATCGATACGCTCATCAAGCGTATGATACCTGAATGTTAATATTTTCAATTAAAGACAGAAATATTCATTTCACGTACCGTTTAAAATTGTTACCAGTAAGTCCCTCAATAAACGACGACGTATCGGCGACAGGGACTGAAATTGATTTCTGCAATCATTACGTGCAAAGAGTCCCATCGAATTTCCTCAATAATCGCTCAGCAATTTGCATCCAGAAATAACCATCACTTTGCACCGCTATCCGTTATCACCCAACCCACGCGATATCGTGTTTTCCATCGAAAATCCACGTCTCGAATAACGTCGTCCGATATATAAACTGCAATCGGGGTCAGGTATATCTCGAACACCCGGTAAACAAGACAGAAAAGTGCACTTTCCTCGGCGACGTTGCGCGCCGAGTACACGGTACGCATATACACGTTCACCATCATATATGTATAATATATATATATATATAGTATAGTATAATATATATATATGTATGTGTATATATATATATTTTTGTCTTGTATATATAGAAAGTTACAAAAGATAAAAGAATCGAGTATAATGTACATGTACAGGGTGTCCCAAGACACTACGCTCTCGTCGGATTACCTTTTACTGTTTTTTTTTGCCTTTCTACTTTCCAAAGGTTTCCACCTCTCAGCGGTTTCTCTTCCATTTTGGTCTGCGACGCCGAGAATCGTCTTCTCCCTTCTGTTCAAACGGCGAAGTGCTTCTTATCGCCGACTCGTCAGAGTCGCTTACGCTTTACTTCATTTATTGGATACGTCGAGGCTATTAGGCTTCATCGGAGTGGGAGCCCTGAGAGCTACGCTTCTTCTTGTGATTACCATGATGATGATGATGGTGATGGTGATGGTGTTGATGATGATGCTCGGTATGCATCAGAGCATCGGTCTCCGGCTGATTCTGATGGCCTACCAGGAGATCCAGAGTGCCTCTCGGAAGTCCAGGCTGATTGTTAGTCGGTGGCGGAAGTGGAGTTGCTACGGGGGATTCGCTCGGTAGCGGTACACAGTGAAGGACGTAACATCTTACGCCGGCCAGGATAATACCTGAAAATTGCCAAACAGGCTTGTTAGTATGTTTCAAAAGAGAACGTCGACGTTTACCGAGAGTACAACGGATTTCCGAGTAACCGTAACAATTCGCGTGGGAAGCTACGTGACAGAGAGTTTATATTTGGTTGAACCCGTTGAATGGAGATGCTGAAAACGTTTTAGATGTATGGTTCTCGTACAGTTCGGTGAGAAATTCTTGGAGAAGGTGAGCCAAGCATTTGATATAATTAAACCTATGTTCTTAGAATAACGAGCGGCAGTCATGACACGAAGTTGGAAAAAGATTTGAGATTTTTTTAAATATGAAAGGTATTAATGTTTTGTGAATGTAATACTGAAATATTTGGATAATGTTAAATGTATTTGTCAAATTATTCAGGCAGAGAAATCTGAAGTGGAATAATTTGCTTTGCCTCAAATTCCGTGAATCTTAACGAAGAAAATAAATTCAGCGGGCTTGTAAAATAGAGTAATTTTGAGGAACGTGGTCATAATTAATTGCCAGCAGAATAATCCGATGAAATTTGTAAAATAAATTTCGGTCGGGCATGCCAATATGAGTGCCGGACTTTAATAACGTACTATTAATGAATTCTATCGTACTTCGCCTATTTAATTCCACCCGAGTGGCTAGTGATTAAAGCAATTTACGCGCAACTGACTTATAAGTTTACAATTAAGGTCAAACATGCATTACGTCGACGTGTATTAATGTTATCAGAGAAACTCGAACCAAATACCGTGAAATTTCTTCTAACTGTTTCCTACTGATTTACGCTTTAAATTATCTGTAATTTAACACTGATGTCAAACGTATATAAATGCTAGTACATTGAACCATTTACTGATAGATATTGCTACAATAATACTAAAGTAAAATGCAAACTCAGGAACAGAAAAATAAAATAATTAAATATTAGGTATATAATCCATGACATAAATCATTAATATCATGTTTAGATTGTATCAGGTTAATAAGATTAATTTTGATACTGCCTTACAAGTAGAAATGATAATATTCTCTAACACTCCGCTATACTAATACATTCATAAATTCAATCAAGAAGCTTTCACGCATCAGTAATAAATACCAGATCCACCACGGCAGTAAAATTTTCTTTGTTTTCAATTTTTTCGTCTTTAACTACTATAGTAATTTCGCCTAGGATCTGCTGTATGCATTAATCTGATGAATTAATAATTTAGACAAATATTCCCAGAAGTATTGGGGAAGAATTTGAACTCAAGCTCATTAATTGCAAGTTCGAGCCGTTATTTTCTTGTCCGCTATTGCCCTTGATAAAAGTAACCTTAAATTCCATATCTATCCTGTTTAATATATTCCAGTTTAATCACCGATAGTTCTAACATTAAAAGACAAAACAATAGTGCCGTGTAAGAAAGTACATTCCTCCGTTTCACCTATATACCCAAAACAGAGAAGGACAACAATAAAGCATCTCCTTCGTTCGTGAATCAACAGGGGTTCGTTGGCTGCATTCAAAGAATATTCTGACCGAATTTCAGGACTTCTTTCCCGGCTTTCGTGAATTGTGAAATAAGCTCACCGAGTAGAAGAAGAGTGGTACCCGCGACGAGCAAAGCGAGCCTGTGGTCGGTGGTCGTTGCACCCGGGGCGAGTTGAACCAAACCGACGACTAGTACTACTGCGCCCAACAATAGGCACACCACAACCGCGTGTAGTCCCGATATCTGTGAATGACAATGCTTTTGTTAAATAATCCTTCTTTGCCCAGTGGGTGATCATCTTGGCGCGATTCAACATCGGAACGATGCCACGGCTCGTTTCACTACTGACATCGTTCCGTAAAAGAACTGATTTTTCTCCCGATTTTATGACATTCTTGCTGCAATTGCATTTTGAGATTTTTGTCTTCCACTATCTACGGTTTTTCTTCATTTTTCAGCCTTTGATGAAGGGGGCTATTGTCTTGGAATTTTAAGTACTTTGTATTGATTGCGAGAGGATCCGGTAACGGAAAATTTGAAATTCTATCTACTCGCGTAATTTTTAACGTTTTGGGTTAAACTGTGGAAATTAGCGAAACTACAATTTATTACTCTCTAGTTGTTAAAACGAATTTCTTCCTGCGCTAATATACTAGATATATAATTTAGAATACATACATCGAATTATAATAAATAACAAATTGTATGCAAAATCATTTAGAACAGCGCTCTCATTACTCTTTCACTTATAATAGCTATTTCCTAAATAAATTGAACAGCTAGGAATAAGTATGACGTTCGTTGTAAAACGAATTACAGGCGGCCCTCGACTATCGCACATTCTACTTTCGCACATTTTTAATAATTCAATTTTTTAAAGATTTTTGTCGATATCGCAAAAATCGTTCATGAAAAAAAAACAATTCAAACAATTGATATTGTTCTTAGCGGTTCTCTAATATTATAGTATTGCCTCTAGTATTGCCAACTAGAGGTTACAGAATCTCAATTTTACAAAAAAACATATGGAAGAGCTTAAACACTGCTCATTATCTCATTTATACTGATAAATAAATATTTTAGACTACAATTTTTAATATTTCTTCTATATCCCCCTACTTTCAAACATTCAACATTCTCACACGTTTTCAGGAACGAATTATGTGCGAAAGTCGAGGGCCGCCTGTATCAGGAATATTAGATGTTATAGTAAAATAATTATAAAGTAGCTACTACAAGTATATCTATCTCGTGCTCCAACAGAAAGCAAAATTTCTTCCTTCTGCTTATTTACGATAAATTTCTCTTCCATTAGGAGCTTAGTGTGTAACACTATAAACCAGTATATAAATGTGTAATGAAGATCCTTCCAAATATTGGTGTTATTACAGTGCCCATATAAAAGATTTACCTTGCCGCAGAGATAGAGTTCGGGTAAGGGCTCCAGATGGCTGTTGTGGCCATGGGGACTGGGGGTGGGTGGTGAACCCTGAGGCGGTGGCATCCATTGCCCTCCTAGGTAAAGCTGACTAGGACGTTTCAATCTTTTTTCCTGCCTCTTGCGCTCGTGGCGAACTGCCACTGCTGGCATAGCACCGATCATCCTGTGAGAAAAATCAAGTGGCAGTTCCTGGTGATAAATACGTTGGCGATAGTTTTATCAAAATGCTATTTAGGTTGGAAAATGTTTGAAATACTTATTTTGTCATTAACTTGCATTTGCACGACGGGATGGAAAAGATGAGAAAGATATTTTTACGATAATTGTCAATCTTGTATGTATTGTGTAAGGGTGCATTTTTGTAATGTATATTATACGTTATATTTTTAATAAATATTGTAGACTTTTTATTTGATGTAATAACGGTTAGTTGGTATACTTTTCTGTTTTAAATAAAAAATAGCAACATGCAACGCCGAACAATCTGGGTTACGTGATTTTCAAAGTTTGCACAACAAAAAGTTCTCATTGTTTGTACACCATACGCGTGGCCTAAAAAATCGTGTATCAAGTTTCGAGGGTGTAAGTGCTGAGGGGATTAATTTACATCCACTCTTCACGTTCGATACTGTTCTAGTTTTATCTGTTACATTCGATGTATGAATGCAATAAGCTTATGCTATACACCGACCGTACAATAAGCTGTATTTAAAAATTGATACTCTGTGTTGCGTATACTGTAGCATAATTCACTTTCAATTCCCATTTTACAATGCCTATCCATCAGAAGTATTAAAAATCTAAATAAAGTTCACACATTTTTACATTTATAATCAACATTTCACTTCTTACGCAGCCCCTCAAATTCTTTATAGAAAAATTACGATCATCCGGCAATTCTCATTAATACGAATATTTATAAAATAGCAATGTAAAATGATGTCTTTCCAAATTAAATGCTGTTAGGCACGTGCCCCAGTTTTTAAACACCCGGCAAGCTTTTCATGAATTCTTTTTTTCTTCTATACCTTCCGCAGTGGAATCTGCTCTAAGTAGAATGTACCGTCAATGGTCAGACACTCGACAGAATGATCTCATTCGGTGAAAAGAATTCATTCAAAGTTATAATTATCGTTTCACAGAATCATATTTAATTCATATTTCATGAAGTCGTATAATCTTCAAATTATATGGAGTATTATTTTTGTATTAACCATGGAAACCACTTTTTATATTAACCATGGAAAGGCAGCAAACATCAATGTTAAATTAATTATATGATTAATTGCAAATGAAATTCGTATGGGATTTATTAAAATGGTTATTTAACAATGTAAAATGGCGGCCGCACTTTCGGCAGGTTCGTGAACCAGGAGAAGCTATGAACTTTGGTGACCTCGGGTGACCCCGCCGGTCGATACGTCACCACATCCACCCCCCCTCGCCCGTCGGACTCCTCTGAGCGCTCGAATGCATCCAGGTTCTATGGGGTTGCGCGAATCGAGGGTAGAAATGAGCCTGCGATATTTTAATCGCTTTCGTGTATCCTTTAACGAGAATCGAAGTTGGTAATAGGCGTGGGAAAATCGCCAAGAAAAATATCAGGCAAAAAGAAAAGATTTTTTATCTTAGAATGAAAAATGTGTTCTCCATTTTGACCTTCTATATATCCTCTCCAAGTGTATTCAGATATTTTTCATATTTGGAAAAATCGAAATTGTCCCTTGCTTTTTCGGTTCTATTTTAATTTGTTAGACATCTCCTATTCTTTTCAGTTGTGTAATTTAATCATGAACAATTGTATTTTGATTCTTTTCAAAATTAATAATAACTCCTTCGACGGAATTGAAAAATGTACTTGTTTCATTATTAATTTATACTGTACCCGGTTTAATCTAGCCCGGTTAAATTCCAGTCCTCATGAAAAACCTTCAAAGCCGATTTCCCATTTCAATATTACAAGAATCTTCGGAAATCTCCATACCCGGGAATTCCTCGGAAATACGAGATAATGATGCCCCTACAGATTTTATTTGATATTCAGAGGAAGGAACGTCTTGGCGAATCCACCTGCCAGACTGAGCGTAGATGCCTTTATGTATAGATGAGTGTACAGAGACACCGTTTAAGAAATGCGATTATTATTCGCCCGGAATTTCCTTTATGTCAAATATAAAAAAAAATGACTCTACACGATCGAACGTAAAACGCATTAAAAATAGCAAATAAAAAGAGAAATACAAAATCCCTTGACAATTCTTATTTGCCATTGAAACAAAAAAAATAACATAGAATTAATTTATTCCCCGTGCTCGTATCTCAATGACGTTAATTAATTTAATTCCATACGTACAGACGCGCGGAGCTGTTAGAAGAAGTAATCAAACACGAGAGGATGAACGGACTTTTTATTCGGGTCGTTGAATTTCTCTCATTGCGCAGTGCTGAGTTAGCGAAAAAATCCATATCTCGTCCGCGTAGTGAAAAAATAACGTATTTCGAAAAACTCCACGAAAAGCCGCTCCCTGAAAAAAAGTCCGGTGTCCTTTTGATCTCTCTTCCTATGCCCGTATTGCAGGTACTATTGAAAATTGCAATGCATTAACGAACATCATTTTCAAAATGACATTTCGCGTATCAAATACAAGTTGCTCGTACAAGCAGAAAATGATGCATTGTCGATATCGTGGATAATTTTCATTATTATTATTATTGTTACGATACAAGTATGTATTATTGTCAGTTCATTATGAAATACTCCCCCTCGTTCTTCATTCAACAGCGGAAGAAGTGAATCATCGTGGGAGCAATGAGAAGCGATAACAAATGATCCTGGATTTAATTAAACGTGAGATTAATAAAGACGGAGAAGAGAAGAAATATGCCATCGATGTTCCATCGTCCCGTTTAAATTCGCGTCATTTTTTTCAAGGCACACGTCGGACGTTGTACGTTCTAATTACTATCCTCGCTTTCGCCACGGGGATGCGTCAAGGATCTGATAGGAGAAAGGGCGAGGGAATGACGATGAAACGAGGGAATATCGAGGACGGTGTTGAATTCAGAAATGGCACGTAAACAACAATTAGCTAACTATTAAGCTTCTATATAATTTCACGTCTGAAATTGTATCCTGGAGGCCGTAACGCAATTGCAAAATGAGTCGAGCGATCGATGTTCGTGCATCGTGCATGCCCTCCGGCCTAGTGCGAATCATGCGCAATCCTGCGCGCTAAAAAAAAATCAAAAATAATTCCACGCTTTTCGTTCCTCAATTGAGAAACTTCGAAATTCGTATTGAATATGTTTATCTGCATTTTATATATTCTCCTGGGCGAACAGTAAATTAATCTGGAATTTATTGCAATCTGGAGAAGCGGGTTACATGAAAGGGAACATTTCCTCTTGTATTTCACGATTCAATGAAAATAATTTGTACGGAATGGACGTTAATGCTGAATTAAAATTAGAATCATATTTGTCAGAGAAAATCTATATACTGATGAATGAAATCATAGAAAATATCTTGAGGAACATTATTTATAGGATTAATCTTATCTAAAATGAAGTCCATTGATGCAGAAAATTGTAACAGCAAGATATCACACTCTGACATTCTTTGTAGCATTAAACTTTTCGCTTGGAAGAAATAGACGGTTGTTCCCGACTTCTTGAACGTGCTGCGAGGATCGTGAAATGTATTATACATGTACTCAACGTAAAGAAATTCAATGGGAAATCGCACAACCTGACGTTCTATTATATCTGGCCCTACGTAGGGAGAACACAAACGATAAGGCACCGCGACGTGGTTGACTGAAATTCTTTTAGCCCCTTTCAGCATCTCATTGAGATACCACGAGTTAATATAGTCACATAAAATAGACGAAGAGAAAGCTCAGATTTGCTTACGTAATTTTTTTTACCTTTCCAGCTGTACTCTTCCTATTACATAAACAAATCTTAGATGTATATGGATTACGCCACTAAAAGCTTCGCGAAGATTTCGTATCTTAACGTCCGACATTTAAGAAATTGCGTGTCATTGTAATAAAAATGTAAAATGATAATTCTATCTATGGTTCTTGCGATAACATTGATTATTTCGCACTATACATTCCATTAGAATCTTTTTTTAAGTCATGGAAAATGTTTCTATCTCATAACAATAAAAAACTTATTTGTATTACATCTAGATGAAATAAAATTACTATAACATAAGAAACGTCAAATCAACAATTCTCATTGAATTCCGCAATGATGTATCTGAAAAATTATATGGAAATAAATGATAAATAACAATAATAAGAGCCTCACGATGGGACATTAGATTGTTACAGCAGGGACGGCATGAAACGTAGAAAGAACATCTAAATTATAAACAGTGGAGCGTTTCATAAAGATTTATTCTCGAAAAGTCGTGCATCAGGTGTATATAAGTGGTACAATAGAGAAATGCCATAAGAAAGCTTCTTAACTCCTAATCATATAACTGCGTTAGTAATAAGTTTTACAATAATGGTATGTCATAGCTAGAATTATAATAATGGTAAAGATCGTCACCGCCTAACCATGATCCTCCCGTCTCTCCTTATCCTATTTTATACCTTACAAATTGTACATACAATAAAGATTACTTTTAAAATTACCTTTTTAAAGCATTTTACTCGTCCGACTTTTTCCTCGACCCGCGTCCCTCTTTTGAGATCAGGAGGACTATATCTTCCACCCTCAAGCACTCCAACGATACGTTTAATTAAGTCGATACCGTTTTCATGACTTTAATCTCGGAAATACGAAGGAAGAAAATGCCGGAACTACTTGTTCGTTCCAATTTAAAAATTCGCCGATTTCCCTATTCTCTTACGACTGCTCGAGAATCTCTTCCTATGGTGTCGAGCGTTTCTCTCGTTATTACCGTACAAATTTTCATCGGTCTATTTGAATCCAAAATGCAATTCTCCCCGGATATTTCCAGATTTCTCTCGACGGAGAAACAACGGAACTACATGCTTATCTTTCCTAACGATTTAGAAGGATCTTTTACGTTTTAGAGCTTAAATTTCTCTTTATTATTACATCTACAGATATTCCAAGAGAAAATTTCTTTTCCGCTCGCATTCCCTTCGTTTCTTCCACTTTTTCTTCGATGCATTTCCAAGTGCCGGATCGATTCACGATAAATTGAGAATTCTTATGGGTATATCGCTGAGATATACTCACGAGTGCATCGATGGGATCGTTCGTATCTAGAGGATATCTCGAATTATCGTTTTGTCAAATATATCAGGATTTCCGCCATGAAAACTAATTTTTACCGGCGATAAATTACGGCTATTTCGCTGATTTATACACGATACGCGTTGTAACTTTAGATGGAATATCGTGGATCGTTATATTCTTCATTTGAGCTCAAGTGTACCTTTCAGAATCGCAGAAGAAAAAATCGAGCGAGCAAACGGATGTCGCAGGTTTCTTAATGCAATTTCTTACAGTACTTTTTTGCAATCGAGGTCCTCCGTGAAGAATCGTCGTCGCCGGAGATCAGAGTGGCGTTGTTATGTAGGAACAATGTAAAGTAGGAGCGTGATATTACATGGGATGAATTTATAAAATGCAGCGTCGATCTCGCGATAGTTCTACGGTAACACAACCGTAGAATTCTAATGAAATCGCAATTAATCCCGGGGAAAGTTATTACAAGTTTTTAATTGAATCATTTCAAGAAATTCAACTTCCGCGTTGCGTCACAGCGAAACTATTTTATCAATTAAAAATTTAATTGCAATATACTTCGGCTAAAATAGGAAAAATTGTAAATCTTCACAGCCCACAAGGAACTTGAAATATTTCAGTGCTAAAACTGATAATAATAAATGTACTTGCCCATTGCAGTTTAATTCTGTCAATTACTACGTTTACATCAATGACAGAGATATTTTTAAATTCATTGATAACAGAAATATAATCACGCGATATTTTCTCATCGGATACCCTCCGGCGGGGAACGATGTTCCTTCAAAGAGGTCATCAATCGCAAGTCACAAATTTTTTTTAAAGCTTAAAGCTTCACACTCTAAAAATGTGTGCAAGGTACTACGTAAAGTAATTGTACCACTTATTTTAGGATATTTCTGTACCTCAAATCGATGCACCAGATTATGTTCATTGGCCGCGATCGATGAACAGGTACAGGTATATTCTTCACAGGAAAACTGTCGTGCGTTAAAAATTCATTATAATATACAGCAATAAAAAAGTTATAACTGGTACAATGTAGAGTAAGTGTACTTCGAAGAAGATAGATCATTTAAATTAACGCGAGAGAAGTATAGAACGTACCCGACGTACGTTTAAAGTTAATTTGCAATTTCAGCCTTTCAGTTTCGAGGGAATGAAACGGTACGATTACATAATTCTACGGAAAGATTTATACGGGCAGTTACGTCAAACGTTTTTTTGAAAAATACAGGATAATACATCATCGCGGGATACGCGATGACTCGGACTTCATTGATATAATGGTAAATGCTTGATAGACGAACAAAAAAGAAGGTAATAGAAATATATTGATAAATATCACTGAAAAAATTGAAAAGCACAATGAATCGTTAATCGAATGCAAAAAAAGTTTTTCCCTTCGACACCAAAAAGCTCCACGAAATACGTAACACATCGCAAAAGGCACTTTCACTCAACATTCAATCGAAACAAATCTCTCGATAGTTTGTTTGTGTTTTTCTTTTTAATCACCTCTCTCAACCCTTGTTTCAAGCTTTTCGCACCGTAATCACCGGCTTGATACTTCTCTCTCAGCTTTGCAAGAGCATACAAAAAGGTGGAATTGCGCGGAATGCGAAAATTTCGGGACACGCTTATCTAATAAATACACGGTGTCCCAATTAAAAAAGGTAGAGATGTATAATAATGATAATAATCGATAATTATAATAATAATATATATGTACAGAGTAAGATTCCTCGAAAGAACATTATTCACGTTTTCTCGGTATGAGTTTAATTAATTTTTTCTTTGGATCACAGAATGGTAGCGCCCGAGCGTGGCAATTTTTTTTCTTTGCAGACAATCGAAAACGACCGGAAACGATGGAAGAAACAGCCGGGTATCATCGTTTACGAGTTCAATCGTACAAGAGAGGATCCACGATGTCTTTGTATTTTTCCTTTTCCAATTTCTATGAAATTCCATGATAATTCGCGTTTCTCTGCGCTGTTCAGCTTGTAGCGCGATCGCGCGAAGAGCCAAAACAATGAATTATCTCCGTCAGGTCGTTTCCGAAAATCTTGCCGACTAAAGCTAGCATATGTAATTAAATACCCAAGTACGTATTATAAAATGGAATATAGCATTATTAAAATTACAGACTACCTTAACGGTAATGCTCTATCAGTCACTGGACATTTTTGGGTGTTTCAAGGAAAACAGCGAGGAACGCCGAGTAAATCGGCGCTTTTTCATCCGATTGTTTTTTTTTTACCGTGGCATTTTATCCACGATGCGTCACATTCGATGCGCTTTTGTAAATGGGAAACACTATATCGAACGGAATAGAAGTAAGTAAATACATTACTGCCTTCATTTTAAAGCGCACGAAATGATATTGAAAAAATAAATAAGCATAACGCCGAAACGAAATGCTATTACGATGTAAATATAATTTTAAATTATTACTCTTATCTGCCGAATACCTCGACTCAAATAGCACGTAATATCACAAAATTAGAAGTCGAATATAATTCACGCGCCTCGCGGCAAATGATTCTTCTACATTAAACAGTTCGCTGATAATAGAAGCTTGAATTCCTTCGAGTTAAGCTAACGTATAGGTATATCTTAAAAACGACTTCGCGCTTAACTTCAACGCGAAGTTCTACTATAAATATCTCTAGACGTGGCGATGTTTAAACAAAGTTTATTCCCGTAATAGGTTATACTCTAAATTTAACGAACTAAATGGACAGAGTGGAATTCGTAGTTGAAACTGGAGAACAGTTAATACATCGCTGCATCTCCCTCTTTCATTTTCTCCTTCTCTCTTTCCAACGAACTATTTTCGAATTCGAATCGTCGAGCTATTAGCTACGTAATTCTAGAAATAGACTTCGGAAAATCGAGTTAAATGCATGTACAATGACTGATATCAGACCCGTGATATCGAGACCAACTCCCTTAAACGTTAGAGGACATTCGTTTCGGTAAATTGTGCATCTAAATACCACTAGTCTCGATCTTCGGGTCCGTTACTTATATAATAAGTATTAAGAGTAATGAGTATGTTGGCGTTCGAGAACTTTTCTGCAGTATCTTTTAGTGCATCTGCTAATCGAATCCGAGATACAGATGATTTTTAATCGATGAATCAATATTTCTGATATCCAACGCGCACGAAAGGCATCTGTTTGCGCGGTATGTTTCTTCCTCCCACCGAAAATGACCTTTCTCGTTCCTCCTTAAAATTTCTATCGTTCCCTTCGAACTAATTAATCTTGGTCCTTGAGTTCGCTTGTTTTTTTTTTTGTTTTTTTCTAAGTTGCTCTTAAAGTCGATTTTAATCAACCTTTCTCGAGTGCTCATTCGATTTCCATCGCTTCCCCTGCGGAGAAATTGGATTCCATGACGACTTACAATTAGATCTCTTCTTCCGCGAAAAATTCTCCGTCGTTCTTGCATACCGCCGTTTTCGTGATAACGGCGAAGTATTCTGAGCTGAAATACTTTCAGAATATCTCCCCCGAGTGTCTCGGATCGTCTTCGCTTCGAGTTCGAAAACGGCGATCGTTTCCCTTACACCTATTTCGTATATAATCTCCTTAACGAGGATTAACCTGATCAAGACTTTCCTCTTTTACTTAACTTTCTTAAATTTGCCTTAAGAAGACGTCACCTTATGAAAGCTTCAATGGACGAAAAGTTTAGTTGTTTCGTGTTATGCGAAAAGGCGAGACACCTCGACCATCTCGTTGCAACTTGAATTTTTCATCTTTCCTCTCTCTCTCTCTCTCTCTCTCTCTCTCTCTCTCTCTGTCTTTTCTTCACCGACCACAATAGTGTTAGCGTATTGAGAAAAAATTGTCGACGCAAAAATTGAAAATGAGCCGCGAAACGTTTAATTATACACCGATAATTGTCTTAACAGTATGAAGTGCATTCGGTGCAACGAGTTTCCCCACTCTCTCTTACACACACTCTCTCTCTCTCTCTCTCCGTGATATTAAAAGATTGTATCGTCGTCGTTGCTTTATTAACTTTACTTCCGATCGTTACGATCGACTTACAATGATAATTACCGGGAGGATTTTCTTTTCCGACAATCGTAATCTCGATCGAAATTATCGTGATCTCAGGACGCGAGGAAATAGCGAGATCCGCGAGACAAAGCCGTTGGAAGAGGATGGTGGTGTCGGGGCAGAGTAGAGTAAGTAATCCGTCGAGGAAATTGATTTCCTTCGAGCGGTGCCGTCGAAAGATGATACCGATTCGGTGTTGGCAGATTCCTTCCTCTATCATGTTAAACTTTTATTGCGACCTCTGGACCGGTAGCGCGTACAAAAGGATATTCAGGTCCACCTATGATCGACGTCGTTACTCCCAACTCTGGCAGGGAATTACTCAAGAACAGAATTGTATCTGACACGCTCGACGTTGGCGAATTGTAAATGGAAATTCTATTTCTGTCGTGTCAAAGTAAAACAAAGACGAATCGCGTTGCTTAGAATTGCAGTCGATACTTCCAGAATTTAATTGTGAAGCAGATTAAAACCATGGTACTTGTTTCATGGCGTTTCAATGTTATTTAATTCCTCAGTTACAACTGTATTTTCACATCGAAGTTTCCCCCTTCTTATTCGAATGTTGCTTTCTATCGTCTCCCTTCTGATCGTGATTCAACAGATGCAATTTAATACTTCACAGTTTGCAGACGATTATTAAGTTTTACAATCAGTTTTAATCGTGTTCGGAACTTCCTTTGAATATTAATTAAGTTTATCGAAATAATTACCGTTAAATGTACTTATCTTCCGACACGCTATAATAATCGCTTTTACGTAATAGGAAATGTGTATTCGTATACCAACAATTATGGGAAATGTGCAACGTTAATTCTCGCCGGAAATTCTCGGAAACGAAATCTTGGTCCCGCCGGTTTCACCAGCCTTTAAACCATTCTATGGTTGTGCTTCAAATTGGATAATCGAATGTCTTCCTTTTCCTCGTACGTTCTACCACCGTAGACGATGCTACGATAATAGCCCTTCTCCCTTAAATCAATATCGAAGTATCGCCTCCTTCATTGGATTATCTATCTTGAGCATAGAGGATGGATTGTATCAACAACGTCGATGTTGTGCGGAAAACAAGCGATTAAGGTGACAATTTTCAAACAACGAATACAAGTTCTGATTATTTCAATATTTTTGTAAATCTTGCTCGGCACGATTAAGTTGAAGAATAAACTTGAATAATTATACGATTTCCTGATGTCTCAACACAATTTATACTCGATGATTCGATGACTTTGTTGACAGTGATTTCAATAGAATTGGAAATTTCAAACTAGTACATTAAAACGAGACAAAGTCGCGGATGTTGAATCGCGTCTTATAATTATGAAATTAACCTACGAGATCCCGATAATTTCTAAGTACAGATTATCAAAGATAGAAGCCCATGGAAATATTTCAACATCGTAGTTATCAAGCTTGAGAAGTACTTTTTACTTGAAAAAGACTCGCGGCATTGTTATTAATTCTTTATATCTTAATGAAACACAGCGAAATATTCCCTCGATAATTTGAATGAAAACTCTCAACCAATGTACTTGACCTTTCAAGCCTAGATAGTCGCGTCTCCCTCGAACGTTTTATCTCATCGTTCGCCACTACATTTACCCGGATGAATCAATTGGAAACTTCACATCTGAGCAAACGTCTTTCCCTGGAATGTTTCCCGTATTTTTCTTCTCTAATAATTACCCTTCTATCCACGATGACAGCCGTAAACATCTAATTCTTATAAATCATACTCAACTACCATGGTCCTTGATTCCACCATGGTCTCAGACTTCCTACGATAAAAAAGCATTCATAGCTCCGAACAAGCTCTCTCCCGATATGAGATCTCGATTGTTCAACTTCTTCCAGGGAAGCCCTACTGAAACCGGCGTCCGCGTTTAAATTCTGGATACGTAAAGTGGCCGATGAACCTGCTGCGGATTTCCATTCTGCTTCGAATAACGTGGATTCTGTAGCAGCTCCCTGGTTTCGCTAGGTGAACCAGGACTCAAGCTGTTAGTCGTCGACGTTTCGACCCGATCGCTGATGATCTCCTCCTCGGTAATCTGTTCCAGATACAACGCCGACGGTACGGTCGGATGTTCCCCGTTAATGACCGGTGGGGGTGAGTAAGCAGGTGGTGGACTTCTAGGGGGTGATCCCGAGCCCTTTTCGTCCTGCGTCTCGATGGATCCTGTCGACGATGCTTGCTGCATCTGTTTCGCCCTTCTGGCATGTCTGGTGGTCAATCCTCCGGTCTCTACGTCCCTCTCAAGTCTATGCCCTGATCTTGATCTAGTCAATTGCCTCTGTACGTATTCCTCGAGGTCGTTCTCCTCTTTTCTCGCAATCACGCGATTCAGACTGATTAGGAATACACCGACGATTATGGCGGACAAGCCAACGAGGACGAGTTCGTTCAACCAACCGCCCGAAGATTTCGTACCCCATTGAGCAAGATCACCGGGCAGCAGACCGCTCATCAACAAGAAAGCACCCAGGACCAGAAATACCACCCCGATGTGGAGCATTCCAATCGAGGTGACGACTTTAGTGTCTAGCATGCCCTGGCCGGCTCCGCGATTCGAGTGTCCAGTTTTGTGGTGTCTCGGATGATGGTCCAAGGAACCGGTCGACGCCCTGGGCGATGTCAGGCCACTCTCGCCGGATTGGGCGCTATAACGACGCTCGCGGGCACGACGCTGCTCGTCCCGACGCTTTCTCTGACGCTTGATGGCCAGCGCCGAGTGCAATCCAACCGCGTGCATCCTGCAACACCGGAAAGACAACCCTTGCTAAGTGAATTTTTCTAATATTCTCTACGAGTGTAATTATCGTCTTTTTTTCTTTCTCTCTCTCTCTCTCTCTCTCTCTCTCCGGAATTTTATCGAGTCTTTTATTATCTTGCCGATGATACGCTTGAGACGAGCACTGCACGAGGGTTGATTTAAGGGACGTTTAACGTGTCGTTGTTTGGGTATGCATGTTTTAAAAGTATGACGTGAGATTACTGTCCGAGGATGTTCATTGGTTTTGATTATCTTGGAGGCGAGACGATGTAAACGCGTGTGGGTAAATGAAGCTCGAAATACGGTGTCAAATTGCATTTGCGATGTGGTCTGTGGTTAATGTCTGTTCGATGGAATTTCTCGTTGCGTTTACACGCATTTGTCCAACTTCAGAGAAGTCGTCTACGTAACGAATTACGACCGCTAAACGGTTGATTGTTGATAATAATCATTGTCGTCTGGCTTATCGAATTCGATTACGTATTTAATGGATCAGGGAAAGTTCGATACATCCATTCGGCAGTGCTCGTCTCTGCGAACGTTTATCGTTTTTCGGGTACAGCCGACCGTTCAATTGACTGCGATTGATTGGAAAAAATTTGTAATTCTAAGGGCTACACAGGGTTCGCTCACGGGGTTTACAGGATGCACTGCGATAGAGTCACGTATTAATTCGTCAGACGCTAATGGATTACCAAAAATCTCCACTGGTGTCCTCGGACCTGTGAAATTTCTTCTTACACATTACACTTACTGAAAAAAGGAAACGAGATGGATTTTTCCTCGAATCCGGATTTTTCTGCAGTTAAATAAGTAAAGATTCTTGTAGCAATACTTTTATAATCTTTTCCCCTCTTGTTCTGCTTCTTTTGCCTTTTTTTTTTAAATAAGAGACTCTCAGGCCGGAAGATAAAGCTCGAAAGCTCCATTGTATTCGAGTTTAATTGCATCGTAACATCTCGTTCCTTTTTCTCTTTCCTTTATGCACCGTAAAATGTATAATTCATACACGCCCTGATTCCAGTCACCAATGCATTAATATATCATCAATACACACCAATAAGCATCAACGCACATTCGACAATTTGTAAAGTTCAAGGTTCAACGAATCCCGGATTCCTTCGAGCGTGCATCTGCTCTCAAATGCATTCAACAACGTTTAATAAAAAAGAGAAGCATCGATGAAATACGGTTCTCAAGTTTTCGGCCGTTTCTCGGTCGAAAGTTCTCGTGTCGCTGGCGAGGTAATTTCCAGGATGTTGCTCGTCTGACGGATATAAATGTGAAAAAGTTCCGATGAAAAGTGTTCCAAAATTGATACCGATTATTACAAACTGCGACGAGGGTATATCGCCGCTGAGAGAGCGATAAATGACATGTGCGAACTTGAATACAGTTTTGCGGTAGTTTCTCGAAACATCGTGCAAAATATCCCACTATTTTCTCCTTTATCTTTAATTTCACTAAAAATGTAATACTTTATTATCTCGATATAAAATAAAGTATTATACTATAAAATTATTAAAGAAAATAAATACAAGTGATAATGCGCATGAGTAAAATTATTTTTATGTTTTAACTGAAAATACGTATAAATCCATACGAGTTAATGGTTTTTAAAATATAATTAATGAAATAATAATTGAAGATTCCTCTGGTATTTGCAAAGGTGTTGAAAGAATTTTTTTTAATTCTCCTAATTACAAATTAAATCAGAATAAATAATATAATATTGTAGAATTAATTGTCACTTTGCCGGCATGATACTACGAGGGATTAAAAATCTTTTTTAATGTCGGCTCTGTGACATCCCCTTTCGTTCTAACTTCATTATAATTCCTTTTAAGGTCGCACACGGTAGGCATGAAAAAAGAACATCCTACAGAAATTCCCGAAAAATTACATTGCTCCAACGTTGAAGGTAAAAAAGTAGGGAAGAAAAGAATTAGAAATATTAACAAACAGAATTTAATATTCCTTTCTTCATTTCGAAATTCCATCCGTACATTCGTAGGTACCGTATACTCGTACGTTTCTCTTTTCTGATCCAAGCAGAAATGTTCAATATTATATGGTGCGTGACGAGAATTTCAAATATCTCTCATGATTTATTCGCGATAAGCGAAAATGTCATGAAAGCATTTCGCGATAAGCGGAGAGAACAGGAAGGAAGGGAATAAGGTTTTGTCGATCGAGATCATCTACCACGTTATTTCATCGTTACAGTCATAAATTACAGCTTGGAATAGAGATCGAAATACCTTTCAAAAGATTGTACCATAAATTCTTGCTATTCTGATACGTTACCCGTAAAAACAACTACTCTTAGTTACAAATTTATCACGTTACTTTTCTTCCCGAGGTTCCTTCAACTGTCCCCCTTTGTAATTTCATTTCATTCGGTGTCTTCTTCGTTCCTTAAATGAGGGAGCATTTCAGAAGCAGATTGCATCTTCTTTTCTCATGGGACTCCATTACTTCAATGATATCTGTACGCTATTCGTTTCGTCAAGGCGTCTGCTTCATCGAATCGCATCGTCTAGCGTTCCAGGAAATGCAGCCAATTTCGTCGAGCTCGGCTCGCAAATTTCCACTCAATTTTTTTCCAATTCTCGGTACAATTCAATCGTTACATTTTCACGAAAAATGTTCGCTTTTTTTCACCGATGAAAATTCCTTTCTCCCGCCGTGCCACTTTCATTCGCGAACGGTTAGTTTCATCTTCGTGTGGCAAGTTGAAAAGTTCTCTGGTTCTCTTTGACTTCAACGAATCCCCGGCAAATTTTCACGTTCGAGCGTTATCAGTCTTGAGAAGCAAACAACTTTTTTAATACCGTCAAACAGCACGAAATACTTTTCTTACTTCAAGGATATACGATTGCAGTTTTCAAGGGGGATATAAATGCGTTCCCCTTTCACCTAAGTCCCACGACGTCCAAGTCTTTCTCTAATGGAGCTTTAACAATGGCTTTCGGCGAGGCTTACTGGAGCTGTGTACCACCACGAGATGGAATTCTTGGGAACACTATTTATTCTCCGACAGAAGCCTTTTTCGATTTTTCGTTGGACGGAACGGAACCAAGTGATAAAAATGTTTGGAATCATTTTTATTTCATTAAATATCATTCGTGGTTTTCATACGTATTTTCCTGCAACGCAAAAGATTTCGCTATTTCCGAACGATATGTCCGGTGGAAATCCAACAATAGTCCCTGCTTCGAAAGGTAATGGTACATTCTATGGTCGTGTAAAGGCAAAAGCTAGAAAGCTCATTCTTCCTTTGTGTGCTCATTTTTATTTCATAATATGTTTCCACGAAGGGCATTGAAAAGTAATTCTTGATAGATTTCTTGCCTTGAGATTGTCTCGGTTATTTTAATTTACAAATGATAAAGAAGCTGCGGGGTAATTTTGCAATTATAATATAAATGAAAGGATATATAATATGTTCTTAATTATGAACTTGATATCTTCCTTTTCATATCATAGGAATTAAATAATAATATTCTTCCAGACAGCAAGGAATGGCTTTGTCACTACTTTGATAATTTTCAGAATATCCTATAAACTCCACCGATAAAAGATAAATAAGGAAAATTAAATTAATTAAAATTAAATAAAAAAATTATCACAATGACAAATGCAAACCATAAACTACCACAGCATAGCTATCCAACAGCACAGAGTCTTGCAAAATAAGAGTGTTACAATACGTTTGTTAATTTTAGATAATTTTTAGTAAATTTACTGATTCTCGATTTCTTATAAAAATAACTTTCTGCGGTACAATCAGATCAATTCCAAATTATTTCCCATAGTTAAAAGTTCTTTCATAATTTCTACTTATACTCGATCACACATCACCTCCTTTTCAATCATACCATCATATTCTTTGAACTTAATCCTACTATCCAACGGACAAACTCCACGCGAAACTTCATCTTATTTTCTCATCTAGAAACCTATACTTCATTTCTCAATCCTGAAATTCCTTCGAAATTTCCTTTTCAAATCGCAGCACCTTCTGCAAATCTCGAAATTGGAGTCGTGCGTTGTGATTTTATATTTACCATCGGCGTTCCCAAATGTAGGTCGTGCCTTCGATACAAAGAAGTAGGCTTACCCTATCGGAGACCAGAGACAGACCACTTCCAGATAAGATTTCTATCGCTCTCGGGCTTTGTTGTCTACGGTAAACAACGATAGCTCATTCTCTTCGATCAGCGACATCAGTGCCCTATCTCCGGAGATCATATCGGCGTGATGTTCCAAATTTACACCGCAAGTGGAACGCGCACAGCAACCCCGTGACATTTAACCGTTACTCCGCCTTTTTCCTACTTTCCTCAACGTCATTTTGGTCCTGGAGTAGTACTCTAATGATCGATTTAACTATTTTTCGACGCTATAAATAATATCGTTTAATCGGGGGACGGCAAGAGGTTGTTGCTGCTTATTAGACCGGAAATTAATGTTGCGCGTAAACTACAGAGTTCGACGGTTAATAATTTGTCATTTTTGTAAAAGAAAATATCACATCGTGGTAAACGAAGGGTAACATGTAAAATGGATTATATTTTACAATTCAATCGCTATTGGTTTTCTCTGTTTCCATAATTTTATAACGACGAGATTGAAGTACTTCATTCGAATGTTTTGTGCAAATGGATTAATTACATTATCGTGCTTCCGATTTTAATTAGATGTTGATATGTAATTCAATTAATTATAACAACGTCAGTGCAATTAAATTTTCCTAATAATCGAATTTCTCTTGCATTACACACGAAATTACAAATTAATTTCAACTACCCTTTCTCCACAGCTACGACGGACTTAACGATACTCGAACACCAATATTCCTGAATAATTAACTGTTTAATCGATTTCGGTCTAATTTCGTTGACCGGTACTATGAATTTTCCACAGTTTCGTAACACTGATCGCCAATGGAACAATGTTTCTGTCACCAAATCAATTCATCGCGATACCTCTTTCATTCTGTCTATGAAAAATTGCTTTCTTACGTAAACTCGAATTTCTAAGAACTTGTAAACACGGGGGATCGTAACGTGGTTGCAAATGTACACAAAAATACCGGAGGGAAAATGAAATGTATATTTGAAAAAGATTTCGTTGCCATGAGAACCAACATAAGTAAAAGTTTACTTCAAAATATGCAGAGAATTACAACTATACATCAACGTCTTTTCTTCACTATCACTTTTACCTGAAACCCCTTTTATACTTTTTTTTCATCGTTCGTGTCAAAGTTGAACGAACCGAAAATATTTTGACGAAATTTATCGCAAGGAGTAGTTTCCTCTGTGGTCGAATGAAATATTCAAAAGTATTTCGCATAGAAATTACGCGAAACTGCTTCCAGCGTTATCCTGTCTTTCGCAGACCTCGAGTTTGCTCCACCCCTCATGAATGACGAAAACTGTCACTTTTACATCACTCCAATTATCTGCCGAGAGTCTTCAAAAGTAATGCGCAGAAATTTCAGATCTCGACAAATATAATTCAAGATGTTTGCACGCATACCTTGGTTCTAAATTGGAAATTCTTAGTCGTAATGAAATATTCGCAAGAAGGATTGAAACATTGTTTCTTTCAACATTCGATTTACGACGGTGGTCAATAGTGATTGGACTTTGAATTTCTCAAAAAATTCCCGCAATTTATAACGGGACGATTCCTTTGATTTTCTAGATTTATTGGGTGAAGTATGAATTAATAGATCGTTCAATTTCTTTCCTTCGATAATTCCTTTTTATTGAAGATATTTATCTCGTATCTCTAAATATATCGGATTAATCGTCGACGGTTCTATTGGCGCGGAATAAAAGGTATTCCCGTTTTCAGCCGGAAAAAATATATATTTAGTTTTTCCGTAGGTTGTTGCTTGTATTACATTTTCTTATTAAAAAATTTTGATAAATCTTCATATACTTGAGATGATATGTCTTCAAATTAAACACAATATAGTGTTTGGAGTGTCTGAAGAAATTTAATATTTACTTATCCTCCCAGACATCATAAATCAACGTCAATATTTTTTTCATGCTCTCATTTCCTCCTCGACGTAACGTAAACGTTCATTCCAGTCAATTTTCATTCGACGCATCGGGAAAAAAAACAAGATGGCTCAAAAGATTTAAGATTAATCCACATCCTCCAATGTCATACTTTAATTCCCCTGTCCTTATTAAGCCATCCTCATTTTCACCTTATCAACGTACGACCTTCTCCTTTTTCACGCAGATCATCCATCGCGATTAACCCTTTCAACACTGAATTTTATTTCTTCAGAAAATCATTAATTTTTAGCAGTGTATATTTTGTGACACAGGAAATGGAATGAAAATACGACTGAGAATGAAATATATTTTTTTTTTATTTCAGGAGTTTTCAGATTTTCAGCTGGGATAGCATAGATCCCAGTAGTATGTTACTGCTGGGATATTTTTATCCCAGCAGTAAATATTGTCATATGAACAAAATAATATATGGAAATAAATTGTACAATAATAACATGAAAATTATATGATAATGTTTGGGATATAAAATATCCCAGTAGTGTTGTAAGGGTTAAGAAAAGAAAAAGTAAAGTGCTAACCCGAGGAAATTTTCTCCATAATTACAATATTGAATACCTGAATAATCGATTTACTAAATTAATGTTTCAAAACTTGTGACTTACAATCGTGAGATTCATATAAACTATCATCGTGTACAATGAGAATAATACAAATTAACCCCTTGCCCGACGATTGCTTTTGTGACTGCCTCCGCACTAATTGAAAATTAAACTGGTAAAATAAAAATATGTCAGTGATTCCTGACATATCTTAGAATTTAAAGCAATATCAACAACATGGGAATAATATTATCGTGTCGTGTTCCACTGATATTTTCAATTTGATAATTTTGAGAAGCTTCAAAATTTCTTGTTCCAGCAACCACATCACGAGTGTCACTCGTTGTTGTAGGGCAAAGGGTTAATTTATTAAACTTCCATTCTAAATAACACACAATAATTCAAATATACTTGAAATCATCTCCGCTGTTGATTACTCATCTCTCCATATCCGAACGTCGAAGAATACCTCGAAACAGTTACCGAAATATTGGCCCCGATTTGAAAATCAATAAAAAGAAACCTATTTCATTTGAAGTTAATCCCAAAACATTTTAAATTAACTATACAAAAATTCCAAATCCACGATACTTCTCCATCCCACTCCCAACCCCATTAAATCTATCAACCTCTAAGTACTCTCATAATCTTCCCAAGTACGTATAAACACTAGAAACCTATCCTGCAAGGTCTCGATACAACTTGCAATCTACTTGATCCCATCCCTCGTTTAACAGTTATCGGATACTCCCCGGTTTTGCGATCACAATGCGCGAGACGCAGAATCGTTTTCTTCCCCGGCGATCAATAAACCAACCCCATCCCTCTTTTTGCGGAACGCAAACGCAAACGCAAAGTACGGACATTGCAGCATGGTGCAACAAAGGCTGCAAACACAGGGATCGAATACGTGCGTGTTGGTGCAGGGCAAAAGGCGCCACGACGCTCCGTTTAGTCGGGAAAGAAGGAGGAAATTAACGGCTGAGTCGCCCACGATGACCTTAATCGTCATACGGAACGCCACGGCGGCTCTTCTGGGGGTGACCGTGGGTGACCGGGGGTGGTAGAGGGTGGTCGAAGAAGATCGAGGGTGGTATTTCGATAAATCGCACGGGGCAACCAATCGCTCATGAAGGATACCAGTTTATATGCCCGCGGTCAATTTTAGTTGCGTTGCTTCGACGATGGGTTTTATGGGTTATTTTATTCGCTTGTTGTCGTTAGATGTTGCATTAGCTTCTATTCTTTATTATTGTAGATGTTTATACAGTAGAATTCCGTATAATCCGGAAGATAGATTCTGCGTTATTTTTCCATTTTATAGCTGTCTATCAAATTTTCTTTAACACTAAACCTACCGGCTTTATATCTGTTATATTGAAATGTACGAAATAAGTACTTTGAAAAACGAGATTTGAAGAGGCGAAAATGATGATCGGTTAAGTAATTTTTGTTTTATACGACAGACCTAAAATATTTACTAAATGGCTGCCCAATCAATTTGGGGAATTTTTAGAAAAAATCAGAAAGCGGTCATTTGACCGCCATGGTAGGTTTAGTGTTAATTCACAAGTAGAGAAGTGATCAGGGTTGCAATTTTATTGTGAATTTGACTTAATGATTTTCTATCGCATTATATAGGGACGTACGTCGAATTTTGTATGGCGTTGCAGAAGTACCGTGTTACTGTGTATAAATAGCAGTTATTTATTACCACAGGGTAAAAACCCTGGGGTTTTGCTTTGTTATCAATTTTGTGTACCGATAACCCTACTACATATCATAGGGAAGTTTTTTGCTTAACGTTTGTTATTATTACTTTTTTTAACTACTTTGTTTTCTTCGAAGTTTTTTTTTGTTAGCTCCACGTCTTTTTTGCAACTTTTGTCGTTCATTTCTTTTTTTTTCACGAAGAGACAGTGTATTGATTTATCGACGGGGGTGAAATTTTCTGCGCTTTTAAGCTGTTCACACGGTGTAACGTGTATAATTCTGGTCGAGGGTGTGCTCAAAGCTTTTTCTAGTGAAAGAAATATATTTTTCTTCCGAGAATTGAAGAACTTTTTTGTAAAAATTGAAACGCCGGAGGGAATATTAAATCTGACACAGTTACCGTGTATTTCTGCGTTTTCCGAACGGGGAAACTCTCTTTTCCGGGAGAATTTAAAAAACCGTACTCATCGCCGAACATTAGCCATTCCGCGAACTGTACTCCCGATAATACTGCCATTCACTCGCAAGTAATATCGCGAAAGTAATCGGCTCGAACGTACGAGAAGTTCAATCGGTGTAATTCTAGAAAATGCAAGGGAAAAAAAGGCGCGAAAGACATATTGAAATGTTGTTCGTTCGATCGGAAAAACTTGTTAACAGCTACGTGTCAATCTTGCTAAATTGTCCAACTGTGAAATAGTACTCTAACCGTGAAAGCCGTTACGTTTAAAAGAAATAAATTCTTCGATTACGAAGAAATTCGAGCCGTAAAATCGTCCATGACGAACGAGATTTCCAGTTGATTGACGAATCGTGAGAGAATAGGAGAAGCTTAATAACCTCAGAGTCGAGCTTTGTAATCATTTCCGACGACGTATTTCGCACGAAACGTAAATTCTGCTCACATATTGACCGGGCACGATATATCCACGACAATCGAAAAGTATCCGGCAATTTAACATCATAAGGAGACTCTCTCGCATCATCAATATCGTTTTATTAAGAAGACAAGACAACGGACGATCAATTCCATTCGATCAACCGTAAAATCTCATTTGGTAGTTTTGTGTCTTTCGACGACATGGAACGAGACAGATCTGTTTGAAATAATTTATAAATTCTACGTTATTAAACCAATTGTTGCATAAGAAAGTTCCACGCTCTTGAAGGGAATAATGCTCAATATATTTTCATGAATGATGATGTTTCTAAGATTCAAAGATCAGCTGTGTTCTTCGAAATGAGATATTACTTTATACAAAGAGTAATTTCATACGAAGAATATTAAATTCCATTGAGAAAAGGAATCGATAAATCCAAATACGACCTTTCCTCGGACAATAAACCGATTTGACGGGGAAACGACAATAGGGCCGGGAAAAGGATTTCGAGGGTTGAAACTGGTGGAAACTGTGGATAACGCGCGGACGAGAGGTCGTTGAAGAATTATCAAATCGTCACCGTCATCCGGGAAAATTGCTTACAAAAGAGATGTGGGAGGGACGGGAAAACGAGATTTGTAGTCCGTTTCAGTAAAAAAAGGAGGGCAAAGGCGAACCTCGAGCTTCGTTCGACCGGAAAATTCAGGGGATGGCCGAAGGAATCTCTCCGGTAAATTGATGCTTCTATCGCTTTCTATTATTTTCGCCGGTATCTGATTCTAGCTACGATAACTTACCATTACCCATTTTCAAATGTGCCGAAAGATTTCGATGCTTCCAGGTAATTATAAGTGCTGGACGAAATTTTCGCGAATTTTTTTAATTTATTAAAAAGTTCGTTGCACGATTCAACGAGATTGCATGGCTTGATAATTATGCAATTATTTTAAGTGCATTGTAAAATATGACGCACGTGATTCAACTGGAAATAGTCGATGAAAAAAGTATGTGAACATAGTATAACAGGCAATAATTACATAATTATACTGGAATAATTCAGAAAGGTGAATGCCGATTACGGATACATGAGTTTCCAGCGCAAATTTCGATGCAATTCATTATCAAATATTTGCATAATTCAACACGGCTGCGTAGGTATGCCTGCAATTACATCCACACGTGTATTTCACTGTCGTACCTTAACAATCTGTTGAACAACGTGCGACAACTTTTTACCCCTATGTTTTTTAAGTACACTTGCCACACGCTGATCAACACGATAAATTAATTAAGCACGAAACAATTACGTTAAGAATGTGATTATATAATTAGGACGTTAACGGGCAAGTAAAAAAGAAATAATTGGCGAATGATATAAACAGATAAGCGAATAATTCGCCATCCGTATATAAAACGTTGTTTGAGGTCGAGTACCACTCGACAAGTCTGAATTAATGTGTTTTTTTAAAACGATTTTTATTCAACGAGTCGAGATCAAATCAAATCTTCTAATTTCATTGTAATTGGGATTAAATTCATTTCGGGTTTACGGTGAAATCATTACTTCTCGGTCGTCGAAGACATTCAGCAACTAAACAAATTCATGAAAGACCTGCCTCTGAAACATCGCAATTTGGCAAACGTTTCCTGTCCATAAGGATTTGCACATTGCGATTCGTCTGTAGAAACAAAGTATTACCGTGTCGCTGAAAGGATCTTTGTACCCCGAATAGATTTAAGCACGTTGTACCTCTATCCTTTATTCCTGGCGTTGTAGCTTCCGGTTATCCCATTAATTTAATTAAAATTTAAAGCGGCCTTACACTTCGACAAACGATGCTTTCCACTGGCTATCAAATGCGCTTAATGTTTAAATTTTACTCATACAACTTGAAACGTTTTCGAAATTAAATAAAACTTGATATTCATGTATTTAGTTGTTACAGCTATGAAAAATTCATCTGCGATTATTAAATAATTTTCAAAGAGGGTTGAAAGCTTCTACTGTGCGATTTCGATCAACAAAGTTTACTTGGAAGCAGTGAAATATTAAAAGTGAAATTGTTGTTAGCATTACTTGTGTAACAATGTGTTTAACAAATTCAATGTCATCAGGATCAGCGAGGCTATTGAGCTCAATGATATATTTCATAACATTTAAATAATAACATTCACGAATTTCCTAATGTACTCAACATTTAAATAGTGTTATTAAAAAAGTAAAATGGTGCTGAATATATAATTATTTTTGCCTTTAACATTTTTGCTCTATAAACATGTGATTTTAATAGAAAAATATCCCTTCGGTTGGAAATTAAACGGCGAGCATTCAACCTGTTAAAATATTGACGACATATTTCGGGCAGGCATCCTGTAACGGTCTTCTTATTAATTAATCGTGCGTTTGTCAAATCCTTCAAAAGGTTTCCGTTCTGCTCTGCCAAAAAAGAATGTACGGCGACATGCTAATTTAATTAACGATTAACTCGAGGCTAGGCGACACAGATTATCTGTATCGTTTGTACGTAAAACCAGCTTTGTAACAGGAAACGAAGCCATTGCTCGATGCGCTCAAGGATAAGCAATGATTACAAGGGATTCGCAAATTTTAGTATGACATTTCGCTAGAATGTGTGATTGAAAAATCACGATCGAGATTAGTTCTGCGTGATTTTTCGCTCATCTCGAAATAACAGCCGTTAAGGTATTAATAATGTATACAAGATAAAGATTGCATCTACGTTTTGCCTTGGAATTATGGAAATTACGTGAATATAGTCGCTGATAGAAACGAAACTAATGTTAAAAATCTAAGATCGCGTATCGCGTGGAAAAATACGTGACTTATTACAGTTTGAAATTCTGAGGATGAATGAAAACTATGCGAACGAAGTAAACGAGAAAGCAACGTTCGTGCAACGTCGTTAACGCTGATGTGAAAATTAAGAAATGGTACACCAACGCGCGATACTTAAACCTCTAATTATTTGCACTTACGCGCAAGTGTTTTTACACGGTTTATAATATGGAACAAATAGCCTTACACTACTATCGATTTAAGTGCACCTTTCAGAATAAAAGCACGCCCTTAAACTCGACAACTCCTTACATTGCGAAGAAAGACACCAGCCGTGTGTAAATTTATATACCAGCATAATTGAATGTTTCCATTTTTCTTTTATATACGTGCCAGTGATTATAAAAGTGGTCTAAGTCAACGATTTGAAAAATTAAACTTGCCGTCCATTTTGTATTGCACTAATGTGGATGACGCATAGCGAAACTGTTTTGTAGAAATGACAAAAATTCGAAATGTAGAAGTTACTTACGCAATTTTCATAATTACTGGCACATGTACGAGCTTTAGAAAATTAGATATCACTGATTTAAAAAACAACTACGACATTTATTTCTTGGCAATAACGATGTAATCTAAATGCATCAAACTATTTGATATATAGGGATCAATATAAAGATAACTGAATATTATATTGTAAATGAATAAACGAGTCTAATATCTCCCCATCTATTTTACGAAACCAGATACCATTATTTTCGAAAGAGTTTTACAGCATTTACTTTCCAGCAACAACGCATAGCATTCTAGATGAAATGAAATGCACAAAGATATCAATTGTTACAGTAAAGTGAAAAACAATAAAATTTAGCTGCAGCAGCGCATAACATGATTTTAGGTGCAATCAACTGCAGTCAAATATCAGTCCTTACAGTAAAAGCAGCGATGACTGTATATTAAAATTTACCTACAACGCATAACATTGTTTACAGCTGCTATTAAATGCATAAAAAATATTAGCCGTTATAGTAAAATTAGCTATGACTGCACATTAAAACTTAATAGTCGAATAGCACAAACAGAGCGATGCAGAGCGTGATGGGTGGCTATTTTTAAATTAAACAGAATTCGAATTACCCGAATGCAAAATGCACCTGCAAATTGTGTCTCCGTGTGAACAAACACCTGAGACAAAAACACTCACCGGCAGAATACACAAAGAGGGACGTAAGTTTATTCAAAACTTCGAACCACCTCGTGAGAAGGGACCCCGATTAAAATTTTCCGTGAACAAACCCTCCGGGAGTTTTTTTCCTCGGTGAAAATACTGCAATTGTTGGATGTAACCGTGTATGCCGGGCTATTATAGACTGGAATTGATAATAGTCGCAACAAATGGTTGTATGTACAGTCGCATTGATCAGGCTTACTTCGCATGCACGTTCTTTCTCACATAAAACCTCAATTCACGAAGGAGCAATCGATTGGAAGAATTAATACGACGAACGATAAAGGTGTAAAACTTGAAATGTTAGTTGAATATTGGCGAATTTTTTTAATTATATTTAACACTTTACGGGCGGGGACTTTTCTGAGTATTGAGAAATAATTGATTATTTGGCGATCTAAAGCCGCCTTTTTATTAGAAAGCCATGGAATTAAAGTATCAAAATTATAAATTATTGTTTGCATAATCACATTTCAACGATTATGTTTCAATATTTTAACTGTAACTGTGTATATATGAGTTGATAAGCTACGGCCAGATTTGTTTACCTTGAATATGCGTCCATGGCACTCAAAGGATTATTGTAGTAAGGTAACGATCAGTTTTTAGTATTTTTGACTTTAATTTCTGTGGTTGTTTAGCTTTACCTTGACGTGGCTTATGAAATATCGACGTTGCGATACAAGTTTCACGTTGAAAATGTTTCACAAAGGTGATGAAAATTCAAGCCCTACTCTACTTTACGGTTTGAAGCATGAGCCTTGGTCTCTGTAGCCACCATAGCTTTCAAAAGCGCGATTTTATTAAGCCCTCGCCTTAAAATATCGAGTTACACTCGCCTCGTGAAAAATAAACAAAACAATTTGGAATTCCAAAACCAGTAGAGTTGAAAAATTCAATGCAACACAGCGTCATTGAACTGTATTCATATCGACAGTTTGAAATACTTGTACAAATTCCTTCCTTTCTTCATTTCTACTAGAATTTTTACGTAAATAGAATTCCTTTTCGCCGAACTAAAATTTTATGCGATAGCATTCAAAGGAGGTAAAAGGTAAAAATTTTATGAGACGTTTGACTTGCATACTTTGTACTTAAAAAAATTATTTACATAACACAATGCAGCCGCTTAGCGCACTTTGAATGTAATATACGAGAAACAACTCTATTTCTGCGTGTCTTTGAGTTGATTCTCGGTAAGCAAGGCACATCGCCAAATCGTAACGTTTTGCGGGTAAGCAAATAACGAAGGAAAGACGAGGTCGAAGAGAAACGAAAGAGGCCCATTAAAAAAAAGCATGCGCGTTATATTTCCTCGAACGATATTCGATCAATATATTACAATACGGTAGACTATTCTTATAAATAATTAAACAAAAATCAGGACCAATTAACGCTAGAACTACTAATGCGGTCAAAGGGATGAGTTTCTAATTAGTTACAGAAATTCCTCGAATTTTTGAAGAAACCAAATTATAAATATTCTACGTCTATCTTATAAAATATAAATTACTTCATTCACCATTTTTCCCCTGTTGATTCTTCTTTCTCCAAAGTACTTATTTATTTTATTCAAGTATAATAAACTTAATGCCGTTGATTCTAGTTTTAATTTGTGCGTTCGTAAAAAGGAGGAAAACAGTGCTGAGAATAAATGAGACATGTTTTCAATCCCGATAAATTTCATCAAATTTTAATTAAGCCTGCAAAGGTAGGCGTATAATTGCAGTAGATGCAACCGTGTGAATTTATTTTACGGAAATGCGGGACAATGCCAAACTCTCGTTCCTCGTGAATGATAAACTAAAATTGATTATTACTCGACGAGTCGTGTGCGATAACACAGTGACAGTTCATAGATGGCAAGTGTTGAATTACCAGGAAAAAACGTATTATTTTTTGTAATTAATGAAACATTTCATTGGTTAAGTATCGTTGAAAATTTTAAAGTTTCACGCCACACCTGTGAATCGGTGTAAATTGTTTTCCTTCGAAGATCTCGCGTGTCTAGTATGGTATTTATATTTTAGTTATACGAAGTTTCTTAGGTATTTGGAAAATTGCAGCAGATAGAAGGTACAAACTTGAAGCTAATTGAATAAAACGGTTGTTTACAAACTCCCGGACATTTCTTAAATTTATTTTACCAATTTTATTATATCGCTTCGCGAAGGTATCTTTCCATCGAGTTACTTCATCAACGTGATAATCGAACAAATTCTCTGTTCGAACAAGAAGTTACTTTGAGGTACGTCGACAAATTGACGAGAACAATTAACATGAAATCACTTGCGCCTGTTGGAAATTAGGTTTAAGGCGCAACAAGCGACAGTATCCCTGGTTGAATCTCATTGATTCAACTTGTCTCCTGGCAAGGAAGGCACATTCGCGCAAGTCTTCCGGTAAACTAACAAACGAGGATGTGACAAGGCAACAAAGAGTGACAAGGTGGAAGGAAGAAGAAAGTTTCGTGCTGTTATCACCTATAGGCGATGAGAACTGTGTGAGTGAGGGAGAAAGAGAGAGAGAGAGAGAAAGAGGTAGATGAAACCTGAGATAGAAAATGAAATAGAGAGACCGAGAACAGTGAGAGAGAGAAGAAGATAGAAAAAGATCACAAGAGAAAAAGTTCCGAGCTGGAAGATGGTAAAAAAGAAGAGAAAAAGAAGGAAGACTGAAATACACTAAGAAAGTGAAAGATCGTTAAAGCAAACGTGCAATGCTGGCAGATGGTGAAAGAGAAGACGGAAAAGAAGAAAGCACAAAAGTGTAGAGCTGGAAGATGGTAAAATAATATGAAATATGATAAATCTGATATATGGTAAGAAAAGAAATGATCGTAAGAGGAAGAATGCAAAATGGGAAGATAATGAAAGGGTAAGGAAAAATAGGAGCGGAGGCTGAAAGATAGTAAATAAGCGGAAGAGAGAGAAGGAGAAAAACAAAGGCAATCGAAAACTGTTGCTTCAACCTCGTGAAAGATCGCCAAGAAGAAGATAGGCCTAAGGACCACTTTTCAAGTGACGCTAGAAAATCCATCTTCTAAGAGCTCTTAGTCTCCTCACGTTAATCTTCTCCTCGTTATTGAGTTTGACATAGAGCGTCGCTAATTACCTCATAATCCCTTGATAAATGCGCATCTATTGTATTACGGATGTTCGTGAAACAATGTTAATGATAGAGTTAGTTAATGATGGATCAGTTCTCCTGTCAAACTCATTTGTTGCCGCGCACAATTGCATATAATTTATAATGTTATCATTTCACTAACAATTCTATTAGCCAAAAATTTATCCGACATTGTGAAATATAGAACCGCTTTGTACTTCGGTATTGTTATTTAATTATTAAAAATGTAAAGACAATTTCATAGCTTCATTATCAAGAAAATAAGGTCAGTGAACGCTGTTAAATAGATTTTTTTATTTTTTAGAAACTTTATCGAATTCGCCTCACTTTTTCGTACTTATCAGTCATTTCTTCATTAACTTCCCCTGAATTACGAGCGGACTTATATTTCTCTCGGATGAATTAATTCTTTTCTCAGATCATTATCTTTGAAAGCTATAAAATATCGTGGAGATTGTAATAATACACGCACTTCGCGTCGCCGATAAAACAACGACGATAAAGGAGGACCTTATCAGGGAACTGTAAAATTCGAGGAGCAACTGCGAAGTAATAATTCTTAAGGAGAAAGGAACTATAACTACACGAGGAATCTTTTGATGAAAAAACGCCCCCCGGAGGATCAAATCGAACACTTTTCAAGAAAGTATACCGGGAAACGAAGTCCGACGTTTTCTTCCAATGAAAAAGAAATCTTTCCAAGTTTCACTGTGCTGTTTCTTTCTTCACCTTTGATTTTTATTGATCTTGTATGGTGTTTCGTTTATGCTTGAAAATAAATGCGCGGAAGGAATACAGGAAAATGAAGAATATTGTTCCATTTTTAGAAAACATCGATAAAATATTCTATTCGCTCACACCTGATATGGAAACACAAAATAACAATTTGCTAAATATCGTTGTCTTATCGGTTGATAGAATTTTGAATAATATATTTCTGTACAGTAATTATAATATTAGAAGGAAACACGTACTTTTTACATTCCTTGAACTTAAAGCTACATTTTTATTTCCGGATACACATCGGATTCACACATTTTTTTAAAAATGTCTTGCACTCCTTGAGTTCAGAGTTAAATATAGAGTTTCCTTCCTGCACTGGCATATTTTGGCAATAAAATCTTGCACACGATTAGCCGTAGGTTGTTCATACGTGAGAGGAAGAATAAATTTAGCCGAATGTTTCGCGTCATTAAGCGTGTGTTCTTGCAATAAATTCACATATTATATTGTTTCGTACAGAACAAACTCAACAGAACCATTAAAGAAAGCAAACTTTACCAAAATATCTGTACTTGCTTGAACACGTAAATACGTATTCCTTATCATCTAGATAAATCGAAAAGTTAGAGCCAAGTCGTGAATACCCATTATTTAAAACAATTACTAATTAAGTTCTGTATGTTGACGATCGTAAATGTTCTTTTTTCATCGTATTTGTATATTTGGGCTTTCGGAAAAGGTTAGGTGATAAAACATAGCGTGAAAATAAATGAAAATATTTAACCTTCCAAAGTCTCAAATGGTACACAAACAGGACAAGAAATTTCGGATAAAAAGATCAAATAAAAAACAGTATAAACACACAGCACTGAATTATTATTTCGCTTATTTTAAAACGTGTAAAACAAGCGGATTATAAAACTATCATTGTTACCCATCTAAAAGTCTGTTTCTGAGAAATTAAGAGCAATAACAGTAACGTATATACCTACGCTCCTTTGAAATGAAAGGCTTAAATAAAATATCGTTATTACACTGTCGCAACTGTCACGTCATTTTGATGAAGTTCATTTTAAAGAAAAATACGGCCACGATTTGTAATCCTCTGCGGCTACTTTTACGCAATTCCTCCTTCGAATTTTCCTCGAATAGAGACAAATCGCCTCAGTAAAGGGGGAAGAAAAAGAAAAATCTTACGATGTCAACGACATAAACTCTCAAACATTGCAAACGTGTTTCGGAGAGGAAAGAAATCGAGGAACAAAAGTCTAACGCCGCTCTACAACGATTTCCGATAAGCTTTTGAGAATTAACGAAACACAGCTTGATTGTCGAGATAATTACGTAAAGGAAAAGGAGACTCCGTACCATCCAATTATTTATACAATGCCGTTAACTGTTCCACTTTTCCTTCCTTTATTTTCTCATCGATTATACGAATCCGAAGTGCTTGCTCGAAGGCACGTTTAAAGAGTAGAGGGCTTCTCTTCATTTTTCTTCGAAACATCTTATTCCGTTGCAACAACAATATCAACAATATCGTGCGTATAGAACAAGAAAATAACAAATTGCTTGACACTAGAATAATCGCCGTTGAATTTGTTACATTTAAATATATGAAATAAGTGCGTTGAAAGGAGAGGAATCAGGCAACAAAGAAGATGATCAGTTAAGTATTTTATGTATCATAAGATACTGGTGAAATACTCTACTGCAGGAATCTACTGAATCTACTGTACTGATTCTTTATAAGCTTGAGGAATTTTTTATTATTAAAGAAAAAGTAGGAATCCGTTATTTTGACCGCTTCGATATTGTTAACTTCGGTAGCTTCTAGTGCTAAAAAGCCCTCGACGAAAGCAAGGAAAACGAATTTACTAAAAGCTTTTACAATGCAATTAAGGGTGACCGGGAATTTTACCTTCGTTATTTACTTCACGCAGGATAAGGTGTATAAATACTTAATGTATACTTCACATTCTTTGAAACATTCCAGTGTTTATAAGATCCACGCCATGAGTGTAATATTAACGTTGCCTCATTTCCGTCCACCTCTTTCATATATAACGAAATATGCAAATGCAAAGTAGATTCGTTCATTTTTTCCGATCGTTTATGCTGATCGTTTCTCGCACGCGTTTTATTTTTAATGTCACTCGGTAAATTTACTGCCGGAAAATAAGCAGAATTTCTCTCTAACGTTGGCAAATTATTCCTCAAGAATTATTGTCAATTCACCCGAAGATATTTTTATCGTAAGAACGATCGATTTACCTTCATGAATACATATCGCAGGATTTCGAGGCGGATTTTGCATGCATAGCCGAAAATTCGTCAGCGTCCGATTCTTTCGCGAAATGTTATGACACGTTGCCGAAGCACGGTCGATCGTAAAAAGAAATCGAAGCTACGCAGAAGGTCTTACATGTACGAAGCTTCGAAATGGAATCCGATTTTAGCACGGGATAACAAACTGTTACATTCCGCGCGTTAACACAGCTTGTCTATTTTTCTAACGGAGGTACTCGTGTTTTTAAACAGAAGCACGAGTTATTTCTTCCTTGATCCGCGCCTCTAAGTGAACGCTATAGCACGCCATTTTTTTGGAAAATGGCAAACGTACTTTCAATGCCGTGCGATCGTTGCAGAAAACGTCGCTATTCTCCGCCTCTCTGGACAATGTGCTTTTAGCATTATGCAAAACTTATGCTGCTGCTTGTTTTTCGTTATTTTAAGACTGGAAATCTGCCAAATCTTTCTGCTTTCCATTATGCTATCATGCGACAGATGCCGTATACAATCCTTCAAGTCTTGACGCATATCAATTTTCTCTAATGCTTTTTTTATGGAATATTAAGTAAAGTAACTGTATATTAATAATAGATAAAAATAGTATTTGAATTCGCAATATTATACGATACTTTAATCGCGTTTCAGGACAATTACGGCGGTAATTATGAGAATGATCTAAGCCACTTATACTTTGTTGCGAGATATTTACATTTTTTTTTTTAAGATGCGCGTTGAGTTTTGTATACCGAGAGAATTATCAACTATGTCAAACGGTTCATTTTCTTTATCATTTCTACGAAGCAAGTGATAATGTCTATTTTTAAAAAATATCTGACTAGACTACCTTCATAATTAGTGACGCAACTGTGTCAGAAATTATGATAGTGGCCTAAGTCATTTTATCAACTTTGTTAAGCGCTTCTACTTGTTATCATTTCTACGAAGTAGTCGCGCAATATTATAATGTATATTGGAGTAACGCAAAATGAGTGATAAGTTCATTTTTTTTCAAATTTCTCACTTAGATGACGCACATAATTACAACTGTTTTATCGTGAGGAGTGTATTGGGTCATTTGAGACAACACAAAAAAGCAATTATCCAATTTTATGCAAAATATTGTTTATATTCAATACTTCCACTTTTATTCCAAATGTTCAGTATCTGGATAATAGAAACTTCTACGTTTTGGGGCTAAAAATAAATCGATAAAACCGCATTATTTTTGGGACAACCAAATATTATTCCACTGGGCTGTTATTTTGGTTTAAGGATTTTTTCTATAGGATTACACCTTATCCCTATTCTAAAGATTACTTCTGTTGTTATTGAGAACAGAAATATCGACGAATTATTACTCGCACTGTAATACAACGTGCGTTTATGGGGCTTCGTTTATTTCCTTAATACGAATATTGTGTCGCGTACAAATTGAATGTGGGTCATGCGAGTGACCTTTCGCACTGGCAGCAAATCGTCCTAGTCCTTCAGAATCGATTGCACTTCTATTAAGGACATTTAGACGTGAGTTTGAAATCGAGCACCAACAAATACCTCAAATCTACCTTCAGGTGCCATTGTCGCTCAAAGATGAATTCATTCGGATAATTTGAATCGAGAAATTCCAAAATGTCAAAATGATGGTGAACATACAATGGGGAAGAGTGCTCAATGGAAAATGTTCGCATTGCGTGCTCGGTAAATCCTATTGATATTTCCTTGTCAAGAGAAGTCTTTGGTCTTCTTAGAAATTATCGTCGTGGAAAATTGCCAATTTCTCTCTCACCACGTTCAGAAATTTAATTCTATTATATTTAAGACATTGTTAACAGTTAAAGCGCCGGCTGTGTTGGAAAATTTACCTAAAGCGGAATATTTACGAATTTTGTAAAGATGTTCTGATCTTAATAAAATATTAAAGTCATTTTTGTAGCTAAATAGTAATTTAAAATAGTAATTAATTTCTTTCTTTGGATCGCAATTTTATTGTCCACATATTAAGCTATAAGTCGAACCCGGCGCTCTAGCTGTTAATTTCTCATAAATTATAATTCAGTATCTAAGATATCCGTGTAGCAATCAACTCCAATGTTAATTAACTAGAGCGAAACACAACACAACATTAATTAACTAGAAGTAAACACAACACCACAGTGTTCAATTCCCCGTGCAACTACCCGTCCAGTTACCGACTATACAGAAAGCTACCTTAATTTTCCCTCAATTTTCTTTCCACCTTTTTGAAATTTCCGTAATTTTATTCAAAGTCTCGATGCATCGCTAAACCTTCGTAAAAATTACCTCTGAATATTGTGCTAACGAAAATTCTTAACATTTTCACGAAAGCATTCAGCGTAAGGGATGCTCCAAATACTCAATGCGGCCCTGATGTATCGCATTCAAAAACTCCCGGTGTATTTTTGCAGATTGCCAAATTCTAAGTCGTCCCTTTGTGCAAGTTGGAGCACACTTTCAAGCATGATACATCTAAGGGGGTCGGTTAATAAAGAGTACATCGCTTGATCAAACAGGACCGAAAGCCAAGCATGCACTATCGTTAAAAGCACCGAGATACGACGGGGGTAAAGCTTTAGCTGCAGTCCGTGAATATGTGTGCCGAACACTCGGCTTTCGACGCGATAAAGCTCCACGTTCTACTCCAATAAAGTGTTTGATTCACACACAAAACCGTCAATTAAGTCTCCGATTTCCACCATGGACACAATTAATTTTTCTTTATTTTATTCGTGCATGATACCGGCATTATCGCTACATCTATCAGAGGTTGCCAAAATAACTTGTTCTGAGTTTTTCTCAATGTTTTTCAAATTTCTAACGCTGCCTCCTTTTCAATTTTCGACATCTTGATCGCGACTTAATTGATCGAGTTTTTTACGTCCTTCAAGTCTCTTCTTATAACGTATTTATTTAACAATAAAAAAAATTAAAAGCGTTGTTTCCTTATTTTATATGATAAATTATAAGTTGACATTGTTCTTGATTTACACGATGGATTGGTTAAAGAGGGATTATGCTGAGAGGAAATAAAATGTATAATATGTAATATAAATTGAGTTTCTACATCTACTAAATTGTAATTGGGTTTTATTTACGTCTTGAGTTTCGTTAAACTCAAACCGTACCGTGAAACGAATTTTTTTTTTGTACTTTTCCGACCGTGTTAAATCGGAATTCTACGATTCGAAAACCGTGCAAATTGGGGGTTGTATTTTATGTTCGAAGTTACAAGTACTTTCTTCTAAATATATAGCATTCGTTTTTAATATTATTGGGGTACGTCTGCACTGTAATTACAAATGACGTCAATGAAAATATTTTTCAATCTTTCTTCCATAAACTTTTCGAACTTCACATATTTATAGTTCATCATCAACAAATCGCCAAGCATCGGTCATTTAGCTATTGATGTCATATTTAAAAAACGAATTAATGGAGTTCCATTCTCCGCTTCACGTTTCCACGGTAAATGCAAAAATTAATTTCAGTCTCGTATCAAAAGTTTAATATACATCGAAGCGAATATGCTAATGTGAGAATTCATTCAGCTAGCAGAAATTCATAACGCTCGCATTATCAGCATATTACACACTGAATGAAATCGGAATTGAAATTCCTTATTATCATGGTGTTTTATGGAACTTACACGGTCGCAATTAAACACACTGTGCTTTAATCCATTTGTCGCATGCATCTCTTAACTTCATCGACGTGTTGCAAATGTATTCCGAGTTCTATATCTAGATGAATATTATGTTCCTTGGCAACAAATTGGCATATTACTATCGACTCTTTTGAAATGCAACGGCAATTTTCCTGACCCGATATATCTACGAGCATTTATCCTGCCTCCTCGGAGTACCATATTTCCAAATACAATTTTCCACGTGGAAAAGTGTAAGTTAAAGTAACCCGACGTCATGGTCGATTCTTTCAATTTTTACCTGCGTAATATCGCATTCCAATGCAAACATCGCGCAGGACGCGAAGTACAGTGAAATAAAAGGAAATGAAACGAAACGTTAAATTCAGTTCAACGGTCGATCAAGTGGAACAGGTCTGTATTTGTCAGACCGCGGAGAAAAAATACGTCTCTTTCATGCTTCGAATCAATATTGGTATTAACATTGAGATAGTTAAAAATTGATGGTGTTGATAAGATAACACATGCTGTTGACAGCGGACTTATTGGACGTACATTTTTTATAATATCGTGCGAATTAAAATTATATGTCAAGGATAATTCGAAAATAAACTTCGTGCTGCGATAGCATGCGGAACAGTGTTCGCAACGATATCTCGCAAATTAAAATTCCAGCCAACGGGGAACTGCCTAAATGGCATGCACATATTAAATAAAAATCAAATTAAAATTTGATGAAAAACATTTATTCCCTCTCCTAAAATTCGAAATGGCACGGGAATACGGCACAATGAAGCCTGTATGCAATTTTTTATATGGGGACGAACTGGATAGCAAAAAAAGTTGAATTATATACATCGTATTTCAATTAGAAACTCCTATACGCGTTTGCAAAAAGAAGAATTGAAAAATGGCAATTTGTCTCGGTAATAATTGGCTTGTAAAATTTCGTGCGGATCTGAATTAACTGCTTAATACTATTTCATATTCGTCGAGGAACTATTATCAGGCTTCGTAAATTCAAACTCACATTTTAATTTCACTATTTTGAAAAGTAGAACGATATCCTCAATGCCACGATAACCCCGATTTTGATTAATCATAAAACAATTGAACAGAGAATAACAATATGTAAGACACAGACGATGCCTCATAGAAAAATATTATCCCAATACCAAAAATAAGTTTAATACACGCTAAAGTTAACACTTAACTTCTTCAAAAGTCTGCTGATAATCTTAATGATAATTTTTTACACTTTCAATGAAAATATTACCCCTCCATAGCCCCTTGAAAAAAAATACGGTCTATAGAAAGTTAAACACTACAATAATTGCTTTGTTATGGATCTGAAATATATTTCCATCATATGTTGTTGCTCTCTAATGTTCGCGTTGAAGGAAAACTCTGTTATATTTTCAAAATACAGAGCGAGGAGGCTTAAAGTCCGTTCGTCACAGTCATCGACCGATCCAGTGTTTACATTCGCGCAAACGACTCAGCGCGTCCTCGCTCGCTTGAGAGCCGACCAACCTTTTGTCCTTTCTCTTATACTTTCTTTCTTACTTTAAAGATAAGGATTTCTCGGAGTGAAATACGAAGGGAATGGTAAAAATCTATAAATTTCTACTGTGAAATATAAATTTTCCTCTGTTATATATATCCATGGTGTCGGCGCAATTTTAACAGTTCTATTCTGTTTTTCAGCTCATCCGCGGAGGTATAGTGAGGGATCAAAAACAAGACACTCAGGACAGAAGAGGAGATTGCTCTCGCACCGCCAATCCCCGCCATGTCGGTCCTGGAAACCTGAGATCGACGAATGACAACCGAAAATAAAACGCTCCTTTCGTCGTTCACACGATGACGCAACGAATGTGCGGTTCTCTCGGCCAATAGCGCGTCAAAATCGAAAATGCGTGAGGAGAAGGATATCCCTATCCGTCGGGCGAATCAGAGAAAATTACCCCTCAAGTACCTTGTTCCTGGTCCCTCACTATAGCCACCTCTCAACCTAACGATTCAGACCCATATCTGTCCGCCGATTACGGACAGGCCCATGAGGTGACAATTTTAACACTTTGAATGCCATGGGGGTCATGAGTGACCGGCACCGTTGAAGTCGATGACATTTCTTATGATTTTTCAATTGCGATATTCTAATATATTCGATATTAAAATATTGCTGTTAGAAAAGTGCAGTATTGCCGAGTATATAAATATTCCTACTTTTAACATTACTATTCTATAAAGATGTGATTTTAATGGAAACAGTTTCGGTTCGGTGAAAATGATGAAACTAGCGAAATACGGGTGGCATTCAACGTGTTAACAATGGGCATAATGAAAACCATGGACGCATCGTGAACTAGGAAAAGTGTTGACCTTGGTGGGATTGTTCTATCATACACGAGAGATAGTAGATCGGAGAGAGCTTAAAGATTTGTATGATGAGGCTGATTTACTGATAGTATAAAATATGTTGTTTATTATACTAACCGTATATGATTAACGATAAAATTGTATACCCTTTGGAAGACAAGTGATGAAGATAATAATAAAGAATGGTTAAAAATGATTCTATAATCCTTATCTCTAAAATGTTGGCTTATTATTCTTTAAAAATTGAAGTTATTAGGTGAAGTTTCAATCGCGAGCATAAATGAAATACTGAAAAAGTTAGTAGAAGCAGATGGTGATTTTTGGAAAAAGAATATTCTCAGGAAATTCTAGGATAGTGTTAGGATGATTGCGAACAGTTTAAGGATGTATTTCACTGCTGAAGATAAGAAATTATATGATTAATGAACATTGATCCACAAGCAAATTCTTTTCTTTTATTTTTCACTCTAATGTGAATTGTAACGTAGCTCTGCCATCGATGTTGCAGAAAATAGTATCATGGAGTAAATAAGGTCAGAAAGACCAGTAGTATAGGTCGTTCTAAGTACATGCGCTGCACACATCATATTGAATATCCGATAGTAAACAAAGTAGCTCCGTTAAAACTAAAAGTATGTATACCTCGGAAACGAAGAGTTTACGGACTGATATTCACTGAGACTATTTTACAATGTTAAAATACAACTTGAAATTACCCAGCATTTTATAATCGTCCTCTAAATCGCATACTTTTAAGCAAACATAAATGAAAACAGTAGGGAGCGTTACCTTAAGCGTACAGAGGATAACGGTACAATGAATACAAATGACTATTTCTCGATGAAATTAACATTTACACTATTCGCCCTTAAATGGTAATTCAGAAAAGAATACACCCTTCGGAAGGGCGAGATTTATTGCCGAAAAGGTAGTAGGGCGTTCAATCGCTCAGAATCTCCAAATGTAACCTGTTGCGAAATACGACAGGCATTGCTATATGTACGCAAAACGAACATCGCCGCATATGAATTCCGAGAATGATGAAATTCGACCTCCACGAAGGAGAATCCATAGAACGACCGAGGGATACCGAAAACCGGGGAAGCTGTATATACGAATGTGAATGGTACTTTAAAACTGACGGATTATTGAGTCTAAAATTCCTCGGAGTATAAATATTTAACGTTTGTTATTTCTCTGTTTAACCATGCCCAATTTCGTTCGTGCTCCTTGACGAAAGGTCGAAGGAGGACATCGACAACGTACTGCGTCGTAGTTGGTAAACTACGTAGCCATAACTTTAAGCGAAGTACAGAAAATTTGTACATCTCAAAATGCCACGATAGAAGTCTCTTGTTCTATGTGTTTGTATCTGTTTCAATGGCAACAATGGCAACATTAAATTTCGAGATTTATAGTACCAATATATTTCTTTGCAAGGTATAAGAGTAATGTAGCTGTAAGATTTTATTCTAGCTAATAATGGCTAGTAACATGCATAATGCAAATAAGACACTTATAAAATTTTACTAGCTCGAGGTATATGTATTTAACGAGCAAGATCTCCTTTGAAGCTTGTAAAAGAATAAAGAACGACGTAGAAATCGAAAACTACGTATATGCCCCTTTTAGTTCCCGAGGCTTTGATCGAAGAGGAGGCTGGAAAAGCCGGCTGAACAAGCTTCTCGTACGTTTAATTTTAACTCTTAAGAACGACGTAGAAATTGAAAACACGATATATACACTTACTCTTGTTTTCACCATCCTGTGCTTACATCGGCAAGCCGACCGGAAAAGCCGGTCGGATGACCTACTACATTTAATTCTGACTTTCAACAATGTCATATTAATCTAAATTAAAATATCAGTTCTCAATGTTCAATTCTCAAAAGTCAAAAAGGACACTGGAAAAGCCGGCTGAATTCGGCCCAACCAGAAATTCATTGCTCCATAGAACGCTATGAAACAAGCTAAACTATAAAAGTATTATATATTCCGCATTACCTGATATTTCTTAAGCTTCAAGCTTCCACGAAGAAAAACTGATGATTCCTTCGACCGGTGACGCGTTCACGCCATGGAGCTTCTTTCGGCTCGTGCCTCACTCGCGATTTACGACTCGGGGAGCAGATTTCGTTTTCTCCCCCAATTCCCGTAGCCTGTTTCCAGACGATCGGTCAACTTGGCCCGTTACATTTTCGCGATCGTTTCGTCAGCCAAAGGCATTCTTCCCTTTGTAATTCGATGCGTGCTTCCAACCCGGCCGGGCGCGAACGAAACTGCCCTTTCTGTCTTCTCTCTCCTTTTCTTTTCCCCCCTTGTATTTACCTACGACGAGACGCGCACACTCCGCCACGGAAGCTCGTCGACGAATAAAAGACTCGCCGCGGCACCGAGGGAAACAGGACGCACCTTCCGCGACCACCGCGCAAACTCGGACTGTACGTGGAAAATTAACTCTTGCTCGTCGTATCAAGGATCGTCCCTCTTCGGCTACCTTCGGTTAGCAACGCACGGGCAAGAATACGAGACCTATGGTGACGATGCGGATAAGACGGGATTTCTAATACTGGACTTGGTCTGGGTTCTTTCACTAGGTTCTTTTTCATCATTTTGTTTTACGTGAAATGTACATCACTGTCGATGGTTTGGAGTACATTTAACAACGTGAGTTGTCGGTGATATGTATGAAGAAGCTGAACCTAAAAGAATGAAAGTATGGAAATGAACAATGAATTTTTATATTAGTAAAATCGCAGGAATTGCTATGGCAGTTGTTTTGGATTGTTGAATAGAAAGTTGGGGTTCGAATTTATTTGGTTCTAGTATTAGGTAATTATTCTGTGCGATATGAATTTTATATTTTCAATAGTTTCGAACGTATCTAACATTATATCTATTGAGCCGTAGTGATCGTAGAGATCGATGTTGTTTAAATAAACAGACAGGCAAAGATTTATAGCTCCACCCTGTACCTGGAATTAAAAAATAAAAATGTTAGAAGGGGAATTATTTTTTGTTGGCAAAATGCTTTGGTACAAATCAAATGCATGATTACGGATTATTGTTCGCGAATTGGTTCTTTATGAGAGAAAAAATAATAAGAAATACCATCCACAATTAGTGACGTGAACTTTTTATTCAAAAAATTTAAAAAAGCAATTGTTTTATTTCCGGTCAATTAAATAGACTTTAATGTATATCTCATACAGTTGGATAACCTAAGAACATAAATTCTTGTGAAGACATACAGTTCTTTCTATTCTCTCTAATAATCTAAATATATATTTGAAAAATTCAGGTATCATTCCGTGGAATATAATATTGTTAAATATGTATTTAAACTATCACTGGTTTAAAGCAAGGATTTCTAATTAATGTGTAAAAGGAGCGTTTACTTGTAAGAGGGTTACATTTGAAAACACTAGAGGTTAATGTATATACCTTCGAAATATTATTCTTCAAATATTTTGCTTCTGCAGCTGAAACATGGCTTTATTAATCCTTCCATATGATTTGTAGTCTAATTAATATTAAGTTTTCACACTATTTTAACTAATGAATTGCCCTTCCGCGACGTAGCACCTTTAAGTTTGTTCTTCGATTCTCACTTTCGAACGTCCTGCGATAGTATCGATTAATACCGAGTGTTCGACTATCGATATTTGCATTCCCGCAAAAAATACATTTACGATATATCGAATGTTCTAAAATCGACCATAAAATTATCGATAGTTTACGAATATTTACATTGCACTATAGTGCGCTGTATACGCTTTTCCCCGGGAAAACAGACCGAAAGGAATTTATCACGAATGTCAAATTAAAAATAGTAATATAAAGCAAATTGTGCTTCCGAGAATATACTCTCGTATTATTATCAATTATGGCCAAAATTACTAATGCTCCAATTATAGTAAGTAGACAAATAAACAGCGTGCTTTGAATTCTTACTTAACCTATATTTAATTGAAAGATAAAGAAACCATTCTGATGTTTTGTTAAATAGGAATTTGTATCTACAATATTTTCGTACTTCATATATAATTTATATATAATGATATAAATTTTATTGTTATAGGACATTCATGATGACATTTGCAAAAAAGCAGGAATTGCTGCAAGTTGGGTTGATAGCAACAAAATCAGTGTATATGCTTATAAACACATAAATAATTTTCATAAAGGTTTGACAGTCATACAGTATGATGAATCTAATTTAAATCATTGTAAAACAACTAAATTTGCTTTACAGATACAAAAAGCAGCTTTGCTCCTTGTGATGCAAAAGTACATATTGTGAGACCAGAAGTAATTCTATTTTCTTCTCCACTGCGTAAGCTTGTAAATGAAAGCAATGGAATTTTTCTATCTATCCAAAAAATTAAATCATCGTCTGGAGATGTGAGACCAGAGCTTTTGAAACATAGTAAACAATACCGCTCTATTCTAAGAGCTTGTGTGGAAAGTTTGCAAGATATATCTGAGAAATCTTTACCTGACAAGAAGACATTATTAGAGAATTTTCTTACTATCTTTTACCAAGTAGAATGTGTGTGGCATTTGACTGAAATTCTTTATGTTGACATTATTCCAGGTAAGATAATTTTATTATACACATTAATAAATATGCACAGTGGTTAAATAATATTACAATTTCAGGTGATGTGGTTTTGCCACAATTGTTAGAATGGATTAAGTTTCACTTTCCATCCAGAGAACTCATGGCATTAAAGATTCTAGCACAAAAAACAATCGGTGCTGATTTGGAATATATAAATTATTGGGAAGCAGTGATGGGTTGTGCATTACATGGAAAATTGGATTTGGTACATGCTCTATTAACATTGCATAGCAAAGCGGATCATCCTGCTTTCGTGACAGCAGAAAATATTCTCAAGACCATGCCTGTGTATAATGTCTACGGTGGCTACTCTATAAATGAATTCACTATGCGTTGGAAACACTGGCAATTAGATTTATGTTCAAATTTGGAGAGTAAGATGTTTGCCATTGACAACAACTTAGAAACGCTTATGAAGGTATATATATGGGAGTACTACAATGTAAAATAACAGTTATGTTGTTCCACATTATTCAAAGATTCATATATAGTTAGCAACAGGGGATGAAGAAATATTTTGGGAATTATCAAAATATACAGATGCTTGGTATGAACTTCTGGCAGCAAAATTGTTTTATTCCTCTCCGTGCTGCAAACAACCTGAACTGTCACGTCATGCGCATAATATCGCTGAAAAATGGCAAGCTAGCAGACATTTAGACAATGTCATACTTGCTTTAATGGAAAGCAACCTACACCAAGTTATTAGAGAAATTCAATACATGAATGATAACGGATGGTTTGCAGCACATTTGATAGACCTCTTATATAATTGTGGAAAACTTAAGATCATAGATAAAGATCAAATTGAGTAAGTTATTTCGTATTGTAGAACTATTTAATATTTAAAAAAAAAGTGTTACATTGTCATTGCTTTTTATGTGATAGTGTTACTGCTCAACTTCATGAATCTTTGATATTGGAATATGGTAATACGTTAATGGGACATCATTCGTTGTGGCAATGTGGTGCAAGTTATTTGATACATTGTCCTATTCAAGGCTTAGCTAGGCTAGAGATACTATTACAGACATTACCAATGGGCACAGAAGCAAGAGTAAATAAGATTATCGATATTGCACGAGACAATAAGATGCATCATATCGGTAGATATCGTTATTTGTCTTTAAATATTTAAAAAAAATATAGGTATTTAGAATCTTTATTTTAGTTACCAGCATATGCAAAATCCAAGGAATAAAATGTATGAAACACGGAAGACTTGGAAATGCTCTTGCATGGGCATTGAAAGCACAGGACAGTGGTTTTACAACATATATCGCCGACGAATTTTTAAAGCAGTATGCCGAAAACGGTGAACTGGAATGTCGAGACTTATTAGAAAATTTAGGTTCTTGCATGCTAGCAAGTGATAGACTTACATTTTTAGGTAAATAATTTTAAAGCTACCGAAAAATATATTGAATACTTTAACAGTTTTCTATCTGTTTTTCTATATATTAGGAAAGTATTGTGAGTTTCATCAGATGTACGGAATTGGTGAATTTAAGGAAGCAGCAAGCTTATTAGTATCTCTTTTAGTTTCAAATTTAACGCCGAAGTAGTAAGTAAAAATATTGAGTATTAAAATTTATACCCTGTGGGATTTGTATCGTAAAATTTTTTTTTCAGTTTCTGGTCAATCCTTCTGACAGATGCAATACCCTTATTAGAAGCAGAAGATGTTATCTTGTCTTCTAATGATTGCTACGAATTATTGCGCTGTGTAGAAGCACATGGCGATGATCCAAAATTTCAAGATAAGATCGAAATCTTCCGATTAGCAGTTGCTAGAAATTTAGCGCGGGCATTGAGCCTCGAAGGTTGCCAAGCGGAACACTAGAAAGTTTATTAACATTCATCGTGTAATACGTTTTCTAATTTTCTAATTAAAATGTTACTACGTTTAATTGAAAACCTACTTTTACTGAATTACCCTCCTGTAACCAGCAAACGTTCCCATTCCTATAAACTTGAATGCAAAGTCATAAAATTATATTGCAATTGTGCATTATAGTTAGGTATTGTATGATATAATATATATTTCTTATATAAAACTATTCGTGGTTAACATACTTCTATGTCTTCCCGGAAATTGGAGAAGTTTGAATACCGTTATCTTTGATAAATGTGGTTTTGCATAAAAATTTATTGGTTTTCAATCATACTCGATATCTAGAACAAGGTTATTCTTATTTCTATTTGGTGTACGTAATATAAAGCTGCAGTTATAGGTAAAATAAGCAGTACTTTGCTTGATAACTATTTATTAGTGAAATAAAACTTAAACGATTTACATGCAACTTTACGCGCGAGAAACTTAAAAATTCATGAAACTGTATCGGCATCAAGTTGTGATATTCAATTTTTGCAGATCATTATAGAAACTAAAAACATAAAGCATAAATTGATGCATATTTTTGGAATACGATGTAACACGATATAATTAATATTATATTATACAAATTTGCAGATACGTCGTTTAATACAGTTTATACATTTTTGGGAAGTTTATACGTAATGGTAATATTTGATTAAACCGAATGGTTTATATCTAATGTAACTTTGAAAGCTGATTGCGAAGTTAGAATTGCGTAGTTTGCTGCAGTTTGACAATCATACACCGGATATGGTAAAGCCTGTAGAAAAAATCGTTGAATATATTACATAATATTGTAAGCAATGCTATTTATTTAAATCGATCCGATATTACTGATGCATAAAATTGTATCTAAAGACGCGTACCGTCGATAAAGAGAACAGGCAAAATGGCGATCCCTAAGTGTCATGTTTAGTGCTGTACTCGCGATTCAGTCGTTTGTGATATCTCAAAAAATTATTGTGACAATTAAGTTGTGGCAGCTCGGAAGCGTTGGAAAAAATGTACGAGTGTGTAGTGATTAGCGGGAAATTATTCAAAATCGATTGAGCATGATTTGCATGCTATATTATCACGACTTATTTCAATTAATTTCATTGAATAAATACACAAGTTTCACATTACAAGCTGAATTTTCAATCTTGTGTGTGAAATCATTTAATGAAATGTTGAGATGAAGGTAACAGTGAGATTAAAAGAATAACTCATTAAAAATATTATAATTACAGTTAAGCTGCAAATCACTTTAATACGTGAATCAGTAAATAAACAACTGAAACTTTACAAATGTGTATAAATAATTTAAAACATTCAACTTCCACTTTATTCTGGGTGGATGTAAGATCCATAAATTATGTCAGCAATTTTCATATATTGAAGTACAAGAGCAAAATTTTAAGTTTTCCTAAAACCAACAATGACAAATTACATGAAAAGTATCACAAGAAAAGGATACACACACAGTGGAAAGATATGATTGAAAATTTTAAGCATCTATATATGTAATTTGTAAGTATATAAATCTAATAACAGTTTTGAAACTACGAATATTAATTTTAAATACATTAAAAAAATTTATAGAGCACACATCATGGAAGACTATACTCCTATTGATGAAGACTTTCCTGGTCGACTGCTACATCAAGCTGCTCTTTGGGATAATGCAGAACTATTAAGGGATCTTCTACAGGGAGAGCATGCACAATATATAAATAGTCAAGATTCGTGGGGTAGGACACCATTGCATGCTGCAGCTATTACAGAAAGTTCACGATGTCTAGATGTATTATTGTCTGCGGGAGCCAATCCGAATATACCATGCGGACCGAGAGGTCATTATCGAACTCCTTTGCACATCTGTGCGGAGCATGGTCATAGTTCAAACATCGAGAAACTTTTAGAATTCAATGCAGATCTAATGATCCAAGACAATAATGATCAGAAACCATTAGATATAGCTGAGAAAAGTAAACATGATGTATGCATAAATCTACTCAAGTTGGCAGCTGAAAAATATGAATTGGCAAAAATGGCAACACATGCTTCCTTGCGGGCTGCGTGTATTCAGGGAGATACCATTGCAGCTAGGAATATTATTCAAGGACTTTCAACGGATTTAGAGTGCATAATTAATATGGCTCCAAATGGTGCAAATACTTTACTCTTTATAGCATGTGAAATGGGCCATAAAGATATAGTCAGACTACTTCTAGATTATGGTGCAGATTGCAGAATGCATCCTGTTACTAAGTACTGTCCATTGTATATAGCATGTTATAATGGCAAGGTAGAAATTGTGGACTTGCTACTTCGTCACTTTCCTAAACAAATACAGTCTTTGACAGTGGAGAAGTGGCTACCAATTCATGCGGCTGCTATAAATGGTCATCACATGGTTATTGATTTATTACTAAAGTTTGAATATCCACAACATTTGTATCAACGCTATAAGGATCCATCTGGAGAACTTGAATATGACATGCCATTTGATATTAATACGCAAGATGTTACAGAACAAAATGTCCTTTACATATCCAGTATGCTTGGAAATGTTAAGATAGTAGAGTTATTATTAAATTACAAAGTAAAAGCAAGAAAAATTAAAGAAGAGGATATGGGAGCAGCACAACCAATTCCTATGTCAAAAAGAAAAATTTCAAGTGGAATTCAAAGATTGATGTCCAGCTTAAACTTTAGAAGCAAAGCATTTGACAAAAAAGATGACAATATGATATGCCCATTAAATTTAGACTTATATTGTAACAATGGTACTGAAACATCTTTGCATGTTGCAGTAAAAGGTAAACATACAGAGGTTGTTGCTGCTTTATTATCAGCTGGCGCAGATCCTAATTTACCTGTAAAAGTTCCTTATGATCAGAGCGATCCAGAAAGTAATTCCAGTGCATTAATTATAGCCTGTCAACAACGCGATATAAAAATCGCTGACCTTCTGTTAAAGCATGGTGCTGTAGATAACACTTGTAAAGCTGTGAAAATTGCCGCACAAAATCGGGATGAACCTCTAACGGCAAAGCTTTTATCTATAAAAGCTTATCCTGATTCAGAATACAAGATCAATAAAAAAGCTATGCCTGAATGTACTCAAACTTCACATTTTTCTGCTTTGTCCTCTTTTGGAAATGTTACATATTCAACGATATTTCCGAATACTCCGACAATGATAAATTGGCACAATCAGCAGTGTCATCTTTCACAAATTCGATCTCAGTGGTTGATCGATGCTGTCTTGCATGTCAACAAAAAATTGAGTGCCAAGAACAACGATCTGGTTTTATATGCTATTACAAGGATAGATATTTCACATAATTCTATTACCTCTGTACCATCTACTGTGTTTTACTTACAAAGTCTAAGGTATCTCAACATGGCTCAGAATAAAATAGATAGTCTCACGGCTGAACCAAAAAATCCTAAAGATAAATTATGTCCGGTTTTGGAAGAAATGTACCTGCAAGACAATCGGTTGGAACAATTACCCGAATTCATAATGAATCTACCCGCATTGGAAATTATGGACGTTTCGAATAACAAATTGCAATGTCTTCCAGACAATTTATGGCGAGCACCGAAACTGAAGGAATTAAATGCATCATTTAATTTATTAAAAGATCTGCCAAGTCAAGTATCTCAAAATATTACGAGAAAATCCCGGGAAGATTCATTGAACAACAGTCCAAGTAGTAGGAGCTTAGCATCACAAATCGCTATTTCTCGTGAAGATTCATTAGAATTTGAGTCTTCCACTAAAATAGCGAATGCACAAGTTATCGAAATGGAGCGCCCTCATGTTTGGACGGGATCTGTTCAGGTTTCAGAAAAGATTTCAGACGAAAATGAGACTGGTGCAAGATCTATATTAGCATCCTTAAATTTGGCGCACAATCTATTTAATAGTATTCCCGTGGCATTGCCGTGTTTGGCTGTTAGTTTAGTAAGATTAAATATGGCTTATAATTCTCTTAGATCCATGAGTCATATAACTTCATACCCTGCAAGTTTAAAACAACTGGATTTATCAAATAATCAAATCTCTCGATGGCCCAGTTTACCACAAGTGGATGGTGCTGATTTAATGGAACAAGCAAATACTGCTTGCTATTGTCCTGCTACAAATGTACAATCACCAATAGTTCCGAACAATAGGCAAACAACAACATCATTACGCGATGTCGTTCTTATGTCAGTTTGTACTCATAGACGACATTTAAGATTGGAAAACTTGAGAACCTTGATTCTTGCTAACAATTTATTAAACAGAATTCAATTAACTTCAATTGACGATGGAGAAATGCCAAATTTAGAGGAAGAGAGTATAGACAAAGATACAAAAATAACTTATTCTGGTTCAAAGTTATATCTTCTATTCCCTAATGTTAGTATGCTTGATGTTAGCAACAATAAGCTAAAGGAAATCCCACAGAACATTTATGAACTCAACAATCTTTCTGTTTTAAATATAAGTGGTAATACGGATATTGTTGAATTGCCATCACAAATGGGATTACTATCCCGTTTGTGGAATTTAAATACTCAAGGATGTCGACTGCAAGAGCCATTGAAAACTATGATTGAATCGAAAAAATACAAGACAATGGATGTAATTGGTTATTTGAAATCCATTTTAGAGGATGCAAAACCTTATGCTCGAATGAAGTTGATGATCGTTGGAATTCAAGGAATCGGCAAAACAAGTTTATTGGAACAATTACGACAAGAAGGTGAAGTTCCAAGTAAGAAAAAATCATCTGAACATTGGGCAAAAAGAATGGGCAATAGAAATATTAACGCAAAAACTGCAAGAGGAACGATAATATCAACGGTTGGCGTTGATATTGGTGATTGGATTTATGAGAAAAAAGTACGAGGACAGTCATCTCATGGACCAGTATATTTCAGAACCTGGGATTTTGGTGGGCAGAGAGAATACTATGCAACGCATCAATATTTCTTATCGAAACGTAGTTTATATCTAGTTGTGTGGAGAATCACAGATGGTTTTAAAGGCGTTTCAGAGATATTTCAGTGGTTGGTAAACATTCAAAGTAGAGCTCCTAATACACCTGTAATTATTGTCGGAACTCATTACGATATATCATACGAATATAGCGAAGCTTTGCAACAATATATCCGCGATAAATTTATAAATGTTGTGGATGCTGAAAAGTGCGGCTTACCAAAGGTCATGGAGACTATAGAGGTGAGCTGTAAAACAAGACATAACATAAAAATGTTGTGTAACTTAATATATGATGTCGTATTTAGTCTGAGATCCCCAGGAAGCAAAGAATTACTGCTGGAACAAAAAGTACCGGCTAGTTATCTTGCTTTGGAAGATGTAGTAATACAGCTTGCACATGACAGAAAATTATCTGGTGGTGATCCAGTTTTAAAGGCAGACCAGTATTACATGGCAGTAAACAGTGAACTTCAAAAACTACATAGATCCTTCAGGGATCCTGCTGAATTACATCAAGCAACCCTTTTTCTTCATGAAAACGGTATTATTTTACATTATGATGATGCTACACTGAAAGAATTATACTTCCTGGATCCACAGTGGCTGTGTGATATGTTAGCTCATGTAGTAACTATACGAGAAATCAATCCATTCGCTAGGTCAGGAATAATGAAATTGGATGATATTCAACATGTATTTAAGTCTTCAACAATATCCTCGATAGACACACAAGGATATATCGTTAGTTTACTTAATAAATTTGAAGTAGCATTAACGTGGGATTACCGTACATTACTAATACCTTCTTTATTGCCGACTGAAGAAGATATTTTGAGGAATAATCAAATAGTAAAAATCCCAGTAAAAACACGAGGTTGGCATGTACGCTGTAAAAAAATTACATCTCCAATGCTAACATTTCAGAATTCATCTGGGGATAAAACGAGTCCAGAATGTGTATTAACATCTAGATCACAACCAGACTGTTCTGTTACAAGACTGCTATTAATGTCTTATTTTCCAAGTGGTTTCTGGTCAAGACTTATAACAAGAATTTTAGCTGATGATGCCATTGTGGAAATTGTTATGTCTTTTTTGGCACCATTTAAGGATTTTGTGGATGATAATATATTCACCAGTCTACTAGACACACAGGCTGAATGGGTACTTTGGCAGACAGGAATAGAGTTAAGATATGCTGGAATTATTTTATTGCGCCTAAAGGAAGTCAATTGCAGCTTTAAAAATTCACCTTACGATTACAGACAGTTTAAATTTAAACTTAAACAGGATGGTATATGGTGTACAGTAGATTTAAAAAACTCGGCGATTTTAGAAATTTGGTTCCCGGTCGATACTCTTGTTATTAAACAGCCTATTATGTCAGATTCTACTGATGAAGAACCAATGGGATATCAAGCAATTGTTGTAGAACCACGTCCAGAGAGTATGCCGCAACTTTTAGCATTAATAGTCGATCACATTGATATTCTACTTGAAGATTGGTATCCTACATTGGGCACACGTTTTGTACATACTTCTGAGGGAAAGTTATTGGTTACAAGACTAATTCCATGTCCACGATGTTTGTTAAGCACCAGTGAGGCGGAAAGTGAATTTAATGATCATGATCGTTTGGCAGAAGATATACAAAAATATGTAAATAGAGAAAGGCAAAGTCAAGATAGTTATAAATCTGATGGCGATAGTGGTGTCGGATATGATAGTTTAACATCAAGTAGAATGCCATCTTTGGAAGGCCATCCTGATGTGTCTAAGCAAAACTCTCATAGCGAAGGCATTTTAGCATACTCTTGGATGGTTGAAGAATGTATTCTCTCTGCTTACAGCAATAAACCAATTAGTTGTCCCAAACATTCGGACATACCGTTATCACACGTGGCACCAGATATAATCTTTATGGATCTTGGAGCAAAGCATTTAATAAAATCAGACGATATTAAACGTGGAAAATTGTTAGGACGGGGTGCTTTTGGATTTGTTTTCAAAGGCGTTTGCCGCCTACCTGGAAGTTATCAGAAGGTAGATGTAGCAATAAAAATGTTACAACCTGTCCCTCCTGGCCCCAACTCAAAACAATCTGCTATTCTTGCTTATAAAGGGGCACAAAGCAAATGGGACAGAGATCCTTTGCAATATGCTTGCAAAGCATACTGTACAGCCAGACAAGAATTAAATATTCTATTGACCCTGAGACATGCAAATATTGTACCATTGATTGGAATAGTTGTCAGCCCACTAGCTCTGGTACTAGACTTAGCACCAGAAGGTGCACTAGATAACGTATTAAAGAATTACAGACGATCAGGTGCTAAATTGGATCCATATACATTACAAGCTATAATCCTTCAAGTAGCAAAAGCAGTAGAATATCTTCATCAACAGCATGTAATCTACAGAGATTTAAAATCGGAGAATGTTTTGGTTTGGCAAATGCCTTTACCATTTCAAGATCACCCTAAGCATCCTGTACACGTAAAAGTAGCTGATTACGGTATATCTAGATTAACTTTACCAACTGGTGCCAAGGGATTTGGCGGGACAGAAGGATTTATGGCACCCGAAATTATAAAATATAACGGAGAAGAGCAATATACCGAGAAAGTTGATTCTTTTTCTTTCGGAATGTTCATATATGAATTGATTACTTTAAGGCAACCCTTCGAGGGTCATGAAGCAGTTAAAGAATGTATTTTAGAAGGTGGAAGGCCTCCGTTAACATATCGAGAAACATTCCATCCTTGTTACGCTCTCGATCTAATGGTCATATGTTGGGCTCAAAATCCGAAAGATCGGCCAACTGCTAGCCAAATAGTTTCTATCGCATCAGCACCGGAATTTACACATTTAATAGATGTTACATTACTAACGGAAAGAACTCAGGTTACTGCAATCACGATGACAAACAGAACCATAGAAGAAAATATAAACGGTGATGAAATTTGGTTTGGGCATAATAACGGTGAAGTAGACATGTTGTTGGGAACACAAAAAGGCTGGTTACAACATATAAGGATTGAGACACCTGTAATACCTTATGCAATGTGCGGTGTTGACGGGTATATATGGATTGGTGATAATGCTGGTCAAGTTCACGTTTATTTAGGTAGCAATTTTGGTTGCGTTGCTAGTTATAATTTAGAACCAGATCATAGCAAAGAGTGTAAAGTAGTGGAGTTAATTTATTTAGAACAATTGAAACAATTTGCAGTAGCATTGCACAGTGGGAAGATATTGTTACTGTCAAATTCATTTACTCAAATGAAGAAAGCAGAAATTATGTCTGAGGTGCAAGATAATATAAAGACATACTCTTTGGCAGCTGTTTACAAGAAAAAACGTGTATTAGAACTATGGGTTGGACAAAGTTTCGGCAGGATATCTATTTATGTTTTAAAAGATAATAATTTAATTGACACAGTGCAAGTTGCTCATGTTACTGGAGAAACTGCAACTAAAAATCTGTTTGCTACATATTTATTGAGCGCTGAAAGCTCTGTTTTATCGTACACATATCCTGGTTGTATTGTCTATCAATGGGACATAGATACCAGGCAAATAGTAAATAAACTAGACATGTCTAAGCTAGTACCTTGCTCAGAAAGTCTGAAATCTATCTCTATTGAAGAAAATCTATCAACAGAAAAATGCCAAATAACTGCTTTTGAGACCTGCAGAAATCAATTGTATATTGGTACTACTTGGGGATGCATTGTTGTAGCTGAATGTAACTCTCTTAGACCAATCACAGTTTTTAGACCATTTGAAGGTAAAGTTTGTCAGATAATATCGTTTAAATCAACAGACGAGAAAAAGTTAGTACTGGCAACAGTTGGTCAAGGTTATAGAAGTTTAATTTCACGATATACTGATTTTCCAATTGATAGTTTAGACGCTGAAGATCTTAAGCACAGTATGTACACTCTTTTATGGAGATCGGAACATTGGTCTGCAGCTTGAAGTCCCAAAAATCTGAATGTTATTCTTATAAAAAAAGAAAAAAAAATGTAATTTGTACTAAGGAAAGATAATTCTTCAGTGATAGTGTAACGTCAGAAGTGCTTCACAATGCAAAGATTAACAAAGTGATATCATTAGTTGGCAAATTCTATACGTCCACAATATATTATAGATTTTAAGCATTCAATCTTGCCTCGTTTGTGTAAGACTTTGTATTCTCATTGAAGCTAAAAATATTTAATCTGTAATCTGTCCAAGCTAACAAGGTGCTTGATAGGATATTTTCTGCAAAACTATCATAGCAAAATAAATATAGCTTAAGCAGGATATTTTTATCTTTATGTGATGTAACATGATATAGTTTTTTAAATTTATTCTGTCGCCTTGCAAAGAATATTTAGATATACATGGCAAGGAAATATTTATTTGAGATGAAGAATACGAGAAAATATTTATAACCTCGCAGTATATTTCAAAATATTTACTTGATCTCTGAAATACCACGACATATTTTATACACATAAGACAAGTTTCAAGCCTATGCTTTTAATTGATTCGTAACTGTTAATAATCTAATCATAACAGAGTGTTAATGTAAACATTTGTATAAAGCTGCTTAGAGATTTCTTTTAGTATAATATAAACATTGTGAGTGATAAAAATGTAATAGTACTACCAGCGTGGTTTTACTATTAAGAAATTATTAAATTAGTATAAGGCCAAATTTTATTATAACTACAAAAATGTGAAAGTGCATTTTATAGTTACAATTAGAATCATTAAGATACGAATGATGGAATGACTGATAATTATGTACAAACTGTGTGTGTTTTAATGACACCATAGTTATGTCATATAATCTACAGGTAGTTCTTCCACTGTTTGAATGTTATGCTTAAGAATTAGGTCCTGACCTCGGTACAAAAAGTATCCTGTGAATAATTCCCCTCGCAACATATATGGGAACCAATATTCATCATCCGGCCACATTTGTTTGAAAGGAATGTCTTTCAAATAATACCATTTTGGTCGCATTTCTGAACAAAAAATATGATATTAGAATGTATTTATAATAATTTCATACAGATGGACATTAATCATGATCGAAATGTAATTAAATATTTCATTAACTTCTTCTCATTTTGCTCAATTGTATTTGTAGTCTTTTATTATTTATTTATGTAATACGCAAATTTAATCGTGCAATAACTTCTTTTGTGTTTATCACTATTAATACAACTTTGATATAGTTTATACAAATATTGACAAGCATTAACACTTTATAATCGTAACAAAGTTGCACATGCTTTATATGTGAAATTTATTGAGAAATTAATATGTAAAACATGATATCTGTATAATTCAATGGTGAGAATGTAGGTTTGGATAATGACAATTTACGTTACTTTAAGAGCTTATTTTTATGATCAAGTTACCTTCTGATTCTGTCACTTTTCCATAGTATTTGTATGTTTCAAACACATGAACTTCTAAAAGAACACTGTTTCCTTCAAATTCAAATTCTAACATACCAATCTTTTTTAAATCCTTTGCAAATAAACCAGATTCTTCTTTCAACTCGCTATAAGTTATAAAATTGAAATGTAAGAAATTAGTTATAAGTATTATTTTCTAGGGGTACATATAATTGTGTTATAACAAAATATTTTTTAGCTTCTTGCATTGTAAATACGATTCTTCATTTTAATGTTTTGCATTATTGCATTTATACACTGAAGCTATCGCTTAAAATTGTTTTATGTATCTCACAGTTATTTAACTATTCAAATTTGTACCTGTATTTGCAGAATGATTCATGGAAAGTTTTTTAGTCTATTATTTTAAAATTTATGATTTTCATGACAATGGAATATAATTAAAAAATTTACATAAACTGACATGTGATATATAATATTTTAATAAATTTATCAGACAATTTGATTTTGTTTACTTTTCTAATATGTAAAATTGTTACATATTTAAAAATAAGTATGTACATAAGTAATAATCAATAGAAAATGTAATACTGGTAAATAATACTCTATACATTTAATGATAGATTGAATGTCCAATAAAAAATTGAATGCCTATTTCTAAATTCTATTTTCATTTCCATGATTCATGCTGCATGCTATTACATAAAAATAGTGAAATTCATTGTTGGGATTTATTGTTATTTAATGTACCAATTATTGGAAAATATAAAACATTGTTGAATACGAAAATTTTAATTAACTGTACATATCGTCCTTACTACAGACTTAATTAACATATTAGCTATAACTTAGATTTGAAAAATTATTATAACACGTTTTCGGTTTGTATACCCACTACATTTATTACAAATCATTTGAAATATTTTACCGAATGGCTCCTTCAGAAATTGTTTCTCCTGCTTCCACTTTTCCGCCAAAACCATTCCATTTACCTACTCCAAAGCCCCTTTTCTTTAAACCTAGCAAAATCTCATCTGATTTTCTTACAAAGATTAAGGAAAAAATTTTTCTCGAACACATGTTTATTCAAGAGCGATGTAAACAAGCTTTCACGTAATATAAATATATTATTCTACGTAATACTTTATCACGTCAACGGATCCATGGCAATATTACGTGACAAATGTATACAACGCCTTTAAAGGTTATGACACAGCAGGGTTTTAAGGGTAGTTTTCGAATCTCGAACCAGTTTGAGGATACAGACTAAAGATGGCGTGGAATGCTACTTGTGAATCAGGAGTGATTTAATCACGTTCGTTTTCAACCACGATGATTTTTCACAGTGATTTGTGATTTCTCGTGATCGTTCTATGCATTCATACATTTCAGGAACAATGATTAAATTAATAATTACAAGTTGCAAACTAAAATTTAATTTTAAATTTCTTTAGACTTGACTCTACTAAATGATAGATCATATACATGCATAAAAACTTCACGTAAATATATAAACAGACACCAAAGTTACAAAAGCGTTTCATGTGAACGACTATTGTATATGCTATGTATGCATGAATCGACAGAGAAAATAACAATTTTAACTACACTCATGAATTATTGATATATATTAGGAACATATATATCCAGGCTTAAATTGGCGTAGCGAGAATAAAATTTGGAGAAATTTATTGTCTGCAGGAGACAGTTGAAGGGCGAAATTGTTAGAACGGTTATCATAAGAATACAAATTATGGATGTAATACACCGACTGCGATTCCATCAAAGTATAAATAAAATTAAAACCTGGAAGGATGAACAAAATATCATTCTGTACTTTGAGAGATTTTAAAGTAACGCTGAGTACGGTCACGAGCGCGTCCGGACATGCGTACAGAGAGATTGCGGTTATGAAAACGGATTTTTACGATGTAACGAATGAAATGATTGTAAAATTCTACATTTTGAATTTTGAAAGCTTGGAACCTAATTTTAAAGATCGAGAATGGTTGAAAGGCATTTAGAAACTTTTAAATTTTTGGAATTCGCAGACACTTAGCCCGTTATTGCTTTCAATACGAGATTGATTCAATTTAATATCGCTTTTAATTTATCGTTTAAATAGTTTAATATTATAGCACACATGCACTAATAGTTGTTATCCAAGGTCAAAAGTGACCAGGTACCTGTAGGTACCGATAGGTAAGTCCAAATGTACACCTAGATGCCGTCCTGTCATACCGTCTGACTCGTCCGAGCTCTGAAGCTATACTGCCTTACCATACTTCAGTGAGGCGGCTCGCGGAACGCGGAGCATGCGCAGTACACTCCGGCTACTGAGAGAACTTTTCTCCTTGGATAATTTTGTAAATTTCGGTTATTACAACAATTTTCGTCAATAATTGTTTATTACAATTGAAATTGTTATTTAATAACGTTTCTCTGCTTACTTTTAACAAATTTTATGATGAATAGAAATTATAGGAGTGAAGTACGTGAGTTTATAATTGACGATTTACTTTTCAATGCTTATGAATATTTGATTCTTTATGTAAACTTTTATGTTATTGATAAATAATATGTTTTCAACTACTTTGGATGAATTTTAAGCAATCTTCAATATTATTTGGGGAATAAAATGTAAGAAAATGATAGAAAGAATTAATACGACAGGATTATGCGATCACTGTGATAAATCACTGTTAGTGGCTTTGCGCGCCATTTCTAATCCACATAATAATGCGTTAATTAACAATTAAACCGATAGTAGCGCCATAATCGTACGTGAACCAGTGCCCCCTAGGGACCTACGGAGAACTGAATTCCGTTTGCCTGATTAACACAGAGCCTTGCATCCCCCGATTTTGAGTGACACCCCTATTGAGACACTGTGATAATTGGAAGTAAACATCATAACTGCATTTTTCGTTAAATTTAAAATTATACATGAATTTTTCATGATTCACATGTATTTATATTAATAAAGACATTATATGTATGTGATTTTTATCTTACTTTTAGTACATGAAACAGTAAAACAGAACATGACGAATTAAAAAAAACGTATCTACACATTTTAATATTTCTTTTACAAGAAATGTATAGAATCGTACACTGGTAACTTGGTACATCAAAAGATTACTCTAAACTTTTTCATCAGTATGTTCAGATACAACTGATTCTGTAGTATGTTGATGCTTTTCTGTTTGTGTAGTTTTATGTTCTAATTTATAACTTTCTAAAGCACGACTGTATGCAGTTGGGCTTGGAAAACCACCCTGTCAACAAATAAATAATTTTTCAATTTCTTGATTTATCAGTGTCAGATATTTTCATATATACATTCACTAAGTTTCATAATGACTGAAATTATCACATTTCATTAGATATTACCTTTAGGTGCCTATTGTATTCATCAAGGAATTTTTGAGTAGGAGAAATCGTATTCATTCTATTTAAATCAATCATGGGCAAAGTTTTAACATCCTTGTGAAATTGACTAAGAAAACAAAATAATATAAATGAGATAATGCATGTCATGAAGTTTCATATAAAATTCAAGTAAATCAATATCCTTACGCTCGTATAACATCTTCCTCATAAAAAATATTTCTTACTGGCATATCATGCGGTGGTCGCCTGTCAAATGATGGTTCATATTTTGGAGGAAAGGCTTCATATATTACATACCAAATAGGTTTATCTTCAATTTTCATTGCACCACTTTTCATTAGAGATGTTATTCTAGAATTTGCGTAAAACTTTTAAACTGTTTTACTTATCATTTGACGGCCTATTTGTGCAAAATTTACTCTGCTTATACTGCTAGGTTTTATAAAATGACAATTTCATTTTGTTTATAATTCGCCGAATTAATGTAATTTATTTCATAACCTGTGTAAAACTTAAATTAGAATTTTAATGAAATATAGAAAGTATACGGTTACCTTGTATAAATAGTTCCAATTTTTTCTAATCTACTTTGTGCCATTGTTTATATATTGCGTAAATACACTTTTGCAAATATAAATTATACCTCGAGAAAAGTTCGAAATAAATATACGTAAATGTACCAGAGACCTAGCAGCACCTGACAATCTCTAAATTTTCATGAACATGTGATCGAACCTGATTCAGTAAAATCTAACCTTAAATGTATTCTACAACGATTTCGGTGTTTTATGCGCATTTTTCAAATATTTGACTGACATAACATAGCAATAATCATTCCACTTTTAAAATAATTTATATAATTATTCTCTATGCTCATTGAATTTGTACCTTGAAGAATCCTATTAAAAATTTTCTGATATACAAATGTGATTGTATTTAATTTCGTAAAATCAGAAAAATCATGGTGCAAATAAACGAAAATGAAATTTTCGCAATAGGTCGCGTTTTGAGTGACAAGAATCGACCATTAAAGGAAAGATTTCGTGCACTGTTCACTTTAAGAAACGTTGGTGGTACAAAAGCTATTGAACAAATAAATAATTGTTTTAAGGACGAGTCAGCCTTATTGAAGCACGAACTTGCATATTGTCTTGGACAAATGCAAGATCCAGATGCTATACCAATTTTAATCAATGTTTTACAAGACGTTACACAAGAACCAATGGTTCGTCATGAAGCAGGCAAGTTACTTTCATTTATTACATACATTTCTACAGGTAGACAAGTAATTTCATTACAAAATCATAGTGTTTACTATAAATAATTGTTTTAACATTTTAGGTGAAGCTTTAGGTGCAATTGGTAATACTAATGTTATTCCCATATTGGAAAAATATAGTAAAGATTCTGTACCAGAAGTAGCGGAGACTTGTCAGTTGGCATTAGACAGATTACAATGGTTAAAATCAAGTGGTACATCCAGAGATTTAGAGAAGAGTCCGTATATGTCAGTGGATCCAGCACCACCCTCAGAAGTCAATGAAGTTGATAAATTAAAGAAGACACTTTTAGATGAAAGTGCTTCGTTATTTGATAGATATAGAGCAATGTTTTCTCTAAGAAATTTACATACACCAGAAAGTATTGTTGCTCTTAGTGAAGGCAAGTAACAATTGTTTATTGTAAACTTCATCTCATATCTATTATATAATACCTATTAACATTTTTCAATGAAAGTTTACATTGGGAATTACAATAATGTGTTGCAACTATAACATATTTTTTTTTAAATAAATAGGTTTAAATGCTGGCAGTGCTTTATTCAGACACGAAATTGCATTTGTTCTTGGGCAGTTGCAGGAAGAAATTTCTGTACCATACTTGCAGGCTTCTTTAGAAAATACAGAAGAAAATGAAATGGTACGACATGAATGTGCAGAGGCATTAGGATCCATTGCAACTCCTGATTGTTTTAGTATTTTGAATAAATATCTCAATGACAGTAAAAGGGTTGTACAGGAAAGCTGCATTATTGCATTAGATATGTGTGAATATGAAAACAGCTCTGAATTCCAATATGCTGATACATTGGCAAAAGTTAAAGTATGAATTTTGGACCAGCATAATACTTCAAACTGTGTTATCATGTATATAAGAAACGAAAATTTCACACCTATAACATATTATTTGCAAATATAAATATTACATTTTTCTTTGCAATAATTGTATACATCTTATCACTTCCCCAGGCAATTCCTTTTTTCCATATGTTTCCAGTTATAATCATATTTCAAGTATTTTAAACTGCATGTCGTTAAAAAAACTGTATGTACACCTTGCATTTTATTATTTAGTAACAAAGAGTTTAATGTGTTAAAAATATACCGCCTATTTTGAACTTTAATAGTATTGTATAATTTTACATTAAAGAATCACGTACACAAAACGTGACTCGAACTGCGATAGTATTTTTGTTCGCAACTTTTTTTGTCACGTCGTTATTGCGCACTTGATTTTTACTGTAGGAAAAATAAAACATTGTATACAAACAGAAACTAACATGTTTTTAAAAGCTAGGGTTGTTTCATGTGTTGCGGTAATTATATTAATATTTTGAAGTGTTGACATTTATGACAGCAGACGTAATATATGTTAATTATTACGTATTAACTTTTCTAGCGAAAAGTTTTTTTTACCAAATATAAGCGAAAACAGATCACCAGTATCTGAATAATTGGAAAATTGTTTCGGCTATTATTCCGAGGACTCATTTATCCGGGTACTATTTTAATTTCGCGATTTCGGTTCATTCTTCCTTCTACCTTTGTAATTAGATCGTCTCATTTGTTTTCAAAAATAGTAACATTATTATAAAAAAGTTTTATTTTTGGATATTTCGTTTCTTTCTCAATCGACTCTGTGCACAAAAACAGGCGAAATATTTAAGTTAATCGGTTAACGCGTATAGATCTGTACTTCATTTATTGAAAACTTTTAATCACTGTGTGAAGCATCGTAAGTGAACATTGTTTGAATGAAACATAATTAATTAATTACACGTCTTTCCTTTTTGCCTACGTGATAATTGTACGAACCACTTCAATTTGTGTCGTAGCTTTGCCACCTGACAGGTGCTCTTTCTGCTTTCAGCTGTTCATCTTGTTAGGATGCCAATCACGAATTATCAAATGGTTTATTGCAATACAATAATAATCAAATTGAATTTATTATCTTTTATTGAGGTCCTATTAGAATTCTTTACACAAATATTTCAACTTTATCTCTGAATGGTATATTAATTTAAAAAAAGTGAACTTTACCTGATAATGTTATATATTGCGGTATTTTTTTGAAGAAGAAAATAAAAATAAAAATTTCACAATTTTTATAATAACGGAAGACTAAATGGATTAGCAGAAAAAATGTTTTCAAAAAAATATATCAGTATAGCTAATGAAACAGAAAGATGACCTACTTTCGATAAATATTATACTATTGTTTTAAGATAATCACTAAAGTAATCAAGTTGTACATATAAATTACTCTTAATTACGTATTCTTTTATTCGAACTTTTGTCACCAGTTAAAGCAATAACACACCCGAGCTCTTTAACGGGCACAGTGATCTACGTGTTAAATGCGATCAATCAACAAATTAATTTATTAACATCAACAATATTTGATAAATTCTGAATAACCCATATAAAAAACACTCATGATCGTCCGTAACAGCAACATCCAACAATATATTATTTATCAATGCCACTACATCAACTTCTAACTACTTACAGCACAAGTACCTATAACTTCTAAAAAAAAAATCATTTGATTCTCCCAGAATTCCTTTATTCACATATTAAATTTCCTTTCAACTCTCATCAGTCCAAAAACTTCCTTGTAATCACCAATTACAACTAATTCTCGCGCCTGAATCGCCCATTCTTCCGACATCCCTACCCTACAAAAAGATGAACCAACGACAGCAAATTGCCCGAATGGATGATATATTGAAACCATCAAACATCGGATTTCTGGTGTCCGAAGAATAGAGTTCAGTGACCAAAGGGATAACCGGCGAAACCGGTTAACCGATTTAACCAGTTGGCCGATGATCGTGTAAACGTTGTAATCCTTTAACCGCTTAACCGCACTACGGCATTACTAGCGGCGAAACGAAGCGGAGGGGGTGGATTTAAAATAGCATTAGATGGGCAGTGCCGAGTCAGTCGAGCTCGAAGAACGAGTAGTCGCCGTCTAACCGTGTCAGCGATTGAGTGAATTGAAACGGTAGTACCTACAGTGGCACGTGACACATCGCACGAAATTACGGTAATTGCAACGATTCTGTGACTCGAATCGACCGCTTGCTCTCTGATAACCAGCGATCACGAGTTGGCCTAGACGATCGATCTATCACGTCAACCTCAAGGTCCACTTTCTTACCCTTATTTCTTATTCATTTTCACCGCTATTGCTGGCGTACTCTATTACTTTCGAGTTGTTAAATGAATCTTTACCTCAACTTCAATTCAACCTCTGTTCTCATTATTTTCATTTGATTTGAAAAATAAAACTTGGAAGCTCATGAAGTTAGAAATTATTGACGATCAACCTGGTGTACGTTAGGTATACGCGCGTATTTCGGAAAAGGGATGAGGGGAAAATGTAAATTGATCAATTTTCATCGTTTATATGATTGTGCTCCAGTGATGAATTTGATGGTGATTGCTAAGATAAACAGTTATGGATTTCAGTCATTTTTATATGAACATGTAAAATAGTTGTTTTGAATTCGGTTGTTTTAACATTTCGGTGGTTTTTCTTTTATGAATTAGAGACTTTATTTTTTAATGGACTTGTGTTAAATTGGGTGTCTAGAATTTACGAAGGATACTGTTTCGCAGTGTTTAATTGCTGGCGAAAATGGATACGGTTCTTCGTTTATTCGGATTTTCCTCGGACGATCATAAAATCGATGAGGCCACTGGACTAACGGAGAAACAGAAGAAATTAGTGCAAAATACATGGGGTATTGTACGGAGAGACGAAAAGGGTGCTGGCATGTTAGTGATGACTACGTGAGTGATATTTTTTCATTAATCCTGAGTACTGCCGTATTCAAATTATATAAAATATTCTTATAAAAATTGCATCGAAAACATGTTACATAATTATTTATCGAAACATGTTTATTAAAAATTGTCTTATCGTGTATATTTTTATAACAATAATTTTTATTTTACGCGTATCTATATCGATGTAGATTTTTTTCGCGAAAATGCTATGTTATCATTCTGGAAATTTCGCATTACATTGATTGTTTCTCCTGATACTTTTCATATAAGAAAACCCGAATGTATTGGAATTTATAGCTCTGATTTTCTAACATCGCGTGAAGAAGTACTATCTCGATTGTAGCGTATTTCAATGTATATCGGTGACCTTCTTGATATCATCGCGATATTGCGCCCACTTCTTTTGAAATTGGCGAAGAAACATTGAGAGCTCAGCGTTTTTTTCGTCATTATAATTCTTCGTTATTGCGTTTTAATTTCTTCCCTTTGTTTAAAAAAATATAATTATAATTTCTGGCATAATTTTATGTGTTATTTATATGTGTATAATGTTAAAAATTGTGAACGTTCCATACATCTATTCCTTTGCCATTCAAAATTATCTACAGTGTTTATATTCTGTGCAAGGAAAAGTAATCGCGAAACGTCATTATTAATGTAATTCCATTGTGTTAATGAGAGAGAATTAATGTGTCATTGTTGAATGATAAGTCTCGACTACATTCTTCTAGGATTCGTAACTTCGTCAATTGTATCACGTTTCAAAAATGAATAATTCTAATAGTCTGTGAAATATTAAACTTCTATTTAATTAAAATAAAATTAAATTCAATTAAATTCACTTATTCCAAGTGAATTTATTGTCGATTTTTATCGTAAAGTAACGTACATTAATAGATTAAGTACTTATATATTATGTCAAATGCATAATTCTGTTCAGGTTTTTTAAAAAATATCCAGAATATCAGCAGCAATTCAAAGCTTTCAAGGATGTTCCATTAAATGAGCTGACTAATAATAAGAGATTTCAAGCTCATTGTACCAGCATAATTATGGCCTTAAACTATGTTATTGATTCCTTACATGACCCAGGATTAATGGAGGCGAGCCTAATAAGTTTAGCCGAGAGACATAAAATTCGCGGTCAAAAGAAAGAAGAATTTCAGGTACGACAATGAAAAACTGAAAGATCTTAAAGTTATCTTTTAAACTTTTGACCTATGATTTCTTTCGTGACTGTGTAAGAAATTTCTCAAAATTAAATTGCTGAAATAAAAAAATATGTATCAGCGATTCCTGATATATATTTTACTTTATACACTATTTTTAACATAATATTAATAGCATGGAAGTCATTTTATCTTGTCGTGTCCCCCATGAATGTTTTCAATTTAACAGTTTTTGCAAAACTTCAAAATTTTCTAGTATAATTACCGCGCCGCGAGTTTCACTCATTATTGGAAAGCAAGGTGTTAATTGGCGTAATTTGAAAAAAATACCATTTATTTTTAAGAACAGTGAGTTCTAATTTCTCATTAGAGATAATTGAACGAAAAAAATACTCCTCCTCCATAATTTGAAATGCCTTATATTGTATTTCTGTTGCCCAAAAAATAATTCCATGATTGTGCTAATTGAATTTTTCGCGTCTTTTTTTATTTAACGAAAATAATAAATATTCTAAAGTAATTTCTCTATCAATGAATGCCACATTCTTTTTCCAGAATTTAAAGGTTGTAGTGCTCGACGTACTTCGGCAAGCATTAGGCAAACAGTTTACACAAGCAGTCGCAGAAGCGTGGAACAAAACAATGGATGTTGCATTCGGGATAATCTACCAAGTTCTCGACTCTTGAAACACGACGGATTTATCACCGTATGCTTGTGAACAAAATTTAGAAATACTCTATGTTTGCGTTAACTGTTAAGTATTGTATATAAAATGCACCGTTTTTACTGCTTCTATAAATCCGCACAATTACGTATTAACATGTTGGATAACAATCGACGACCTGAATTTAAAAACTTTCGATGGGAAATGTACATTTATATTTATATTACTGTCTATTTACACTTAGATCATTGATTTGTACGTACGTTTATCTTTATATATATATTTTATGTGATATATATATTTTTATTTGCCACTCAAAATACTATATTTTTATACTGTCATCTTGGTTTACTAATCGTGTTATTAAAAATAATTAGGTGTCACACAAAAATGAGTTTATTTTCTTTACATTTTGAACCATTGCGATTCATTTAATTTCCCTACACTCGACAGTTCATTGAAACTAATTAATAACAAAATTTTAAATCGTCTTGAGATGATTTAAATTGATGTGAATCAAAATGATGATGAGATCAGCTTGGAATAAAAATTTCAAGGATTAAACCCTTATCACTCCATCCTTCCCCATAATTTGTAATTTCTTGTACTTCATTTTTGTTCCCCGTAAAATAAGTTCATACCAATTTTCTCATTTCTCCGTGAATGTCAAGTTGACTTATGAACGTCTTCAAAAATACCACGGAATTCGAAGAAGGTAGCATCATACAAATATTTATTCCCCACGATAAGAAGTAGACGACTGTTGAATTGATGCGTATCACAAGAATGCTGAAAATTGGAAAATGTAAACAACAATCATATAGTTACATTTCATTATTGACGCTTCTGCTTTACGCGAATGCACTGTTTTTCGCGCGCAGTTGAAAGTACTGAATTCTGAAACAAGTAATGGGGTCAAGTATCATCTACAATTCAAGAGAAGACTGTTCATACGTAAGTACATCGCTTGTTCGAGGCGTAAAAATCTGGGAATTGTGCCAACACGTGATTTCTTAAATGGTGAATTAAAGAATTAAACGTTTTGAATACGATCCTCTACAGTCCGGTAACATGTGTAACCCAACTGAAGAACCATGAAACATTTGAAGATATTGCAGTTAGTAATTATATCATAATTATCACTTCTACAATATTCTTTATCGTAAAATATATTGAGAACTGAAATACGTAAACTGAAGGCATTAGTTTTGTTTTATTTTCTTGGGCTTTAACTGCTATGGTCATTTTGCCTAGGACCTGTTTTAGGTGGGTTCCAAACCATCGAGAGTATGCTATATTAATTAATAATTTAGAAAACATTTCCCAGAGGTGACAGGGGAAAATTTGAATGTAAGCCCACTAATTGTGAGTCTGAGCCTTTAACAAATTACCTGTCATAGCACCCCTGAAGGCATTTCTATGCAATCACTTAAGAGAAGTTTGCGCGTCCAGTATATTTATTTTACGAATGACTACCGTTATATAAAGACAGAAGTACGTGACAGCACCACAAAGTGCTTCCAGCTACTTCTTACAAGTAAGTACAGATAATGTGACAATAAAAATTCAAAGCGTACTATTCTGTATATATTTTTTACAAATTTAACAACAACACATTGCACAGTTTACTTAAACACGACAGATTAGAGTTTATCGCAGATCACTTGCTGCAGAATAAAAATACTACTGCAAATCTCAGTTAACCGAAGTCTGTATCCGTTTCATTCTCCGTATATACAGTGTCAGTTATTTCGCTGGTACTTTCGTTGCTATACTTGGCTTTTCCTCCCTTTTTGCCTTTTTTATTATAGTAATCCTTATTTTTATCCTCTTGCAATTTCCTATGGTATTTTTACAATAGGAAGGAATGAATTATTAATTGTTTCTAATCAAATTCGTAACGAGGCAAAGCGATAAATAGATTATGTTGCTAATTTTTATGTAATACACCTTAAGTTAATTGAACCCAGTGTAATTATAAATAAATGTACCTGTATTTGGATTTACCACAGGACATTTTAATTCTGTACACTATACTGGCGCATATCAGTATTATCAGAGTTCCTAATAAACTAAGTAAAATTGCCATGAGTATGGTATCAATTTGCAACCAGGCATCTTCTTTCTCTGGTGTTTCAACTGGGTCGATGGTAATAGGATGGCTGAAGTATAATTATTATTGATTCAACTGATCTAAAATAATGTCTTTCGTAGTAAACATACCTTCGTGTGTTTTATCACGTACATCATTTTATAAAAGTGTAATACTATAACATGAAATATATTTCACGAGACGATACAAAGTAATAAAGGGCGAAATATATATATTATAAAACAATTATATAAGAAAAAATATGTACTTTAACATTTACATTAACGCGTTGATCATTGCCGATCCACGCTGTATTTTGACATTAAATTGTACTTAATTGAAAATACCGGTATTCCAATCTTTTGTTTTGTGTCTCCGATGAAAAAAAATGGAGGGAGCATTAGAATAATAAAAAAAATAGTAGTATCTGATTATTAAATATTCTGACGTCTCGCTTCCATAGATATCTTGCAAAAACAGATTAATTGTAACAAGAATTGAACATTATGCAAGTAATGCTGTGTTGCATGAATGTCGCACGAGTTTCTGCCGAAGATACACTTACGAAGCTTCGACTTCCTCTTTGCCGAGTTCACCGAAAGGTCGTGCGATTGCTCTGCCGAGATCTTTTCCCAGCTGTCTAAATGCAGATTTGCCAAGCCAATCTGCCAAATCTGAACGATTTATTTGCCGAAGTCTGTGCACTATAGCTTCGTGAGTTTTCCCTTTGCCTTCTGCTGGAGAACTGTTCCAGTGAACGAGTTGACGAAAGCAAGGGATGTCATCGTTCACCCTGCTCTCTTTATAGGAGTTGCAATTTTTGAAAACCAGGTAAAACATAATGATCGAAACATAATTTGTGTCGATAATTATGACACTGGTCTGAGACATTTCTTCTCAGTTTCGAAGAATTTAGATTGTTGTCTCAGTTGAGTTAAATGGTTCAGTTTTTTATCATTGCTATAAAATAGTTGACTTTTTAAATTTTCAGCTTATATTACTGTAATTACGTTGCACGTTGAGCTGCATGTAATGAGACAAGTATCAACTCATTGTCAGTTAAATGGTTCAATATCTTATCATTTCTGCAAAGCAGTTCAGCCATATTGTAAACACAAAGCAAGCGATAAGTCCAATTTTTCAAATTTGCTACTAAGACCACTTTCATAATGACCACCACATATATTTGTATACACCTAATTAGGTTTTTACATGGTAGATATGTTCCAGACAAAACCGTGTAAAAAAAGACATGAAGTACATACATAGAAAAAAGGAGATTAGTTCCATATCCTTCAACCCTGTAAAAAATAGTTAAAATAAATTTATTCAAAAATTTATTTTAACACTAGAACTACCGACGTTAAATCTACTATATTTAAATATATTAAATAAGCACTTTGGCGAAATAGGAATCAGGTGGTGAAAAATATGATCAATTAAGTAATTTATGTTTTTCAAGACAGATGTGGAATATCCACTGTGTGTATCCCCTGTGCATTTGGAGAAGTTTTTTAAAAAACTAGGAACCAGTCATTTTGACTGCCTTGGTAGTTCTAGTGTTAAGAATATTTCAGATTTTTTAATCGTGCTAAATCGAATGAAATCGTGTAAAAACGGAATCAATTTTTTTTTCTAAACCGTGTAAAATCAAAACAGTGTAAAAAAAGACCGTGTAAAAACAGAATTGGGTGTACTTTCTTTGACCACTATACGAAAAGCACAGAAGAAAAGACTAAACCGATTGTGAAAATCTAATTGTACACGACACCGATCTGGAATTAGATTTCGTTATTCTCCTTCATTAGATATTTATTTCGTTATTTAATTTACCAGCTCCTGCCAAACTTTTCGGTAATTCGTACGTCGTGTAATGAAGCGCGGCTATCAGTCGTCGACATTCGAATGGATTCAGCCGTGCAGCGAGATATTCCAATTCATTTAAATTAACATCGATCGTCGCAAATACATCGGACTGCAGTACGATTAAGAAAAAGGTTAAGCTCAATCGTTTTCGCATTATTAAATCTCTCATTTTAAAGGTTACAATGGATGAATACGTATTCTATAGCAATACAGACAAAAGAATTCACGAGAGTTGTCTGATAAGCTGTATTTTGTTCGTCATGCAAATGTCTGCGATTATTAACTCTTAGGAACATATCGTTGTGTCATACTTTGAGCGAAAATTATAAAGTAAGCGCTGATAAAAGTATCTTATGCAACAGTACGACGTTAATGTGATAAATAAAAATTATGGCCATGATATCCTTGATCCACAAACGCAGCAAAATTATTGGAGACTTACAGAGAAAAATGTCAAAGTCTATCGTATGCATTGCATCTGTGGATACTTGTAAACCAACTGTAGAACATATAATTAAAGAATATTTTTTATTAAAAAATGTATAATGTCAGAAGCCTTTCGATACTTGAAGTATATGAAAGACAAACTCGAAGAACTCGTAAGACGAGGAGTTAAACTCGAAAATTTAATTCTGGAATGTCTCAACTCGACATCTCAATGATACAGAATTTGGATAAGAATATCAATTGATAGATATGTAAAATATGCACAAGTGAAGTTTCATCTTTTTGGTTTTTTTGCACTTTTCTTTCGTTTCTTTTTGTAACACTTGTAACAACCTGTCGGTGGTGGTTCTTCGGGTTCTCTAGGTGTAACTGGTACACTGTTTTGTGTTCCTGTGTGCACCATATCATAAGAGGGTGCCCTTTTCCTCTTCTTTTGCGTTTTTCTCATTGAAAAACTCCTCGTTGCCATTCGATCGTCGTCAGCATCGATTGGCATGAATTTACTGAACAATAAACCATCGAAATTAACGAACGATTTTTTTTCTTTACTATAAAAATTCATTTTAGAACAACAAAATGCAGCCACCTCCTTTTCCTCTTTCCTCTCAACTTATTGAATAACTTGGCCAATTTACTTCTTATGCAAAGAGTGCAGAAACATGTCAATAATATACTCGAGATAAGAATGATTCCGGCTGTTTTCACTGTTAACCTAATGAAAGTCTGTCCTGAAACCCCATCGAGATAAAAATAAACGTGTAATTAAAACTAATTAGCTAGCTTTGGATGATACATTTACTTGATTACCATCGATCTTCTCGATGGTTCTGTTAGATGAGGGTGCGACTTTATTATCGTTTTGTTCGTTTCTCTTCAATTCCGGTTTCTGTATCATTGTGCTAGACTCTGAGACTGTTGTGATTCCGTCGTAATCACTGAGAAATTTTAGATCTTTATGCAATATTGATATTAAAACTTCTATCGTTATAATGTAGCAGAAGTAATGAATAAATTATTCTTAACACTAGAACTACCAAGGCAGTGACTGGACCGTAATTTTTGATAAAAATTCTCCAAATCTATGGAGGAGCCATACAGTAGATTTTTCACGTACATTTTGTTAAACATAAATTTCTGAATTGATCATAATCTTCACCTCGTGATTCCTTTTTTTCCAAGACAGATTCAACGCTGGTAGTTCTTGCATTAAGTAAATATAACTTACTCCGAATCGTCGGAGGGTGGAACTTCACGAATCATTTTGGGTGATGAGGAAGTTTTTTTATTATAATCTACCAAGCATGCGAGAAGATCTTTTCTCCCAATGTCTTTAAGACGATCTTTTAAAATCGGATACGTATCTTTCGTGATTGTTCTTACTCGACAGATCCATGTTACAAGCTTTTCGAAGCAATCTTCTTCTTTGGTTAAATTGTTTATCGGTGGTTTCGTTAATGGGACTGTTTAAATAGTATATATCGTTTATCACAAATCCATATAACTTTATAGAATATTGGTAATGTCTCTTACAACATTAAAGTAGGTATAATTAATTTACTGTGTAAATTGTTCGCCACAATTTTTATGCATTCTTCGGGCTTCAAATGAGTTGCTAAAAACTGTAGTTCAGGTACGTTAACTTCAGCAATTGTCTGTGATTATAAATTGTATGGAAAGGATCAGTTTCTTTGGAATGTTTATATTAATATTTTAAATGTGAAGGCAATTATAATTTTGACGATTTTATACTATAAAATTGTCTGTCCGATTGAATTTGAAAATAATTCAGTTGATTATCAGTAATTATCATTTTATACAAATGTATTTATTTTAATTATACGCAACGTATAAATGTTAATTTTACCTGATGGATAAATATGACAGATATAAAACTGAAGAACAATATATATTGTCGTATTAATTTGTGACTCATTAAGAACTCCTAATGATATTTAAAAAAAAATAGTATTAAGTTCCCTTATCATACGGACGACTTAAGTTTTTTTTAACGAAATACAATCCTACAAGAATTAACAACACTTCTCAATGAATATTATTGGTTAGTTTAATGTTGTATTTTAGAGTAAAAAAAGTGAAGAATCGTAATCGCATTCTCGTGATAAACAATAACACGAAATGTCGAATGTATTTTCTGCTGCATGACGAAACTTCTAAACAGAATTGTCAGCTTAATAGTGATCAAAGAATTTCTATAGTAATTTATAAATACCAATTCATCAAGTATAGGCAACTCTGTATTTAAAATGGAAAATTATAAATGATATTTATTCAACTAAGAAATTTTGGCGAGAGATTTCTAAGTGAAAGAAATTTCTCTTATAAAATAATGTAATTAAATTTGTTGATGGAAAACTACTGCCACCTCGTGATCAGGAATGATAATAAAATGACTGTCAGCTGTGGATTCGTTAAATGAAATTACCATTTGACAGCGAAATGTACTTCGTTAATGCGCAAACAATTTTATAAGTAATGATTTTATAATGAAATCTGTATGGATTTTTTACAGTCTATTTAATGTTTTTGCAAAAAGGGTAAGTAATAATTTCCTTTTTCGGTTACTCTTAAAATTCCAAACTTTAAAGTGCTTTGAAATTGAATGAATAATAATTAAAAATGTACTGCTGTTAGCAGAATTACACTAACGTTTAAAAACTGACTCCATTTAGGAGAATTTGATTGTTCAATGTATTGCTGATTTCCAAGAGCGTGAACTCGTGCAATTATCAGAAAAATTGGATCCTCTAGAATGTTTACAACTTGTTCAAGCAATGCACGAAATAATCCCCGTAAAAATGGGACGGGAACCTGGAAAAGGTTCTCCTAAAAACTGTCTCATTAAGCTTGAAGAATGGAACAACAAATTTCCAGGTAACTAAATTAACCTGTTAGAAATACAAAGCATTTGAAACATTATTAATCTTTTGCCTCCTAAAGCTATCCTTTGATGCAAAATCAACGTATTTAAAAACAATCGTTCTTCATTTTCCCAGAAAAATATGCCTAACTTTCTAATATGTAAATTTCAAAAATGTCATCATTCAAGGAATTCATTGAGAACTAAAATTTTACTAATTCCATTTGACAACTAAAATATTATCAAATATTTTACTCGAGAACTAAACTACATAAATGAGCCGTTTGTTATGAAAGTGGCACGGCACACGCTTCTTCCTTTTTAAGTCGAGATATTTAAAGTTTGCGTAATTTTTTTTAAAGGTTTTTTCTTTTAGTTACTGAAAATAAGTGTCGCATTTTTCAAAAGAAAATATTAAACCCGGTGGTCGTTCAACGATGGAGATGACTTTGAGGTGGATGGGCCGAGCTGATCTGGCAAAGTATGTGAGGGAAAATCGCAAGTCGATTAAGTTCCGCGATAGAACGGACGACGATATAGCAGCCGACACCTTAGAATTTCCAGGACACAGAGTGTCCAGAAGGCATGCCTCTAAGAATGGCAAACATTCCTCTGGGATAAAGAAAAAGAAGAAGAGAAGGCAACGAGGACGTTCTCAGAATTCCGCACCACGGAAGAAGGGAGTTCGTAAAGGGACTGTTAATGCCGCAAAAAGTGTTGCTTCGTAAGAATCTACGATTTTACTTTTGTATGTAATACTGTTATTTTCATGATAAATATTTTGAATGTCATTATATCATGTAATATATGCACGATGGAGAATTAGTAAGGAATATGAGAATTATTTAAGAATTGGAATGTTTAGTCTTAGGAAAAGATTAAAATATGACAGCTTGAAGTGCAGAGGGAATTGTGTTTTGCGAAAATGTATGTATCTTTCAGTCACAAGCAACATAACATGAAGAAGAAAGACAATAGTGCACATCACAATGCATATTATGCAAAACGGCGAAGTATCTGCTACGTGATCTTGTTTGGGTTATTATTTTGTACTATATGCATCGTCGTGGTGCTCTTCATTCGTAGAAGAAATCGTGCAAAAGCGATCAACAACGGATCAAAGTAATTATAATACACATATTTTCGAAAATCACAATTGTCAATTTCAACTGAAAATTACACCTCTTTCTTTTGAAAAATTACTCCCATTTTTCATTGAGCCTAAGCCTTCATATAAGCGAAAACTCAGGTTGCAAAATTTGTAATAATGTGATTCTACTTATATACAGTCTTACTTCTGTTTTTAAACATACTGTAAGTTCACGTAAATAGATGTAAATTGGTGAATAATTACAGTACTGATTAAGATCTAGGTATAGAGTGACGTTTAATTACTGTAGCAGTTAAGACATAGCCAGAAGGTAGAGACTAGGTAGATTTTGACCTGAGGGATTGGGGATTCACGACAGACCCGAAAACTACGGTCGCCTCTAGAAAGTGACAATTAAAAATAAAGGATGTATTCTTCGAAGAAAATATATGAAGGTTCGCCCTTTGAAACAGTGTAATTAACGGTGAAGGACAGAATTTAGAATAACCGGTTGCAAAGCGATACCTGGTTCAGGATTCTAACAAAAAGTATTGTAATGAAAATGAGAATCAGGACATTCATAAGGGCTATGTCTATATTTATGGTTGTAGCTGTAAATATACTGTACATCATGACGGTGACAATTAAATCTATTTTTAATGGGACTGAAAAAAAATTCTGTACATACATATTTATCAACAGAGGATCTTTAAAATTCTACAAATCGATTTCTTTGCCTGTACATTAATGTTTGTGTTATTATTCATTTTTTAATAGTAGAGTTATTATGGTGGGCAAATGATTTGGTCCGAATTTGTTATAAATGCTTCCAAAATTTCTAACGCCGTTTTTTTTCAATTTTCTATTGAATATTTCTATCAATTTTCCATACTTATTTGGTAATATTAAGTACATTGAATTAATTATCTAGTAGATTATCTAATAGATCTAATGTTAAGGGGAAGAGATTATTTTTTGGATTCTTATCGTTCCGTTTCCTATACAGCTCTGACTTCCTTGGAAAAAGGAACAGCAAAGGCAGTTTTTTCGACTTCAACGAATGGAGAAGACGTTCGGGAAGAGAGTTTTGTATTTGCACGAACGGAGACATCGAAAATGGATACGTGAATACTTTCATTCCACAAGCGTGCAAATGCCATCGCGTTTCTTCCGATATTTCCAACAAAAAACAGGTGACTTCTGTTTGCGTGCAGAAATCGCGAAAGAATAAGAAGAAGAAGAAGAAAAAGAAGAGGCTCAGCTTCTTTCTGGAAAAGAATTTTCAGGGGAAGAAAGAAGAGAAAGATCGGGAAAATCAGGGTAGGAAGTGCGTAAGGAGAAAAAGTAATACTGGAATAATATAATAATAGAAAATGGGGTGTATTGCGAACGGTGCCACAAAAATCAAGAATATTTTTAAATGGAAAACAAAGTCTTACCAAGACACTCCGTGATACATCCTATGAAGTTTTTTACAACACTGTACAAACTTCTTTCATCAGATTGCAGAGAACCTTTGAAAAAAACGAGTTGAATAAACGCGAGAGAGTTTTGAGATTTTTCCGAGGGAATCGCCGACAATGCGTGTGTTGCAAGTGTGCCGTAAAATCGAAAGGTATTATTGTAATATATAAAATCTGTTTATAATTCATTCAACAATATTAATATTCAAACATAGAGGAAGTAATTCGTAAGAAGAGAGTGGGCGATGAAGACACAGTAGTTCAACTAAAACCAAAGAGAAAGAATGAAAAGGAAGTTAGAATAATGGAAAAACCGATTGAAATTATGGACTTAAAATTATGCACGAAAAATACCTGTGAACGCCGAAACCCATGGAGAAAAGTACAATAATAATGATAACAATGTAAAAGCACAGCTTATGAATTATTTTCCAAGTATTAATTGCTATTTTATAAGTCAGTTGCAAATAACTGATCATTTCTCTTCAGTATAACTTCTATTTCAATATAGAATTGTATAAGAAGGTATCAAACTTCTTGTAAAAAAAAAGAATACTAATAATTTTACAATATCTTCCTTGTTCTTCGTTCGGCACATTGCACGATGAGGTCAGCGAACAGAAGAGGCCAAAAAGAGAAGAACTGAAACATTTATGGTTAACGCGAACCAATCATTGTCTTTGCATTTACGTACACATAACTGATGTAATTTTTAATATGAAAGTTACGTGACTTTATCTCTCGACGATTATTCATTTCCATCAAGGTGACTGTACGTTCTGGGCGAACATTTTTGTCACATGATAGATTCACTTCTACGTTTCCACGATTTCACCGGATCAAGCTCGTTTACTTAATGTTTGTACTGAATAACTTCTCGCTCCATTAATTTCGATATTTACACGGAGAGCAATGAGTGACGAAGTTAATATATGTCATTTTTATTTTTGCAATTCTGCACGTCTTATCGGCGCTGAATTATCCGTGAAATTTGTGTCAAGGCATTGGTCATTGTACTCTGCTTGAATTTTAGTGATTAACATTGATTATCTTCCCTCTTTTTAATCATCATTTGTGAAATTTTTGAATGTTATCTTAATATAATTTAGGCTATGTAAATACATGAGACTGTGCCCGAAATTAATTAAATAATTGGAACAAGTTATTTTTATCAGCGTGTCAATGAACTCTGACTATTCATGTCTTAGATAATTGCATCGATAATTATTGTATTTCTAGTGTAATGCAGTGTAATGTATAAATGGAATATACAGAAAAAAATAGCGTTTCCTAGAAGCGATGCAAGTTGTAGCAGTATTTTGGAAAGATAAATATAACGTGATATACATAGTTGGTAATTTTATGCGAAGCTAGAACTTTCTGATTCTAAATATGAAATTCCCACGTTTCCAGAAGTCAGTTATAAGCTATCTTATTTGTCGAAGGCAAAATTGTGAAATCACATTGATTTAAACAATAATTTGTAATTTAAACATATTGCCTGATAATAGATGGTTTTATCTTTGATTAATCAAACACCACTGATTTGTCAATTTAGGCAAACTTTCGTTCGGAAGCCGTTTTTAATTAAACAGACTGCAAGCATTAATTAGTTGATATACTTCAACCTTATATATTATTTAACAAATATTTTTCTTCATGTATTTTTTCATCCTTATCCTAAGCTTCTTCTTTCATTTCTATTCAACTTTATGAATCTAACGTGAGATTTGCATGAAAAAGATTTGTAATAAAATATAATAATCACCCATTACTTACTGTTTTCACATTTTTTTTTACGATTACGAAAACAAGCATAATGATAAATGTTAGCCTTTAAAGCTGATCAATCCACGTGTCGCATCACAAATAATTAATTGCCGGGAGAGGTCGAAAACGTTTGTCGAGTAAATCCACGTGAATTGAAATTAATGTTTAAAACGGCGAAAGTTTGATATTTCTGGAATACTTGTCGACATAATTCGAATCTAATTGGCAGCTGATAAATGAACAGAAGTCTGTCTGACTCTTGACAATGTTAAAGGTACGAAAATTTACTACCTTTGCCTCCACAAAGATATTCAACAATTAAAATGGTATATTTATAGAATAATGTTAACGTTAAATATCCTACTATATTTTTCAATAAAACTATTATCATATTGTCGAAAGAATTTCTTGAAAGTATGGCGGAAGAATTTGAAGCCATGATAAAGAGAAAAATGTTTTTGTTCATAAATGGCAGTATGAAAGACAAATTACATTGTCAATACCTGAAACCTATTCTGTGTACATTATGTATCATGAGCTCTCGAACAGTATAAAAGACCGTGAGAATTTCGTTTACTCAGTCTGTGTCAAAATGAAGCGAACAACGCTGTTTCTTGTATTCTGCGTTGCGGTGTGTTCCGGTAAAGAGTGCTTCGTTATTTCTTTCATAATTAAATACATATATTTCAAATACTTCGAAACATTATTGAGAATATAAATACATATTATTTCGTTTAGTGCTGAAGTGTTAAAAATATAAAAAAAACCTTTGGAATTTATGTTTATTAAATATTACAAATTCTCATATTCCCTAATCATAGATAATAAAAAAAGATTTTAGTGTAGTCTTCCTAATTGATATTTTTAATTGCAGGACAATACGTAAACATATTCCGAGTTTCGAAGGAGTTCTCAAAAAATGCACTGAGATACGAAGCTCCCACGTTGGAACCAAATGTTGTATATAGGAATTTTTTCCAAAACTTATCCAAGATCATCCAGTCCCTAATTAACGAAGTGGTCTTAGAACTCTTCCGTCAAGTAAGATACATAAAATTTCAAAATCTCAAATATCTAGGAATTTTTCAAGATCACACCAAATAATAATTAACTGACACAAACTTCAAATTCTTCGGTTGTAATGCACAACTTACAACTGTACGATTCTCCGAGTTATGATAATTATAAATATGAATTATAATCTTATCAAGGTAATATTAAATAAATTAATCTATCTACTTTATTTATCGCAGACGAGATTCCAAAGTTACATGCTATCAAACACTGTGTCAAGTATTACGGACGAATTGGAATATGGCCTTCAAGACACAAATGCAACCGGAGTAACTCCTCGCATCGATAACATTTTAGAAAAGCTGAACAAACGTTTACAAATGTATCTCGACTTAGGCCCTGGTCTTCAACATCACTTTTCACAGGTATTGTCATTATTGAGTATCATTTCGTATTCTCTGACGAAAGTGTATGTTTATGTTGGCAATAAAATATTATATCTTTACAGCGCCACGATGAAATTCCAGATCCCGGAAGGGTTTGGAGTTTTATAACTTACCATCCACTGAGTCAGCTGTTCTCGCACTTGGAGACTACAATCGACTTACACCTGTCGAACATCAATGTTCTTGTCGATTCCTTCTATAAAAAGGGCTGGGAGGGTGCTAGATACTCTTTGGGTCAACTTCAGAAAGAGTTCAGAGATGTGGTAAGTTCCTCAAGCTGACTTTCTTTGGGGCTTTCTTTTAATAGTACATTTACGGAGAATCCTAGTTTGATATTCTATATCGAACCTAGCTTAATAGTATTCTACTTCTTCTTTTGCATTGTAAAGTTAATAAAAAGAATTTAATATAACTTCGAGGATAGTATTTTAATTTCTTTTCAGTGTTTGGAGGCACGAATTGAATTTTTTAGCACTATACAGTTCAGGACAATAAACAAAGTGGGACATTCTTTAATTCACTATTGTCCAAAAAGTAACATTTTTATGAAATGTTTTGTCACGTTTCTAGAATCTGTGTTAATTTCTGTGCTCATCCGTCCTTCTTTTCTGTTTTAAAAATATCTGAGCGATGACTAGAAATGAAGTTCCGTGTTTTAATGAGCTACTTGTTGATTCTTGTAACGATGTGATTTATTTTGCAGTACTTGAACGGCTATCTCCTCCATATGTATAACAAGGCAGTCGCAAACGTTTATGAGCATGCCAAGGAAGTGAAGCAGCACGTGAACCCGACTACCTGGGAACTGTTTAATTCCTACAGTGCTCGTATCAAGGAGCTCTACGACGAAATTAAGCCAAACAATCAAACAATTTCACGACGACGCCTCGATGTATTTGGATAATGAATTGACGCACATATGAAATGAAGATTAATTATGTTAACGAACACATTGTATGTTCTAATACAGTGTTTTTTCAAAATCTCCTTATCACGACCCAGTACACACAAATTTATCTAGATATATATGTATACGCGTATAAACTGCTTTAGTATTTTATTTTTTATTCTATTTTATTTGTAAAACTGCAGGTTACTATAAATTGAATTGATTTTACGATTCACTAAAGAGTCATTGTAATTCGTTGTTTGAAAAACGTCCTTCTAATAGGATGTGTAACTACGATGATCTATATTTACGTTTTTCGTATTTTTCATGGACTGCAAAAGTATTTTGAAAACTAAAGAATTGTCTGCAACACATTTTTTGGTTTTAAGGCTATTTATCTAACTAATAGTATATGCCCGTGGCTTAATAAGAATCTCGAGGGTACTTAAAACAGAGAGGCGATACGTTTATTATTTTTTTTGTATGATAAATATCTTGTATCGGATCATTAGTATTACATTTGACTTTGTTATTGTTGCTTTAATATATTTGACGGCTGAGTTATTCTCGCATAAATTATAAGGTCATTTAATGTATTAAAAAATTAGATGTTCTCTAGTTTTTCAATAGTTTAAGTGATATCCACAATGTACAAATGATCCCAAATATGATGCTCCAAGTTTGTTGTAAAAAGTAATAAAATTGATTCAAATTATCATCGTAGGCATTTTAGTTTATAATTTCTTATGCGAAACACCTTTATGATTAAAATAATTTTTATATTTTAAAGTATTAATTCATTAATTTTCATTAGTCACTCATTATGCGCAATAAACACAATTTGTTTAGAATACTTCAAACTATCAATTCCTATAATTTAATTGTATATTAAGCCATTAATACGCACGAAAGCATTTGAATATCCCGCGTATAGGGCGCCGCTCGAAGATTCAAAAGTTCGAGCATATCGAAACTATCGATTAGCGCATCTATCGATCTCTCGATGGTTTCCGAGTAGCCAACCAGTTCCAAGTGGCGCGAAGACGCTTAGTGAACGCGATCGCTTTCCCTTAGTGTTTCGTTTAGTGAAAAGTGTTTCTGTGGGAAAATATGGACTTCTCGAATATCAAAAGATCTATTGCTACAGTTGGATCAACTCTGCGCGTAAAGGTAAGGAATTATAGCAATATAATACTTTCGTACATAAGTGTCACAGTTCGACAGATTCTACGTCGTATCGTTCCATGTCTGGAACATACTTTTTATCTTGATCATTCGCGAGCTTACGTTCACAAGTGAATATCAAGTTACTTTAACTTTGCTTTTGTAATAAATGCACCAATTTTTAATTCATTAGATATTCGTATTTCGACGAAGTAGATTTAATGAATGCAAGTGCTAGCACCGCGAGCCTAACCTTTTCGCATTTTTTATGGCGTCTATTGGCTATCGCGTTGGCCGTTCGAAAATTCACTATTTTTCCGTGAATGGGAGAAATAATTGTTACACTTTCTCCATTTTCATAAATTTGTTGTACAACATACAAGAACAAGAATATTTAATAAACTTATTTAACTTCCATAAATTTGTAATACGGTATAGAAAAATTCTTGCTATATTTCATGCTCGTGGTTTCTTGCATGCTGTTGAAGTTTTAGATCGGGTAATAAGAAATAACTTACGCACCATATTCAGTTGTGCCGTTTGTCAAATATTTTTGAAAATTTTCTTCGATAATTTGACAAATTTTAAGAAATTGATTAATCTTCTTTCTAATACAGAAAATGATCTTTTCATTTTCGACACATGCATATATATAGTTTTATATAAACATTGATAAAAAAGTGGTGCTTCGTAATTTCCCTTTTTGATTGAACACACAAATGGTATAGAAATCATTAGTTTGCACATACTTTTATTGCAAGGTAGACCATGAATTTGAACTATAAAATTAATATTGCCACTCGATGGCAACATTGATAACTACAGTACCGACCCCCGTAAGATTCCGGAAGCACAGTTTCAAATGTGAAACAATACTGAAAAGTTCGATTATTTGTACTTTTATACTATTTCGCAATATCTATATCTTTTATAGATATTTATCTTTGATATATCAATATCTTTTATACATATTTTGCAATATCTAATTTTATGGTTTGGTGTCTTATAATTGAAGACATTTGAATACTATTACTTTACGCTTCCTACCAATAAAATTAGCTAACAAGGAGAACGCAAGGACCGGCATTCGTATCGTCGATTTTGTTCAAAATTTACATATTTGTAGAGGTAGTTGTCCTGATGAAGACTATACCCCCTTATAGGGGCAGACATTACAGGGTATCACATTACATCACATTGTAGCGTAAGTTGTATAATTCAATTGTCGCTAAGTTTTTTTATTCCTTATCTTAAGGGTCCTCGAATTGTCCTTCCTCAGAATTCATCGACCATTTTAATGTTCCATTTTGCAACATTTTTCTAACCCGCGTTATAATTCGCGCTTGATGCGATGCCGCCGGGCAAAATATTTTTCGGTTCAGTTTTTCAAATTCAAGCGGAGAATAACTACGCATCTTCGGCTCTTTATTCTCTGAAAGCGTCAATTTATGCTGAATTTTAGTGAGCGCGTTTAAAACATAAATCATGGAAAATTTGAGATAATCTACAATCGTGAATTGAATTAATTTTTTAATAAGAGATAATAAATAGATGTTATTGTGATTTGATAATCTTAGCTAGTTTCTGAGTAAATACAGGGAATTTATTAAAAGATCTTACCATTGGGATCAAAGTCATCGGCCGAATCTTCCGATATATCCCATCGTTCGTTCATTATGTCATCTGTATTTTTGCTTTCCTCTGAACTAAAATCAGAACAATGTATCATAATTATCGAAGATAGAATTAAACGTGATAAGATTGTTAACGTGGCAACTTCGGTTTTAACGAAGAAAGGTTCTCAATATTCCTTTTAAAGCATAAATCTTGCCCTAACTTTTCTGAAACCTATCGGGAATTTCAATTTCTTTTCATTTTATGTTCATTTGAAGTACGGTATTTTAAAGTGTAAAGATAATATTATAAGTATTGGCACAAATATTTCATGGTAATTAACAAACTTGAGAGTAAATATTGCACAGAAAGAGGAGAATTATAAGTGTTCTAATGTGAAGGTAGAAAAAAGTATTTTAAGCAAAAGTTAAATGGCATAACAGTGTTCATTTTTATGTCAATCTATTTTTTTTTAAAGAAGTAATTGTATTAATTTGTGAAACGTATTTAACTCTTTCTTTTAAACCATTCATATAAGATATATACCAATTTACATTATACTCACAGCGTGTAAGCACTATAATAATCTTCCAAATTTTCGATCTCATCCATCGATGATAATGATGATGTCCTTGCACGTTCGACCACTTCTGGTTCCGTTTTTATTCCGTCATGTAACTGTCGACTTTCGGGCCAGTGCTCTCTCAAAGCCGCCTTCATACTTTCATAATTCCGTAAATCCCTGTTAATCTATCGATTTGATCTATTAATATAGAAATTCCGCTCTTATTCTTTGCGAAATCGGTCTTCCAAATGCATGGAAAACATTGAAGATAAAACCTTCGGTCTCGAAATCTATCCTCTTTTGTGTTCTTACCGATACGTCACCAGTCGAGAAGAAATTCTGTTCTAAATCCAATCCCAACAAGTTCGGTAGTTTCTTGAGAACTTCCGGTATCGCTATTAATTCATTGTTATAAAAATCGACGAATTTCAAATCGTTTAGAAGCCTCATCGAATCCGGTAGATCGCCCAAGATATTATTGCATGCTTTAAGTTCCGTCAAGGAGGTCAGTTCTCCAATATTATCCGGAAGTAGCGCCACGCGATTGTCATTTATTATTAAGGTTTTCAAACATTTTAACGAGCAGATCTCATCTGGTAACCAGGAAATGCTGTTGTAACTCACGTTTATTATTGATAAGTTATGAAAATTATCGATGGATTTTGAAATTGCTGAGATTCCTGTATTAGCCAGGTCAATCTCTTTTAGTTGCAATGGATGCACTAACGCTTCAATCGCCGTATACCAAAAACTATTTTGATTTGACTTCTTTTCTGAGTTTCCGATTATCAGCTCCTCGAGATTGTTTACTTTCGTGATTATTTTCTGGATAATTGTGTCCGATAGTTTGCAGTTTCTCATTGATAGCCTTATTATACTGGAATTCCATGATCCTTCGAAAAAGTCAAAACGGCGGAAGTTTGTTTCGTCTAGTATTACTATTTTTAAATTTCGATATCGAGAGTAAAGTAGCCAGTTTGGAAACGATGGGCAAATGTTGCATTTTGTCGCATAAAACGATGTTAGATTTGTACTGCATGGTGAGACGTTTAATTCTGCGTTGGTGTTTTGCGAAAAATTGAATGTTCGCAAATCATACATTCCGTTTAGTATGCAATCTGGAATTTTGTTGAATTTGTTGTCCGCAAGGAAAAGATGTTGTATGTTCAATTTTTTCCATGAAGCTGGTAGATCTTTTAAGGCGTTGGAACTTAAATCTAGTTCTTCCAGGTTTCTTAGATTGTTTAAGTTGCTTTTTATTTCCGTTATTTGATTTTTGCTGGCTTTCAGTGATTTTAAGTTGTCTAGTTCACCAATAACACTCGGTATATTCAAGAATTTATTAGAATTGATATTCAGGTGTTGCAAATTTTTTAATGTATTCATAGATGCTGGTAAATCGTTTAAGAGATTATTAGATAGATTGAGGCAAATTAAATTGCTTAGAATTTCAATGAAATTTGTGGAGAGGTGGGATAGCTCGTTAGCAGCAAGAGATACATTGTCTGCAATACAAAGCTGACTGGTTTCAAGTACTCGTTTTGTAATATCTTCTATGAATATTAACTCTGTCTTGCAATTATTATTCACATTTTGCGAAGTCTTCACTTTCACCTGTAGTACATTAGTATGAAATACAGTTTCTGCGCTGGATTCTTCTGGCATTTCTGAGAGAGAATTTCAAATACAGTTTCCAAAGTATGAAAAGTATAGTAAAGGTCTGAACAATATGAATGCTTTAAGATTTACAGGTGTTAAAATAATTAAAACTTTAACTACTTTTATGCTCTTTCTCTAATATTCTTGTGGATGTATCAATGAGAAACAGACACCCGATTAGATATATATGTATTGATATAACTGCGTAACATTAATTACATATTACTAAATAGTAGCAAGTAAATTATTAAATGTAAATACTTTATATATAATATAATTGTGAATTTCTTCTACAAATATATAAAACGGGTCTATAATAAAAATCTGTATGTCATTTTTCAGAACTTAAATTACATTAGTACACTAGAAATTATAGTTGCAGTCTTTTATATCTACACTGCAATGATGAAATATATTCTTTCTCGTTTAACATTAAAACTTTTTCAAGTTATAATTTTTTTTTCATGTACCAATGAAAAATAATACTATTAATTTGTCTAAAGGAGGAAAAATTGTTATAAAACAGTCTAAAAACATCAAATATAACCTTTGTATGGTGTCAAATCGCTTTCGATCATTTGTCGGCAACGTGTTAACGGGAACCATATATAAACAGAGCACAGTCTGTTGTTATTTTCGGAAAGTGAACAAATGTTTTTTTATTTCACGATTTATTACACAAAACAGTCGTTAAATAGGACTGCAAATAAAGTTTAGGTTAGGACACCCATGGCACTGAATGAAACAAAACGTAGTATGATGTAAACAGAAACAGCATCTATATATGTATAAACTAGAGATGGTGTGGAAAAGCGCTAACAGTGATTTATTACAGTGATCTGTTGACTGTGATTATGATTGAGTGAATCTGTTCACTACGATTATAATTTTCGATCTTTAAAAAAGATATATTCAATATGATTTAATAATTAATTGCATTTCAATTTGTGATTTACAAAATCAGTAGAAAATAAAAGAAATTTTGAAAGAATGATTTGCTATAATCATACAGAAGAAGTATGGTTATTCGGTATGTGATAGTAACGAAGAAAATATATTTTACGTTCATTCGAATTTCCCGCTGCTGTAGTGGGCTGATTTGTGGCGATCTGCCGAAGTAGCCGCGCCACAGTCGTGTTCGAAAACTTCGGTTGCTTGGTTGTGGGATCAGATGCTCCTGCATTTGATTCATTTTTTGGTAAGAAATTTTCAACACTTGTAGTCAAATTGTATTCACAGTTCCGAATTAGCATGTTCTTCGTTCGAATATAACACTGAGCCGTCAATTTCTTCCTTTTTTATGACGAAAGACTGCAAAACATTGGTTGGGCTCTTCTCTCTCGCCGAGCGGGATACATAGTCAAATATTTTGGAATATGTGAGTTCTATTTCCTCCATTATGATGTAGTTCCAGCAATTTTTAACATTACGATTCGAAGTATTGTAGCTGCTTTATTGAATCTAACCGTACACAAGTAGAGTCAATGTATAATTCGAAAATTGCATTTTACGACGGTGCGAATTGGCTTTCGGTATTTTACAATTCCTATTTTACCCATTGTCGCCATGGCGTCTGCGCAGAAAGCTCGTGCGCATGCTCTGCACAGACACAGGGGGCAGAGCGTCCGACATCTTGGAAAGTTTGCCTCGTTCGGTTGCGAAAAACTGTGCTCGTGCATTCTATTTATTTTCGGTGAGAAATTTTCAAAAAAGGAGCTGGAATTGTGCTTTTAATTAGCCATTGGTGTCTGCGCATCCTCAGCATGTACCAATGGGTCGTTGTTTTTTATTTTTTTACGACGATAGGAGGAAAAATGTTACTTGTGTATAATGACTACTTGTGTATCATTTCTTCAACTTAGATATACACAGAATTTGCAACGCAAAGTTAATATGAGAACGAATATGATCGAATCACTCATGATTCACGGGTTGCATTCACGTCATCTCTAATATAAACTATTAGCAACTTGACTCTTCACCCGCGAAATAGAAAAATACTGAAGATATCTTGAGGCAATACTTACTTAATTTTAATAAGTCAAACGAAATACTAATTTCAATATGCTTTCTTTCCGCAAAGTATTTAACAGGTAATTTTAATTCTTAAAAATTTCCTGAGCAAGTAAGATTATAATGTAATTTCGTATTGTAATTGTAACATTTTTTAAAGTATTTTCGTACTGAAAGATGCTTTTTTGCCCCGGTAATTAATCTGAAACATAAGAAATACATTGAGCTCTAGCAAGAAAGACTAAAATAATGACAACAAAGTTGTTTACATAAAACAGGGCTTGCAGAGGCCAGCTCATTTTATTTAAAAGGCTGATAATTGTGTTTTGTATTTTATATATCTGTATGTGTATGTATGTACGTGTGTATGTGTATGTGTGCGCTTACAACGATACATACAAACTTCTGAAAACGTTCTCAACGTTTGCTCTGTTATACGCAGTAATTAGGATGCATTTCCCTCTTGAAGACTGCACATAAGTGCATCATCTGTTCCGAGTATTTTTCTCGTCGAAACGACGGTATTGTAATAACTTAAAAGATTTATCATGGCTAATCGGACGTCCAATCTTTCATTCTTAATCTGTTCGGTATCATTCATATTTAATTTGTCTACATTGTAAAATTCTGTTTTCCATGATACGTGTATAAAAAATATATATAAATATATTACGACAGTATTCACGGTGCGCGAGTTAATCAACACCTATTTCTACCTGTTTTCTCGCAGATCTCGAAGCTAAAAGTTTCACAATAAGAAATGCATGGTAACAGAAAAATGCATCCTGTTATTTACGGAAATTAAGTACCTTAGTACCACAGTTAACAAACTAAAACCGGCGATTCGTTCGAAAGTCCGTTATTATTTCATTCGTGTAACCCGTCACAATTTTGCGAAAAAAAGAGACGCACGCTTAATATTCGTGTGAAATTGTTTCGAGCTGTCGAAGAAAAACACGATCGTACCATTTCGAGGGCATGTCCTTTCTTTTTACAATTCAAATGTCCAAACGTCTTTTACCAAACAATTTCTATCAAACGCGTTTAAGCGTTTCAACGCTCGATAGTTTCATTCTTTTCATTCTGTTCGTGAAATTACAACAGTACAATTCTGCAATTCTTTCTTGAATCGAAGTAAAATAGCATTTGAAATAAAAAATTGGCGAGGATACGATTTAACAGATTGTTGCTTCAAATTTTCCGTTATCAAAAAAAGAACCGTTTAATTCCGTAAGTGTTAATCACCGTAAAAAGGAGAAAAAATGATGTTACAATTGTTATATTATGTTTTCTGTTACAAATACTATTGTTACTCGGCTTTATGTATTTCTAACGATAAATAATCATCGTGATATTTCTGTCTCCTTCGAATGGTACGTCGACTTGAAATGATAAGAATTGTACTAACGCGATATTAAACTATAGCAATAAAATATCAATAATAATAATAATAATAATAATAATACAAATCGTAAAATAATAATAGCGATAACAATGATATAGTGCGCAATACAAACTAATATGTGGCATAGGAATATGTAACTCTTTCTTGAAGAACGCAATTTCGAGTATGAAGTGTGTAATGAGCGATGAAATGTATCTCAAACGTTTCTTCGGGCGTCGTTTCAAATTTCGCCAGAAATAGGTCGCAATGCAAAATTTCGCGTCTTTTTATTTCTCGAGGCTATTACATTTGGTTTGATAACCTTACACGGGAGTACGATAAGATCCCCATTAATGCTAAGTCGTTGAATGCTCTCTCGTTCGGACGATGCCATTTGCGACGAAATATACCCCACCGAATTTGTATTATGCACGAAATTCGAGATTTTTTTTCGGATTCCTCAGCATCTACTAGAATGCAGTTTAACAATAAATAATTTCTCACAATAGATTGCTATTTCATTTACTGTTATCTTTCTTTTGCAATTTACTTTTATCAATATCTTGCATTTTAATTTATTTATGCTTCTTCAACACTAAAACCACCAAGGCAGTCGAAATGAGCGTCTTCCAATTATTTTTAAATGTTCCCAAAATTGATAAAAGAGCCATGAAGTAAATATTCGACTTCTTTCTGATATAAATCTGAATTACTTAATTCATCATTTTTTTCACCTCGTAATTTCTTTTTCTCCAATTTACTTATTTAGTATATTCAAATATAATAGATATAACGCCGGTAGTTCTAGTGTTAATACCAACTCATTGAATTCTCCCAAAAGATCTGAAGCTTTATGCAGGACATTGTAGTGCGCGTTACCGTTTTCGTCGATGATAATTCCAAGAGAAACACAGACAGTTTTGTCGCAAACGCGAATTTGCTTAGTCACACCTGAGAAAAGAGACGAAAATTTTGCATCTTCTTAGACTCATCACTGTAGTATGCTTGTGTGTACTCAGTAGGGTTTACCGGTATGCGCCCATGCGTGAACATGTCTCTCTGTGTATTGATACGTGTGTGTGCGTATTACTCGATCGTAATCGTATATCTACATATGCGTATATCGTTTCTTACATTCTCTTTTTTTTCTCGGTACGCGTGCACCTAAGATCGTCGTACGCGTACAATATGGTCACTTATAAAATTCTCTCGTTCAGAAAAAATATATCCGTAAATATATATTTATATATCTATTATAGATACTTCTGTGTATATGGGTACACATACATAACGTAACTGCATAGAAACGTAACTTTCTTTTTTCACTTTCTCACACAATTTTATGTACACTCATCCCTTTCATCCTTATGGGTGCCTTATGGTATGTGCGTGTATGTTCATGAACCTTCGGTAATTCGGCTCGGATAGCGATTTTTTGAGTTTGACGGCACGAATTACACGATAAACGTTTGCGAGTCGCGTAATCCCTTCGGTCGTGAACATGTAAACGTTCGATGTAAATGTCACTTAGGTCGCGAACGAAAGTTATGGAACGCAGGTGATGTTTCGCAATAAATATGAAAAATGCTCCGACGTGGCTTTTCGTTTTCTTCTCGCTTTCTTCTTTTCTTATTATAATTCCTCGATGCTCGACGAATGAAATGCGCAACAGTTGGAAATCGAAAGTGTTTATGGTACTTATTATTGAGGATTTCGTGTATCCGATCGTTCTGCAAACAGTCGCGATTCGTCACTTATTTTTTGGATGATTTTACATTAACTTTCTTTTTTTAAATTTCTATTTTACTTCTTTGTAATGTGAACAGATTTTTCAAATATTTGTCAATTGAATAAGACTTCTTTAACACTGAAATAACGATGACAGACAAACTGCTTAGCTTGCATTTTTTTATGAAAAAATTATTACTATTTCCGACGATAAATTTTCAGTAATTTCTTGTACTTTACGTATCGGTTATTATCATTAATTTTCTCTCCTGACTTTTCGATATTTTTAAAAAATAAACAGGATGTTTCAAAAAAAAGTGCACACAATTTAACGGCTGATAATTCTCTTGTTTTTCACGCTTCTCACATTTAATCGATTTTATATCATGAATGGAGTCAGACTGAACATTGATCGAAGAAAATTAATTAAATTCTAAAAATGAGCCTTGCGTTAGTAAACATTCACTTTACAATCACTCAGAGTATGCATATATTTTTTTAGTACACCCTGCATGATTGTTATGTAAATAAATCGCCGATAATTCTAGTATCAAGATGGAACAATATTATTACGTTTCGCGAGGTGCAGTCTATAGAGTATAGATAATGAACAGAGTATTAAGTTAGAATAAATTATCGTAGGCGAGAGATGAAACCGAGTCTATAAATTAACAACGATGAAAGCTGAATTCGTGAAACATTCTTTTACCCTTTTGCTACGATATCGAGTCGCATCAATGTTTACGATCTTAACAATGCAAGAGATGAAAATTTCGCACGTTCTCTCAGTTTCTCTTTAATCCAGGCAGACTCGTTTTAATCGAGAACGGTGCAAAGCCGAAAAATCTAACAGTAATTACACGTATTATAATCCGTTATTTCATAAGCCACGTTTCATGATTCTTAAACGTACGCATACATTATCACGTATATTATACACACAAATATATATGTATATGTATTTATATTAGACACTCAGATTTGAATAATTTGTTCACCTCTCATTGTAAATATCCAAAGATCAACGATCCAACCGAGTTCCGCACCGTTAAAGCCCGTCCGTGCTGTTATAATTAACCGATCTTTCCGTCGTGAAAGAAATAGAAAAAGGTAACAGTTCAACGACATCGGATATTTGTTGAACAAACGAACGATAATCCTACAATGAGAAACGAGAGATATATATAAAAGAGCATTACGAACGACGATCGAACGTCAACGAGCATCGGTTGTGAAAACAGGAAAGAAGAAAGATAAACTCGACGCATAGTTGACGATTCTCTCGTAGAACGAAAGAGAAAGGACACTTTGCACGCACCATTCTGCCGACGAACGAAAAGCCCAAAATTCTCGTCCGTTTTACCGGTAATCTTCGAGCGAGTGAAACGTTACGACGATACGAAATGGCGAAAACGAGCGAAAAAGAGAGTAACTAAAGAGTAACACGATTCGTAGAGGAGAAAAGTTAAGTGACGAAACCCTCGAGCCTAACGATATGAGAATTACACACGTCTAGTCTCGTGCACGGGTCGTAAATTTTCGTACACACGGCTAAATGCATCGTTCGCCCTTTTGCCGAAGAGAGGAGCGCAGATTTGCAAATATGTACGATTTGCACGAACCTAGCCGAAGCGCGTCTCGCGTGTATCAGCGAGATCTGGTAACTTAAGTCGATGTCTCTGGTCCCCGTTCTCGAGATAATACAGTAAAATTTGTATTAATATATTGATCAATAATAACCGTCGTATTAATCATCAATATATTAATACACGTTCGTATATACATACAACAATATTTTATGCATGTACATACATATACATATATGTATATATATAGCTAAGGTACACGTTACTCTTCGAAGTCCGTGTCTTCGGATACACTTTCCTCCGTTTCCCCTTCCACTCGGCTTTCAACATCGAACCGAGTTTCTCGTTAATATTTCACGCTCCTTTCGACGATCGTTGAGTCAGTTTATCGCGCCGAGATTACACCTTATCAAAAAAAAAGAAGAGAACTTAGCATTGCACCTGTCTCTATAAGAGTTCTTATTTTTCTTTATCTTATTCCAAGTGGCACAAGATCTTTCACGTATACCAAAAATCATCGAATTGTCAACGCGACGATATTTAAACTCTGTTCGATGTTTAAATCCGTTTTCAAAGGAGTCCAAAATATTACTCGCGATTACATTCCACGTTGTCGTCTCTCTTCACCGTAGGGCAATGTTCCTCTGTTATTCCGCCTGTACTTCGTTCCACTTGCCCGGTGGCACGTTTTTCATGTTTTCGCGCACTGTCGTTCAAACAATGACAGAGAAATGTTAGACGTGAGCTTTCATTTGTTAGACCGCGGACGATGCGTCGTAGAAAAGAAAATTATAGGTATTTTTACACGGTGTCGCGAGCGCACGCGCAGGACGAAGTGTAACGAGGTTCTAATACGAAATTCTATCACAGTTTTTCACACTTTATAGCATCGCACTGATCGTTACCGTATGCCGATGCGATCCGATCTATCGACGTCGGCCTCGAGATCTTTCGATAGTAAGGAGGTCGAGGCGTGAAATTTAACGTTCACCTGGAATCTTTAGGTCATTGTGTCTTGAATCTGATTATCTCTCCTGATTTCTTCGGCTTTCTGTGTTTCTAGCTTCGATTGTTATTGTTAGTTCGTCGAGAACATTTAGACTTCTATGCATTTGAAATTTCGAAATTTTCCCGGATTGATGGAATTCGGTTTTTGAATTATTTAGGAGTCCGAGGATTCTCCATTATAGTCTTCGTCTCTAGTGTAATCCAGAACCTGCGTTTTATCTTGGATGTTGTTTTTATTGTGATTCAACAAAGAGTCTGTATATTATTCAGAAGTAAAAATATAAAGTCTCTGCATTATAAAGTCAGGAGTTAATGAAGAAACGTTCATCGCTACTCGATCGCTCATCGTCGTTGCATTGACTTTAATTTTTAACGGCCTCCATGGGATTCCTTTACGACTGGCAGTTTTATGTTGCAACATTCTTACGAAACTTTGGCACGTTGTTTAAAGTTTTCTCTCTCGTCGACTCTTTTCTCCGCTTGAACATTGCGAAACGATCGAGGAATAGTGATCAAACTAGTAACCATCAAAACAGGAATCTCGTCGATGGTCGATAAACCTTGGCCTAGGAAATATCATCTCGAAACTTTAGCAAACGGCGAAGACACGAATACCGAGTTCTCGTTCTCTGTCTCCACCTTTAATCTCCCAACTAGAGACGCCACTTCAAAACTGTTTTCTTCGCGACACAATGAAAACGCCAGCATTCTGGAAATCACGTTCCAATGGTGACGCGTACCGATATCACCGTGAACGAGCGAAGAAAAAGAGATTCTCCGGCTTGGCGGGCCGTGAAATCACTTTTTTTTTTCCTTCTTCACCAACTTCGCGCCTCGTCGGCCTTCGGAAGATCTCGAGAGGTCGACCTTGGACGGATCATGTCGTAAAAGCCGAATTGCATCTTCCTCGATAAATCTCGAACGGCTCCCCGGCAACCGTTTTGCGACTGCGATTTCGACAATTCTTTATTGGCTTCTTCATTATCTTCCTCTGCCTCCCCGAAGCTCGATCGAGTTTTATCCTCCGAGCCGTTTCTTCTTCTCTCCTCGCGTCTACGACTCTCTCATTCTTCCTTCGTATCGGAAGATCGATTTTATTTCCCCCGATTTCATTCTTCAAATCGGAAGAACGACCTTTTTCCCGATTTCCTCGCCTCGATCGAGCACGACGTTACATCGAGGAGGACCGATCGATGATTTTCTTCCATGGAATTAAGCGAGCTACGGTATCCTGCGTTCCAGGTCCTCGTGGAGTAGACTGTTATTGTTGGTCTCGTGCATCGACGCAGGGGAAGCTTCCTCCGGCTGTTCGCCGCCGCTTAATTCTAGCTGACCCGTACTGTCGCCACTACTAGAACCGCATTCTCCGTCAACAAACCTGAAAATAAATTCCACGATGTTATTCTCTCTCCTCGCTTTCCCTTACATACGTCTTTAACCCCCGCTGCTAATTTTATAGCCGTTACTAAAATTTCGTACGTGCTGGGAATGCCTTGGTTTCGACTAGTTCTTCATATCGCAAACATTCGGGGGTTGTAAATCATTCGTGAACAAAAGACCAAAACGTAGGCTTCGCAGATGGTAAAATTCCATTTAACACTAGAACTACCAAGCCAGTCAAAATGACTGGTACACATTTTTTTCCAAAAATTCTCCAAGTTTATAGAAGAGTCTTAGAATAAATATTCTGCGTCAGTCTTAAAAAACATAAATCATCGAATCGATTAGCTTTTCCGCCTCTTGGTCCCTCCTTTTTCAAAGTACTTATTTAATATTTTGAAATATGATAGATTTAACGCCGGTAGTTCTAGTGTTAACACTAGAACTACAAAACCAGTCAAAATGACTGGTACACAATTTTTTCCAAAAATTCTTCAAGATTATAGGATAGTCATAGAATAGATATTCTACGTCCATCTCATAAAACATAAATTACCGAATCGATCATTTTTTCCACCTCTGGATTCCCCTTTTTTCAAAGTACTTTTTTAATATATTTAAATATAACAGATTTAACGCCGGTAGTTCTAGTGTTAACATGAGAAAGTGATTGAGAAATTGCTCGGTAAGATAGATAATATTTTTAATAATAAGGTAATTTTAGGTAAATATGTAGAGCTCGTCAATCGTTGGTTTAGAAATGTAAATGTTACGAGTGGAGAACGTTAGATTTGAAGAGGAATTGCGAAAGTACTAATTGGTATCGATTAATTGCGCTATTGTAACACAATGACGATTGTCCTTCCTTCTGATTTTTCCCGACCGCGGAGCTATTTTTAGAAATGGATGTAAGTGTACCGGGAGAAGAGTTTTAATCGGACAAGTGTGCTCGTTTTATCGGAGAGGTGTAACTATTTATCGCCGAAGAATAACATCTTCTCTCTGGTGACCACAGTGGTAATTAAATGTCGGAGGGTAGAAAAAGGAAATAATTAATAAGACTTCCAAAGTATAAAACCATAGAAATACGTATATCGCGGACTAATCTTCTGTTTTTCTACTCAAGACCGACAATGATGCTTGTTTTTGTGAACGAGGTGATCTATCGG